>JARQOD010000009.1:16120487-16305342 GCA_033576555.1 Oophaga sylvatica
GGTGCCTGCAGTTTAGGTGATTCCTATGTGTGCTGTGGAATATGTAAATAAAGGCTCTTTCCGTTGTGAAAATAGGACAAGCACCCACTGTAGGACTGTGTGATTTGGTAACTGCAGACGGCTTGCGGCCTGTCAACTTACATTTTCATGGGTGCCTTATGGTACCCGTCCGAGTTCCAGTACCGTCAGCTGGTTCTCCACAGTGCCTTTGGCCTAGGTGCCTCCATCTCGGTATCCGAGTTCCTGCAATGTCTGCTTGTCCTTGGTAGTGCTTTGGAGCACAGGTACCTCCTGCTTAGTAACCGTGTCCCAGTAACGTCAGCTGGTCCTCGGTTGTGCCATTGGCTCTTTTCCTTCTGCTGCCCCTCCGGGTTCCAGCACAGTCAGCTGGTCCTCGTTACTTGCATTGCCTCTTGTACCTTCTGCTACCCGTCCGAGTTCCAGTACCGTCAACTGGTTCTCCGCAGTGCCTTTGGCCTAGGTGCCTCCATCTCGGTATCCGAGTTCCTGCAACGTCTGCTGGTCCTTGGTAGTGCTTTGGAGCACAGGTACCTCCTGCTTAGTAACCGTGTCCCAGTAACGTCAGCTGGTCCTCGGTTGTGCCATTGGCTCTTTTCCTTCTGCTGCCCCTCCGGGTTCCAGCACAGTCAGCTGATCCTCGTTACTTGCATTGGCTCTTGTACCTTCTGCTACCCGTCCGGGTTCCAGTACCGTCAACTGGTTCTCCGCAGTGCCTTTGGCCTAGGTGCCTCCATCTCGGTATCCGAGTTCCAGCAACGTCTGCTGGTCCTTGGTAGTGCTTTGGAGCACAGGTACCTCCTGCTTAGTAACCGTGTCCCAGTAACATCAGCTGGTACAAGGTTGTGCTACAAATACAAGATACAGAACAAGAGACACAAGAACAATAAGCAGAAGATCTAAAAGCAGAAGAACATGAAGTATAAGACCAAAATGAAGAGCAAAATATATGCTCTAAATTATAAGCAGAAGAAGACTAAGCAGTGTATGGGGGTGAGTCCGTTCCTCCTCGTGGTGCCCCTGGTAAATGCCTGATGCTGCAGGCTAAACTGAACACGGACAAATACTGTTGTAATTTAAATCTTTTGTGGCAGCAAGAACGGAACGATGAAAAAATCATACTTTTACAGATTACAAATACAGGAATCTCTGTCACAAATAAGAATATGATGAAGAAGATGAAGGACTATAATATGAAGAAGAATAATAGTTTAAAAAGAACAATATGAGTAATGTTAACAAAAAGATGAAAAGCAAGAAGTTTTAGAAGAAGATAAAGAAGGTGAAGATGAAGAATAATTTGATGACAAAGATGATGCTGCTGAAGATTATGAAGGAGAAAGTGTGTCAAAAGTTAAAAAGGTGAAGAGCATGGAAGTTGTGAAACATACATATTTGCCAAAATAGAAAAAAGGTTAACAACATTGTCAATTTCTTCGTCAATCCGAACGTATTTCCTAAAAAAAAAAATTAATGCTATTCCATTGGATTGGGTTAAACATCTATGCCTTTATTGTCTCCTCAACCTCCCCCAATACATTCTACATTACTCTTTGTTGTTTTCCTTCATGTACAATTAACCTACAAGGCAAGAATGGGTTTTTTTTAATTTCGATATTTTGTTCCCATAGACTTACATTGGACTTCCGGTATCGGTATCGGGTATCGCCGATATTTTTTGGGTATCGGCGATACCATTCCGATTCCGATACTTTTGGATATCGGAAAGTATCGCTCAACTCAGTCTTTGCGCAATTGTCGGTCTGGAGTCTGTGCACTGGATAATGTTGATGGAGGCCCCCTTTTCCGCTCTCCATGAGCTGAATATTCCCTTATCCCTTTCCCCTTTGTGTATTTAGTGTTTAAACAACTCCATATTCCTCATTTGCTATAATAAATTGTTACTAAGGGCAAACTCAGAGGAGAGAAAACCTCTTATAAAAAACATCTTGGCGCTGTTGTCGTAATGTCTACCAGAAGGCCCATTTGTTCACTGTCACTGCCCATCCAATATTTGGGAGCATGGTGGCACGACCCTAAGGCTAAGTGCAGACGGTGCGGATTGTGCTGCGGAATTTTCCGCGCAGATTATGGTAAATCCGCAGGTAAAATGACCTGGGTTTTACCTGCGGATTTACTGCAGATTTACTGCGGATTTGATGAGGATTTGCAGCGTTTTTTGTGCAGATTTCCCCTGCGTTTTCAGACTTGCGGATTTCTATTTAGAGCAGGTCTGACACCCCTGCGGAACTGCACAAAAGAAGTGACATGCTGCGGATTTAAATCCGCACCCAATTCCGCGCGGAAAAATCGGCAGCATGTGCACTGCGTTTTTTGTTTAACATTGAATCCAATGCTACTCTACATCACTTGCAATTCTGCTGCGGATCCGCAGCAGAATCCGCAACGTGTGCACATAGCCTCAAACTATTTTCCATTCTATTAGCTTTTGCGTCACTCTCTAGTTTTAAGACTTGGGTAGGTTCTTGTTACTTTTTGTATTTTTGATATTTAGTGTTCCTATGACGGCAAAACTGAAAATTCATTATAACGCATATCTCATAGTTTAGATGAACCCTCTAATGCTTCCGTTATGTCCCTTCTTTATGTTAGTGTTGTAATATTGATAGATTGCACTCTGTATATTACAGTATGTATTCATTATAACAGGTCCAAGTAAATATAATGGTTACAAATTGCAAAAAGGGAACAAAATCTATTTTGCAGGCCGGTGATGAGGCCAACTCTTCCGAATGATTTATTAGACCCAGGCCATTGCCTTCAATGTTGTACGGTCTCGTGTATGTGTAAATTATCATACATCATAAATTCCAATTAGTCACAGGCAATTATGCAGCCATCTACCTCTGTTCTGCAGCTACTGTCAGCGGCTCATCTCTGTGTCCAGCTCATTATCATTTGTGTGCTGCTCCTTTCAGTCTACTCTATCTTGTCATCATGTTTGCTCCTCAGCTCCCGGCTTGTCTTCTCTAATATCTGCCTGTGTTTATTTTTCAGCTCCCACCTAAGGTCTACTGTCTGAGGGCAATCCCATTACTCCTGAAATAAACCTCATTTATCACTACAGCTGGCTGTCGACCCCTGCGACTAAGTATGCACCTCATTATATATTTAATTAAATATGTATGGTATATCAATTAAATCTATAAATATATATACAGTACAGACCAAAAGTTTGGACACATCTCATTCAAAGATTTTTCTGTATTTTCATGGCTATGAAAATTGTAGAATCACACTGAAGGCATCAAAACTATGAATTAACACATGTGGAATTATACATTACACTTTACAAAAAAGTGTGAAACAACTGAAAATATGTCTTATATTCTAGGTTCTTCAAAGTAGCCACCTTTTGCTTTGATTACTGCTTTGCACGCAGAAAAGGTGAACGGATGGACTCTACATGCCTGGTTCCCACCGTGAAGCATGGAGGAGGTGGTGTGATGATGTGGGGGTGCTTTGCTGGTGACACTGTTGGGGATTTATTCAAAATTGAAGGCATACTGAACCAGCATGGCTACCACAACATCTTGCAGCAGCATGCTATTCCATCCGGTTTGCGTTTAGTTGGACCATCATTTATTTTTCAACAGGACAATGACCCCAAACACACCTCCAGACTGTGTAAGGGCTATTTGACCAAGAAGGAGAGCGTTGGGGTGCTACGCCAGATGACCTGGACTCCACAGTCACCAGACCTGAACCCAATCGAGATGGTTTGGGGTGAGCTGGACCGCTCACCGCTTCAATTTTGAATAAATCCCCAACAGTGTCACCAGCAAAGCACCCCCACACCATCACACCACCTCCTCCATGCTTCACGGTGGGAACCAGGCATGTAGAGTCCATCCGTTCACCTTTTCTGCATGCAAAGCAGTAATCAAAGCAAAAGGTGGCTACTTTGAAGAACCTAGAATAAGACATATTTTCTGTTGTTTCACACTTTTTTGTAAAGTGTAATGTATAATTCCACATGTGTTAATTCAGTTTTGATGCCTTCAGTTTCATGAAAATACAGAAAAACCTTTGAATGAGAAGGTGTGTCCAAACTTTTGGTCTGTACTGTATATAGAAACACACACATATGTGTAAATACATCGGGGAAAAATAAGTATTTCGTACACTGCCGATTTGGCAAATTTTCCCACCTACAAAAAATGGAGAGTTCTGGAGTGATTCCCAGTATTATTGCCCCATGTACCCATCCCAGTCAGGCTTTTGTGTCACCCCTTGTTTTGAGATCTACCACCCAAGTTCCCATTATTAAATTGACATGAAAAATAATATTTTTATCAGTAAACCACATTTTACCCCATTTTACAATTAATACCAGTACTAGATCGTCACATACAGTGGGGAAAATACACTGCCAATTTTGCAAGTTTTCCCAGGTACAAAGAATGGAGAGGTGTGTCATTTTTTATTGTAGTTACACTTCAACTGTGAAAGACAGAGTATTAAAAAAAAAAAAAAAAAAATCACATTGTATGATTTCTACATAATCAATTGGCATTTTATTGCATGGAATAAGTATTTGACACAATAGAAAAACAGAACTTAATATTTGGTACAGAAACATTTGTTTGCAATTACAGAGGTCAGATGTTTCCTGTTTTTCTTTGCACACACTGCAGCAGAGATTTTGGCCCCCTCCTCCATACAGATCTTCAGATCTTTCAGGTTTCGGGATGTCATTGGGCAACATTGAGTTTCAGCTCCCTCCAAAGACTTTCTATTGAGTTCAGGTCTGGAGACTGGCTACACCACTCCAAGGTCTTGAAATGCTTCTCACGGAGCCACTCCTTAGTTACTCTGGCTGTGTGTTTTGGGTTATTGTCATGGTGGAAGACCCAGCTATGACACATCTTCAATGCTCTTACTGAGGGAAGGAGGTTGTAGGCCAAAATCTTGTGATACATGACCCCATCCATCTTCCCTTCAATACGATGCAGTCATCCTGTCCCCTTTGCAGAAATTCCCCCAAAGTATGATGATCCCCCACCATGCTTCATGGTTGGGGTGATGTTCTTGGGGTTGTACTCATCCTTCTTCTTCCTCCAAACTTCAAGAGGCATTGATACTAAAATGTTCTATTTTGTTCTCATCTGACATGACCTTCTCCCATGCTGCCTCTGGATCATCCAGATGGTCACTGGCGAACTTAAAATGGGCCTGAACATGTGCTGGTGTGAGCAGGGGGGCCTTGCGTGCCCTGCAGGATTTTAATCCATAACGGCGTAGGGTGTTGCTAACAGTAATGTTTGAGACTGTGGTCTCAGCTCTGTTCAGGTCATTGACCACGTCCTCCCATGTAGTACTATGCTAATTCCTGACCTTCCTCAGAATCGTCCTTACCCCACGTGGCGAGAACGTGCATGGAGCCCCAGACCGAGGAAGATTGATAGTCATCTTGTGATTCTTCCATTTTCTAATAATTGTGCCAACAGTTATTGCCGTCTCATCAAGCTGCTTGCTTGTTGTCCTGTACCCCATCCCAGCCTTGTGCAGGTTTACAATTTTGCCCTTGGTGTCATTAGACAGCTCTTTGGTCTAGGCTATGGTGGAGAGGTTGGAGTGTGATTGATTGAATGTGTAGACTGGTGTCTTTTACACAGGTAATGAGTGCAAACAGTTGCAATTAATACAGGTAATGAGTGCAGCATAAGAGGGCTTCTTAAGGAAAAACTAACAGGTCTGTGAGAATCATAATTCTTGTTGGTCGGCAGGTAATCAAATACTTATTTCATGTAATAAAATGCAATTTAATTATTTTAAAATCATACAATGTGATTTTCGTTTTTTTATTTTTAGATTCTGTCTTTCACATTTGAAGTGTACCTACCAGACAGAGAATAAAAGGTATGGGAGGAGACAGTCCTCATCTCATCTGTGCTTTTAAATGACAGGCATTCTCTTTAGGGTTTTATTGAACCTTTTCACAAAGCCGTCGGTTTTAGGATGGTAAACCAACCTCTTCAGTTGTGTAATTTGCAAAGTCTTACACAGTTCCCTCATCACGTTACTCATAAAGGGTGTTCCTTGGTCGGTCAAGATCTCCCTCGGTAGTCTGTCTGGGCAAAGGTGTGGATCAACTTACTGTACAGACTATACGTTTCGAGGAGTTTCTCAGGGGAACTGCTTCTGGATACCAAGTAGAGAGGAAACTAAGAGACAAGAAGCGCAATAGGGTCTTATTCAATGGTACAGATAAATAAGAGATGTGGAACCACTCACCTGGTATGGTTGCAAACTAGCAACATGAAACAGGTATATACTGTATACAGCTGCCGCAAGACACCGATCAGAGATAGACCAGAAAAATTGATGTGCAAGACGGTGGTGTAATTCACTTGCGCTACTGATAACGCTCAAGGCAGAGGTAAAATCGAAAGAGTTTAATATTACAGGTTTTTAAAAGTCAAAACGTTTCAAGGTTCTACATGACCTCTTCATCAGGACTAAACCCCAAAAGAATAGCAGTCAGGAAAGTTCATCTTATAAGTGGTAATTTTTTTTAAAAAACCAGCCATTCGGGCACATGACCGAATAGAGTTCAAACAGTTAATCCGGATGCATGTGGGTTTTAGGAATAAGTAACATATAATTCTTATAATACAGATTATTAGTACATTTATATACATTTTATTAAAACTATAAATAAATTAATATGCGTTGACCTGGTATATTACACTCTTTCAATTTTACCTCTGCCTTGAGTGTTATCAGCAGCGCAAGTGATTTACTCCACTGGCTTGCACATCAATTTTTCTGGTCTATCTGGATACCAAGTAGCATAGTTGAGGACAACCAATATATATTGATGCACACTAGCAGACTTAAAAAGGTCCATGGCAATTCGCTCAAACGGTACTTCTATGATCGGTAGCGACACGAGGAGATTTCGGAAGTGAGAGGTGGGAGTGGTTAACTGACAAGTGGGACAGTATTTGCAATACCTTAGGATTTGTCTGTGAAATCCGGGCAAATAGAACCTCCAAATGACCCATTCTTAGGTTTTGTTGACAACCAGGTGGCTACCCAAAACATGTGAATGGGCCATGTTCAAAACCCTCTATCTACAGGGTCCTGTTACCAATAATTTCCCCACTATTTCCTCTCTGGCCTTAGTAACCTGGTGCTATAAGTCCCTACTCACCATAAAATAAGGGAATCTGGTGTCAGTCCCCAGCTTCTGCGCTATGCCATTGAAAATGGTTGCATTATTAATACTTATTTTAGAGTTAGGGCCCTATGTTGGGAGAATGAAACATTTTTTCACTAGTCACCCCTATCTCAGGAATGATAGCCTCAGAGTATACTACCTACTCATCCCCCACCATTACACAGAAGGGAAATCCGTCAGGTTCTGGGGTTGGTGAGATTTCTTTACGACCAACTCGTCTCTTACCCGAGCAATATAGGTCTCTGCCCCTCCACTACAAGTCCCAAAACAACAGAAAGTCCAGACCTATGACAATTGGGTGAAATAAATCTTGGACCACACCAACCTCATCGGACTCAGTACCTCGGGCCGTCTCAATGACCACTCTGGCCATCGGATAGTCTTTAGCATCCTCGTGAATGCAGTGGATGCCCACCTTCTTCCAGGGATCAGTTGGAGAGGGAGTGTGGCCATCACGAGGGTCACCAAACTCCCTGAGTCTAGTCACTTGCATACTATTCACTTTTACAGGGCAAGCCTGTGGCTCCTTGCTAGGTGGATCGTTCACACTGCAGTCGGGATATGCATAGTATGAACATCGGAATCCCATGCTACAGTCCATTTTCTCAGTGGTCAGGTACATGACCTGGACTGTGACATTTCCAGCAAATTACATCCGCTGATGAAATCCCTTGGCATGACCTTCGCTGCCCCATTGGACTTTGGATGACCAACCCCCTTTCTAGCCTCCACCCCTGATGGGTCCACCAGAATGAAGTGGGTTGCCTCTCTAAGGAACCCTTGACCCCCTGATACTTTTCAACCACTACGATCAAGTCATCGGCATTCTGGGCATCCCTCAAGTCTGCCCAACCCAAGTCTGTATCGGGCTTGGAAGGGAGTGCACGAACCAGTCAATTTCTACTCACTCTACCATCTATGCTGGGGTAGCAGACTCCAGCTGCAACCACTTTTGGACAAAGTGCAGCAGATGAAACATTTGGGAGAGACGGGGTTTGTCCAGGTGATATGCCCAGTGGTGAACCCGTTGTGCCCTAACCGACATTGTCACCCCCAAGCACGCCAAAATTTCTGATTTCAATTTTGGATATTCTTTGGTGTCCTGTAAGGATAAATCATAATGAGCCTTTTGTGGCTTCCCCATTAAGTGTGGCACCAGGACTTCCTCCCACCGCTCTGTTGGAAATTTCTTCCTTTCGGGGGCCCCTTCAAACATGGTTAAAAAGGCCTCTATTTCATCTGTCGGGATCATTTTCTGCAAGGCTCTCCTTACCGCATTTCGGATAGAAAAATCATCAGCTATCCTTAAAGTCGGAGCTGCTGCTGTGCCAGAAACCGCCTCTGTGAGTAATTCAACCTGCTGCTGTTGTTGGTACTGTTGCTGGAGCAGTTGCATAAGCAACTTACTTGTCTCCTGTTTTTGCCTGTTTTGTAGCTGTTGCTGCTGCTGCTGGGCTTGCACCAGGTGTTTAATCAGGTCCTCCATGCTGTATGACATTGCTATCTGGGCTGCTTATAGCTGCCTTCACCCACAACTTGCAGCACGTCTGTAGCAGTCACACGTGTTCCTTGGGAATGCTGCCCGCACTTCTAACACCAAATGTAACTAGGCTACTCACTTGGGAGCAATCTGAGGCATCACAGGAACCTTTTCTATTTAAAGTCCGGCTGGTTTATTTCAATTTCTGTCCTCATAAACCACATTGCAGGAAAACATAAATACAGCCTTTGGCCAGCATAAAGGAAAACACAAAGTAAATAGTTCATACAATACTGCGGGTTTGCCCTCTTAGCTTAGAGTCCAGCTTCTTAGTGCTTTTACAAACTTACACAATCTAGGTGGTCTACCCACCTCCATACACAGCAACACGTGTCAGATAAACAGGTTCCATTTTACAATATGTACCAAACCCAGAGGTGGAGACATGGTGAGAAGCCTACCTGACCTAACTCTTCAGCTGCTCGCAATTAGAGCTGGACCAATTTACGACATATTGCGAGTTACAGTTGATATACTGTTTGATTTTATGTTGCTGTGAGCTGTTATAATTGGAGTAAGAATAAAGGCTGGGTCTCACATAGCGATACACCAGCGATCCCGACAACGATATGCACTTGTCAGTATCGCTGGTGTATCGCTACATGATCGCTGCTGAGCTGCCAAACAGGCAGCTCAGGGCAGCGATCAGCACAAGGACACTGCGGGTAACATCGCTTAGTTCCCGCAGTGTACCTTGTGTTATGTTTCGGTAGCTGAGGAGTGCAGGTAAAAAAGACAATACACCAGAGCAGTTGGAAACTATGAGATTGCAGTACCCTGACTAACCACCACAACTAGAGGCAGCCGTGGAGCGTTCCTACGTTGGTCCTAGACGCCTCGTCACAGCCTGAGAAATTAACTACACCTAAAGATAGAAAGAGGAAAGCTATCTGCCCCGGAGCAGATCCCCAAAGAACATAGAAAGCCCCCAAACATGTAATGGCGGTTAGACAAGAACAAATACTGACACAGACTGAAAATAGTATGAGCAAACGTTGGGGTCCAAACTTGCTAAATAGAAAAGGATAGGAAGGGCACTTACTGCAATCCCAAAAAACCCTGAAAAGCACCAACTCTACTAATTTCAAAAACACCGGAGATCACACGACCTCTACCACCTAAATTAGTTCTCTGGTGTAACAAAATCAAAACAGCAGCCACTGAAAAAACTGGAAAAAGCAAATGTACAAACATCAGTGGCTGAACAAAACTGAGAGGGCAAAAGCCCCTGGAGGGGACCCTGAAGGCCCCCACAGAAGTGCAGGACAAAATGCAAAAATCAAGCACAAAAACAAAAAGAAGAAAATGTCTTATCTGTTTAGCAGGAGATGCAGACACGACACAGCAGGCTACAAAGGAAACAGGAATCAAGGATTGAGACTAGAACAATTGATCACCGGCAACCCTGATGGGAAGGCGACTCCCTTATATAAGACCAGTCAGTAACACCTGATTCCCAATCCTCACAATCTTCACTGGACAGTCCAGTACCGTTTGTAACCACCAGAGGGAGCTTCTGCTCAGAACTCATTTCTAGCCGATTCACAACAGTACCCCCCCCTTGAGGAGGGGTCACCGAACCCTCATTTGAGCAACCAGGTCGGTCAGGATGAGCTCTATGATACGCACGGATGAGTCTCCCAGCATGGATGTCCAAAGCAAACACCCAAGAATTGTCCTCCTGACCATAACCTCTCCACTTAACCAAATACTGGAGTTTCCGTCTAGAAAAACGAGAATTCAATATTTTCTCAACCACAAACTCCAGATTGCCCTCAACCAAAACAGGGTCAGGAGGCACAGCAGTAGGAACCACTGGCTCAACAAACCTCTTCAACAAGGACTTGTGGAACACGTTATGGATCTTAAATGTCCCTGGAAGAAGCAAACGAAAAGAAACAGGATTAAGAATCTCCATGATCTTATAAGATCCAATGAACCTAGGCTTAAATTTAGGAGATGCCACTCTCATAGGAATATTTCTTGAGGACAACCAGACCAAGTCCCCCACTTTAAACCGAGGACCATCAGTCCTATGCCGGTTAGCAAACCGCTGGGCCCTCTCCTGAGAGAGGGACAACCTCTCCACTACCTGGTCCCAAATCTGTTGCATACGCTCCACAACAGAGTCAACACCTGGACAGACAGAAGCCTCCGTCTGTCCTGAAGAAAATCGAGGGTGAAACCCAGAATTACAGAAAAATGGAGACATCAAAGTGGCAGAGCCAGCCCTATTATTAAGAGCAAACTCGGCCAAAGGCAAAAAAGAGACCCAGTCATCCTGATCAGCAGACACAAAGCATCTTAGATAAGTCTCCAATGTCTGGTTTGTTCTCTTAGTTTGACCATTGGTCTGAGGATGAAACGCCGAGGAGAAAGACAATTGAACACCAAGTTTAGAACAAAAGGTCCTCCAAAATCTGGAAACAAACTGGACTCCTCTGTCAGACACAATGTTCTCAAGAATGCCGTGTAAACGAACCACGTGCTGAAGGAACAAAGGCACCAATTCAGAGGAGGAAGGCAACTTAGGTAATGGCACAAGATGTATCATCTTGGAAAACCTATCACAAATCACCCAGATGATGGTCATTCTCTGAGAAACAGGGAGGTCGGAAATGAAATCCATAGAGATATGGGTCCATGGTCTCTTGGGCACAGGCAATGGCATCAACAAACCACTAGAGCGAGAGCAAGGCTTGGAGCGAGAGCAAGTCCCGCAGGACTGCACAAATTCCCTGACATCACGAGACAAGGTAGGCCACCAAAAGGACCGACTAACCAAGTCTCTGGTACCAAAAATTCCGGGATGACCGGCCAACGCGGAACAATGAACCTCAGACATCACACTCTTTTTCCACTGGTCCGGGACAAACAATTTCCCAACAGGGCAGCGCTCGGGCCTATCCTCCTGACACCCCTCCAGAGCCAGTCTCAAATTGGGCGAGATGGCGGAAAGAACTACACCCTCTTTCAAAATAACAGAAGGATCAGATAACTCAGGAGAGTCCGCAAGGAAACTCCTCGAGAGGGCATCCGCCTTAACATTCTTAGTGCCAGGAAGAAAGGAAACCACAAAATTAAAACGTGTGAAAAACAAGGCCCACCTGGCCTGTCTAGGATTAAATCGCTTGGCAGATTCCAGATAAACCAGATTCTTATGGTCCGTAAGGACCACCACCTGATGTTTGGCTCCCTCCAGCCAATGTCTCCACTCTTCAAAAGCTCACTTCATGGCCAATAACTCCCGATTACCCACGTCATAATTACGTTCAGTAGGAGAAAATTTTCGAGAGAAAAAGGCACAAGGGTTACTTTTAGAGGTCTCTGGATCTCTTTGGGACAAAACGGCACCTGCCCCAATTTCAGAGGCATCAACCTCCACCTGAAATGGCAGAGAAACATCAGGCTGCCGTAGAACAGGAGCAGAAGTGAATCTCTGCTTAAGTTCCTGAAATGCAGAGACTGCCTCAGGAGGCCAATTCACCACATCAGAACCCTTTTTGGTCAAATCAGTTAATGGTTTAACAATAACCGAGAAATTACCAATAAATTTACGATAAAAATTGGCAAAACCCAAGAATCTTTGAAGAGCCTTTAATGAAGTAGGTTGGACCCAATCACAGATGGCCTGAAACTTGACCGGGTCCATTTCAATAACAGATGGGGACAAAATGAATCCCAGAAATGTGATCCTCTGTACGCCAAAAAGACACTTTGATCCCTTCACATACAGAGCATTCTCTCTCAAAATCTGGAACACAGTCCGAACATGTTTCACATGAGAGTCCCAGTCATTGGAAAAAATCAAGATATCATCCAAATAAACAATCAGAAATTTATCCACAAAATCCCTGAAAATGTCATTCATGAAGGACTGGAAGACAGAAGGAGCATTAGTGAGCCCAAAAGGCATCACAAGGTACTCAAAATGCCCCTCAGGGGTATTAAATGCCGTCTTCCATTCATCCCCGTGCTTAATGCGAATAAGGTTATATGCCCCCCTGAGGTCAAGCTTGGTAAACCAAGTAGCGTTTTTCACCCTGGAAAACAGGTCAGAAATCAAGGGTAACGGATATTGATATTTCACAGTAATATTGTTCAAGAGACGATAATCAATACACGGCCTTAATGAACCATCCTTTTTGGCCACAAAGAAAAAACCGGCACCTAAGAGTGAAGAAGATGGTCTAATATGACTGTCATGTATAGTGTACAGTTCCTATAGCGTCTTGTGCTTGGGTGCGAGGAAAACACAGGAGACATAGTTTGAAATGAAATGACTTGTATTACTTCATACAAGCATGCTGAAAAGTTCACACAGTTTGCAGGAACAGCAACAGGAGACACAGCAGGCCAGAGTAACTTCAAGCTCTACAATAACTCTCCAAAGCAGGTTCAGGATCTCTTCTCTGTACCGTAATTCCTCTGCAAACATGGATTCACCAAACAGCAGGTTTCCAGAGTCCAAAAGTGTTCCAAGGTTCCTCAGTAGGGAATAGCTGGAGTACAAGTCCAAGGCTTCCAGGAGTCAGGTCACAGACTGACTGAGGCTTGATTCAGGAGCACTGATTGTTCAGCTGAGGCTGCTTAAGAAGCAAGAGGGAAGAATCAGGGCGGGAACATGAAAACTGGAAACTCCATATTAACTGAGGGCAAGAGCTGCAGAAAGACAGAAAGCAAAATGGCCGACGGAAAACTGAGTTTCAAGGAACATGTCAACAGAGACAAAGAACCTTACATTACTCCCCCCTTAGGGACAACCTCCGGATGACCTCAGACCAGGCTTGTCAGGGTACCTCTGATGAAACTGGCGGAGCAGGCGAGGAGCATTTACATTATGGACTGGTTCCCATGAGTTGTCCTCCACTGGGTAGCCCTGCCATTTAATCAAATATTGCAACTGATTTCTGTACAACCTGGAATCTAGAATCCTTTCCACCATAAATTCTTCCTGACCATCGACCAGCACTGGGTCAGAGCAAGGAGAAGAACGTCCAGGAAACGTATTGGGTGTTGCAGCCTTTAGTAGGGATACATGAAAGACAGGGTGGATTCTCATAGTTCTGGGTAGTTGAAGACGACAAGCAACAGCACTTATAATCTTATTGATCTTATAAGGTCCAATGTACTTATGTCCCAATTTAGACGATGGAATCTTTAATTTAAGATTTCTGGTTGACAGCCAGACCAAATCTCCTACCTTGAAAGCTGGTGCAGGTTTATGAAATTTATCTGCTGCTTTCTTGTACCTTTCCTGAGCCAATTCTAGATTTTCCTTTAGAAGATCCATATTCTTTTGTAAAGAAGTGATTCTTTCAGCCACTGCCGGCAAGGGCGTATCTATGGGAAATCGAGGAAGAATGTTAGGATGATAACCTAGATTGGAGTAAAAAGGAGACTGCTTAGTGGAGGCGCTCTGAGAGTTGTTATAAGAGAACTCAGCCAGTGGAAGTAGATCCACCCAATCATCCTGTAGGTGGCAGATAAAACAGCGGAGATACTGCTCCAGGGTCTGATTGGTTCGTTCTGTCTGTCCATTAGTCTGGGGATGAAAAGCAGAAGAAAGGTTTACTTTAATGTCCAATGCTGCACAGAAATTTTGCCAAAACCTTGAAGTGAATTGCACCCCTCGATCCGAAATGACCTCATCCGGTACTCCATGTAAGCGAAACACATTCTTAATCATCAAGTCTGATGTCTGTTTTGCAGTGGGTAAGCCGACACAAGGGATAAAATGAGCTGCCTTTGTTAGACGGTCAACCACCACTAGAATGGTGTTCTTCCCTTGAGAGGTTGGTAACTCCACAATGAAGTCCATAGAAATGGATCCCCACGGGCGGGACGGGGTGGGAAGAGGTTGCAACAGACCAGTTCGTGTGGAGCGAGGTGTTTTGCATCTTGCACAGACTTCACATGAAGTGACATAGTTTAAGACATCTTTCCTGTAAGTGGGCCACCAAAAGAAACGAGAAAGAAATTCTTGTGTCTTTAGAATTCCCCTATGCCCGGCTATCTTGGAATCGTGGATGAGTTGCAATACTCTCAATCTGACTGTTTCAGGTATATACAGACGTTGTCCCTGAATCCACACACCATTCTTAAAGACAAGACTTACGTCCCTTGGGGGTTGAGCCAACAAAGAATCCGCATGGTATGCTTCCTTGATGTCCTTAAGTAGGTCTTGATTATGAATCACTCCCAGGAATCTAGAGTCAGGAAGAATAGTCTTAAGAGGAGTAAGTGGACGTGTCTCTGCTGAATGAATCCTAGAGAGTGCATCAGCCTTTCCATTGCGCGATCCTGGTCTATAAGAAATGACAAAATTAAATTGGTTTAGGAAAAGATTCCAGCGAGCCTGGCGAGGAGTCAGGCACTTAGCCGACCTGATAAATTCAAGATTACGATGGTCTGTCAGGACGACTATTTGCTGTGCAGCTCCCTGAAGAAGGTGTCTCCATTCCTTGAAGGCGGCAATAATGGCCAACAATTCTCTATTGCCCACATCGTAGTTCCTCTCAGCCGAAGACAACTGCTGGGAAAAGAAGGCACAGGGATGCAAGACATTCTTCTCACCTGTTCTCTGAGAGAGTATAGCTCCAACGGCACAGTCTGAAGCATCCACCTCTATTATGAAGGCAAGCTCGGGGTTGGGATGTACTAAGATAGGTGCGGTGGTAAATTTATCCTTTAAACAGGAAAATGTTTCCTGAGCTTGCGGGGTCCAGGAGAACCTAGACTGTTTCCGGGTAAGTTGGGTGATAGGTGACACTACCTCAGAAAAATTCTTATGGAAACGTCTATAGAAGTTGGCAAACCCGATGAAACGCTGCACCTCCTTCACATTTCTAGGAATTGGCCAATCCTTGATGGCTTGGGTCTTGCTTCCATCCATACTAATCCCTTGCGTAGATAGTACATACCCCAGAAATTGAATTTCGGTCCTATGGAATTCACATTTTTCAAGTTTGATGTAGAGATGGTTTTGTCTTAGGCGTTCTAAGACCATTCTCACATGTCCATGATGTTCCTCTGTGGAGTTAGAAAAAATTAGAATATCATCCAGATAAATCACCACAAATGTATCTAGGAGATCCCTGAAGATATCATTCACGAAGTGTTGGAAAGTGGCTGGGGCGGTACTCAGACCAAAAGGCATAACTAGATATTCAAAGTGTCCATAGCGTGACCTGAAAGTAGTATTCCATTCATCCCCAGGTCTGATACGGACCAAGTTATAGGCCCCACGGAGATCCAGTTTAGAGAAAATTTTGGCATGCCGCACTCTCTCCAACAACTCAGGGATTAAAGGCAATGGATAACGGTTTCTAATAGTAACCTTATTGAGTTCCCTATAGTCTATTCAGGGTCTCAGAGATCCATCTTTCTTCTTCACAAAGAAGATGGGTGCACCTGCGGGAGATGAAGAGGGGCGTATGAGCCCTTGGCTAAATTTTCGTCTATATAATCCTTCAAAGCTTTTAGCTCGGGCCCCGCTAGGGGTAGATCTTACCAAAAGGTATCTCGGCTCCAGGTAATAATTCAATTGGACAATCATATGGATGGTGAGGAGGAAGCTGATCAGCGTTCTTCTTGTCACATAAATCGTCATAGTCCTGGTATACAGCTGGTAGTTCAGGGACTGACATGGTTCCTTTAGGAACAGAGCAAGCTGAAACTCCTTGACTCATCTGTTTCTCCGGAAAGTGTAATTCCTTGGTCTCCCAGTTAATCGTAGGATTCTGCGCCTGCAGCCATGGTAGCCCTAGAATGATGGGAAAGTGGGGAGAAGAGATAAGCAAAAAAGACATTTTCTCCTGATGATCTTTACCCATAAGGACCCTCAAAGGCTCTGTTTCTTGATCCACTGGTCCAGAAGTCAGTAGAGAGCCATCCACAGTCTCCATCTGTACTGGAGTAGCCTTCTTCACTGAACGTATCCCCTGTTTCAGAGCAAAGGAGATATCCATAAAATTTCCACTTGCTCCTGAGTCGATCATAGCAGAGCTAGACACCCAGACTGAGTCAACCCAGAGTTTGATGGAAAGGAAGCAATGAGAATTGTTTCTTTTACAACTCAGCTGGGACACCGCTGAGGAAACTTGAAAAATTGCAGCGTTTATACCGTCATCGTCCCCAGAACTAACAGAGTTTAAGTCCGAGAAATCAAGATCTCTTGCAGCAGATCTCTCTGGAGCCTGAGGCTCGGACATGACAGAGCTCCTCTCGCAACACTCACAGTGAATGACTGCTGCAGTAGTCTTACGAGAACGGCTGGGGCAGTTTATAATGAAGTGCCCTGACTTACCACAGTAGAAACATAGATTTTCCTTTATACGATGTTCTTTGCGTGCATCACTAACCCGTCTTTGTAAAGAGTCCACCTGCATGGGTTCAGGTTCTGGTTCCCTTGTGATCCTACTCAAAGGTTCCTTAGCTGAGGAGGGAGGTAGTAAAAGGTTAGTGCGATTATTTTCGAACCATCTCTCTTGTCTGCGTTCAGTCAGACGAGCATCAATACGGATACAATAGTTAATAAAGTCACCTAACGCAGTGGGAGGGTCGGCACGAGCAAGTTCATCCTTAATCAGTGGAGACAACCCTTTCCGAAAAATAGATTTTTTAGCGGAAGTGTCCCAAGTGGTATCAAGAGCCCATCTCCTGAAATCCAGGGCATATTCGGCTACTGAACGCTTACCTTGGCACAAAGTTAACATGGCTGCTTCAGCTGTTGCACCTCGATTGGGGTCATCAAACACCTGCCCCATGGCTGAAATAAAAGCATCAAGGTGATTCAAACAATCATCCTCAGTCTCAATCAGAGGGTTTGCCCACATCAAAGCCTTATTGGTAAGCAACATGATTATAGTACGCACTTTGGATCGTTCAGTGGGAAATTGTGAAGCATGTGCAGAGAAAAATAAATTGCATTGATTAATAAATCCCCTGAATTTCTCACGTTCACCGCCAAAACGAAAAGGAGGTAATTTGGGGATCCCAGAACTTGGGGTTATGGCAGGAGCCTGGGCTCGTTCCTCTAGAGCCTCAATCCTGGCTCGCAATTCCTGGGTAGTCTGTCCAAACACTTGCAAATTATGATTAGTGAGGTCCTGTAGGCTTGCAAAACGGGTTTTTAAAGTCTGTACATCTGAAAGGATTGTATCAGTCACTCCGCAAAGTTCCTTTATGCGGGCCTCCATCTTCCAGATCTTTTAAGGCAGAGGTGCTAGAAGGAGAAGAGGAAAGGAAAAAAAAAAAAAAAAACAATAGTGTTTACCTGTGGTAACACTCCAGAGTAAAATTTTAAGGGAATGCGCTCACCTGGAATGGTTGTGAGAAGTCACAACCACTGTCATCACATAAGGTATTAAACGGACATCTGATATCCACAGTCACAGCAGACACGGCTTTCCCAGACCCAGCAGACACTAAACATTGGCTCCTGAATCTTGTCATGTATAGTGTACAGTTCCTATAGCGTCTTGTGCTTGGGTGCGAGGAAAACACAGGAGACATAGGTTGAAATGAAATGACTTGTATTACTTCATACAAGCATGCTGAAAAGTTCACACAGTTTGCAGGAACAGCAACAGGAGACACAGCAGGCCAGAGTAACTTCAAGCTCTACAATAACTCTCCAAAACAGGTTCAGGATCTCTTCTCTGTACCGTAATTCCTCTGCAAACATGGATTCACCAAACAGCAGGTTTCCAGAGTCCAAAAGTGTTCCAAGGTTCCTCAGTAGGGAATAGCTGGAGTACAAGTCCAAGGCTTCCAGGAGTCAGGTCACAGACTGACTGAGGCTTGATTCAGGAGCACTGATTGTTCAGCTGAGGCTGCTTAAGAAGCAAGAGGGAAGAATCAGGGCGGGAACATGAAAACTGGAAACTCCATATTAACTGAGGGCAAGAGCTGCAGAAAGACAGAAAGCAAAATGGCCGACGGAAAACTGAGTTTCAAGGAACATGTCAACAGAGACAAAGAACCTTACATTGACCCTTCTCCAATGACTCCTTGATGTAAGACCGCATAGCGTCATGTTCAGGTACAGACAAGTTAAAAAGGCGACCTTTAGGGAATTTACTACCAGGCACTAATTCAATAGCGCAGTCATAGTTCCTATGGGGAGGCAAGGATGCAGATTTACTTTCGCTAAACACATCAGAAAAATCAATCAAAAAGTCAGGAACATCCTGAGCCTGGGGGAGGCAGAAAAAACAGGAGTGTTGGTATTAACACATTGGCAGCCCCAACTGGTTACAGACACAGATTTCCAATCCAAAACAGGATTATGAGACTGTAACCAAGGGAAACCCAGTACGATAATGTCATGCAGATTATACAGAACCAAAAATTTGCAGCTCTCCTGATGATCAGGTTCAACCCTCATTATCACCTGAGTAGAGAACTGAGGTTTATTCTCAGCCAAAGGGGTAGAATCGATCCCCAGTAGGGGAATTGACTTCCGTAGGGGTATCAAGGGAAACCCACAACGTTTAGCAAAATCAAAATCCATCAGGTTAATAGCTGCTCCTGAATCAACGAACGCCTGAGCAGAAAATGAGGACAGAGAGCATATCAGGGTAACAGTTAATAAAAACTTAGTCTGAACACTACCCAAGACAACTGAGCATGCAAAACGTCTTCCCCGCTTAGGGCAGACTGAAATAGCATGAGAGGCATCACCACAGTAGAAACATAACCCATTGCGCTTTCGAAACTCATGACGCTGTGCCCCAGAAACCACTCTATCACACTGCATGGATTCAGAAGCAGGTTCACAAGGCAACACTATTCCACGCATACCTCTCTGCTCACGCAAACGTCTGTCAATTTGAATCGCCAATGACATAGAATCACTGAGACCAGAGGGGACAGGGAATCCCACCATAACATCCTTTACATTATCTGACAGACCCTTCCGAAAAAGGGCTGCCAAAGCGTCGTCATTCCATTTGGTCAGGACTGCCCACCTACGGAATCTCTGACAGTATAACTCAGCGTCCTCAAGCCCCTGATTTAATGCCAACAAGGCTTTTTCAGCTTGATCAGTGACATTAGGCTCATCGTACAATAACCCCAAAGCCTGAAATAATGCATCAACATCACTCAAAACAGGATCCCCAGGTGTCAGGGAAAAAGCCCAATCCTGAGGATCGCCGCGCAGGAGAGAGATGACAATTTGAACCTGCTGCGCTGCGTTCCCTGAGGACTTAGATTTTAAGGCAAAAAACAATTTACAGTTATTTTTGAAATTCAGAAACTTAGCTCGATCCCCTAAAAACAAATCTGGCATGGGAATCCTAGGTTCCACAACAGGCAACCTAGCAAGATAGGTAGCAATACTCCGAACCTCAGTGGCAAGCTGATCCACACGGCCAGACAGACTGTGCAAACTCCATTGAGAGAAACAAAAAAAAAATCCTCCCCAGCACCCAGAGATACAGAGGGAAAAAAAATGCAATAAACAGAAAAAAAATCTCTGACAACTCTGACAACCTTTTTTTTTCACAATATTTTTCCCTTCTGTGAGTACCATATAATTTTCAATTTTTGATACTGTTATGTTTCGGTAGCTGAGGAGTGCAGGTAAAAAAGACAATACACCAGAGCAGTTGGAAACTATGAGATTGCAGTACCCTGACTAACCACCACAACTAGAGGCAGCCGTGGAGCGTTCCTACGTTGGTCCTAGACGCCTCGTCACAGCCTGAGAAACTAACTACACCTAAAGATAGAAAGAGGAAAGCTATCTGCCCCGGAGCGGATCCCCAAAGAACATAGAAAGCACCCAAACATGTAATGGAGGTTAGACAAGAACAAATACTGACACAGACTGAAAATAGTATGAGCAAACGTTGGGGCCCAAACTTGCTAAATAGAAAAGGATAGGAAGGGCACTTACTGCAATCCCAAAAAACCCTGAAAAGCACCAACTCTACTAATTTCAAAAACACCTGAGATCACACGACCTCTACCACCTAAATTAGTTCTCTGGTGTAACAAAATCAAAACAGCAGCCACTGAAAAAACTGGAAAAAGCAAATGTACAAACATCAGTGGCTGAACAAAACTGAGAGGGCAAAAGCCCCCGGAGGGGACCCTGAAGGCCCCCACAGAAGTGCAGGACAAAATGCAAAAATCAAGCACAAAAACAAAAAGAAGAAAATGTCTTATCTGTTTAGCAGGAGATGCAGACACGACACAGCAGGCTACAAAGGAAACAGGAATCAAGGATTGAGACTAGAACAATTGATCACCGGCAACCCTGATGGGAAGGCGACTCCCTTATATAAGACCAGTCAGTAACACCTGATTCCCAATCCTCACAATCTTCACTGGACAGTCCAGTACCGTTTGTAACCACCAGAGGGAGCTTCTGCTCAGAACTCATTTCTAGCCGATTCACAACCACCTTGGATACCAGCGCCCTGATGCAGGGAGCTGGTATCCAAGGTACACAGCGGGTTTCCAAGCGCTGCGCGGTGCCTGGAAACCCGCTGTGTACCTTGGATACCAGCTCCCTGCATCAGGGCGCTGGTATCCAAGGTACACAGCGGGTTTCTAGGCACAGCCCCGCGCCTGGAAACCTGCTGTGTACCTTGGTTACCAGCGGATCGCTGGTCTCCCGCTGTCACACGCAGCGATGCGTGCCTGTCAGCGGGAGACCAGCGATCAAAAAAATGTCCTGACATTTCAGCGACGATCAGCGATTCCCGGCAGGGGGGCTGATCGTCGCTGAATGTCACACACAGCGATATCGCTGGTGAGCTCGCTGCTGCGTCACAAAACTAGTGACTCAGCACCGATCTCGGTAGCAATATCGCTATGTGAGACGGGCCCTTAAGTGTAAAGAGCATGTTGGCAGATTCTACAGCGGTTCATCCCACATTTAAAAAGATCTCTGACAAATTATCCATGTTTTATGATGAATGTGGGTTTCAAATAAGCTTAAGGCATTTGGCTGTATGGAACAACCTTACTTTAATAAAGAGGATAAAATAATGTTTTCATATAATATTCCTACAAATTTATGAATAACTAGATGGTGGCCCGATTCTAACGCATTGGGTATTCTAGAATATGTATGTAGTTTATTTATGAAGAGGCTGCTGGGGTGTATATAGAGGCTGCTGCTGGGGTGGACGTGGAGGCTGCTGCTGCTGGGGTATATGTGGAGGCTGCTGCTGCTGGGGTATATGTGGAGGCTGCTGCTGCTGGGGTATATAGAGGCTGCTGCTGGTGGGGTGTACGTGGAGGCTGCTGCTGGAGTTTACGTGGAGGCCGCTGGTCGGGGTACTTCCGCTGGCGCCAGTCATCTCCCGGCTGCATCGCCGCTGACCTCCATGCGTCAGGAGATGACTAGCGCTGCTGATCTCCCGACGATAGCGGTGGCGTGCGTGGTATCGTTACAGATAGACAGAATTAGACAATTATATAGTAGATAGGTTTTATTTGGTTGAACTGTGGACTAAACTGCAGAGACAACGTGGGTTTTGTAATGTTATCAGTGTTTTTCTTATCTCTAGATGAAATAGGATTATTGCTTTTTTTCTTATGTACAATGTTAGAGGCCTTTTTTTTTTTTAAATCAATGAAGGATCAGCTCTTTTTTGGAGTTTATCCTGATAATCAATTCACTTGATAATTTTTCCTGATCGCTACAGTTTTTCTTTATACAGTGAAGAGCAATAAAATAATAATGTTTTAAACTTTTGAATTTCAGGCTCCATATCTCACCATCCACTACTGCTTCACACATGAGACTACCATCATTTTATAGACAATTATCTTGGCTATCTCATACACAAATTTGACTTACAACTATTTAGCATATGATTAGATATGCAGATTCTCGTTATGTCACTGCATTATTACTGGTGGTGGAAAATCTTTATTCTACAAATTACAACCTGTTCTCACATTCCCTAATAGCTCAGTGTGTTATTAGGTTGATTCCCAAGTGAATCGTCAGTGGTTCAAATCAAGGAGCAGTCATGAAGAAGATTTCCCAAGAAAAGAGAAACAGCAGCATCCAGCTCATCAATAGGAGTCTCTTGGCCAAGTAAATTGCCAAACTGCATCATGAGAGTGGGATAACAGTTGGAAGAATATAAAATAAAGTCCGTCCATCCACTCAAAAGCCAAGAGGTGGACATCCAGGCAAAATATTGGAGTCAACAAGTTGGCTCATTACAAGGTCTATCAGTTCTGATGTGACAAACATGACAGTAGAGGCAGCTCATATGCTTCATAATAGTGAGATCACAGACATCTGTGCAAGCACTGTGTGACTCACGTTACACAAAAATGGTGGCCTGAAAAAACATGAAGTAGCCTTGACTTCAATAACATCACAAGAAGCGTGGGCTCGAGTTTGCAAAAAATTACAAAAAGTGGACAGTAGAAAATTTAAAATGTGTGATTTGGAGCAATGAGACGAAAGTTGATAAACTAGACTCTGATGGGTGCAAATGAGTCTGGAAGAAACAAGGCAAAAAGGGGCTAACGGATCGAGAAATTGAAGGGACTGTAAAGTCTTGTGGAGGAAACCGGATTATGTGGGGCTGTTTTACAGCCAAAGGCGTTGGTGTCACGCTGTCTCTGCATAAGGAGGACCGGGGTCTATGCTGACCCTAAGCTGGGGTCCTGACTAATCCCTCTACCTGGAGGTACTGTTGATGGTACAGAGGTCCAGGCCGCCAGCGTAACCCTATCTCCTGTGAATCCCTGACAACTGTAATCTAGTCCTGAGAAGGACCCTGATTACCACCACAGGGAACGGGAAGGTAACTGCCTACACACAGTATAAGACGAACGAGACAGTACAAGGGTAAAACAAAAGACACCTTGCATACAAAACAACAACTACAGAGGGAACACCAAATGGTAAGGAGATAAATAATAAAGCGAGGAGAGGAGAAAACCACAACAGGTACTCTTAGCTTTAGACTTCTCGATATGATCCGCTCTGCTGGTCTGCATGAATGCTTTCACCGACACTTCCCTAGCAGACAGGCAGGTATATGAAGAAATCCAATTATCGCAACATTAATTGCAGCTGAGCGAGGCTGGTCTTGTCCAGCACAGAGAGAGGGAGAATTAACTCTCTCACTGCCGAAAAACACCCAGCAGCAGAAACTCAGCTGTGAGAAGTCAGGGTGTGCAATCGCGACGATCTTCGCAGCGACAAACCCGTGACAGTACCCCCCCTTCTACGAGGGGCCTCCGGACCCTCAGGGCCGGGTTTATCTGGGTGAGTAATGTGGAAGGCCCGAACCAATCGGTCTGCGTTAATATCCGACGCAGGAACCCACATCCTCTCCTCAGGACCATACCCCCTCCAATGAACAAGGTACTGAAGGGACCGGCGATTCAGACGTGAATCGATGACTCTCGACACCTGGAACTCCAAGTTACCATTGACCACCACAGGAGGAGGAGGTAAAGGTGAAGGTATCACCGGCGCCACATACCTCTTAAGCAACGATCTGTGGAACACATTATGAATTTTAAATGTGGGAGGGAGGTCAAGACGGAATGCAACCGGATTAATTATAGAACTGATCTTGTATGGCCCGATGAACCTGGGACCCAGTTTCCAGGAGGGAACCTTAAGTTTTATATTCTCGGTAGACAACCATACCAGATCGTTCACACTTAGGTCCGGACCAGACACTCTCCTCCTATCAGCCATACGTTTGTATCGGTTCCCCATAGTACTCAGATTATTCAGCACTCCTCTCCACACTGAAGCAAGTGACGACGAAAATCGTTCCTCCTCAGGAACCCCAGAAGAGCCCCCCCTATTGAAAGTACAAAACTGGGGGTGAAAACCATATGCCCCAAAAAACGGGGACTTACCAGTGGACTCGCTCCGCCTATTATTTAGAGCAAACTCCGCCAGAGGCAAGAAAGAAGCCCAGTCCTCCTGGTTCTCTGACACAAAACACCGGAGATATGTCTCCAAGCTCTGGTTCAGACGCTCTGTCTGACCATTGGACTGCGGGTGAAAAGCCGATGAAAATGACAACTGCATCTCCCGCCGTGTACAAAATGCTTTCCAGAATTTGGACACAAACTGAGACCCCCGATCCGACACCACATCGGAGGGTACCCCGTGAAGTCTTACAATCTCCCCAATAAACACCTGCGCAAGAGTTTTAGCATTAGGAAGAGCAGGAAGAGCGATAAAATGTGCCATCTTGCTGAACCTGTCCACTACAACGAGTATGACTGTTTTACCCGAAGATGGCGGGAGGTCCGTAATGAAGTCCATAGACAGATGAGTCCACGGACGCTCCGGGATCTTCAAAGGTAAGAGGGTCCCAGACGGACGGGTATGTGGGGTCTTAGAGCGTGCACAAACCTCGCAGGACGCGACAAAAGTTACCACCTCCCTATGTAAGTTTGGCCATCAAAACCGGCGCGAGAGGAGATCCTCAGTTGCTTTACTCCCTGGGTGTCCTGCCAAAGCTGAATTATGGTGTGCCTCGATCACCTTTTGTCGCAACTGATTTGGAACAAACAGTCTCCCTGGAGGTCCTACAGGGGCGTCCCCCTGAGCCTCCAATACCTCCTCCTCAAGCTCAGAGCATACTGCCGACACCACCACCCCCTCCTGAAGGACCGGAACCGGGTCCTCCGTATTCTCAGCCCCTGGGAAACAGCGAGATAAGGCATCCGCCTTAACATTTTTTGACCCAGGACGATATGTGACGACAAAATTAAACCTGGTAAAAAACAACGACCACCTAGCTTGTCTGGGATTCAGACGTTTAGCGGACTCTAAATATAGCAGGTTTTTGTGATCAGTAATGACGGTGACTGGGTTGACTGCCCCCTCCAAAAAATGACGCCACTCCTCAAAAGCTAACTTAATGGCCAAGAGTTCCCTATTCCCGACATCATAATTCCTCTCCGCGGACGACAATTTTTTAGAGAAGAAGGCGCACGGATGCCATTTACCAGGGGACGAACCTTGTGACAATACTGCTCCCACCCCTACCTCGGAAGCGTCCACCTCAACAATGAACGGCTGTGACGCATCAGGCTGAATAAGTATGGGTGCTGAAGCAAAACATTTTTTCAAGGAAGAAAACGCTTGACAAGCCTTGTCAGACCATTTTGAAAAATCCGTCCCTTTTTTAGTCATGTCTGTGAGAGGTTTAACTATGGACGAAAAATTACGAATGAATTTCCGGTAGTAGTTAGCAAACCCCAAGAAACGTTGTAATGCCTTAAGATCCTCTGGCAGATCCCACTCAAGAACTGCCCGCACTTTCCCAGGGTCCATACGAAAACCGGATGCTGACACCAGGAATCCTAAAAACTGAAGTTCCTGTAAGGCGAACACACACTTCTCCCATTTGGCGTACAGTTTATTATCCCGCAAGATCTGTAACACCTGTCTAACATGCTCCTGATGAGACACAAGATCCGGCGAGTAAATTAAGATATCATCCAGATATATGACCACAAACTGTCCCATTAGGTGGCGAAAGATGTCATTTACAAAGTGTTGAAACACCGCCGGGGCAATACTCAGACCAAATGGCATGACAAGGTTCTCATAATGCCCCTCCGGAGTGTTAAACGCCGTCTTCCACTCATCCCTCTCCTTCATCCTAATCAGATTGTACGCCCCTCTGAGATCCAACTTAGAGAACCATTTGGCACCCACGATCTGATTGAAGAGATCGGGAATAAGTGGGAGCGGATACGGATCTCGGACCGTAATCCGATTAAGCTCACGGAAATCCAGGCAAGGGTGTAGGCCTCCATCTTTTTTCTTCACAAAGAAGAACCCCGCGGCCACCGGGGAAGATGAAGGTCTAATATGCCCCTTAGCCAGACTCTCTGAAATATAATCCTTCATGGCCTGTCTCTCAGGACCAGAAAGGTTATACAACCTAGATTTCGGTAATTTGGCCCCAGGGTTCAAGTTAACAGAACAGTCATATTCGCGATGAGGAGGTAATTCTTGACACCCTTTCTCCGAGAATACATCCTCAAAGTCTACCAGAAATGGAGGTAAGGCCCTAGGAGCGACCGTACCAATGACCGTATTCATGCAGTTTTTATTACAGAATTCACTCCTTTGACTTATCTCTCTGGATTGCCAATTAATAACCGGGTTATGCTTAGTTAACCAAGGAAGGCCCAGCACTATAGGAGTAGGAAGACCCTCCAACACATAACAAGACAACAGTTCTTTATGTAACTGTCACGCGGTCTTATGATATGTGTACGATGTCAGTAAACTATTCTTAAAAGAACAACACTCTATACAACATATAGATTAGCAACATCAGCATGTAAATATAGAATAGATTTACCTGACACGATATCCGTTGAACTCAGGGTTAATCTTGAGGACTTGATACACTGTCACAGGAAAGAGGAGGACCGGGGGTCTAACCTGACCCTAAACTGGGGTCCTAACTAATCCCTCACCTTGGAGGTACTGATAATGGTTCAGAGGTCCAAGTCTCCAGCCTAACCCTGTCTCCTATCAGTCCCTGAACCCTGTAATCAGTCCTAAGAAGGATTCTGATTACCACCAAAGGGATATGGGCTGATCTCTGCTAAATACACAGATTAGACATATAAGACAGACTGGAGAAAACACAGACTTGCATACACACTCAAACACAGAAGGAACATAAATGATCTGGGATATTAAACTCTAAGCAAGGTGAGCTTAAAACAACTAAGGAGCTCTTTAACTTAAGTCTATACAGATACAATCCTATCTGTGGTCTGCATGAAGAATTTCACTGGCAACTCCCAACACAGACAACCAGAGATTTAAAGGAAACCAATCAACAAATAATTAATTGCAGCCGGAAGAAACTGCACCCAGTCCCAGAACTGAGCACAGACAGAATTAACTCCCTAACTGCCAAACACAAAGAAACAGCAACTCAGCTGTGAGAAGTCAGAATGTGCAACCGCGACGATCTTCGTGGCGATGCACACATGACAGTACCCCCCCTTCTACGAGGGGCCTCCGGACCCTCAGGGCCAGGTTTGCCCGGGTGAGTTCTGTGGAAGGTCCGCACCAAACGATCTGCGTTAATGTCAGACGCAGGAACCCACGTCCTCTCCTCTGGACCATACCCCTTCCAATGCACCAAGTACTGAAGGGACCGGCGATTCAGACGTGAGTCAATGATCTTTGACACTTGAAACTCCAAGTTACCATTGACCACCACTGGAGGAGGAGGTAGAGGTGATGGTATGACTGGTGCCACGTACCTCTTAAGTAATGACTTGTGGAACACATTATGAATTTTAAACGTAGGAGGGAGGTCCAGACGAAATGCCACAGGATTAATTATGGAACTGATCCTGTACGGCCCGATGAATCTGGGGCCCAGCTTCCAGGAGCGAACTTTAAGTTTTATATTCCTGGTAGACAACCATACCAGATCGTTCACATTAAGATCTGGACCAGAAACTCTCCTCCTATCAGCCATACGTTTATAACGGTTCCCCATAGCACTCAGATTATTCAATACACCTCTCCACACTGAAGCAAGTGACGACGAGAAACGCTCCTCCTCAGGAACCCCAGAAGGGCCCCCCCCATTGAATGTACAAAACTGGGGATGAAAACCATATGCCCCAAAAAACGGGGCTTACCAGTGGACTCGCTCCGCCTGTTGTTAAGAGCGAACTCTGCCAGAGGCAAGAAAGAAGACCAGTCCTCCTGGTTCTCTGAGACAAAACACCGAAGATAAGTCTCTAGGCTTTGATTCAGACGCTCTGTCTGACCATTGGTCTGCGGATGAAAAGCCGAGGAAAATGACAATTGCATCCCCCGACGTAAACAAAATGCCCTCCAAAACTTGGACACAAACTGAGACCCCCTATCTGACACCACATCAGAAGGCAACCCATGAAGTCTCACAATCTCCCCAATGAACACCTGCGCCAGAGTTTTAGCATTAGGGAGGGCAGGAAGAGCAATGAAATGTGCCATCTTACTGAACCTGTCAACAACCACCAGTATGACAGTCTTCCCTGACGACTGAGGAAGGTCCGTGATGAAGTCCATAGACAAATGAGTCCATGGACGCTCCGGAAGTTTCAAGGGTAAGAGGGTCCCAGACGGACGGGTATGAGGGGTCTTAGAGCGAGCACAAACCCCACAGGACGCGACAAAAGTTAAAACATCTTTATTAACGTTAGGCCACCAAAACCGGCGAGAAAGGAGATCTAAAGTAGCCTTACTCCCTGGATGTCCTGCTAAAGCAGAATTATGATGTGCCTCAATAACCTTTTGTCTCAACTGATTTGGGACAAACAGTCTCCCTGGAGGTCCTGCAGGGGCGTCCCCCTGAGCCTCTAACACCTCCTCCTCAAGCTCAGAACATACAGCCGACACTACCACCCCCTCCTGAAGGATAGGAATCGGGTCATCCATTTTCCCGGCCCCTGGGAAACTGCGAGACAAGGCATCCGCCTTAACATTCTTAGATCCAGGGCGATAAGTGACAACAAAATTAAACCTGGTAAAAAACAACGACCATCGAGCTTGTCTGGAATTCAGACGCTTAGCAGATTCCAAATACAGCAGGTTCTTGTGATCAGTAATGACGGTGACCGGGTGGACTGCCCCCTCCAAAAAGTGACGCCATTCTTCAAAAGCCAACTTAATGGCCAAAAGTTCCCTATTGCCGATATCATAATTCCTTTCGGCGGACGACAATTTTTTAGAAAAGAAAGCGCACGGATGCCATTTACCAGGGGACGGACCCTGGGACAATATTGCACCCACCCCTACGTCAGACGCGTCCACCTCCACAACGAACGGCTGTGATGCATCTGGTTGGATGAGAACGGGTGCCGAAGCAAAACATTTTTTCAAAGAGGAAAAAGCTTGGCAAGCTTTGTCCGACCATTTAGAAAAATCCGTCCCTTTTCTTGTCATGTCAGTGAGAGGTTTGACAACAGATGAGAAATTACAAATAAATTTCCGGTAGTAGTTAGCAAACCCCAGAAAACGCTGCAGAGCCTTAAGATCCTCTGGCTGATCCCATTCAAGCACTGCTCTCACCTTTTCAGGGTCCATACGGAAACCGGAGGCTGACACCAAGAAACCCAAAAACTGAAGTTCCTGTACGGCGAATACACACTTTTCCAGTTTGGCGTATAGTTTATTGTCTCGCAAGATCTGCAACACCTGTCTCACATGCTCCTGGTGAGACACAAGATCTGGTGAGTAAATTAAAATGTCATCCAAATATACGACCACAAACAGCCCCACCAGATGACGAAAAATGTCATTAACAAAATGTTGGAATACTGCTGGTGCAGTAGTCAGACCAAAAGTCATGACAAGGTTCTCATAATGTCCCTCCGGCGTGTTAAACGCCGTTTTCCACTCATCCCCCTCTTTTATCCTAATCAGATTATACGCCCCCCTGAGATCCAATTTAGAGAACCATTTGGCGCCAACAATTTGATTGAAGAGATCAGGAATCAGAGGGAGTGGATACGGATCTCGAACAGTAATCCGATTAAGTTCGCGGAAATCCAAGCAAGGGCGTAGGCCTCCATCTTTTTTCTTCACAAAGAAGAACCCCGCGCCACTGGGGAAGATGAAGGTCTAATATGCCCTTTGGCCAGACTTTCCGAAATATAATCTTTCATAGCCTGCCTCTCAGGACCAGAAAGGTTATATAACCTAGCTTTAGGTAACTTAGCATCAGGAAGTAAATTAATAGAGCAGTCATACACGCGATGAGGAGGCAACTCCTGACACCCCTCCTCAGAGAACACATCCCCAAAGTCCTCCAAAAAAGGAGGCAAAGTACTAGGCACGACCGCACTGATGACTGTGTTCATGCAGTTACTTTTGCAAAACTCCCCTCATTGGCTTATATCTCTGGACTGCCAATTAATCACAGGGTTATGTTTAACCAACCAAGGAAGTCCCAACACAATAGGAGTAGGTAGACCCTCCAACACATAACAAGATAATAGTTCCCTATGTATTGCCCCTACCCGAAGGTCAATGTTATGAACCTCATGAACAAAGCTACCTTGGCCGAGAGGCCTGGCGTCAATGGAGAATATAGGGATCGGTTTGACCAATACACTCAGATGCATACCTTGAGCCTGAGCAAACTGAGCGTCAACCAGATTAGCCCCGGACCCACTATCAAGAAGAACAGAAAATCTCTCCACTCTCGTACCAACCACCACCTCCACTGGTACAAGAAACTGAGAAGAACTAGCGGACGAAATACATACTCCCAGGTTGTCGTCCACCACACAACCTGGGATTAACAGTTTTCCGGCGACTTTTTGCTCAACAAGGCACGGGATGGACATCCCCCAACAAAATGTCCCTCTTTCCTGCAGAAGAAACACCTACTAGTCCTGCGGCGTACCGCCAATCCCCTCCTACGAAATGATGTCCCTCCCAACTGCATAGGCTCCTCCGAACAGATAAGGGGAACCTCAACATAAGGGACTTTAGTAGTAGGTGGAGTAACAACAGGGGCGGAGTTACCTCGCACCTCTCCCGGAGCCGTCTATCAGTACGGATAGCTAGGGCCATAGCAGCCTCCAGTGATGGAGGAGAATCATACTGAGCCAAAACGTCCTTTAATTTGTCAGAAAGCCCATGACAAAACTGGCTCCTAAGAGCTGGGTCATTCCACTGAGTATCTGTGGCCCATCTACGGAACTCAGAAGCAAATTCCTCCGCCGGACGATCTCCCTGCTGTATCTTACGTAATTTTGTCTCAGCAAGAGAGACCCGATCTGGGTCATCATATACCAAACCCAGGGCAGTAAAAAATCGATCTACTGACTGTAGAGCCGGGGATCCCGGAGGAAGGGAGAAGGCCCAGGATTGAGGGTCCCCTTGTAGGAGCGAGATAACAATTCCCACTCTCTGCTCTTCACTCCCTGATGATCGAGGCCGAAGCCGAAAATACAATTTACATGCTTCCCTGAAGGTAAAAAATTTGTCTCGCCCACCAGTGAACCTGTCCGGGAGAGCTACTTTAGGTTCAAATCTGGTTTGCTCCGAGGGAGACAAAACTTTGGACTTAATGTCCGTCAGCTCCATGGATAATCCCTGCAACTGCAGAGCCAGCTGGGCTACTGGATCCATGGCAACTGGGAATAATTTTATGGGCCAGTGAAAATGTCACGCGGTCTTATGATATGTGTACGATGTCAGTAAACTATTCTTAAAAGAACAACACTCTATACAACATATAGATTAGCAACATCAGCATGTAAATATAGAATAGATTTACCTGACACGATATCCGTTGAACTCAGGGTTAATCTTGAGGACTTGATACACTGTCACAGGAAAGAGGAGGACCGGGGGTCTAACCTGACCCTAAACTGGGGTCCTAACTAATCCCTCACCTTGGAGGTACTGATAATGGTTCAGAGGTCCAAGTCTCCAGCCTAACCCTGTCTCCTATCAGTCCCTGAACCCTGTAATCAGTCCTAAGAAGGATTCTGATTACCACCAAAGGGATATGGGCTGATCTCTGCTAAATACACAGATTAGACATATAAGACAGACTGGAGAAAACACAGACTTGCATACACACTCAAACACAGAAGGAACATAAATGATCTGGGATATTAAACTCTAAGCAAGGTGAGCTTAAAACAACAAAGGAGCTCTTTAACTTAAGTCTATACAGATACAATCCTTTCTGTGGTCTGCATGAAGAATTTCACTGGCAACTCCCAACACAGACAACCAGAGATTTAAAGGAAACCAATCAACAAATAATTAATTGCAGCCGGGAGAAACTGCACCCAGTCCCAGAACTGAGCACAGACAGAATTAACTCCCTAACTGCCAAACACAAAGAAACAGCAACTCAGCTGTGAGAAGTCAGAATGTGCAACCGCGACGATCTTCGTGGCGATGCACACATGACAGTAACGCCCCCACTTGAAGATCAATGTTATGCACTGCTTGCAAAAAACTTCCCTGACCGAGAGGTCTGGCGTCGATCGAGAATATGGGGACGGGTTTAGCCAACACACTCAATCGCATACCTTGAACCCGGGCAAAGCGAGCATCCACCAGATTAGCCCCGGCCCCACTATCCAGAAGAACAGATATCCTCTCAGTTCTCACACCCACCACCACCTCCGCCAGTATGAGAGACTGAGACGAATTTAGGGACGAAATACTTACTCCCAGATTGCCGTCCACCACACAATCTGGGATCAATAGTTTTCCGGCAACTTCTCACTCTGCAAAGAACGGGATGGACACCCCCCAATAAAATGTCCCTTTTTCCCACAGAAGAAACAACTTCTTGTTTTGTGACGCCCCACCGATCCCCTCCCCCGGAATGATGTCCCTCCTAATTGCATAGGCTCCTCTGGACTGACTAGGGGAACCTCCGTATAAGGGACCCTTGAGGAAGGTGGAGTCATAACAGGGGGCGAAGTTACCCCGCACCTCTCCCGAAGACGTCTGTCAATACGAATAGCAAGGGCCATAGCGGCCTCCAGTGACGTGGGGGGGTCATACTGTGCCAGCAGATCCTTTAATTTGTCAGATAAACCTTGACAAAACTGGCTCCTAAGAGCCGGGTCATTCCACTGGGTGTCTGTGGCCCACCTACGGAACTCCGAACAGAATTCCTCCGCCGGATGATGTCCCTGCTGTATCCTACGTAACTTAGATTCAGCAAGGGAGACCTGATCCGGGTCATCATATACAAGACCCAGAGCTGCAAAAATCCCATCCACTGACTGGAGAGCTGGGGAGCCCGGGGGGAGAGCTAACGCCCAGGATTTAGGGGTCGGTGAAAATGTCACGCTGTCTCTGCATAAGGAGGACCGGGGTCTATGCTGACCCTAAGCTGGGGTCCTGACTAATCCCTCTACCTGGAGGTACTGTTGATGGTACAGAGGTCCAGGCCGCCAGTGTAACCCTATCTCCTGTGAATCCCTGACAACTGTAATCTAGTCCTGAGAAGGACCCTGATTACCACCACAGGGAACGGGAAGGTAACTGCCTACACACAGTATAAGACGAACGAGACAGTACAAGGGGTAAAACAAAAGACACCTTGCATACAAAACTACCACTACAGAGGGAACACCAAATGGTAAGGAATCATAGAATCATAGGAGATAAATAATAAAGCGAGGAGAGGAGAAAACCACAACAGGTACTCTTAGCTTTAGACTTCTCAATATGATCCGCTCTGCTGGTCTGCATGAATGCTTTCACCGACACTTCCCTAGCAGACAGGCAGGTATATGAAGAAATCCAATTATCGCAACATTAATTGCAGCTGAGCGAGGCTGGTCTTGTCCAGCACGGAGAGAGGGAGAATTAACTCTCTCACTGCCGAAAAACACCCAGCAGCAGAAACTCAGCTGTGAGAAGTCAGGGTGTGCAATCGCGACGATCTTCGCAGCGACACACCCGTGACAGTTGGATACTTGACCAGGATCGATGGTGGTCTCAGTGCTGAGCTATATGTGAGTATTATACAAGACCAGTTGCTTTGTACACTCTAGTACTATGGATATGAAAAGGACGACAGTGTTCCAGCATTACAACTAGCCGAAGCATAGGTAGAGATTGGCAGAAAAAATGGTTTAATGACAAGCAAGTAGATGTGTTGGATTGGCCCCCACAGTCCCCAGATCTCAACCCAATCGAACACTTGTGGGTAGAGTTGAAGAATATGCTATATACATATCCAAGTGATTCGACCAGTATGCGTTAACTTTGGGAACGTGTAGAAGAGACCTGGGATGAGATTTTGGTCAAGACATGCTTGAAACTGATCAAGAACATGCTCAGGCATAGAATCAGGCATTGATTCAGAAAAATATATAATTACAAAATACTAGCAAAATAAACATTTTGATTTTTAGGAGTAAAACAGTAACAATGCAGTGACATGACAAGAATCTGAATAACTAATCATATGAAAAATAATTGCAGGTCAGTGGATGCAGCGGTGGATGATGAGATATGGAGCCTGAAAGTCAAAAGTTCAAAACATTTTTACCGTTTTGCTCATCAGTGTACTGTATGTGTGAATTCACCCTCAGGAATAGCTTTGATTGTGTGCTTGGCATGACTGCTGGATACATGTAGGATTGTGCCACCTGATATTGGTTTAACAAATGTTAAAGGAAATGTGGTTGTCATTGATAACACTTGCTTGTAAATTCAAAACAGAAATTTGTATGGGATGAAATGTACATGTAAAAGTCAGCTTATAATGATTGTTATTTAGATACTGTACATATTCTTATATGTCTAATACACTACCCCTCTTGATGAAGGGAAGGTCATCAATGTATCTGCCATACCAGAACAATTGGGAGAATAAAAAGGATTGTTAGTATAATAGAGACACTTTTTTCCCCCAAATGACATTACGAGGTTAGCCAAAGATGGAATGTACCCATGGACACTCCCCTGCATTGGAGAAAAATTCATGATCAAAAGAAAAAAAATGATGAGTAATCAGAAATTAGGCAACATGAATCATATATGATTGTATATCCAAATTTAAACTACTGCATGTTGACAAATGAAATTCAAAAGCCCTGATAGCGATATCATGTGAGTTTGATGAACATTGTAGTTTTACCAAGTGAAATCACTTGACCATGTCAAGCCTGCAAGTTGTTCCTGAACATCACGAGAATCCTTGAGGAAACATAGGTTTTCTTTGGGATAATGGTTGAGATAGAGAATCGAGCCACTCACCTAGATGTTCTGTAATGGATCCTATCCCAGAGACAATGGGTCTCTTGGGAGGAGGAACAGGTGCTTTAGTGGGAAACATTTTTGATATACAACCTGAGAACATGCAGTCCGGATGGCCTTAACATGTACAAGGTAATCATGTTCCGTTACTGAACACATTGTATAACATCATTTTTTTCCTTGATTTTCTAGCCATTTTTTAAAAGTGTATGTCTATATATGTCAAGTTTCCTGCTCTCACACGCCTTGAGCGACAAGGGTTCTCGTGGTTGGTGAGGACCGTGATGGTCAGACCCACAGCGATCAGAAAGTTATGCCCTATCTTTTGGATAGGAGATAACTTTTAAATTTGAGAACACCCTTTAAAGTTGCTCAAATTAACCGCTGTGCTGCACCATCCTTGAGCTGGGAATCTTGATTAGATCAAGGGCCTGATTCAACTTCTGACTCACGTACATAAGTATACATGGTCTAAACTATGTGATCATCAGGACTGTTGGCACGAATACCTAAAAACCCTTTGTCATCTGTGAATTCATACATCTTATTTGATATTTTTTTCATTTTCTTCCCACACTAATACAGCCCCTCTTCATTGTATCTCTTATACTAGAGAATAGTTGATATTTTATTGCTGACCTTGCTAACACATTGGGGTTTTTTTGTCTGCACCCACAAATACTATACTTCTGCATTTAACAGCAAATTGAAATACAAAAACAAAAGTTGCAGTGCACAATATACTTCATTATACCTGGCTGGTCCCAGGAATATATGGCCCCTGGGCAAAGAGCATGCTTAGCCAGACTAAGTGCTGACGTCGGCCCTTTTTACATACCATGAGAACAAGACTAGGCTTTTTTATGCTCAATATTTCATTGAAGTCAAGACAATCGTTTCATTTCAATTTATTCTGCAAAATTCTAGCAAGAAGTTCTCTGGATAAGAAGTGTAATATGACAAAAGAGCAACATTGGTCCAATGTCAGAATAGGTATTGAGGGAGCGATATAATAAAGGAAGCTGATGTTACTGTATAACAGGCTGTAAAAATTCCCATAGGGATCAGTGAAATCTGGACAGACATTACCTAATGCGTCAAATCTGCGTAGACTGTAGATGTAACTTTATTTTATCATTCACCAGAATTAAATAAGGGATTGACATGACTCCTTTACAAAGATTAAAAAGTGTATTAATCCCACATCGACACATTACTGAGAAATAAAACAATCTAAGCAGCCCTTACTGCCAGAGGGGGCTCAATGGCAGGCAACTAGATTAATAAATATAATGGGAGGTTTTTTTAAGTTTTTTTTTTTTTTTACAAGGAACCTATATATACATGTATGTGTGGTCGGTATAAAGGCCAGGCACATGATTTATTAACTTCAATAGTTATCTCATGCAGCTCCCCCATACACATGAACGCTCGGGTCACACAACCGCTACTATCGGATTCTTCTGCCATTGACTTTTCTTCTCTGCAAAAATAGGGAATAGGCGTCTGAATTCAAGCTGTGCAATATTTATCTCCTCCAACATCATCTATCAAGAGCCAATTTGGAGGCCCCTACTCACAGTACATAATTGGCTGGTCACACCATAGTTAGAGCGTCGGCCAACATTGATCTAATGTGTCTACAATCTAATGGCATTTGGAGTGGGCAAACTCGACATTGCCCAATATTGTTAATAGCAATGAAAAATACAATTACAGCATTCGTAAAAAGGCTAAATACTTAAAGGAACCGGTCGCCAGGTTTTTGCCACCTAATCTGAGAGAAGCAAATAGTAGAGGCAGAGACCCCGATTCATTAAGCCTGGTGTAGCACATGCCTGTCGTAGTGAAGCACCCGCTGGAGTACACTGAGCTCATTCATTAAGCGATATCTGACACTTAATGAATTTGACCGGCGTGCGTACCTATGCCCGTCCCATCAATATCCCTCCCATACTACATCTATATTGGCATATCTGGCCTGGACTGTCATACAAATGCCAAGAGTCGCAATATTTTACACAACTGCTGAGTTTTGCTTAAATGTTGTGACTAATCAACGTCTTTACTCCAGATCTCTGGTTTAAACACCAAAAGAATCATACACAGTGTTGTATCTTGATTCCAGTGATTTATCACTTACTGGGCTGCTTGCTGTAGTTTTGATAAAATTACTGTTTTATCCTCAAGAGATTATCACTAGAGGACTAGTAAATCTGCTGCCATGTAGTCCTCCATATTTATGAGCTCTGTATAACCCCGCCCTCACCACTGATTGGCAGCTTTCTGCCTATGCACAGTGTACACAGAAAGCTACCAATCATTGGTGTGTGTGGGTTTTTCAAAGCTCAGCATTCAGATGACTGGTAGAACTGCAGCAGAAAAAATAGGGATTTTATCAAAACTGCAGCAAGCAGCCCAGTAAGTGATGCATCACTGGAATCAGGGTCTCTGCCTCTACATCATGCAGATGGGGTAGTAAAAACCTAGTGACAGATTACATAATAACAAATAGCATGATGGGTTTACAGTTGCTTTAACAATGAAATATGCATACAGTAATTGAGCTAGGAAAAGCGTGCAACCGTGATAAGGCATACTCGTAGCTGTCAAATGTAGACAAGTTTTTCCTTCCAAGTCTAAAAAAGTTGAAGTGATAGGACATGTTACACGCACCAATGTTGTAGTTTAGTTTATTGGTAAGTCAATGTTAAAATATTTGTTAAAAGGAGTCTGTCAGCAGAATACATCTTTAAAAAGGCATAAAAAATGGTTAGATATTAATTGAGAGAATACTTTTGATCCATCTTTGTTGGACTTATTTAACAGACAAAAATCTGACTTACAGTTTATTGTTTTATTTTCGGGATCGAGGCTTCTGACCTCATAGGTCGGAATATAAAGGAGCACGACTAATTGGAACAGCAGCAACATTGTTATTGACGATATTGTCAATACTTCTCGCGTGATAGGAGACGGCAGTGCTATGGATCGACAGTACAGCAATATATTCTTCTTTCTCTTGCCTGTTAAATGTCAGGTTTGAAGACCCTGAAAGTCATTGTGGACACACTGCATTTATCATTTTATTTCTTTCACTTCGGTGGAGCATTGCGGTAGCACAGCTCTTGGTGAACATAAATGACGCAGAGATTCTGCTTCCACTCTCAGAAGATAAAGTTCTAAGGATCGGACTTAAAATACCTGTGGCCACGGATAAAATTAGCAGCATTATACAGTGCAGGAATAATATAGCAATTATACCTTCACCCCATGGATGAAAGTCAAAGTGCAGGCAGTACAATGTAAAGCTCAAGAAAAGGAATTGGAACTGCTCAATTTATATAGAATTTTCCATCTGTTACTAGGGTATTTAATTTTTTTAGCGGCATGGCATCTTCACCTTTAGTGGCATGGTCATTTATTGTTCATTCAGATAACATCATATCTTATCCATGTTGCCTGAGGTAGGATATGGAGTTGTAATTGAAACACCATCTGGAGAGCCTACAAGTGGAGAAGCGATATTGTTTACTGAAGCTGTTTTTTGGGTGTAATCCAGGGGCAGATATACCATTGGTGCAACTTGTGCAGAGTCACAGGGGACCAAAAGGTAAGAGGGTCCACTTCCACCAACAAATCAGGTCAAATTGTGCTTTATGATGAGCCAATGGACTGCAAAGGGCCCATATATTGTACTTGCACAAGGACTCAATTCTGCCTGTGTCTGCCACCGGTCCAACCATTGAAAATTCCTTTTTATGACGCCTGTGTTGTAAAACCAACAGTTTTGGGCAATCGCGTCCCCCAACTTCCTCCAACCATTCTTCGGCTCGATGATTCCTCCGGGCTACCAATCTCTATACCTTCTTCTCTTGGTGTTTTTCCACCACGAGCGGTTTCCTCCTGAACTTGGGTAACCTCTGTATGTCCAGCATAAAAACCAGCTACTGTGTTTGCAGCCTGCACTGCATGGACTTTGTTGCGTGCCCGCTTTTGAGTCAGCATACAGGTAAAAACTTGCTTGAACCTTTTTCGAAAGTGTTTGGAGATAAGAGCGTAAACAATAGGATTTAGGCATGAGTTAGCGTAGGACATACAATGGGACACAAGGCGGAAGGCATATGTAGCCCTGTTGAAGGGAAAGTGTCCAAACCAGAAGCACAGGATCACTAAGTGATGAGGCAGCCAACAGATGCAGAAGAGCACGGCCACTATCACTATCATTTTGGTCACTTTGTGCTTTGCTTTTCGAGACTCAGATACAGTCTTCACGGGATCCACTGAAGTCCACAGAAAACAGATGGTCCTAGCATAAGACAATCCAAGAATAAGCACAGGTAAAAGGTACCCGAAGACAAAGGTTGATACATCCATGATCTTTCTTCTACGATCTTCCCAGTTAGGAATACAAATGGGCACTTCATTGTAAAGAATGATGTGATAGTAGCTCAAGTAAGGGCCGGCAAACAAGATAGAAAGGGCCCATATAACGGCAATGGCTGCCAGGGCATTTCTAGCTGTACGGAGGTCTCTCGATTTAAGTGGGTAGCGGATGGCCAAATACCTGTAAATGGAGGGACAGTAAGACAAAATGAGTAAGATCATGAATGTGAAATAAACATACAGTATCAGCAACAATAATTTTAAAACAGAGTTAATGATTGTAAGTGGCATCTAGTTCTATATCAATATTCACCTGATTAAATATCACTACATAGTGGCAAGTTATCAAATAAACCAATAAATGTTAAAGAAAAGTTTGAGTTCTTTAAATCACCTGGGGTAGTCATTATAATTATGGAGAAAATATACTGCACTGATCAGTTATTTGCCAGTCAGGATCTCATGATCATGAATAACAAAGAAAAATGGGCGCACTATATATACTGAAAATAATAGGGAGGTGCGAATCGGTAGAAGAAAATGTACAATGAAAAAGAAAAGACACTACCGTAAGAAACGCACACTACACCACAATTAATGCGTGAAAAAATGGCAAGATTTTTATTGGTACATACAAAAGTGAAATAAAACATAATTAAAAACATCAATCAATCAGTCCTGCAAACCAGCCCATGTTAATGAGAAGGGGTATATTGCACATAGATTAGTAAATGCTCACATTTTGGTTGAAAATAACCAATTTACACCAGCCCTAACCAACCTTTATCGGTTCTTAACATTTATTAAAAAAAAGCCCTTCCATTAAATTTTTATGCCCTAAACCTGTGTAAATGTTGTAGGGGTTTCACTCACTCAGCTGCAGTTGAGGTAGGCACCGGAAGCAGTTTCAGTAAAATGTCCAGGCTGGTTTATTAAACTTCATAAACCACACAGTTTAAGCAAACAAAACAAGACAGCCTTTTCCAGCACAGAGTGAAAAATAAACAGAAAATAAACAGTCCATATAGTACTGTGGGTCCACCCTCTCAGGCAAGTGTCATTTAACAAACACACTGAAGGCCTCCACACCTCCAGTCCCAGACAGCGAATGAGACACTTGGTCTCCATTTTATCTGCCAAACCACTCCCCCGGGGTGGGGATATGTGAGAAGTCAGTCCCACCGATTTCATTGACTGCTCGTAAAACCTGGCCCTAATATGCCCTGTTAACTCTTTAAGCATAATATGTGCTGGAGCCTGCTTTACCGGGCTTAAACAATCCAACCTAAACATATCTCCTGTCAAGGACCTATCCAGCGGCCATCTTGCAATGTATATATAGGGTAGTGTGTGTTAATATTCTCACCGATAGGCATCTTTCCCAGTTTCCAGTGCTGCTCTGAAGCTCTTTTGGATCAAGTGCCCTCGTGATTCTGACTCTCTATAGACTGATGTGTAGCCCAGCTGCGCTTGGTGCCACATGTTACCCAGGAGGATGCATGAAAGGTAATTCACAATCACCTGATATTCATTCACACTTCACATTTTCCTGGTGCCACCAGAGGGAGCCCTTTAGAATACGAAGGTATATAAGGGAGTGGAGAGATAGAGCAGTGAGATGAAGACAGTCTAGCTGAACGTTAGCTAGTTGTTGGTTGTACCTCAGACAGATCAGATCTCCTCAGAACACCGGAGTGAGAGGATTCCTGTCAGAACGTGCAGATTGTAGTTTCACTAGGGAAGTGGAAAGTGACTCTCGGAGTGAGCATAGATCAGTCTGACGGAAGGTCCTGATAGCTACTTCGGACAGAGCCTAAGAAGGAAGTGAAGGAAAGGGAACTGCAGTATTTGTAAGACCGAGTCAACTGAGGTATTGTTAGAGAGCGAGCGCGCCGACGCTTGGAGAGCGGTGAAGAGAAGGAAGCTGACATCTACTGCTCCTTGTGCTTATGTTAAAGGTGTGAGTAGGATGACAGGCAAGTGGAAAAGGGAAAGAGAGAGTGACTGAGGATGAATAGCAATGATGGCTTACCTCCACTCTGCACTACCGGACACCGGGTCCGAGCTTGCTAGAACCTTCACAGCTAGTGGGAAAAACCGGAGACCCTGCTGGACTTCAGGTCACAGAGGGGGACAACAGTGCTGATACGTAACCGGGGTCAGGAAGAACAGGAGTCTGGTCAGCGCAACCATTGGAGACTTAGTTCTGTCCAAAAGAAGGCTCCACCACAAGATCAGCCAGGCGTAGCAAAGAGAACGGAGTTAAACTTTGTTTCATGCAAGTTAGAAACTCACACACATATAGACGTAAGGAGGCCCTACACCTACTCAGTGATTACTGGACATGCATCCTCCACCCTGACGGCCTCCCGGGACGTGCCTGCAACTTCATCACCAGTAAAGGTACAGAAAGAGACTGTCTTGTGTGTGTCTGCATTATTGCTCCTTCACCCCTGCACCGCCATATACCTCGAGGGATCAGTCTCGCCTGTGGGAGACTTAACACCTTGCTGCCCAAACCCTCAGAGAATCTACCCTGCAGCGCTGGTCACCCTGACCAGGAACCACAGGTGGCGTCACGAACATTTCTACAATCCCCTGTAAATATCCCCCTTTTAGTGAGCGCCCAGGGCCACGGACTGAGCTGCGCTACCCGTGACATCCCCCAGTGAAGTGAACGGGCTCGGTGCCGAGTACCCCAAAGCCCTGCTACGTGCGACTCATCTACACTATAAAGATTACTTTTGGCTGACACATTAGAGTCCAGTGTGGCCTAGGGAGTCAAAATAAAAGTCACGAGTGAGAAGAAGACCAGAGCTGCGCTGGAAACTGGTGAAGACAACGATTGGTAAGTATTTTAATGCATTTACACAACCTTATAGATACATTTACACAGCTTTAGGGCATACAAAATGTCATGGGAGTGCCTCTTTAAGCTTATATAGGCTTATCCACTTATTTCCAGATGCCCTAAAGCAGCCACATTTACTGCATTTATGGTATGTACGCCTTTAGTAACAAGTTTAGCAGTTGCTATGAGACCTGGACGTCACTCATTTAGTGATCACACTGGAGTAAAAACATAGGGAACAATGGAAAATGTATGAGTGCAGATGGCCTTGAACTAAAGGGCAAGCAAAGACAAAGGCAGTCATATTTTCATGTCCTGAACCCATCTGCTTAAGAAGGGAGCCATAACGGAAAGTGGGGGTCCATTCCTTGTTTTCTAACAATACCTCACTATTATACGACCTTGTTCTAAAATGTAGAAAATATTAATTTAAAAGAACAATCATTTATAAGCAACTGCATCAATTCTTTTGACTGCAGTTGTATGTTCTAGCATAATGATACAAATGATACAAAATGTGAACATGCTGGAGTAATTAATTTTTATAATTATATTTTATTTTGCATTAATGATGTTTAAAATTCATGTATTCAATGTTTACATACATCTTGGTGCACACAGTTTTCTGTTGCACTCTTTAGTTTGATCATGTACATATCTTCATAATTAACGAAGATAAGTTATATAACTTTATGGACTCATATGAAATGTCTGCCATTGACCTTAATTGTAAAAACACATATACTATAAAAATATTTATAGCATATTGGATTGTGTATTAAAGTGTTGCTTGAAAGTTTATGAGCCCTTCTAAATTTTACTCATTTTTGCAAAAATTCAGCAGATTTTCACACTAAGCAGGGCCGGCGTCACCACTCGGGGCAAGTAACACACCAAACCTACAAGAAACAAAATGAGCAAAAAACCCTGCTGTAACTAAATAAGTAAAAAGCAAGTGCATTTAAATAACTCAGGGTTCTTAGTGATACTGTTTTTGATCAAAAATAGCATAAAAGCCATCCCACCATTGTCAAGGTACCCTGATTGGGACGGTCCTACGCTGTCAAAAATTAAAAACCTTACCATGTGTCAGAGTTGACCTTAGTGTGTGAATAAGGGCAGACAAAAGGACCGGGTCCTAATCATGCACACCAGTCTGGGAAGCTTTTAAATGTGATTACCAGCTCAGAAAAGGGAGGCCACGCCCCGGCTTGCACAAAATGCAAAAATACAATGCAATGTGTATTGCATTTCATGAGACCAGTAATTAGAGAAATCAAAATTGAAGTCCCATACAGGGACTACATAAAAAAGTTAAAAAAAAAGTTTAAAAATGCTTTAAAACTATTAAAAAAATAAACAAAATAAATTAAAAAAGAGGAAAAAATATTAAACCAATAAATATGTAAAAACAAAAAAGTACACATATTTGGTATAGTCACGACCGGAACGACCTGACCTATAAAACTGTCACACTAGTTATCTCCCTCAGTGCACACCGTAAAAACAAAACAAAATGGAGCAAAAACCTTTGCTTTTCATCGTGCCACTGAACTAAAAGTAGAATAATACGGTAGCGATGAAATTGTCATCTTGTCCCGCAAAAAACAAGCTGTCATACAGCTCCAACAGTGGGAAAATAAAAAAGTTGTAGCTCTCAAAATAAAGCGATGCAAAAATAATTATTTTCTCTATAAAATAGTATTTATTGTGTAAAAGCGGCAAAACATAAAAAAAGATATAAATGGTGTATCGCTGTAATCGTACTGACCCGAAGAATGAAGCTGCATTATCAATTTTACCAAGCGCGGAACGACATAAAAAAAAACAAAAACCAAGTCCTGCATTGCTGGTTTTTGTTTCCTTCTGCCTTTCCAAAATCGGAATAGAAAGCAATCAAAAAATGTCATGTACCCGAAAATGGTACCAATAACGAAAACTTGTCCTGCAAAAAACAAGCCATCACATGACCATCAGCCGAATTACGGAAAAATTATAGCTCTCTAAATATGGTGATGCAAAAACTTGTTTTTGTAAAAAAAAAGCGTCTTTTAGTGTGTGATAGCAGCCAAACACAAAAACCCGATATAAAGCTGGTATCGTTGTAATCGCACTGACCCAAAGAATAAAGTCGCCTAATCACTTATACCGCATGAGGAATGGCATAAAAAATAAATAAAACCAATTCTTCTCCTGAAGTTGATTTTTTCATTCTGCCTCCCAAAGATCGCAGTAAGGCTTGACGCACATTTAACCTGTGCCCTGCGTTGAGTGCTTTCATTGGGGTTTCCGTGTAAATCTCTGAAATACATGATTCAGACTTAACCCCCGGCAGAGGATTCCCTATTATAAGGCAGAAGGAGGCACTGTGGACGCCATAGGACCTGTGATCCGGCAGTGTCCGTCTTTTTAGTCCTACATAAAAGCACGATCCACCAGTTTTGTGCACCTCTGAAAAGAAGGACAACGCTGAACAAAGGCCAGACGGGGTCCAGAGTAACTCTGCTGCCACATTATAGCGAGTGGCTCCCTCGGGGGTTTCATCTGAATCGCGTCACTCTGAGAGTTAGATGGAAACCCAAAAGTAAGTATTCAGCGTAGAGCGCGGGATAAATGTGGTTGTAAATGTTATGTAAAATGTTCCCAATAAAAGCGTCAACACAATCCACAAAAAAAGCAAGTCCCCACTCACCTGTTAACAGAAATATAGGCGGCTTCCGCGTTACTGGTAGTACACAGGCTCTGGAAAAGCTCTATGGCTCCTCACCCCTCCAAAAGAAATTCAGTAAATTCTGCACTCCCAAATTTAAATGCCCCCTCCCTTCTGAACCTCAGTGTGCTTAATCCACATTTAGCTCCCACATGTTTGGATTTCTGAAGCGATGAGAGCCTGCCTAACTTCCGGTGCATGTCTCCAGAAGCATGAGCTGCGCATAACGTACTGGGCACTACAGCATACTGGTTACTACAGCGTGCTGGTCACTAAAGCATACTGGTCACTACAACGTCAGTTTCCAATTTTCACTCAGCAGCATCCACTGCTGCTTTTTTCTGGAAAACACTAATGTAGTCAAAATCGTCGCTACATCTGTAGATAAATTCCCAAAGGCGTGTAATTTCCAAAATGGGGTCACTTGAGGGGGATTCTGCTATTCTGGCATTTAGGGGCTCTGTATATGGAGTCCGCAAACTGTTCTAGGAAAATCAGTGCTCCAGGAGGCAAATAGCTCTTGTTCCTCCGCAAAGATCTTTGAACAAATTATTAAACAACATGTATGTAAGTACCTGGATAAGAATGAAGTGATTAAACAGAGTCAGCATGGGTTTGTAACTAATAAGTCATGTCAGACTAACTTAATTTCCTTCAATGACAGAATCACTGACTGGGTGGATCAGGGAAATGCTGTACTGTAGATATAGTATATCTTGACTTCAGCAAAGCATTTGGCAAAGTATCTCACACAATCCTTATTGAAAAAATTACTAAGTATGAAATGGACAAGGCAACTGTTAGGCCGGGATCACACATGCGAGAAACACGGACGAGTCTCGCATGTGAATTCCCGGCACTGCCGCCGGCACTCGGGAGTGGAGTGTACGGCTTGTAATATATTTCTTTGCAGCCGCTCACTCTGCTCCCGAGTACCGGCGGCAGTACCGGAAATTCACATGTGAGAAGCGTCCGTGTTTCTAGCATGTGTGATCCCGACCTTAGGTGGATTCATAAATGGCTTAGTGATCGGAGCCAAAGAGTAGTCGTAAATGGCTGCACATCCAGTTGGAAGAATGTCTCAAGTGGGGTACCACAGGGCTCTGTCCTGGGCCCTCTATTGTTCAACATCTTTATCAATGATTTAGATGAAGGAATTGAGTGTAAGCTGATTAAATTTGCTGATGATACAAAGCTAGGAGGGATAGCTAATACTAGAGAAGAGAGAGAGAGGATTCAAAAGGATATAACTAAACTGGAGCTGTGGGCAGCAACTAACAGAATGGTTTTTAACAGGGAAAAATGCAAAGTACTACATCTGGGCAACAAAAATGAAAAAAGCATAACAGCATGGGAGGAATAGGGCTAAGAAACAGCACACATGAAAAAGATTTGGGTATACTAATTGATCACAGACTGAACATGAGTCAAAAGTGTGATGCAGCAGCAAAAAAGGCAAATACAATTCTAGGATGTATCAACAGAAGCATACAGTCTAGATCACGTGAGGTCATTATTGCCCTCTACTCCTCTTTGGTCAGACCTCATCTGGAATAGTGTGTCCAGTTTTGGGCACCACATTTTAAAAAAGACATCAACAAACTGGAGAAAATTCAGAAAAGAGCGACCAGAATGGTGACCGGTCTGCAAACCATGTCCTATGAGGAACGGTTGCAGGATTTGGAAATGTTTAGCTTGCAAAAGAGAAGACTGAGAGGAGAATTAACAGCTGTCAACAAATATCTCAAGGGCTGTCACATTGTAGAAGGATCATCTTTATTCTCATTTGCACAAGGAAATACTAGAAGCAATGGGATGAAACTGAATGGGAGGAGACACAGATTGGATATTAGAAAAAACTTTTTGACAGTTAGGGTGATCAATGAGTGGAACAGGCTGCCACGAGAGGTGGTGAGTTCTCCTTCAATAGAAGTCTTCAAACAGAGGCTGGACAGACATCTGTCTGGGATGATTTATTGAATCCTACTTTGAGCAGGGGGTTGGACCAGATGACCCAGGAGGTCCCTTCCAACTCTACCATTCTATGATTCTATGAGTCTCACTGTGTGGCTAAGCAGCACTGCATAGCCACATTTAGGGTATTGCCTCGTTGAGCAGAAATTGTGTGACACATTTTTGCAACATTTTTAACAATTTCCCTATGTGAAAATGTAAAATCTTAGGCTAAAACAATTTTTTTGTGGTAAAAATGTCATTTTTTCTTCACTGCCCAATGTTATAAAATTCTGTGCCCCACATGTAGTGTCAATAAAATCACTGCACCCCTAGATAAATTCATTGAGAAGTTTAGTTTGTAAAATGGAGTCACTTACAGGGGTTTCTGCTATTCTGGAACCCCAGGGGCTCTGCCAACGTGACATGCCACCCTCAAACCAGTGCAGCAAAATCTGCTCTGTAATATGGCTTGACTCCATTTTGAGCTTTGCACTGTGCCTCAAAAGTAGTTTTCGACCACTTATGGGGTATTGATGTACTCAGGAGAAATTGTATAACAAATTGTGCTGTTTGTTTTCTCCCATTACTCCTTTTGAAAATTGCAAACTTGGGGTCAAAATGACATTTTAGTGGAAAAAATAGTAATATTTCATTTACTCAGCCAATTTTATACAGGTTTGTGAATCGCTTAAGCGTTAAAAATACTACTAGCTTAGATGAATTCTTTGAGAGGTGTAATTTACGAAATGGGATCACCTGTGGGGGTTTCTGCTATTTTGGCATGTAAGGAGCTCTTCAAATGTGACATGATATCCGCAACCTATGCCAGCCAAAATAGCGCTCATTCCGTTTCCAGCCCTACCATGCGCCCAAGCAGTTGTTTTACAACAAATATGGGATACCTGCGTACTTTGGAAAAATTGCACAATATATTTTGGCATCCATTTTCTCCTGTTACCCTTGTGAAAATAAAAAAATTGGGACTAAAATAACATTTTTGTTGAAAAAATGTGTTTTTTAATTTTCATGGCTCAACATTATAGAATTCTGTGAAGCCCTTGAGGGTTCAAAGTGCTCACCACACATCTAGATAAAGTCCTTGAGGGGTCTAGTTTCCAAAATGGGGTCATTTATGGGGGGTTTCCACTGTTTAAGCACCTCAGGGGCTCTTCAAACGCGAAATGGTGTTGGCTATTGATTCAAGCCAATTTTGTATTCCAAAAGTCAAATGGCGCTCCTTCCCTTACGAGCCCTGCAGTGTGCCCAAACAGTAGTTTTCCTTCACATATATGGTATCAGCATACTCAGGAGAAATTGCACAACAAATTTAGGGGCTCATTTTTTCATGCTACCCTTGTGAAAAAAAAATTTGAGGCTGAAATAACATTCTAGTGGGAAAATGAATTTTTCATTTTCACTGCTCAACATTATAAAAAATTCTATGAAGCCCCTGAGGGTTCAAGGTGCTCACTACACATTTAGATAAATTCCTGATGGGTCTAGTTTCAAAATTGGGGTAATTTGTGGGTGGGGGTTCCACTGTTTAGGCACATCAGGGGCCTTCCAAACAGTAATTTTCCACCACATATGGGGTATTGGCGTACTCAGGAGACATCGCACAACAGATTTTATGGTGCTTTTTCTCCTGTTGCCCTTGAGAAAATGAAAAATGTGGGGCTAAAGTAACATTTTTGTGAGAAAAAGTTAAATGTTCATTTTTTCCATCCACATTCCATTAATTCATGTGAAGCACCTGAAGGGTTCATAAACTTCTTGAATGTTATTTTGAGCACCATGAGGGATGCAGTTTTTAGAATGGTGTCTCTTTTGGGTATTTTCTGTCATATAGGCCCCTCAAAGTCACTTCAAATGTGATGTGGTCCCTAAAAAAATGGTTTTGTAAATTTTATGGAAAAATTAGAAATCGCTGGTCAACTTTTAACCCTTATAACGTTCTAACAAAAAAAATTATATTTCAAAATTTGTGCTGATGTACAGTAGACATGTGGGAAATATTATTCTTTAACTATTTTGTGTGACATAACTCTCTGGTTTAAGAGCATAAAGATTAAAAGTTTGAAAATTGTTAAATTTTCAAAAGTTTTGCCAAATTTCCGATATTTTCAGAAATAAATGCAAGTTATATCGAACAAATTTTATCACTATCATGAAGTACAATATGTCCCGAAAAAAATAATCTAAGAATCACTGAGATCCGTTGAAGCGTTCCAGAGTTATAACCTCATAAATTGACAGTGGTCAGAATTGCAAAAATTGGCCCGGTCACGGAAACGAAAACAGGCTCTGATGCAAAAGGCTTAAATAAAATAGGTCGCCCACTCATACCTGATTGTCATCTCATTTATTGACAACATGATAAGAAGTACGTATGCACAGCTGTAGGATACAGGTGCTAGAGTAGGGGTCCAAGCCCAATATGTAGTATAAATAAACTCTGCACTCAACTTGATTAGAGATGCAAACAAAAGAAGTTTAATGAATCCATATAAAGTAGTATACAGGTAGGAACGTTTTCGGTCTCACGACCTTCGTCAGCTACAAATGCAGCATATAGGTATGAATGGACAGCCTGAAGTTGTGACCTTCACAAGAGCCGTGTTCTGTGTAGCGCTGCAGCAGGGACGCGGCATCCACCGCTAGTCTCATGCTCTAGCGGTGGATGCCGCGTCCCTGCTGCAGCGCTACACAGAACACGGCTCTTGTGAAGGTCACAACTTCAGGCTGTAAATTCATACCTATATGCTGCATTTGTAGCTGACGAAGGTCGTGAGACCGAAAACGTTCCTACCTGTATACTACTTTATATGGATTCATTAAACTTCTTTTGTTTGCATCTCTAATCAAGTTGAGTGCAGAGTTTATTTATTGACAACAGACTCTCAAATTATTTGCTAATCCTAAAGGTTCAATTACTTTTGCCACTCAGAGACATGTGATATTGGATAAGTTTCCAATAAAAAACATAAAGTCTAATATATTTGATTTAGTTTTGTTTATCTACTTTTAGGACTTGAGTGAAAATCTGATTATAGAAGTATAGAAAATTCTGAAAGTTCACAAACTTTCAAACACCAGTGTAGTTTACTGTGCTCTGTAAAGCAAATTACATTAAAGGGGTTGTCCCAAGTTAGCAATTTACCTCCTACAACATATACAGTGAGCTGATTGATGAAGGTCTTTGAAGTGCCTTTTTTGATTGGAGTTTACCACTCCATTCATCGTCTATGGGACTGCCAGAGATTACCAATATAGTGCTCGCTTATCTTTTGTAGTCCCATAGACAATGAATGATGATTTATTAATCCTTTAACCCCTTCCCGACCTTTGACACAGCGTATGCGTCATGAAAGTCGGTGCCAATCCGACCTATGACGCATACCCTGTGTCATGAAAGGATCGCGTTCCTGCGGGCCGGGTGACCGGGGTCACTCAAAGGTCACCCGACCCGCAGGCACAGGACCCTTTGTGCTTCACCACAGGGGGGTTGGCTTAACCCCCCCGTGGCCACGATCGCTCTGATTGGCTGTTAAAAGTGAAACAGCCAATCAGAGCAATCTGTAATATTTCACCAATTTAATTGGTGAAATATTACAATCCAGCCATGGCCGATGCTGCAATAGCATCTGCCATGGCTGGACACCGAGCCCTGACCCCCCCACACGTAGTCACGGCAGCGATCGGCCGCCGCCACCGAAAGATGGCAGCGATCGGTCACCGACGTCACTAACAGCTCCCCTCCTCCTTTGCTCCGGTGCCCCCACCTTCCGATCCCCCCCCCTTAAACTTCCAACCCCCCTACTCACCTCTCCCGGTCCACCGATGTCCCTGGATCGGTCCCGGTGTCCGCCCGGGCCATTTCATGGGCGCCGCCATCTTGGAAAATGGCGGGCGCATGCGCACCCCAGTGTCAAAAAATTTATTTTGATCACTGTGATAAACTGTCACAGTGATCAAAATAAAAAAAAGTAAATGAACCCCCACTTTATCATAGGTAGGGACAAATAAAAAAATAAAGATTTTTTTTTTTTTTTTCCTATTAGGCCCTGTGCACACGTTGCGGATTTTGCTGCGTATCCGCAGCATATTTTGCTGCGGATCCGCAGCGGATTTTGCTGCTGATCCGCATCGGATTTTGTTGCGGATCCGCAGCGGAATTTGTTGCTGATCCGCAGCGGATACGCAGCAGATTTTGCTGCGGATACGCAGCGGATTTTGCTGCGGATCCGCAGCGGATTTTGTTGCGGATCCACAGCGGAATTTGCTGCTGATCCGCAGCGGAATTTGCTGCTGATCCACAGCGGACTTTGCTGCGGATATGCAGCGGATTTTGCTGCGGATACGCAGTGGATTTTGCTGCGGATACGCAGCGGATTTTGCTGCGGATAAGCAGCGGATTTTGCTGCTGATCCGCAGCGGATTTTGCTGCGGATCCGCAGCGGAATTTGCTGCTGATCCGCAGCGGAATTTGCTGCTGATCCGCAGCGGATTTTGCTGCTGATCCGCAGCAGATCCAGAAACCATGTACAGTACAATGCAAATAAATGGTAAAAAAAAACGCTGTGCACATGCTGCGGATTTTTCAGAGCGGATTTGCTGCGGTTTTAAATCCGCAGCATGTCAATTCTTTGTGCGGATTCCGCAGCAGTTTTACACCTATTCCATTATAGGTGTAAAACCGCAGGGAAAAACCACGCTAAATACGCAGGTAAAACGCAGGTCATTTTACCTGCGGATTTTAGAAAAATCTGCAACGTGTGCATGGGGCGTTAGGGTTAGGCTGGGTTCATATTGCATTATGGCAGTCCGTTAGATGGACTGCGTCTCACCGCGGTATAACGCGGTGTAACGCAGTCCGTTAACGCTGCCATTCACCCCATTTGTGTGCGCATCGCAACGCATGCTGATAAGGCTTGTGGTTAGGCTTGTGGTTAGGTTTATGGTTAGAGTTGGGATTAGGGTTAGGGGTGTGTTGGGGTTAGGGTTATGGTTAAGGTTTGTATTCGGGTTAGGGGTGTGTTGGGGTTAGGGTTGGGGTTAGGGGTGTGTTGGGGTTAGGGTTGGAGTTAGAATTGAGGGGTTTCCACTATTTAGGCACATCAGGGGGTCTCCATACGCGACATGGCGCCACCATTGATTCCTGCAAATTTTGCGTTCAAAAAGTCAAACAGTACTCCCTTTATTCCAAGCCCCGACGTATGCCCAAGCAGTGGTTTACCCCCACATATGGGGTATCAGCGTACTCGGGAAAAATTGCACAACAACTTTGGGGATCTAATTTCTCCTGTTAACATTGGGGAAAAAAAATTGGGGACTAAAAAATTATTTTTGTGGAAAAAAAATGATTTTTTATTTTCACGGCTCTGCGTTATAAACTTCTGTGAAGAACTTGGAGATTCAAAGTGCTTACCACACATCTAGAGGAGTTCCTTGGGGGATCTAGTTTCCAAAATGGGGTCACTTGGGGGGGTTTCTACTGTTTAGGCACATCATGGGCTCTGCAAACGTAACATGACGCCAGCAGACCATTCCATCAAGTCGGCATTTCAAAACGTCACTACTTCCCTTCCGAGCCTCGACGTGTGCCCATACAGTAGTTTTCTCCCACATATGGGATATCAGCGTGCTCAGGATAAATTGGACAACAACTTTTGGAGTCTAATTTTCCTGTTACCCTTGGGAAAATAAAAAAATTGGGGACTAAAGATCATGTTTGTGGAAAAAATATGATTTTTTTATTTTCATGCCCGGGCGTTATAAACTTCTGTGTATCCCTTGGGGGTTCAAAGTGCTCACCACACATCTAGATAAGTTCTTTGCTTGGTCTAGTTTCCAAAATGGGGTCACTTGTGGGGAGTTTCTACTGTTTAAGCACATCAGGGGCTCTGCAAACGTAACATGACGCCCCAGACCATTCCATCAAAGTCGGCATTTCAAAACGTTACTACTTCCCTTCCGAGCCCCAATGTGTGCCCGAACAGTGTTCCCCCCCACATATGGGGTACTAGCGTACTCAGGAAAACTGGACAACAACTTTTGGGGTCCAATTTCTCCTGTAACCATTGTGAAAATAAAAAATAGAGGGCCAAAATATCATTTTTTGAGAAAAAAAAATGATTTTTTATTTTCACGGCTCTGTGTTATAAACTTCTGTGAAGCACCTGGGGGTTCAAAGTGCTCACTATGCATCTAGATAAGTTCCTTGGGGGGTCTAGTTTCCAAAATAGGGTCACTTGTGGGGGAGCTCCAATGTTTAGGCACACAGGGACTCTCCAAATGCGACATGGCAACCGCTAAATATTCCAGCATCTTTTCCATTCAAAAAGTCAAATGGCGCTCCTTCCTTCTGAGCCCTGCCGTGCACCCAAACAGTGGTTTATGACCACATATGAGGTATCTGTGTACTCAGGAGAAATTGCCCAACAAATTTTAGGATCTAATTTATCCTGTTGCCCATGTGAAAATGAAAAAACTGAGTCTAAAAGAAAATTTTTGTGAAAAAAAAGTACTTTCTTTTTTTTACGGATCAATTTGTGAAGCACCTGGGGGTTCAAAGTGCTCACTATGCATCTAGATAAGATCCTTAGGGGGTCTAGTTTCCAAAATGGGGTCACTGTGGGGGAGCTCCAATGTTTAGGTACACAGGGACTCTCCAAATGCGACATGGCAACCGCTAAATATTCCAGCATATTTTCCATTCAAAAAGTCAAATGGCGCTCCTTCCCTTCTGAGCCCTGCTGTGCGCCCAAACAGTGGTTTATGACCACATATGAGGTATCTGTGTACTCAGGAGAAATTGCCCAACAAATTTTAGCATCCAATTTATCCCGTTGCCCATGTGAAAATGAAAAAACTGAGGCTAAAAGAAAATTTTTGTGAAAAAAAAGTACTTTCTTTTTTTTACGGATCAATTTGTGAAGCACCTGGGGGTTCAAAGTGCTCACTATGCATCTAGATAAGATCCTTAGGGGGTCTAGTTTCCAAAATGGGGTCACTTGTGGGGGAGCTCCAATGTTTAGGCACACAGGGACTCTCCAAATGCGACATGGCAACCGCTAAATATTCCAGCATATTTTCCATTCAAAAAGTCAAATGGCGCTACTTCCCTTCTGAGCCCTGCCGTGCGCCCAAACAGTGGTTTATGACCACATATGAGGTATCTGTGTACTCAGGAGAAATTGCCCAACAAATTTTAGGATCCATTTTATCCTGTTGCCCATGTGAAAATGAAAAAACTGAGGCTAAAAGAAAATTTTTGTGAAAAAAAAGTACTTTCTTTTTTTTACGGATCAATTTGTGAAGCACCTGGGGGTTCAAAGTGCTCACTATGCATCTAGATAAGATCCTTAGGGGGTCTAGTTTCCAAAATGGGGTCACTTGTGGGGGAGCTCCAATGTTTAGGCACACAGGGACTCTCCAAATGCGACATGGCAACCGCTAAATATTCCAGCATATTTTCCATTCAAAAAGTCAAATGGCGCTCCTTCCCTTCTGAGCCCTGCTGTGCGCCCATACAGTGGTTTATGACCCCATATGAGGTATCTGTTTACTCAGGAGAAATTGCCCAACAAATTTTAGGATCCATTTTATCCTGTTGCCCATGTAAAAATGAAAAAATTGATGCTAAAAGAAAATTTTTGTTGGAAAAATTAAAATGTCCATTGTTTCCTTCCACGTTGCTTTAGTTCCTGTGAAGCACCTGAAGGGTTAATAATCTTCTTGAATGTAGTTTTGAGTATCTTGAGGGGTGCAGTTTTTATAATGGTGTCACTTTTGGGTATTTTCTGCCATATAGACCCCTCAAAGTGACTTCAAATGTGAGGTGGTCCCTAAAAAAAATGGTTTTGTAAATTTTGCTGTAAAAATGAGAAATCGCTGGTCAACTTTTAACCCTTATAACTTCCTAACAAAAAAAAATGTTGTTCCCAAAATTGTGCTGATGTAAAGTAGACATGTGGGAAATGTTATTTATTAACTATTTTGTGTCACATAACTGTCTGGTTTAACAGAATAAAAATTCAAAATTTGAAAATTACGAAATTTTCAAAATTTTCGCCAAATTTCCATTTTTTTCACAAATAAACGCAAAAATTATCGACCTAAATTTACCACTAACATGAAGCCCAATATGTCACGAAAAAACAATCTCAGAATCGCTATGATCCGTTGAAGCGTTCCTGAGTTATTACCTCATAAAGGGACACTGGTCAGAATTGCAAAAAATGGCAAGGTCTTTAAGGTCAAAATAGGCTGGGTCATGAAGGGGTTAAACCCCTTAATCCCATGTGACGTACTATTCCGTCCATGTGACCAGGTACTTAATTTCCAGGTACGGAATAGTATGTCCCATGCGATCAGCTGCGCTCCCGGGGTGAGCCAGCTGATCGCGGCCAGGTGTGTCAGCTAATTATCACAGCTGACACTCGGCACTATGTGCCAGGAGCGGTCACGGACCGCTCCCAGCACATTAACCCCTGGCAAACAGCGATCAAACATGATCGAGGTGTACCGGGGGCACAGGGAAGCATCGCCCCGGGAGGGGCTCCCTGCGCGCTCCACTTAGACCCTGAGGGACTCTCCTCACTGCAGGACCCCGGATCCAAGATGGCCGCCGGGTCCTGCAGAGAGGCGGCTTCCTCAGTGCCTGCTGAGAGCAGGCGCTGAGGAAGCCTGCTGCACTGCCTGTGCGATCGCTGGTGTGACAGAGTGCTGTGCACACTGTCACACCAGCGATCTGACCCTACACAGTGATGTCCCACCCTGGGACAAAGTAAAAATGTAAAAAAAATAAAAATCAACATTTGTAAAAAAAAATTCCTAAATAATGAAAAAAAAAATATTCTCCAATATATTCATTTCTTTAATGTAAAAAAAAAAAACAGCAATGAAAGTACACATATTTAGTATCGCCGCGTCTGTAACGACCCACTCTATAAAACTGTCCCACTAGTTAACCCCTTTAGTGATCCCCTTAAAAAAAAACAAGGCTAAAAAACAATGATTTATCATCATACAGCCGAACAAAAAGTGGAATAACACGAGATCAAAAAAACGGATATAAACAAACATGGTACCGCTGAAAACGTCATCTTGTCCCGCAAAAAAAGGCTGCCATACAGCATCATCAGCGAAACAATAAATAAGTTATAGCTCGCAGAATAAAGCGATGAAAAAATAATTATTTTTTATATATAATTGTTTTTATTGTATAAAAGCGCCAAAACATAAAAAAATGATATAAATGAGGTATCACTGTAATCGTACTGACCCGAAGAATAAAACTGCATTATCAATTTTACCATATGCGGAACGCTATAAATGCCCCTCCCCCAAAAGAAACTCATGAATTGCTTGTTTTTGTTCATTCTGCCTCCCAAAAATCGTAATAAAAAGCGATCAAAATATGTCATGTGCCCAAAAATGGTACCAATAAAAACGTCATCTCGTCCCGCAAAAATAATACCTCACATGACTCTGTGGGCCAAAATATAGAAAAATTATAGCTCTCAAAATGTGATGATACAAAAACTACTTTTTGCAATGAAAAGCGTCTTTTAGCGTGTGACAGCTGCCAATCAAAAAAACCCACTATAAATAGTAAATCAAACCCCCCTTTATCACCCCCTTAGTTAGGTAAAAATAATAAAAATAAAAAAATGTATTTATTTCCATTTTCCCATTAGGGTTAGGGTTAGGGTTGGGGCTAAAGTTAGGGTTAGAGTTGGGGCTAAAGTAAGAGTTAGGGTTGGGACTAGGGTTACGGGTGTGTTAGGGTTAGGTTTGTGGTTAGGGTTATGATTAGGATTGGGATTAGTGTTAGGGGTGTGTTGGGGTTAGGGTTGGAGTTACAATTGGGGTTTTCCACTGTTTAGGCACATCAGGGGCTCTCCAAATGTCACATGGCGTCTGATCTCAATTCCAGCCAATTCGGCGTTGAAAAAGTCAAACGGTGTTCCTTCCCTTCTGAGCTCTGCCATGCGCCCAAACAGTAGTTTACCCCCACATATGGGGTATCAGCATACTCAGGACAAATTGCACATTAACTCTTGGGGTCCAATTTCTTCTGATACCCTTGGGAAAGTAAAAAATTGGGGGCGAAAATATCATTTTTGTGGAAAAAATATGATTTATTATTTTTATGGCTCTACGTTATAAACTTCTGTTAAGCACTTGGGGGTTCAAAGTTCTCACCACACATCTAAATAAGTTCCTTTGGGCATCTAGTTTCCAAAATGGGGTCACTTGTGGGGGGGTTTCCACTGTTTAGGCACATCAGAGGCTCTCCAAACGCGACATGACAGCTGCAGACCATTCCATCAAAGTCTACAATGCAAAACGTCACTTCTTCACTTCCAAGCCCCGACGTGTGCCCATACAGTAGTTTTCTCCCACATATAGGGTATCAGCGTACTCAAGACAAATTGGAAAACAACTTTTGGGGTCCAATTTCTCCTGTTACCGTTGGGAACATAAAAAACTGGGGACTAAAGATCATGCTTGTGGAAAAAATATGATTTTTTTATTTTCATGCCCAGGCGTTATAAACTTCTGTGAAGCACTTGGGGTTCAAAGCGCTCACCACACATCTAGATAAGTTCCTTTGGGGGTCTATTTTACAAAATGGGGTCACTTGTGGGGGGTTTCCACTGTTTAAGCACATCAGGGGCTCTCCAAACACGACATGACACCCACAGACCATTCCATCAAAGTCTGCATTACTAAACGTCACTACTTCTATTCCGAGCCCCGACGTGCGCCCACACAGTAGTTTTCTCCCACATATAGGGTGTCAGCTTATTCAGGACAAATTGGACAACAACTTTTGGGGTCCAATTTCTCCCCTTACCCTTGGGAAAATAAAAAATTGGTGACTAAAAGATCATTTTTGTGGGAAAAAATAGGATTTTCTATTTTCATGCCCGGGCATTATAAACTTGTGTGAAGCAATTGGGGGTTCAAAGTGCTCACCACAGATCTAGATAAGTTTCTTAGGGGGTCTAGTTTCCAAAATGGGGTCACTTGTGGGGGGTTTCCACTGTTTAGGCACATCAGGGACTCTGCAAACTGAACATGACACCCTTCAAAGTCTGCATTCCAAAATGTCATTACTTCCTTTCCGAGCCCTGCCGTGCGGCCAGACAGTATTTCCCCCCCACATATGGGGTATCAGCGTACTCAGGTCAAGTTGGACAACTTTTGGGGTCCAATTTCCTTGTGAAAAATCAAAAATTAGAAAATTGGGGACTAAAAATCATTTTTTGTGGAATTTTTTATTTTTTTTTCACACCCAGGCATTATAAACATTAGTGAAACATTTGGGGGTTGAACGTGCTCCCAACAGATCTAGATAAGTTCCTTAAGGGGTCTAGTTTCCAAAATGGTGTCACTTGTGGGGGGTTTCCACTGTTTAGGCACATCAGGGGCTCTCCAAACGCGATATGGCATACAGCCAATTCTGCGTTGAAAAAGTCAAACTGCGCTCCTTCCCTTCCGAGCTCTGCCATGCACCCAAACAGTGGTTTACCCCCACATATTGGGTATCAGCGTACTCAGGACAAATTGCACAATAACTTTTGAGCTGTTGTTACTCTTGGGAAAAAAAATTGGGGTGAAAAGATAATTTTTGTGGAAAAAAATATGATTTTTTAATTTTACGGCTCTACGTTATAAACTTGTGTGAAGCACTTGGGGGTTCAAAGTGCTCATCACAGATCTAGATAAGTTCCTTAGAGGGGCTAATTTCTAAAATGGGGTCACTTGTGGGGGATTCCCACTGTTTAGGCACATCAGGGGCTATCCAAATGCGAAATGGCGTCCAATCTCGATTCCAGCCAATTTTGATTTGAAAAAGTCAAATGGCGCTCCTTCCCTTCCGAGCTCTGCGGTGCACCCAAACAGTGGTTCCCGCCCACATATAGGGTATCAGCGTACTCAGAACAAATTGAACAACAACTTTTATGGTTCAGTTTCTCATGTTACTCTTGGGAAAATAAAAAATTGGTGACTTAAATATTATTTTTGTGGGAAAAAAATAGGATTTTTTATTTTCATGCCCGGGCATTATAAATTTGTGTGAAACACTTGGGGGTTCAAAGTGCTCACCACAGATCTAGATAAGTTCCTTAAGGGGTCTAGTTTCCAAAATGGGGTCACGTGTGGGGGTTTCCACTGTTTAGGCACATCAGGGACTCTGCAAACTGAACATGACACCCATCAAAGTCTGCATTCCAAAACGGCATTACTTCCTTTCCGAGCCCTGCGGTGGGCCCAAACAGTATTTCTCCCCCACATATGGGGTATCAGCGTACTCAGGACAAATCGGACAACAACTTTTGGGGTGCAATTTCCTTGGGAAAAATCAAAAATTGGGGACTAAAAAATCATTTTTGTGGAAATTTTTTTTTTTTTCACACCCAGGCATTATAAACTTTAGTGAAACACTTGGGGGTTCAAAGTGCTCACAGCAGATCTAGATAAGTTCCTTAGGGGGTCTAGTTTCCAAAATGGTGTCACATGTGGGGGGTTTCCACTGTTTAGGCACATCAGGGGCTCTCCAAATGTGACATAGCGTCCAATCTCAATTCTCGCCAATTTTGGTTTGAAAAAGTCAAACGGCGCTAGTTCCCTTCCAAGCCCTGCCGTGCGCCCAAACAGTGGTTTTCCCCCACATATGGGGTATCGGCGTACTCAGGAGAAATTGCACAACTACTTTTTCTGTCCATTTTCTCCTTTTACCCTTGTTAAAATAAAAAAATTGTTTGTAAAAGATAAATTTTGTGACTAAAAAGTTAAATATTCATTTTTTCCTTCCAAGTTGCTTCAGCTCCTGTGAAGCACCTGAAGGGTCAATAAACTTCTTGAATGTGGCTTTGAGTACCTTGAGGGGTGCAGTTTTTAGAATGGTGTCACTTTTGGGTATTTTCTGCCATATAGACCCCTCAAAGTGACTTAAAATGTGAGGTGGTCCCTAAAAAAAATGGTTTTGTGCAATTTGTTGTAAAAATGAGAATTCGCTGGTCAACTTTTAACCCTTCGTAACAAAAAAAAATTTGGTTTCAAAATTGTGCTGATGTAAAGTAGACATGTTGGAAATGTTATTTAGTAACTTTTTTGTGTGACATATTTCTCTGTTTTAAGTGAATAAAAATTCAAAGTTTGAAAATTGGAAAATTTTCAAAATTTTCGCCATATTTCCATTTTTTCATAAATAATCACAAATTATATTGAAGACATTTTACCACTCTCATGAAGTACAATATGTCATGAGAAAACAATCTCTTAGAATCATGAAGATCCGTTGAAGCGTTCCAGAGTTATAGCCTCATAAAGAGACAGTGGTCAGAATTGTAAAAATTGGCGCGTTCATTAATGTGCAAACCACCCTTGGAGGTTAAGGGGTTACATTTATGTTAAAAAGTAAATTATAGAATTATTTTTTTACCTATCAATAGGTGGTTGCAGTAGTGACAGTTTCACTGGGATTCTAGTGCTTCAGAGGGCCAAAGGTTCTAGAGATACCAGCATTAAATACATCACATAACCAACAAGTTTAATGTGAAAGGTCTAAATCTTTTCCAGGCAATTAAATGTGTATTCTGCATATATTGAACATAAGATGCAGTTTATTAAAGACACTTATCACATAATGATCTTTCTCACTTACACAGGAGGTTCCAGAGAAGTAATGGGCAATATTTAATTGCTGCTTTTATTAGGTAATTGTAGAAGGAATTATATATTGCAGAACTAATAAAGTAATTACAGGATCACCTCTGCCCGAGTTCTAGGAGAGCGTTGACTGAAAAAGACTTACGGTAGTTCTATTTTTCACAATCCATCCATTATTTGCTTTATGTAATTTTATGTGCAATGCAGTCTTTTTTTTATCAAGTGCTCGATGAAAAGAACATTCTGTCTAATTGCCCAATGTCAATGTATTTTTAATTTGTCAACTATTACCACAATCACCCGCTGTCGTCACACACTAGCAGAGGACCATTGCGCTGCCTTAATTTGCACTTCTAATAAAGTTTAGTGCTCTTCAAATCCTACGGTAATCGTAAATGGACTTTGTAGGGGAATAATGATTGGGGATTTAGAGGTCGAAGTTGAAGTCCATAATTAGAGGGACGAGTATATCCATCTGCCCCATATGGAGAGACCATTACTGTAAATTGTGTGTGATAGTTGGCGGTTCTGTAACAGATTTTACAACGCGGCTCAGAAGCGTCTATGTCTCTACTGACCATAGTTTATTGTACCAACATGCATCAAACATGAGGCATTTCGAGAACATTTTTATACCTAAAGACTGTATCTTTAGCTATAAAAATGAAAAAAATACTTACATGCACAGGTTCAATATCCGGCTAACAAGACTAATTATCATTTAAGTGTTTGTGGAATAAAACATTTTAAAGATTCAATTTTATATTTGCACCATTCCATGGTCTGCAGATTTATTTTTTTGTGAGAGATAAAGGCCTTTCTTATAACAGTAAAGGGATTTTACGCTTTAAGAAAAGTGGACCCCAGACACTTTTATACTTGTACCATAACAAACAAATCAGATAATTACCCTCCCTGCTCTCGGTCACTGTTTTGGTTTCTGTGTTTGGGCTGTGGCAGTGATATCACTTCTACAGTGAACATTGCCGCTGTAGACAATCACTGAACGCAATGATTGGCTGCAGTGGTGATGTGAGCTGTCCATGTGACGTCATTGCTACAGCCAACACACTTAGACCAGAGCAGTGTCGGAAAGTCTGCACTTGAGCTTGGGAGCGTGAGAACCTGCTGTGTTTTGAGTATAAAATCATTTGGGATCCACTTAAAAGAAAACCCATTTTAAGGGTTTTCCCACAAAGTTCATTTTAATTAATAGATCTTGGAACAAAAAAGTTTCACAATTGAATGAGTTTTAAAAAAATGTTCCTGTGCTGAGATAATCTTATAAATGTGCCCTTCTGTGTTCTGTGTAATGGCTGTGTGTTGTGAATGTGTTAGAAATGAATTCTGAGTAGAAGCTCCCTCTGGTGGTTACAAACAGTACTGAACCATTCAATGAGGATTGGCAATCAGGAGTTACAGACTGGTCTTATATAAGGGAGGTTCCCTCCCATCATGGTTGCCAGTGATCAATTGTTCTTGTCTCAACTGTGGTTCCTGGTTCACTTGGAAGCTTGCTGAGTCTTGCCTGCATCTTCTGCTATCAGATAAGATATTTTCTGCTTTTATTTTTGTGCTTGCTTTTTGCATTGTTCCCTGCACTTCTGTGGAGGTCAGCCAGGTCCCCTCCGGGGGCTTGTGCTCCTCTCAGTTTATCTGAGCCACTGTTATTTGTTCATTTGCCTTTTCCAGTTTTTTTCAGTGACTGCGGCTTAGTTTTGTTACACCAGAGAACTAATTTAGGTGGTAGAGGTTGTGTGATCTCAGGTGTTTTTGCAATTAGTAGAGTTGGTATTTTTTAGGGTTTTTTGGATTGCAGTAAGTACCCTTCCTATCCTTTTCTGTCCAGGTAGATTGGGCCCCAACGTTTGCTCATACTATTTTCTGTCTGTGTCTGTATTTCCTCTTGTCTAACCGCCATTACATGTTTGGGGGCTTCCTATGTTCTTTGGGGATCTGCTCCGGGGCAGATAGCTTTTCTCTTTCTATCTTTAGGTGTAGTTAACCTCTCAGGCTGTGACGAGGCGTCTAGGACCAACATAGGAATGCTCCACGGCTGCCTTTAGTTGTGGTGGTTAGTCAGGGTACTGCAATCCAGTAGATTCCAACCTCTCTGGTGTATTGCCGTTTTTGCCTGCTCTCCTCAGCTACCAATTCATAACAGCTGTGTCTAACCGTACAGGGACATGGTGTGATCATATCGCATCTCCTGGGCAGGGGAGGAAGCAAAAAAGTATACAGACATTACTTCACGGGATCACCTATAATTATTTTTGTAAGGCACATACTGTGTCATTACACGGTACACAGCAGGGGCATAGTTATAATATACATGTGCCCCGATATAAGATTATCTCAGCACAGGAACATTTTTTAAAACACACCCAATTGTGAAACTTTTTATTCAAGGATCTATTGATTAAAATGTTGATTAAAATCAACTTTGTTCATGGGAAAGCCCCTTTAAGGAGGATTTTTCACAAACTTTTCAAGTTGAACTGAATGTACAATGTAAAAGTCACTGCACAGCAAAATATATATATATATATATATATATATTATATTTTTTTAATATTACCTCTCCATTGTAAAGATATTAGCAATCAAAGTATTTCTCATCTAATAAGTTAACTTTTTGTTGAGTTCAAGGAGGTGTCAGCTTTCACTGGGGGTGTGTACTTCTTCTCCCTGAGTGACACTGACCTATCATAAGCAAGCAGCAACCCAGTAGAAAAAGAACACGCCCTCACTGTAGCTTAGAGCAGGTTTCTCAGTGTATGAGATGCATGATATACAGTCCTGATCTAACCTTCCATATGATTAGAAAGCACAAATTAATAACACATTTAAGGTCCCTGTGAGGTGCAGCCCAGCTAAGTTTAGCTATGGCACATTACAAAATCGCTTCTGCCAAATTTCCTCCTTTCATAGCACTGTCACCTCAACTGTACTGTCCCTTACCTCACACTGCCTTCTCAGAGATGTGACAGTAGTCACATTTTTGTCTCTGACATCAAAGCAGGGTGTCATGTCTCAGACAGGAGTAGTCTAGAACAGGCTTTAAACACAACAGACATGAGTGTTAGTACATCTCATAGACTGAGAAATATGCTGTAAGCCATGGTGGGCCCTGTTCTTTCTCCATCGTGTTGCTGCCTGCTTATGATTGATCAGTGAAAAAGCTTGCAATCTACAAGTCAAGTTTACATGACCCCTTTTAGAAGCTGGAAAACCTAATAGCTAGTAGATGTAAGGACAACCAGCTTCAATGCTCAGGAATGTGTAAAAGGTCAGATTTACGACAGTAGAGACAAGAACTAGGAGAAAATAAAAAATATTTTTTTTCCGCTTTATAAAAATTATGAAGCAAGGTTTTTATGAACTGCGTAAATATAATAGGAAAGTCATATTTTCGGAAACATGATGAAACGGTGAAAGCAAAGCATGGTTTCACGTCTCTGGGCAATGGCCGGCGTGCCGCCGACTAGATAACGGCCAGATTGATGACAATATTTATGCCATGTCTCATATCGATGAACAGATAAGATCCAGATAAAAAATATGATGAAGAGGTCTTCCCCCGAGGACCTTCAGAAGCGAAGATATCATAAAAGTTGAGAATCTCATAATTTCTCAAGACTAAGACACATTCTATAGCTCTCTGAATTCCGGACCTGTTATGAGTCACCAAAGGAGAGTTGTGTGAGTGTAACTTGTGCTAATAAAAACCCAATGCCAATTATGATCTTTGTACAAAGCCAGGAAGATACATTGCTGTGTAGGAATTGATCCACGTTTTCACTAGGAGTTCTCTCCATAAATCTATACCATTATCGTGACCCAGATTCAGTACGTTTCTTTCGTTATTCCTTTTTATTTGATGTAATCGTACACTCACTGTTAGTTCCCCAATAACTAGCCTAAGGTCGGGGTCACACTGGCGACAAAATCGGATGACTGCAATGCGATGAAATTGCAGTCGGACCAATGTTAATCTATGGAGCAGCTCCCAGTATCAGATTTTTTGTGGTCCGTTTTAAACGTGCGAGTGCAATCGCAGCATGCTGCGATTGTCACTGATTGTGGGTCGACTATCGCCAATGCAAGTCTATGGGTGCGATGAAAAATCGGATTACAAACGGACCGCACGTGTGACTTGCGATTAAATCGCACCGGTGTCCTTTAGAAAAGCCGGCAATTCATCCCTGCCTATACTGTAAAATCACACTGACAGCTTTAATAAAGAATAGAATCAATACATATACACACATAGAATACATATATATAAATATATATGTCATTGTGACATATATATATATATATACATATATTTATAGTTCATACACTTCTACATATTGTAATAGCCGCTAATTCAATTGCCGGCTTTTGTGAAATTACAGAACCCGACATGAAATGACACATGGTTTACATACAGTTAACCATGTCATTTCATGCATTTTGATATATGGTTTTCACTAACAATTACATGAGTGTATGTGTGTGAAATTTCACACATGTAGGGGTTAATTAAAGGTGTAAATTCGTTGAAAAAAAATGCATGGCCTCCCGCTGTATTTTCTCCACCAGACAGACAAAGCAAGCGATGGGGGCAAATAATAATAGCCCAGGGAGGGTGCATTTATTTTGTGCCCCCCCTGGTTACTAACATCTGCCCCCAGCCACCCCAGAAAAGGCAAATCTATAATTAGATTTGCCCTTTCTGGCACTTTGCGCGTCTATTCCCATTGCCCTGTAGCGGTGGCGAATGGGTTAATAATGGGTTAAAGCCACCTTGCTATTGGAAGGTGAGTTTAAGCCAGGTTAATAATTGAGAGTTGTCAATTAGACAACTCTCAATTATTAATCCTATCGTATGAAAGGAAAAAAAAACACACACATTAATTATTAATCCTTTTAATGAAATAAAGACACAGTTTTGGACCGAAAAATATTTAGAGTTGAGGGTCCTCAGTGGTTGATACCTTTTAATGGCTATCTGAAAAGATGGTAACAAATTGCAAGCTTTCGAGACTACTCAGGTCTCTTCATCAGGCTAAACTAATACAAAATCTGAAGAATCACATATTTATACACCACACAGCACAGAAAAAATGCAATAGGTAAGACAAGTGACGTAAAGCAGAACTGTCATTATGGGAGATAGAGATGAACATAAATATTGGAACAGTTCATAGATAAGGAGTGTGAAAGTTTTATTGCCCTCTGATTGGGGTCTGGTAATGTTTTGTGATGTTTTCACAGGGTCTTTGGAGTAAATTCCTTAATTGATGTAAAAAAATATTTAGACTTGAGAGTCCTCAGTGGTTGATACCTTTTAATGGCTAACTGAAAAGATGGTAACAAATTGCAAGCTTTCGAGACTACGCAGGTCTCTTCATCAGGCAAAGACTAAAACAAAAACTGAAGAATCACATATTTATACACAAGAGGACACAGGAATAATGCAATAGGTAAGACAAGTGACGTGAAGCAGAACTGTCATTATGGCCGAGGGATGAACATAAATATGACTAGTTCATAGATAAGGAGTGAAAGTTTTATTACCCTCTGATTGGGGTCTGGTATTGTGTTGTGATGACCCTAAAAGGTCAGGGAAGCAGATTCCTTAATTGTTGTAGAAAGACATAAAGCTCTGGGATATATTCATCCCAGCACTAAGAGTGTCAAAGGTCATCATAAGTTTATATTCCCAGACTTTTCTATCCTTCTCAGATTTGAAGTTAGATTTTAATACCAGTAATTCCATATCCGTCATGCTATGATCGGGCATACAAAAGTGTTTTGCCACAGGTAAATCCATTCTCCTTTCTCTTATTGTGTGGCGATGAGAATTCATCCTTGTTCTCAGTTTTTGCCTGGTCTCCCCCACATACAGACCCCCAGTTGGACATTTAGTACATATAATTAGGTACACCACATTAGATGTGATGCAGCTGAAAGTACCTGGTATCTTGTAGTCCTGATGGGAGTTGGGGATCTTTATCCTGTCCGTGGTCATTATAGATGTACAGGTTTTGCATTTCTTTTGTTTGCAAGGAAAGGTACCTGCAGCTGTTGGGGAGGACAGGGAGCTTCTGACAATGATGCTTCTTAGATTTGGGGGCTGCCTAAAGCATAGTAGTGGGGGGTCTGGAAATATGGATTGTAATCGGGCATCTTTTGTAGTAAAGGTTGTAGTTTCCGTGCAGCTCCCCTTAGCATCTCCAGACTTGGATTGTAGGTGACCACTAGAGGCACCCGTTATTTTCTTTTTAGCTTTGTAATGTAGCAGGTGATTCCTTGATATTCTGGTGGCTCTTGTAATTTGGTTTTCAATTGTTCTTGGATGGTAGCCCTGGTTCAAAAAAGTCTTTCTGAGGCGACCAAGGTGTTCATCTCTATCCATGGGGTTGGAACATATACGGTTGTATCTGATGGCTTGGCTGTAGACAATAGAGTTTTTTATGTGTTTTGGATGGAAACTGTCCCATTTAAGATATGTTGGACGGTCGATTGGCTTCTGATACAGGGATGTCTCTATTTCATTGTTCTTTAGCTTAATGGTGGTGTCTAAAAAGTTAATTTCAGTGCTGGAGTAGTTAAGTGTTAAGTTGATGGTGGGATGAAATTGATTGAACTGTTCATGGAACGTCTTTAGCTGTTGTTCAGACTCCGTCCAGATGATTAAAATGTCATCAATGTAGTGGCAGTAGGCCCGAGGCCTGATGGGGCATGAGGACAAAAATTCGCTTTCAAGCTTGGCCATGAAAAGATTTGCATACTGTGGAGCAATTTTACTTCCCATAGCTGTGCCAGTCTCCTGAAGATAGATCTTGTTGTCAAATTCGAAGTAATTGTGGGTGAGGATGAATTTTGTGAGTTTCACCACAGAATCAGCATCATTCCCGGTGTTTCCCATGAAGACTTTGCAGGCATTTAATCCATCCTGGTGTGGGATATTAGAGTACAAAGATTCCACATCCATGGTGGCCAGGATGGTTCCTTCTGGTAGAGAACCTATTGCTGCTAGTTTATTCAGTAGGTCAGTTGTGTCCTGAATGTAGCTGGGTGTATCCTTTACCAGGGGTTTAAGAACACCCTCTACCCATCCAGATACTTGCTCAGTAAGGGTGTCCACACATGAAATAATCGGCCTCCCTGGATTTCCGGCTTTGTGGATTTTGGGAAGCATGTAGAATGTCCCTGTTCTTGGACTTTCTGGTATCAGGTCATCAGCTCTTATGGATTTGTCAGACAGACAAGATACCAACTTGCTTAGTTCCTTGTAATAGTCCTGTGTAGGGTCCGACTCCAGTTTTTGTAGTAGCGTGTGTCCGTAAGTTGTCTGTTTGCTTCCTTCATATAGTCTGATGTGTTCATCATGACTATTGCACCTCCCTTGTCAGCAGGTTTAATGATGATTTCTTTGTTGGTTTTCAGAGACTGTATGGCCTTTCTCTCCTGGGCACTGATGTTGGAGGCTTGTCTCTTGTTGGTGGCTATGATGGTGGATTTTATCAAATGTCTGAATGAGTCTATATATTTATCCAAATGAGGGTTACGTCCAGGTGGAGGTGTCCAGTCTGACCTCTTCTTGGTTATTGGGATCCCTCTTCCTTCAGTCCGAGTGTTTTCTGAATCTTCTGTATCATTGAAGTATTCCCTCAGGCACAGTCTCCTGAAAAAATGTTCCATATCACTGCAGAGTTCGGTTTTATCCAGGGCCTTAGTAGGACAAAATGAGAGTCCTCTAGAAAGCACGGCAAGCTCCACTTTGTTGGGTTTGTAATCTGAGAGATTGATGACACAGTTAGATGCTTTTGTGTCTGGAATGGAGTGGTTGTCAGAGTTGTCAGGTTTTGGTTTTGTTTTGTATCTGTTTGTATAGAGTCCGGAATGGAGGCGCAATCTGTGTAGTTTCTTTTCCTTGTTTTGAATCAGAAAGGTCCGTAGTTTGTTATAGTATTGTTGTAATTTTTGCTCTGTGCTTTCTGTAAGTGTTTTCCTCAGAGTTTCAAATTGTCCTTGGACTTTACTCCTTATGCTGTAGCAGACATGCAAAAGATGGTTCCTTAGTCTTTCAGAAGTCCTGTGACAAAGGTTTTGTGCATAATGGGTATTGTAGGTGTGAAGAATTGGGTTTGTAATCCAGAGTCCTTTGGGAATTAGATTCTCCTTTTTGCATTTAGATAAGAAAAAAATGTCGCTGTCCATTTGTGCACGTTTCTTCAGAAGTGGTTTCAGTTCCATAAAGATGCGGTACATTCTGGTATCCTCCATTTTGATATAGGAAAGATGTGTATCTTCGTACCGTGTTAGCCAGTAGATAGAAAAATATTTAGACTTGAGAGTCCTCAGTGGTTGATACCTTTTAATGGCTAACTGAAAAGATGGTAACAAATTGCAAGCTTTCGAGACTACGCAGGTCTCTTCATCAGGCAAAGACTAAAACAAAAACTGAAGAATCACATATTTATACACAAGAGGACACAGGAATAATGCAATAGGTAAGACAAGTGACGTGAAGCAGAACTGTCATTATGGCCGAGGGATGAACATAAATATGACTAGCTCATAGATAAGGAGTGAAAGTTTTATTACCCTCTGATTGGGTCTGGTATTGTGTTGTGATGACCCTAAAAGGTCAGGGAAGCAGATTCCTTAATTGTTGTAGAAAGACATAAAGCTCTGGGATATATTCATCCCAGCACTAAGAGTGTCAAAGGTCATCATAAGTTTATATTCCCAGACTTTTCTATCCTTCTCAGATTTGAAGTTAGATTTTAATACCAGTAATTCCATATCCGTCATGCTATGATCGGGCATACAAAAGTGTTTTGCCACAGGTAAATCCATTCTCCTTTCTCTTATTGTGTGGCGATGAGAATTCATCCTTGTTCTCAGTTTTTGCCCGGTCTCCCCCACATACAGACCCCAGTTGGACATTTAGTACATATAATTAGGTACACCACATTAGATGTGATGCAGCTGAAAGTACCTGGTATCTTGTAGTCCTGATGGGAGTTGGGGATCTTTATCCTGTCCGTGGTCATTATAGATGTACAGGTTTTGCATTTCTTTTGTTTGCAAGGAAAGGTACCTGCAGCTGTTGGGGAGGACAGGGAGCTTCTGACAATGATGCTTCTTAGATTTGGGGCTGCCTAAAGCATAGTAGTGGGGGGTCTGGAAATATGGATTGTAATCGGGCATCTTTTTGTAGTAAAGGTTGTAGTTTCCGTGCAGCTCCCCTTAGCATCTCCAGACTTGGATTGTAGGTGACCACTAGAGGCACCCGGTTATTTTTTTCTTAGCTTTGTAATGTAGCAGGTGATTCCTTGATATTCTGGTAGCTCTTGTAATTTGGTTTTCAATTGTTCTTGGATGGTAGCCCTGGTTCAAAAAAGTCTTTCTGAGGCGACCAAGGTGTTCATCTCTATCCATGGGGTTGGAACATATACGGTTATATCTGATGGCTTGGCTATAGACAATAGAGTTTTTTATGTGTTTTGGATGGAAACTGTCCCATTTAAGATATGTTGGACGGTCGATTGGCTTCTGATACAGGGATGTCTCTATTTCATTGTTCTTTAGCTTAATGGTGGTGTCTAAAAAGTTAATTTCAGTGCTGGAGTAGTTAAGTGTTAAGTTGATGGTGGGATGAAATTGATTGAACTGTTCATGGAACGTCTTTAGCTGTTGTTCAGACTCCGTCCAGATGATTAAAATGTCATCAATGTAGTGGCAGTAGGCCCGAGGCCTGATGGGGCATGAGGACAAAAATTCGCTTTCAAGCTTGGCCATGAAAAGATTTGCATACTGTGGAGCATTTTACTTCCCATAGCTGTGCCAGTCTCCTGAAGATAGATCTTGTTGTCAAATTCGAAGTAATTGTGGGTGAGGATGAATTTTGTGAGTTTCACCACAGAATCAGCATCATTCCCGGTGTTTCCCATGAAGACTTTGCAGGCATTTAATCCATCCTGGTGTGGGATATTAGAGTACAAAGATTCCACATCCATGGTGGCCAGGATGGTTCCTTCTGGTAGAGAACCTATTGCTGCTAGTTTATTCAGTAGGTCAGTTGTGTCCTGAATGTAGCTGGGTGTATCCTTTACCAGGGGTTTAAGAACACCCTCTACCCATCCAGATACTTGCTCAGTAAGGGTGTCCACACATGAAATAATCGGCCTCCCTGGATTTCCGGCTTTGTGGATTTTGGGAAGCATGTAGAATGTCCCTGTTCTTGGACTTTCTGGTATCAGGTCATCAGCTCTTATGGATTTGTCAGACAGACAAGATACCAACTTGCTTAGTTCCTTGTAATAGTCCTGTGTAGGGTCTGACTCCAGTTTTCTGTAGTAGCGTGTGTCCGTAAGTTGTCTGTTTGCTTCCTTCATATAGTCTGATGTGTTCATCATGACTATTGCACCTCCCTTGTCAGCAGGTTTAATGATGATTTCTTTGTTGGTTTTCAGAGACTGTATGGCCTTTCTCTCCTGGGCACTGATGTTGGAGGCTTGTCTCTTGTTGGTGGCTATGATGGTGGATTTTATCAAATGTCTGAATGAGTCTATATATTTATCCAAATGAGGGTTACGTCCAGGTGGAGGTGTCCAGTCTGACCTCTTCTTGGTTATTGGGATCCCTCTTCCTTCAGTCCGAGTGTTTTCTGAATCTTCTGTATCATTGAAGTATTCCCTCAGGCGCAGTCTCCTGAAAAAATGTTCCATATCACTGCAGAGTTCGGTTTTATCCAGGGCCTTAGTAGGACAAAATGAGAGTCCTCTAGAAAGCACGGCAAGCTCCACTTTGTTGGGTTTGTAATCTGAGAGATTGATGACACAGTTAGATGCTTTTGTGTCTGGAATGGAGTGGTTGTCAGAGTTGTCAGGTTTTGGTTTTGTTTTGTATCTGTTTGTATAGAGTCCGGAATGGAGGCGCAATCTGTGTAGTTTCTTTTCCTTGTTTTGAATCAGAAAGGTCCGTAGTTTGTTATAGTATTGTTGTAATTTTTGCTCTGTGCTTTCTGTAAGTGTTTTCCTCAGAGTTTCAAATTGTCCTTGGACTTTACTCCTTATGCTGTAGCAGACATGCAAAAGATGGTTCCTTAGTCTTTCAGAAGTCCTGTGACAAAGGTTTTGTGCATAATGGGTATTGTAGGTGTGAAGAATTGGGTTTGTAATCCAGAGTCCTTTGGGAATTAGATTCTCCTTTTTGCATTTAGATAAGAAAAAAATGTCGCTGTCCATTTGTGCACGTTTCTTCAGAAGTGGTTTCAGTTCCATAAAGATGCGGTACATTCTGGTATCCTCCATTTTGATATAGGAAAGATGTGTATCTTCGTACCGTGTTAGCCAGTAGATAGAAAAATATTTAGACTTGAGAGTCCTCAGTGGTTGATACCTTTTAATGGCTAACTGAAAAGATGGTAACAAATTGCAAGCTTTCGAGACTACGCAGGTCTCTTCATCAGGCAAAGACTAAAACAAAAACTGAAGAATCACATATTTATACACAAGAGGACACAGGAATAATGCAATAGGTAAGACAAGTGACGTGAAGCAGAACTGTCATTATGGCCGAGGGATGAACATAAATATGACTAGCTCATAGATAAGGAGTGAAAGTTTTATTACCCTCTGATTGGGGTCTGGTATTGTGTTGTGATGACCCTAAAAGGTCAGGGAAGCAGATTCCTTAATTGTTGTAGAAAGACATAAAGCTCTGGGATATATTCATCCCAGCACTAAGAGTGTCAAAGGTCATCATAAGTTTATATTCCCAGACTTTTCTATCCTTCTCAGATTTGAAGTTAGATTTTAATACCAGTAATTCCATATCCGTCATGCTATGATCGGGCATACAAAAGTGTTTTGCCACAGGTAAATCCATTCTCCTTTCTCTTATTGTGTGGCGATGAGAATTCATCCTTGTTCTCAGTTTTTGCCCGGTCTCCCCCACATACAGACCCCCAGTTGGACATTTAGTACATATAATTAGGTACACCACATTAGATGTGATGCAGCTGAAAGTACCTGGTATCTTGTAGTCCTGATGGGAGTTGGGGATCTTTATCCTGTCCGTGGTCATTATAGATGTACAGGTTTTGCATTTCTTTTGTTTGCAAGGAAAGGTACCTGCAGCTGTTGGGGAGGACAGGGAGCTTCTGACAATGATGCTTCTTAGATTTGGGGGCTGCCTAAAGCATAGTAGTGGGGGGTCTGGAAATATGGATTGTAATCGGGCATCTTTTTGTAGTAAAGGTTGTAGTTTCCGTGCAGCTCCCCTTAGCATCTCCAGACTTGGATTGTAGGTGACCACTAGAGGCACCCGGTTATTTTCTTCTTTAGCTTTGTAATGTAGCAGGTGATTCCTTGATATTCTGGTGGCTCTTGTAATTTGGTTTTCAATTGTTCTTGGATGGTAGCCCTGGTTCAAAAAAGTCTTTCTGAGGCGACCAAGGTGTTCATCTCTATCCATGGGGTTGGAACATATACGGTTATATCTGATGGCTTGGCTGTAGACAATAGAGTTTTTTATGTGTTTTGGATGGAAACTGTCCCATTTAAGATATGTTGGACGGTCGATTGGCTTCTGATACAGGGATGTCTCTATTTCATTGTTCTTTAGCTTAATGGTGGTGTCTAAAAAGTTAATTTCAGTGCTGGAGTAGTTAAGTGTTAAGTTGATGGTGGGATGAAATTGATTGAACTGTTCATGGAACGTCTTTAGCTGTTGTTCAGACTCCGTCCAGATGATTAAAATGTCATCAATGTAGCGGCAGTAGGCCCGAGGCCTGATGGGGCATGAGGACAAAAATTCGCTTTCAAGCTTGGCCATGAAAAGATTTGCATACTGTGGAGCCATTTTACTTCCCATAGCTGTGCCAGTCTCCTGAAGATAGATCTTGTTGTCAAATTCAAAGTAATTGTGGGTGAGGATGAATTTTGTGAGTTTCACCACAGAATCAGCATCATTCCCGGTGTTTCCCATGAAGACTTTGCAGGCATTTAATCCATCCTGGTGTGGGATATTAGAGTACAAAGATTCCACATCCATGGTGGCCAGGATGGTTCCTTCTGGTAGAGAACCTATTGCTGCTAGTTTATTCAGTAGGTCAGTTGTGTCCTGAATGTAGCTGGGTGTATCCTTTACCAGGGGTTTAAGAACACCCTCTACCCATCCAGATACATAATGACAGTTCTGCTTCACGTCACTTGTCTTACCTATTGCATTATTCCTGTGTCCTCTTGTGTAATAATATGTGATTCTTCAGTTTTTGTTTTAGTCTTTGGCTGATGAAGAGACCTGCGTAGTCTCGAAAGCTTGCAATTTGTTACCATCTTTTCAGTTAGCCATTAAAATGTATCAACCACTGAGGACTCTCAAGTCTAAATATTTTTTTACATCAATTAAGGAATTTACTCCAAAGACCCTGTGAAAACATCACAAAACATTACCAGACCCCAATCAGAGGGCAATAAAACTTTCACACTCCTTATCTATGAACTGTTCCAATATTTATGTTCATCTCTATCTCCCATAATGACAGTTCTGCTTTACGTCACTTGTCTTACCTATTGCATTATTCCTGTGTCCTCTTGTGTATAAATATGTGATTCTTCAGTTTTTGTTTTAGTCTTTGCCTGATGAAGAGACCTGCGTAGTCTCGAAAGCTTGCAATTTGTTACCATCTTTTCAGTTAGCCATTAAAAGGTATCAACCACTGAGGACTCTCAAGTCTAAATATTTTTCTATCTACTGGCTAACACGGTACGAAGATACACATCTTTCCTATATCAAAATGGAGGATACCAGAATGTACCGCATCTTTATGGAACTGAAACCACTTCTGAAGAAACGTGCACAAATGGACAGCGACATTTTTTTCTTATCTAAATGCAAAAAGGAGAATCTAATTCCCAAAGGACTCTGGATTACAAACCCAATTCTTCACACCTACAATACCCATTATGCACAAAACCTTTGTCACAGGACTTCTGAAAGACTAAGGAACCATCTTTTGCATGTCTGCTACAGCATAAGGAGTAAAGTCCAAGGACAATTTGAAACTCTGAGGAAAACACTTACAGAAAGCACAGAGCAAAAATTACAACAATACTATAACAAACTACGGACCTTTCTGATTCAAAACAAGGAAAAGAAACTACACAGATTGCGCCTCCATTCCGGACTCTATACAAACAGATACAAAACAAAACCAAAACCTGACAACTCTGACAACCACTCCATTCCAGACACAAAAGCATCTAACTGTGTCATCAATCTCTCAGATTACAAACCCAACAAAGTGGAGCTTGCCGTGCTTTCTAGAGGACTCTCATTTTGTCCTACTAAGGCCCTGGATAAAACCGAACTCTGCAGTGATATGGAACATTTTTTCAGTAGACTGCGCCTGAGGGAATACTTCAATGATACAGAAGATTCAGAAAACACTCGGACTGAAGGAAGAGGGATCCCAATAACCAAGAAGAGGTCAGACTGGACACCTCCACCTGGACGTAACCCTCATTTGGATAAATATATAGACTCATTCAGACATTTGATAAAATCCACCATCATAGCCACCAACAAGAGACAAGCCTCCAACATCAGTGCCCAGGAGAGAAAGGCCATACAGTCTCTGAAAACCAACAAAGAAATCATCATTAAACCTGCTGACAAGGGAGGTGCAATAGTCATGATGAACACATCAGACTATATGAAGGAAGCAAACAGACAACTTACGGACACACGCTACTACAGAAAACTGGAGTCGGACCCTACACAGGACTATTACAAGGAACTAAGCAAGTTGGTATCTTGTCTGTCTGACAAATCCATAAGAGCTGATGACCTGATACCAGAAAGTCCAAGAACAGGGACATTCTACATGCTTCCCAAAATCCACAAAGCCGGAAATCCAGGGAGGCCGATTATTTCATGTGTGGACACCCTTACTGAGCAAGTATCTGGATGGGTAGAGGGTGTTCTTAAACCCCTGGTAAAGGATACACCCAGCTACATTCAGGACACAACTGACCTACTGAATAAACTAGCAGCAATAGGTTCTCTACCAGAAGGAACCATCCTGGCCACCATGGATGTGGAATCTTTGTACTCTAATATCCCACACCAGGATGGATTAAATGCCTGCAAAGTCTTCATGGGAAACACCGGGAATGATGCTGATTCTGTGGTGAAACTCACAAAATTCATCCTCACCCACAATTACTTCGAATTTGACAACAAGATCTATCTTCAGGAGACTGGCACAGCTATGGGAAGTAAAATGGCTCCACAGTATGCAAATCTTTTCATGGCCAAGCTTGAAAGCGAATTTTTGTCCTCATGCCCCATCAGGCCTCGGGCCTACTGCCGCTACATTGATGACATTTTAATCATCTGGACGGAGTCTGAACAACAGCTAAAGACGTTCCATGAACAGTTCAATCAATTTCATCCCACCATCAACTTAACACTTAACTACTCCAGCACTGAAATTAACTTTTTAGACACCACCATTAAGCTAAAGAACAATGAAATAGAGACATCCCTGTATCAGAAGCCAATCGACCGTCCATCATATCTTAAATGGGACAGTTTCCATCCAAAACACATAAAAAACTCTATTGTCTACAGCCAAGCCATCAGATACAACCGTATATGTTCCAACCCCATGGATAGAGATGAACACCTTGGTTGCCTCAGAAAGACTTTTTTGAACCAGGGCTACCATCCAAGAACAATTGAAAACCAAATTACAAGAGCCACCAGAATATCAAGGAATCACCTGCTACATTACAAAGCTAAAGAAGAAAATAACCGGGTGCCTCTAGTGGTCACCTACAATCCAAGTCTGGAGATGCTAAGGGGAGCTGCACAGAAACTACAACCTTTACTACAAAAAGATGCCCGATTACAATCCATATTTCCAGACCCCCCACTACTATGCTTTAGGCAGCCCCCAAATCTAAGAAGCATCATTGTCAGAAGCTCCCTGTCCTCCCCAACAGCTGCAGGTACCTTTCCTTGCAAACAAAAGAAATGCAAAACCTGTACATCTATAATGACCACGGACAGGATAAAGATCCCCAACTCCCATCAGGACTACAAGATACCAGGTACTTTCAGCTGCATCACATCTAATGTGGTGTACCTAATTATATGTACTAAATGTCCAACTGGGGGTCTGTATGTGGGGGAGACCGGGCAAAAACTGAGAACAAGGATGAATTCTCATCGCCACACAATAAGAGAAAGGAGAATGGATTTACCTGTGGCAAAACACTTTTGTATGCCCGATCATAGCATGACGGATATGGAATTACTGGTATTAAAATCTAACTTCAAATCTGAGAAGGATAGAAAAGTCTGGGAATATAAACTTATGATGACCTTTGACACTCTTAGTGCTGGGATGAATATATCCCAGAGCTTTATGTCTTTCTACAACAATTAAGGAATCTGCTTCCCTGACCTTTTAGGGTCATCACAACACAATACCAGACCCAATCAGAGGGTAATAAAACTTTCACTCCTTATCTATGAACTAGTCATATTTATGTTCATCCCTCGGCCATAATGACAGTTCTGCTTCACGTCACTTGTCTTACCTATTGCATTATTCCTGTGTCCTCTTGTGTATAAATATGTATTCTTCAGTTTTTGTTTTAGTCTTTGCCTGATGAAGAGACCTGCGTAGTCTCGAAAGCTTGCAATTTGTTACCATCTTTTCAGTTAGCCATTAAAAGGTATCAACCACTGAGGACTCTCAAGTCTAAATATTTTTCTATCTACTGGCTAACACGGTACGAAGATACACATCTTTCCTATATCTTAATTGATGTAAAAAGTCATAAATCCGTGTGACAGGTTCATTCCAGCATTAAGAGTGTCAAAGGTCACCATCAGTTTTGGACCATATTTTATTGCTCAGCTGTAATCCCCTGAATGAATCAGTTCCTCTCCCGGCGACAGGAGAGGAAGTGATTAGTGTGTGAAGCTTAATTGATTGCTTCCCACTTTCACTTCAGGTCAGGTCAGGATGACCTGACCTGAAGTGAAAGTGGGAATAAATCAATTAAGCTTCACACATTAATCACTTCCTCTCCTTTCGCCGGGAGAGGAACTTATTCATTCAGGGGGTAACAGCTATGTGTATATATCTATTCTTTCTTTTGTGATTTAAATACTATTCATTTGGATCCATTATATGTCGGTTTTGCAAGCCTGCGAGAAAATCTCGCAAGTCGGATGTAAATCGGATGTTACAACTATAGTCAGATGCGACTAAATCGCATCTTTCCAGGAAAATCGGATGCCAGACGGATGACTGTTCATGACATTTTGCTGCGATAATCGACCGACTAAAACGGTCCGATTTTTTGTCGGTGTGTGTGACTCCAGCCTAATAGTGGAAGCAGCACCACCTCGTCCAGCAATCGTTGATCTATTGGTGGTAGATAACATAGGGTGGAACTGCATGAACCCCCCTCCGCCCCAACTGTGTATCTTTGACATTGAGAATTCAATTCCAGTCAAATGAATTTGCCCAACTCTAATAAATACCAAGAATTTGAAAAATGTACAAAAAAATTTAAAACTTGACAATGAGTAAGATTCTGTATATTTCTGCATGCTGTGCATATCACGCTTTATGGAGAACATATCTATTATTTTTTTTTTATTTGGCATCAGGTATGTGGCAATAGATATAGAGCTGGCAGCGTAGGGCAGCCTGGCGCAGCTGAAACTTTTCTCCATCGCTCCGTCTAGAAGCTAGTTAGATAGTTAGATTGCTTATTTTGGAATCTTGCAGAAACAATTCCAAATTGAAGTTACCTCTCGGTTTTTAGTTTTTTTTCTTTATCATTGTTATTCTAGGCGTTTAATCATAGACATGTATAATTAATGTTTGTTCTACCATGTCCTTACTTCTCAGTTTATTGCGAGCCAATGGAAAAAAAAAATGAAACTGTTAGTCATAAAGTCTCGGAACAGTATCAACAATCCTACATTATATTCTAATGTGCTTTCCAAGGGATATAACAATGTCAGGCTGCTAAGCTGCCAGGCAGCTGTGCACAATCTCTGACAATCCCTGGAACTATTTGTAGTTACCATAAATATAATGTCCAATATAGAAAAAATACACTATGGCACTTCCTCATGAAACATACACACAATTCCTTATTTATAAAGAAGGAAATATAGAAGCAAATCCATAAAAATAATATACTTTATTAATCAACCTTTAAAATACATATAACCTAAAATAAGCAAAAATAACCTCCAATAATAAGGACCTTAGGGTATCCAAATATATTTATATATCCACAATATCAAAATAACGTCACATGACGTTAAATAAATAATGCTTTAAACGCTAAGTAGCTAAAAAGGTGCAATGTGCTTGAAAATAATATTCTCACCGCTAATCGTTTGATCATTCAAAGTGCATTGTGCAAAGGTATTATAAGCAAAAATAGACATATAATATCAAACGATTAGCGGTGAGAATATTATTTTCAAGCACATTGCACCTTTTTAGCTACTTAGCGTTTAAAGCATATTTATTTATTACACCTATGAAATTTCTAAGTGCAGCTGAATTCCCTTATTTGATTATTGGTGGTTATTGATTAATTTCTTACCTGAGTTTCTTTTCATCCCACCTGTTTTCTGTTAGAATTCTCATGATCTTTTTGACATTATTATATATTCACCTACAGGGGATTATTGTTTATATATGATATCATTTCTATTCTAAATTTATCATTCATGTGACGTTATTTTGATATTGTGTATTTTTTCTATATTGGACATTATATTTATGGTAAATTAATTACTGTTTTGATACAGATCGTCCATCCTGATGGATTTGAAAGCTAAGGAGAAGTCCTGGCTGAATAGAGCGGTCGACAATTTTAAGCAAAATACCTCCAGCAGTATTCCTGATACTAGTACTAATAATAAAGAACTGATGTATAAATATAAAAATGTTCTCCACCGAAAAATTAAGATATGGTGGAATAAAACATCATTAGAAAATTATTGTGATAAGAAAATGGTTCCCAGAGGATTAAGAGTACAGCTATATCCTACCTTTAATTTAGACAATGATGAGTTAACTACTAAATGGATTAATGCAGCATCTACTTGTTCCATTGAATTTATTAACATTCTCATTGAGAAAAATGGCATGTCTTTGAAGGAAATAGATGAGGAATTGGATATACTATTAAAATCTTTAAATAAAGATTTACCCACTGACAAATTAGAAACATGGTTGAAAGATCTTGAAAAGGACGTGAACAAATGGGAAGAACAAGTTAGTGATGGTAAAATTTCTCAGAGATATGCAAGACTATGACAACAACAAAATCTTCCGATGGCAAATTCCGAAGGATACAAAACGGACCTCTAAATCTAGGAATAATTCTGACGTGTCTCACAGATCAGAATCTGAAAGTAGTGTTTCGGCAAGTGATGGAGAATACACCAGAGATTTTCATCTCAGAAATAATGGAAAAAGAAAGATTCCGGATATCTTTAACACAAATCCCAGTTCTAAAAAGAGTAATCAATATAAGGTGGTTAATTTATCTTCACATACCCTTACTATGGCTCAATGTAGCATTTTGGAAAGAGGTCTCACATTTTCTCCATCTTCTCATATAGATGCGTTTACGTCGATAAAAGACACTCATCTATTTGCAAGAAAATTACTTCTTAAAAAATTGCATTTTAAATCTGATACTGAAAATGTTTTTTCAACTGAAGAAGAAAGAGAAGCTTTAAGAATCTTGGAGTCGTTACAAGAAGAAAGTGAGTGTAATGAAGTATATAATATACCTAGCCATCTGTACACAAAATCTAATAAATTTCCTCCCCTAGGGTTATGCCCAGCGGTGGAAATTTTCACCAAGTTAGTCACGGCGGATATTGAGAAATTATCCAAGAATAGAAAATATTCTTCCAATTTGAATAAACATGAAAGAAAAGCCTTAGAAGAATTAAAAACATGGAATGATGTCCAGTTTAAACCAGCGGACAAAGGTGGAAATCTGGTGATCTGGTCTTCTCAGATGTATGAGGAACAAGCCTATAAACTTTTGAATGATGGTAAGTGTTACCGTAAATTAATGTTTAACCCTTTATCTTCTTTTCAGACCGATTTGATTAAGATTTTGGATAAAGCTTATAATGAAGGGATTATTACGAAGAAATTGTTGGATACTGTTTCTAAATTTCATCCAAAGTTATCTACATTCTACCTGATTCCTAAACTACATAAGGACCCATTAAATCCACCAGGACGTCCCATTGTAGCTGGTAACGGTGGACTATGTGAAATAGTTTCATCGATTGTGGATTATTTTTTGAAACCTATTGTCGCTACTCTTCCCTCATTTGTTAAAGATACCAACTCTGTCCTACAAAAAATTGACCAACTTCAACTTGATGAAGGTATGCTTATGGTAACAGCAGATGTGGAATCGTTGTACACGTCCATTAGACATGAAGACGGATTACGAGCAACGGCATGGTTTTTACAGTCGAGTAATATTGAGAAACCAATGGTGGATCTTTTACTTATTCTTTTGGAATTCATCCTTCATCACAATGTTTTTACGTTTAACAAAAAAATCTTCTTGCAGTTACAAGGTACTGCAATGGGGGCGTCCTGTGCGCCCTCATACGCAAACCTTTTCTTAGGAGCATGGGAAAGAAGTATTTTTCTGGATGATAATATTCCCAATATGGACAGAGTACATAACTGGATTCGGTACATAGACAATGTATTTTTTATTTGGGAAGGTGATGAAATTCAATTGGATGGACTGATGCAGTCACTAAATACCAATGATTTGAATATAAAACTTACATATAAGTCAGGAAGAATTCTGGATTTCTTGGATATAAAGATTTCTGTCTCTGATCAGGGACTTCTACAAACTGATATATTCCGCAAACCGACTGCTACTAATTCATTCTTGAGAGCGGATTCATCTCATCCTCCAGCTATGATTCGAGGCATTCCCGTGGGACAATTTCTGAGAGCCAAACGTATTTGTTCAGATGAAAATTCCTTCCAGAAACAATCCCGGGACCTTGCTGATAGATTCTTGGAGAGAGGGTATAGTAGAAGGATTATCAGAAAAGGCTATAGAAGAGCTGTTAATACGTCAAGAGATCAATTGTTATATGGGACTAATCGTAAAAATACTAATAATGATTTTTCTCAAGTCAGATTTATTTCAAATTACTGTAGTGAATGGAATGAACTGAAGAGGATCTTTAATAAACATTGGAACATTTTGCGGATTGATCCTGTCCTCAAACAAGTTCTACCATCCATGCCATCATGTGTAGCAAGACGTGCAGCTAATCTGAAAGATCATTTAGTCCATAGCCATTATGACCCTCACAGATACTCTATGGATAAGACTGAGACCAAAAAAGGTTTTTTTCCCTGCGGAATGTGTAAGGGCTGTTTAAATCTAGTGAAGGCAACACATTTCTCTAATCATGATGGATCTAGGGATTTTGAAATTAGGCGACATATAACTTGTTCTTCTAAGGCTGTAGTTTATCATGCCACCTGTCCGTGTGATAGAATTTACATTGGTTTGACAACACGCAACTACGTGTTCGTGTTAGAGAACATGTTTTGGACATTGAAAAAGCAGCCAACATACAAGATTTCTCTCTTCTCAAGACATTGCCACGACATTTTAAAAATTTTCACAACTGCAACCCTCGAGGTTTAAAAATCAAGGCCATTGATCAAGTCAATTTGGGCTTCAGAGGAGGGGATATAGCTAAAGTCCTCGCCCAATTGGAAAGTAAGTGGATTTTTAGGCTGGGTACTCTTAATCCGCAGGGCCTTAATGAAAATTTTGGATTTGCATCATTTCTTTAAAGTTTATAACGTTTTGTTTTTAGGGGTGGGTTTAATTCATTCCATTGTATCTTGATTTTAACATGTTTTTATTATTAGCTATTCACGTTAGTGTTTTTTATTGTCTTTTAGTATATTCCTATAAAGCGACCAATTATTTGGGGATAATTATCTTCTTGACAACAATCAAATTATTCATGCAAGCAAGATTAAAGAATGTATTTTTCTATGCGTTTAATCACTTGGAGATAATTATAACAATGAAATTTCCTCAAGCAAGCAAGAACATTTAATATGAAGAAGCAACCTTTTATATTTTTCCTATGGACTTTCAATTGGTGTCTATGAAATTTATGACATTATTCAAGTTCATTTAGTATATGTTATGCACCATAGATTCATTAATGTTATAATATAATATAGATCTTATTTTAATGATTTTCTATATATATTGTTTTTGTTATTTACATCATTAATTTAGCACATTTTTTATGAATATTTTTTATTCAAATAATAATTATTGTACACCTTTACTAGCACTTTCTTTTCACTTCCTTTCACTCCTTTTTTAACTCTTTTTATCTCCCTCAATATGATATAAATAATATTTTAGCACTTTTCACTTTATCAAAATTATTATAGTCACTTTTTGCACTTTTTGTTTTTTCTTACACATTTATTTATATTTTTATTTTTTCATTATATATATAACATAATGTCCCTTCTTGTTCTTGCTTCCTTTTACTTGTTGGTCTATTCCGGTGTACGCATTCTTTAATATGCCCAGACCTCGGTAAGCCCCGGGACGTGCTCACATTTGTGACTAATCGTATATGAATGGTCGGCATAGCGACGGCTTGCTTACCATCTGTGCGAGTCACTGAGCATTATCCTGGGTGTTACGTTGTGCCGGTGGGCGTGGATATTGAGTGTGCGTCATTTGTCCGGCACATGACCACTACAGTCACTCCCCTCTATTTCTATTGGTCGCTTCTAGTATAAATCACTTTCCGCCCCTAACTTGGTTACACCCCCTGGAAGAAGCCGAGCGGTGAAACGCGCGTCGGGGTTACAGGACGGGTTCATCCTTATCCACATCAGGTGAATCGCTACATTAATTTGTAAACTGGGCACTTGCCATCACTGTATACTTTACCTAACATAGCGTTCATCTTATTTGACTTTTTCTTATATACGTCCATGGTTTTTATTTAGGTGGCAATATAGCCTATTTTCTGCTATGTACCATACGTCAGGCTATTCAGTTTTTTGCACAAAAGCACTTTGTATATACTTCCTCTGCACAAAGCACTTTTGAACATTCAGGTGATTAGTGATTATTATTCCTAACATTGTGTATTTTCAGCTATTCAGCCGTTATATATTGCTCAGTTTTGATACACTGTGGCACAATGCACCTTTAATATTCAGGCGATTAGCAGTGATATTATTACCTACTACAGCATAGTATATTTTAGCTATTTAGCTATTATATGTCTATTTTTGCTTATAATACCTTTGCACAATGCACTTTGAATGATCAAACGATTAGCGGTGAGAATATTATTTTCAAGCACATTGCACCTTTTAAGCTACTTAGCGTTTAAAGCATTATTTATTTATTACACCTATGAAATTTCTAAGTGCAGCTGAATTCCCTTATTTGATTATTGGTGGTTATTGATTAATTTCTTACCTGAGTTTCTTTTCATCCCACCTGTTTTCTGTTAGAATTCTCATGATCTTTTTGACATTATTATATATTCACCTACAGGGGATTATTGTTTATATATGATATCATTTCTATTCTAAATTTATCATTCATGTGACGTTATTTTGATATTGTGGATATATAAATATATTTGGATACCCTAAGGTCCTTATTATTGGAGGTTATTTTTGCTTATTTTAGGTTATATGTATTTTAAAGGTTGATTAATAAAGTATATTATTTTTATGGATTTGCTTCTATATTTCCTTCTTTATAAATAAGGAATTGTGTGTACTATTTGTAGTTAGCAGTTCTGTGCTTCCAATCCTGACTGAGAGCGAGATCTAGGTGTTTTGTTCCAATCTCCTGAGGCATCCAGTCCCAGAGGTACTAATCCATTGTGTAAACCTAGCATGATGAATAAACCCTGTAAGGAGCTTTAATAGATGAGCCAAATGTTTGACCTCAGCTGTATTACTGACCCATGATCACCAATGGCAGACGAGGTAACAATATGAAATTCTCGAGGTGCTGTGCTGAGGGCCAATTGTTGCATTCCATAGAGGGGGATGTGGGTCCAGAGCTGTCTGTCTGGGGTCGCTCTGGTCTCTCCACACTGGGTATTCTTACAATGTGCACTGACAGTGCACTCTTCTGTATCCTTGTTATTTCTGACCAGAGTCGGTGAGCGAGCGCACTGTCACTGTGCATGCTGCACAGTGACAAGAATCTACTGAACAGCTGTCAGAATTGAAAACTGATGCATGAACAGAGACTAGCCCAGACCAAGGTGGGTGCAGTGACCCCTTTTGATGACTCATGCATATTTCAGTTTTTCTTTTTTAATAAATTTGCAAAAATGTCTACATTTCTGTTTTTTTTTCAGTCAAGATGGGGCGCAGAGTATACATTAACATTAATGAGAAAAAAATGAACTTTTTTGAATTTACCAAATGGCTGCAATGAAACAAAGAGAGAAAAATGTAAAGGGGTCTGAATACTTTCTGTATCCACTGTATACTCACCTCTCTGATCAGCATCACTCCATTGTATGCAGTCACCTGCCATCAAAATCAGAGGGTGTGAAGTGATCGCTGCAGCCAATCAGCAGCTTTTGATTGGCTGCAGCCATCATTTTTCATCCAAAGAAGAAACATTTCTCTTCCTCTTTAGATAAAATATAAATGCTGAAGCAGTCCCTTGAATCCCCTCCCAAACTTGAGACCCATAGAGAACAACCCCTTTAAGGCATACAACAAATAAATTGTAGATATTATCCAAACAAAAGCCAGAGGGAGTGTTTCCTTAACTATACTGAAATCTTTGTGTAAAAAAATATATATTTATTGATCGGTATACTTTTTTTAATTGGAGTTAATAGCAATTTTGTAGGAGTCCAAAATCAAAGTAAAGAGACTTAAAGGGATCTGTCAGAAGGTTTTTGTTACTTAATCTGAGAGCAGCATGATGTAGGGGCAGAGACCCTGATTCCAGTGATTGTCACTTACAGGGCTGCTTGTTGTAGTTTCAATAAAATTAGTGTTTTATCAGCAGAGAATTATCACTATAGGACTAGGTGTTTCATGCCATGTAGTCATCTTGCTCTGCATAACCCCTCCCCGCACTGATTTGCAGCTTTCTGTCTATGCACAGAGTACTCAAAAGCTGTCAATCAGTGGTGTGGGCGGGGTTATACAGAGCTCAGCATTCAGAGAAGAGCAGTGGATAAAAAAGTGTTTTATCAAAACTGCTGCAAGCAGCCAAGTATGTGATACTCCACTGCAATCCGTGTCTCTGTCCCTATATCATGCTGCTCTTAGATAACATAGCGAAAACCTAGTGAGTTATTTCAATGTAAAAGTAGAGCCGCAACACCAGGGGAATTGTAAACTTCCTGAGGTTTCTTGGAATGCTATTTACGGCAGTGTGTATGATACACACATGGGTTATATATGGTAGATTGTAGTCATAAAACAGTCTATAATGTGCTAATGGGTTAGTAAGAAAGCTGTTGGGATTGTGACAAGCACTTCACTGCATTGACGCTATTCTCACATTAGTCTACTCTTTAGAAATGCCCATATGCATTGTAACTTGCGGATTTGAGTGAAGTCAGCCAACTCTTTTGCATTGGCATGTAAAAGTTTGGGCACCTCTGGTCAAAATTACTGTTATTGTGAACAGTTAAGCAAGTTGAAGATGAAATGATCTCTAATAGGGCCTAACGTTAAAGATGACACATTTCCTTTGTATTTTAGGCCAAAAAAAAATATACGGTATATTTATTTTCATCTTTTACATTTTATAAATTACTAAAAGGAAAATGGGCCAAAGCATAAGTTTGGGCACCTTTTTAGATGTGGGCGCTCAGATAACTGTGACCAAGGTTTCAGACCTTAATTAGCCTGTTAGAGTTATGGCTTGTTCACTATCATCGTTAGGAAAGTCCAGGTGATTCAAATTTGCCAGCTTTATAAAAATCCAAGCTCCTCTAACCTTGTGCAAAAACACAGCAGCCATGGGTTCTTCTAAGCAGCCACCTAGCACTCTCAAAATGAAAGTGGTGGAGGCCCATAAAGCAGGAAAAGGCTATAAGAAGATTGCAGAGCGTTTTCAAGTTGCCCTTTCCTCAGTTTGAAATGTAATTAAGAAATGGCAGTTACCAGGAACAGTGGAGGTCAAGATAAGGTCTGGAAGACCAAGCAAATTTTCAGTGAGAGCTGCTCATAGGATTGCTAGAGAGGCAAATGAGAACCTCCGCTCGACTGCAAAAGACTTTAAGAAAGATTTAGCAGACTCTGGAGTTGTGGTACAGTACAGACCAAAAGTTTGGACACTCCTTCTCATTTAAAGATATTTCTGTATTTTCATGACTTGTACATTCACACTGAAGGCATCAAAACTATGAATTAACACATGTGGAATTATATACTTAACAAAAAAGTGTGAAACAACTGAAATTATGTCTTATATTCTAGGTTCTTCAAAGTAACCACCTTTTGCTTTGATGACTGCTTTGCACACTCTTGGCATTCTCTTGATGAGCTTCAAGAGGTAGTCACCGGAAATGGTTTTCACTTCACAGGTGTGCCCTGTCAGGTTTAATAAGTGGGATTTCCGGCCTTCTAAATGGGGTTGGGACCATCAGTTGTGTTGTGCAGAAGTCTGGTGGATACACAGCTGATAGTCCTACTGAATAGACCGTTAGAATGTGTATTATGGCAAGAAAAAAGCAGCTAAGTAAAGAAAAACGAGAGGCCATCATTACTTTAAGAAATGAAGGTCAAGTCAGTCCGAAAAATTGGGAAAACTTTGAAAGTGTCCCAAGTGCAGTTGCAAAAACCATCAAGCGCTACAAAGAAACTGGCTCACATGAGGACCGCCCCAGGAAAGGAAGACCAAGAGTCACCTCTGCTTCTGAGGATAAGTTTATCCGAGTCACGAGCCTCAGAAATCGCAGGTTTACAGCAGCTCAGATTAGAGACCAGGTCAATGCCACACAGAGTTCTAGCAGCAGACATATCTCTACAACAACTGATAAGAGGAGACTTTGTGCAGCAGGCCTTCATGGTAAAATAGCTGCTAGGAAACCACTGCTAAGGACAGGCAACAAGCAGAAGAGACTTGTTTGGGCTAAAGAACACAAGGAATGGACATTAGACCAGTGGAAATCTGTGCTTTGGTCTGATGAGTCCAAATTTGAGATATTTGGTTCCAACCACCGTGTCTTTGTGCGACGCAGAAAAAAAGGTGAACGGATGGACTCTACATGCCTGGTTCCCACCGTGAAGCATGGAGGAGGTGGTGTGATGGTGTGGGAGTGCTTTGCTGGTGACACTGTTGGGGATTTATTCAAAATTGAAGGCATACTGAACCAGCATGGCTACCACAGCATCTTGCAGCGACATGCTATTCCATCCGGTTTGCGTTTAGTTAGACCATCATTTATTTTTCAACAGGACAATGACCCCAAACACACCTCCAGGCTGTGTAAGGGCTATTTGACCAAGAAGGAGAGTGATGGGGTGCTACGCCAGATGACCTGGCCTCCACAGTCACCAGACCTGAACCCAATCAAGATGGTTTGGGGTGAGCTGGACCGCAGAGTGAAGGCAAAAGGGCCAACAAGTGCTAAGCATCTCTAGGAACTTCTTCAAGGTTGTTGGAAGACCAGTTCCGGTGACTACCTCTTGAAGCTCATCAAAAGAATGCCAAGAGTGTGCAAAGCAGTCATCAAAGCAAAAGGTGGCTACTTTGAAGAACCTAGAATATAAGACATATTTTCAGTTGTTTCACACTTTTTTGTTAAGTATATAATTCCACATGTGTTAATTCATAGTTTTGATGCCTTCAGTGTGATTGTACAATTTTCATAGTCATGAAAATACAGAAAAATCTTTAAATGAGGTGTGTCCAAACTTTTGGTCTGTACTGTACATTGTTCTACTATTCAGAGACACCTGCACAAATATGGCCTTCATGGAAAAGTCATCAGAAGATAACCTCTCCTGCATCTTCACAATACAATTCAGCCTCAGAAGTATGCAAAAGAACATCTAAACAAGCCTGATGCATTGTAGAAACAAGTCCTGTGGACCGATGAGGTTAGAATAGAACTCTTTGGCCTCAGTGGTATGTGTGGAGAAAAAAGGGCACAGAATTTCAGGAATAAAACATATCGCCAACCATTAAGCATGGGGAACATTTCAAGAGTAGAGAGAAGAATGGATTCAATGAAATTTCAACAAGTTCTTGATGTAAACATAACATCATCTGTAAAAAAGCTGAATTTGAAAAGAGGATGACTTCTACAAATGGATAATGATCCTAAACACAGGTCAAAATCCACAATACACTACCTCAAGAGGTGCAAGCTGAAGGTTTTACAATGGCTCTCACAGTCCCTGATCTGAACAACATTGAAAATCTGTACCTAGACCTCAAAATAGCAGACGATGCAAGACGACCCAGGAATCTCAGAGAACTGGAAGAATTTTCCAAGGATGAATGGATGTAAATTCCTCAAACAAGAATTGAAAGACTCTTGTATGGCTACAAAAAGCGTTTACAAGCTGTGATACTTTCAAAAGGGGGTGCTACTTGGTACTAAGCATGCAGGGTGTTCAAACTTTTGCATTGGACCATGTTCCTTTTCGTAATTTTTAAAATGTAAAAGATGAAAATAAATATATTTTTTAGCCTAAAATACAAAGTAAATGTGTCATGTAAATGCCCATGTAAAGCAAACAGTAAGTACAGAGACCGGTGGGGACCAAGGCAGAATTGGAGCAGAAGTGTTGAGTGGGAGATAGGTAAGGTGCATGTTATATTTAACCCTTTAGTGACAGAGCCAATTTGCAGCTTAAGGGCCTGTGCACACGTTGCGGATTTGCCTGCGGATTTTTCCGCACAGAATCCGCACCTCTTGGCAGAAACGCATGTGCGGTTTTGATGCGGTTTTGACGTGTTTTTGTGTGGATTTGCTCTGCGGTTTTACACCTATAAGGGAATAGGTGTAAAACCGCAGCGGAAACCGCACAAAGAATTGACATGCTGCGGTTTTAAAACCGCACCAAATCCGCGCGGAAAATTCTCCATCATGTGCACAGCTTTTTTTTTCATAGATTTACATTACACAGTGCCCTGCGTGCGGAACTGCAGCGGAACCGCAGGCAAAAACCGCTGCGGAACCGCAGGCAAATCCGCAACGTGTGCACAGGCCCTAATGACAGTGCCAATTTTTACAATTCTGACCACTGTCACTTTATGAGGTTATAACTCTGGAACGCTTTAACGAATCCCGCTGATTCTGAGGATATTTTTTCGTGACATATTGTACTTCATGTTACTGGTAAAAAAATTTTTTATATGACTTGTGTTTATTTATGAAAAAAAACGGAAATATGGTGAAAATTTTGAAAATTTCGCAATTTTCAAACTTTACATTTTTATGCCCTTAAATCAGAAAGATATGTCACACAAATTTCTTAATAAATAACATTTCCCACATGTCTACTTTACATCAGCACAATTTTGGAAATAAATTTTTTTTTTGTTACGAAGTTATAAGGGTTAAAAGTTGACGAGCGATTTCTCATTTTTACAACACCATTTTTTTTGGGACCACATCACATTTGAAGTCACTTTAAGGGTCTATATGATAGAAAATACCCAAAAGTGACACCATTCTAAAAACTGCACCCCTCAAGGTGCTCAAAACCACATTCAAGAAGTTTATTAACCCTTTACTTGCTTCACAGGAACTGAAGCAATGTGGAAGGAAAAAATTAACGTTTAACTTTTTTTAAAAAAAATTTACTTCAGAACCATTTTTTTTTATTTTCACAAGTGTTAAAAGAAAAATGAACCACAAAATTTGTTGTCCAATTTCTCCTGAATACGTCGATACCCCATATGTGGGGGTAAACCACCTTTTGGGCGCACGGCAGAGGTCACAAGGGAAGGAGCGCCTTTTGACTTTTTCAACACAGAATTGGCTGGACGCCATGTCGCGTTTGGAGAACCCCTGATGTGCCTAAACAGTAGAAACCCCCAAAAGTGACCCCATTTTGGAAACTAGACCCCTTAAGGATCTTATATAGATGTGTGGTGAGCACTTTGAACCTCCAAGTGCTTCACAGAAGTTTGTAACGTAGAGCCGTGAAAATAAAAAATCATTTTTTTTCCTCAAAAATGATTTTTTAGCCAGCTATTTTTTATTTTCCCAAGGGTAACAGGAGAAATTAGAACCTCAAAATTGTGTGCAATTTGTCCTAAGTACGTGATACCCCATTTGTTGGGGTAAACCACTGTTTGGGGCGCAGGGCTCGGAAGGGAGGGAGCACCATTTGACTTTTTGAAAGCCATGTCGTGTTTGGAGACCCCATGATGTGCCTAAATAGTGGAAACCCCTCAATTCTAGCTCCAACCCTAACCCCAACACACCTCTAACCCTAATCCCAACCCTAATCCCAACCCTAACGCAAATCCTAACCCTAGTCCCAACCCTAATTCCAACCCTAATTGTAACCCTAATCCTAATTGTAACACTAACCCTAATCCTAACCCTAATGGAAAAATGAAAATAAATATATTTTCTTTATTTTATTATATGTCCCTAACTAAGGGGGTGATAAAGGGGGGTTTATTTACTATTTTTTTTATTTTGATCACTGTGATAGCGTTTATCACAGTGATCAAAATGTACCTGCACTAAATGAATGAATCTGCCGCCCGCCATTTTCTTTACAGGAAGAAGACCGGAAGCTGCAGGAGCCATATGAGGATGGGGGACACACCAGGAGGTACCGGGGGGGATCGGGGGACCCTATTTCTCTCCCCTCTGATGCGCGATCACATCAGAGAGAGAAATTACATGCAGGATCTCGTTTTGTTTTTTTGCTGTCGCCGTTATATGGTTAATAACGGCGATCGCAAAAGCGGGGGACCCGAATTATGTTCTCTGGGGCCCCTGGTGGCCGAGACACCGGAGAAAATCAGACTCGGCGGGTGCACTGCGCACTGCGTATGCGCCTGCCATTTTCTTTGCAGGGAGAAGACGCGGGAGCTGCGGGAGCCATGGGAGGACGGGGGTGACACCGGGAGGTACAGGGGACAGATCGGGGGTCCCAGGGACCCTATTTCTCTCCCCTCTGATGTGCGATCACATCAGAGGAGAGAGAAATTTAATGGAGAATTGCGGCTTTTTTTTTTGCGGTCGCCGTTATATGGTTAATAACAGTGATCGCAAAAGCAGAGTCGGTAAAAACTGACCCGAATCATGTTCTCCGGGGTCTCAGCTACCCCTGGTAACTGAGACCCCGGAGAAAATCCGACACTGTTGGCGCTATATACTTTCTCCACAGTGCCGTTAATTAACGGCGCTGTGGTTTAAGTACCCTTAACTACCGCCGTTAAAAGTCGTATTGGTGGTCGTTAAGGGGTTAATTATCTTACAATATTCTGGGTGGTGTTTTTTATTTTAGGGGCTACACAACCCCTTTAAATCTGCATCAACATCTGTCAGACTGAAGGTCAGCTATGATATGAAATAATTTGCTCATACGGTATAGTGATATGAATATGAGCTTATTTTTTCATAGTATTTTTTATTAGTTGTGTTACAATTAGTCATTCCTTGTAGATCGTACAAAATAACATTATAACCCGCGCAAATGCATCAAATACTGACATCGATGTACAGAAAACAGGAGCAGAATTGACATATAATGGGACGTGATTGAGGAGATGAGTTTACGGCAGAATATGTAGGAAATCAAATGACACAAAAGGTACTTGATTTCTAAATGTATTCATCATAATATATCACCCCTGGGAAGAAGCGGAGATGAAAAAATGAAAAAAAAAAGTAGAAAATGAACATTACAAGAAAAAATAACGCAGTCAATGATAAGAATATGGGAATTAATGAACGGGTAAAGATGAGAGGATGCTATATGCTCAATTAGTCTGCAAGGATCCAAGTTATATAAATAATCAATGAATTAATGAAGTATTAATTAAATTAATATTAAATGTTGATAAAAGCACCTCTGACAGCCATAAACAGATATGACTAGAGGGGAAATGATCAGGGTTGATGTACGCAGGTGGAAGAGAGGGGCACGAGCTGAAGTAAAGGATGCAGGGAGGCAGATGGAAGGGGGGAAAAGACTATGTTTTCTGGAGTAGTAACAGTTGGATAGGTAGAACTGCTAAATAAACTTTCTCAGCAATGTAGATAATAATTTGTTTTTGTTTTTTTTTTACCTGTCAACTGAGACGGCAGCCAACGTGAAACTACTGGCATACATGGACAGGTATATGGAGAAGTGAACAGCTTTGCAGAGGAATGCCCCAAATAACCATCCATCCAAGGTGTAGATAGTCGCTTGAAATGGCACACACAGTAGTATGAAGCATAAGTCAGCCACCCCCAGGTTTAGAATGAAGAGGTTTGTGGTGTTGTACTTGGTCTGGCCATTTCTTAGCAGTACAACCAAAACTAAACCATTCCCCACTGTGCCCAGAGCAAATATCAAGGAGAAGACGACGGGTACAATGATTCCCCCAGGGGGCAGTTCTGATGAGACTGATCCATTCCATGCCTGAGACATTGCTCTGAATCATTCACCTCCCTGCTGAGACAAAGAAACAGAAGAAGAACAAAATTCAGGTTTATTAAATTACAATGTTCATTGGAATATTTTACCTTATAATTAATACAAATTATGTATCATCCATCTATCTATCTATCTATCTATCTATCTATCTATCTATCTATCTATCTATTATCTATCTATCTATCTATCTATCATTATCTATCATTATCTATCTATCTATCATCTATCATTTCTATCTCATATCTATCTATTATCTATCATCTATTATTCTCATATCTATCTATCTACTATCTATCGATCTCATATCTCATATCTATCTTCTATCTATCTGTCTTTCCATCTAAGTGTTACTATCTATCTATTATCTATCTTACAACTATCTATCGATCTCATATCTATATACCTATATATATCTATCTATTGTTCTATCTACATCCATCTATGTAAACTACTGCCTCTACTACAGTTGTGGCATATTTTGTGAAAATAATTATGCAAATGAAAATAATTAGGCACACAATAAGTTACTTTTATACATTACATATTAGTATTTTTGCTATGTCTGCTCTCACTTCATCCAAGCAGTTACCATACATATAAAAATAACCAGATGTAGCCGAGCTGACGTTTTTCGTTTTGACACACTGCACATGACTCACTAGATCTATCTATATTTCTAGGGACAACAGCAGATAAAACACTGCGATATCATCATACTTTGCACCCAAAGCCAAACTCATCTCTGCTGTACTGACAAAGTCATCGCTACCTGAACGCACATCTACAGGTAAGAACAAGGACTACCTTATTTCAGTAGTGCATTAATACCGCCAATCAAACAACTATTTCTACATACAGATGTATAGTTCAATGTGTCTATCACACACAAATGAGTCATGTTTTAAAATGCTGTATTACATTGTAAAGGAATCAAACACAAAAGAAAAAAATTGAGACATTTTATAGCTTAAAGTAATAGCATAATAACACAACATTGCAATATACTGCTGTGCCCGATAAGTATTGGCCACATGTATTCCCTAGGAGCCGGTAGAAATACTTTGTAGAAATACTCGTTTACTTAGAGAGCATATAGAGTTCATATACAGTGTTATATATATGTATCACGCTTCTTGATATGGTGCTAATATATGAGTATGTCCGATGTGGACATGTGTGCCCCTGTATACCTTCCAGATAATTCGATTTGTGCATAAGCACCTGCGTACAGGCACAATATCCACATCAACGAACCTGTGTGGAAGAATTCCTGACTCTCTAGTGGCCATGAAGCCCTGAGCGTACGCATTGTGGCTACTGAGAGCTCCATTGTCTATAATGTGCGTATAAAAGCTTTTCCCTTCTTACCTTCTGTCTAAGCTGCTGTACTTGTTTCATCTCCCTCTTTCTCTATCCAGCATTCTCTTCTGCTCCCTCCTCCTCTCACATTCATTCCATCCCTCCCTCTTTCACAGTCCCTTTCCCCTTTCCCTCTCTTCTTTTTTCTTTTTTCACGCAAGCCGTCTTAATGTATGCAGACTGTCTCGTTCAATCATTGTGTCTCATTTGTATGACTACTTGTTTAATAGACTCTGCAGCGTTACATGGATTAGAACTTGGCGTAGGCTATCCTTATGTAATTATGTTTGTAGCATGGAAATTTCCTTCTCCTTGGTCTTGTTTAATTGACATCAATAAGCAATTAAAATTGTATCTTCTCGCTCCGGTCTTTTGTGTCCCACACCTGGCTGTCTCTTTTTGTCTATACCATAAGCATTCAAGGTAAAACATACTAAGTTATTCCCATGGTATCGAAAAGGAATAGATTGGTGCCATGTTGGGTGCCAACTCATGCGTTGGCTGACGTCTAACCATCTTCCAGAGCAGGGTTCCCCAACTCCAGTCCTCAAGGCCCCACCAACAGGTCATGTTTTCAGGATTTCCTATGTATTGCACAGGTGATGCAATTATCACCTGGCCAATACTAAGGAAATCCTGAAAACATGACTTGTTGGTGGGCCTTGAGGACTGGAGTTGGGGAACCCTGTTCCAGAGTGTGTAAGGCTGCACCTACAGTACATTAATGCTCTACAATGGCCATTGTTATGTTCAGACACCTTAAAACAGTATTCAGACATGCCCTTCTGTGTTTGCATTCAGCCTAATTGTGCAATTAATGTCCAAGAAATAAAATGTTGGTCTCTGCTTGGCCTCCTTTCTTTCTAGGCTATTACATATAAAACAAATAGAAAAAGTTTGTTAGAGATAAGTATCCCTGCAAACTTCCGAGGTAGTCAGTCTATGGTCTGAGTGATGCGCCCACAGTATGCACTGGTCTGGCTTCCAGGTCAAATAACCCTAAATGATCCAAATGGGGATGTTCTCCAGCACCAAAGGAAAGTAGTTAAAACTTAGCCTTTAATCACAAAGGATAAAATGAATTGGCAGAATGTGCATGTATTAAAAACCCAAAGCCATATTGCTAACGCGTTTCGGGTAGAAAATCCTTTAATAATAGCTAATTAAGATTTTTTTCTACCCGAAACGCATAAGCATTATGTTGTTTCAATAAGTGAACATTCTGCCAACTCTAAATAAAGGCTAAGTTTTAACTACTTTCCTTGGGTGCTGGAGAACATCTCCTTTTGGACCATTTAGACTATGCTATTGTATCTTTAAAAACATCATACACTGCCAAAAGCGGAGCCCAAGGTTTCATCTTTTTGACTTTGTTAGCCTCAATAAAGCAAATAGATACTAAGAGATACATGGAGGAACACGTCTGAATACCAGCGTCAGGTATTCACACAAAATCGCTGACAGAAGGGAGAACATCAAGTGATGTGAATCAATTTGTGGCAAATGTTATTGGGATCTGTTCTAGATTTTGTTCTTTTTCCTCAAAATCTTATTAAATAGCACATTGTTGGCTTTCTGCATACTAGAACTACCATGACGCATAGTTGCCAATTGGATTTAGAAAAAATTTCTTGAGAACTTATTAAAAACTTATAGACAGCCAACATTTTTTATGATGGGAAATCATAGTAATTCTTTAGCCCCTTCACAACATTCGCCATACACGTACAACGCTGTTGGAGGTGCGTTCCCGCAAACCACTGTACCTATGTAAGGAGGTGAAGGGGTATTAACCCTTTAAGGTTTCATCCCCTTTATTGTGTTTATCTGTGTAAATATATGCCTTTTTTGTTATGTATATATATATATATATATATATATATATGTGGGGGATGAGTGATAGGTATTCAGTGCATCCCAGGGGTCACTAGAAGAGGGCACTAGGAGCATAGTGAATATATTCATGGGTTAATTGTAATTTGCGAGGGATCACTAATGGGGGCACATTAGAGATCCAGTTAGTAAGTTATAAAAGTAGTCAAAACAGTTATGGGGTTTGGTCACTAGAGGGGGGCATTGAGCACATCCATTCTGGTAGGTACAATAGTTAGGGACTTGTTGCTAGGGAAAGATTGCCTCCAAGCGGGACTCTGTCAGGAAGACTTCCTCTTAGCGGAGTCAGTCAGGGGTGGACCTTGCTAGTGTGAGGATGTCCACGTTCCTGGGCCTAAGCATAGGGTAGGAAGAAGAGGGGATCAGCAACCCTGAAGAAGCCAGTGAAGGATTCACCGTGGGAACGTGAGAGAGGGGTTTACGTAGCAGTAGTCCAGTGGAAGAACCACTGTGGGAACGCTCAGCAGAAGAGGTCGTGCATGAGCGTAGAAGCTGAGTGGGCCATCAGAAGTATCCGGCAGGATAACCAGAGAGGGGTGGACGACCTAGTAAATGTGTCTTTCTTATGCTGGATTGAAGTGTCTCCAGGGAAGAGATCGAAGTGCCGTTTTCACCGAGCTCCTCGTCCCGTCAATACTTATTGGTCCATTCTGGTGTGGCAGCGAAGAAGAAGTAGACTTGTGAAGAATGTATTGCTGGTATCGATTAAGCATGCTTATGGTGTCTTGGATGTGCTGTGTCCAGAGGAGATAAAGCAGAACTGTTTGACGTGATTCTGGACTCTGTCTCTAATTGCTCTGTACACTCCAAGGCAGGAGAACACCCTAGAACAATAGAAATTACAGGGGTAAAACACCACAGTTTCGAGTGTATCGGCCCCGCGGCCGTCCCTTTACACCTATATGGTGTGACGATCATGAGGACTCGCTCCAAGCGCCATTACGATCATCAGTAGATGTCAATGTTATAGCTGACACCCTGTGGAAATGCCCATGAGCGGTGCTAGCACCGATAGCGGGTGTTTAACCCCCTCTGATGTCGCTGTCAATAGCGACAGGGACATCGATCAGCGTGCAGAGGGAGGTAAAAAAGTAAAAAATCCCAAAATAATGAACAACAAAAAAATAAAATATTGTACCAATAAATACATATATATGTAAAAACAAAAAAAACTGGTAGAAAATTATTTTTTTTCATCATACCGCCGAAAAAAGGAATAAAACCGATCAAAAAGTTGAATGTAAATAGAATGGTATAGCTGAAAACGACATCTTGTCCCACAAAAAAACAAGCTCCATCTGCAGGAAAATAAAAAGCTATAGCTCTCAGAATAAAGAGATGCAAAAGCAGTTTATTTTTATAATATTGTTTTCATTGAGCAAAAATAGCAAAACATAAAAAAAATATAATCACACAGCTGTAATCATACTGGCCTGAAAAAATGAAGCTGTCTATTAATTTTATCATATAGTGAACGGCATAAAAATACCCAAAAACAACAATTCCTAAATTGCTGGCTTCTGTTCATTCTGCCTCCCAAAAATCAGAATAGAAATTGATCAAAAAATATTATGTGCCCAAATATGGTACCAATAAAAACGTCAACTCATCTCGCAAAAAACGAGCCCTAACGTGACTGTCAGCAGAAACATAGAAATATTATAACTCTCAAAATATGGAGATGCAAAAACTTTGTTTTGCAAAATAAAGAATTTTCTATGTTTGACAGCAGCCAAACATAAAAAAAATCATAAGTTGGTATTGCTGTAATCACACCAATCCGAAGAATAAAGCTGAGTTATCACTTGTATCACATGAGGAATGGCATAAAAAATAAATAAAACCAGTTCTTGACCTGCTGTTGATTTTTTTTATTCTGCCTCCCAAAAATCACAGTAAGGCTTGGCGCACATTTATCCTGCACTCTACGTGAGCTCTTACACCTGGGTTTCAGTGTAAAACGCTGAAATACGTGATTCGGACAGAACATCTGGCAGAAGATTTCCTATGAGGCAGGAGACACTGTGGACTCTGTTGGCCTATGATCCATGGTGTCTGTCTTTTTAAGCATGTATAAAAAGCGCGTGGGCCACAGTTTAGTATACTTCGGAAAAGGATACCGCTGAACAGAGGCCAGACAGAGTCCTGAGTAACTCTGTTGCCTCATTATAGTGAATTGATCCCATGTCAGAATTGAAAAAAATTGATGTAACAATTCCACCCCTAAGTATGTCTTAGAATGTAGTGATTGACAGCTCAGTCTTGTCCAGTCTGGCGCGGGGATGTGCTGCGCTGTCTGTGATTTTATTGACAGCTCAACCTTCCAATCTGACACTGGGAGGTGCTGAGCTCTCGCCAGATGCTCCCGTTTCCTTGAGTGCTCAGCGATTTAACCGAGCTGGCAGTTCCAAATAGCTGCCAGCCATAGCTTCTGCTCTGTAGGGTTTGTGTTCCTTTTCCTAGTGCCTTGCATATTGATCTATTGCTGCCTGACCTTGGACCTCGTTCTGACCATTCATTTGTCTTTTCCTTTTGCTCTGTTCCGCTATTCTGTTTTTTGACCTTGGACTGCTATCTAACTCCGCCTTTGCCTCTTCCCTCTATTTATGACGTTCCCTCCTGACTATTGATCTTGTACTCTTTGACAAACCTGACAGAATTGGCCTGGTCAGGAAGGTGAAAACAGGCTTCAGGGCGAAGGGGTTAAAATTTTAATTGTTATGTTTACAGCCCATAATGCAGAAATAAACTCATTGGCTGCAATCATGGCAAACTGTAAAATAATGATGATTACAATCTTAATAATCTGTACAAGCTCTTCCTGCTTCATAAAAATTAATGACACAGACACATCAAATTATTTTTATGGATGGGGGAAAGTGCCCTATTTTTACGGATGCTCCAAGAATTCCTGTTGATTGATAATCCTGCTATGGTGGCAATATACATTTCTTTAATTACTTTTACTGTACTTACACTACCATTCCAGTTTCCAATCATCAAATAATGGGATACAATCTCATTTTGCTATGAGACCCTGTAAACTCTAGTTATGCAACTGCACGTAGCCCAGAAAAGGAACATCAGTTGGACAAGTAATGCGTCCGTTTTGCAGGACACTGTCTTCCTTGTACACGATTTTTAAACCAAGCAGCACGGCATGGTGGCTTGCAAATAATTAATTGTCATTAAATTGTAGCAATTCTATCAATAAGGCCGGCGTCACACTGGCGACAGAATCGACGACTGCAATGCGATGAAATATCGCATTGCAGTCGACCTATGTTGATCTATGGAGCAGCTCCCAGATCAGATTTTTTTGTGGTCCGTTTTAAACGTCCGTGTGCAATCGCAGCATGCTGCGATTGTCACCGATTGTGGGTCGAGAATCGCCAATGCAAGTCTATGGGTGCGATGAAAATCGGATTACAAACGGACCGCACTGTGTGACTTGCGATGAAATCGCATCGGTGTCCTTTAGAAAAGCCGGCAATTCATCCCCGGCTATACTGTAAAATCACACTGACAGCTTTAATAAAGAATAGAAAGAATAGATATATACACATAGAATACATATATATATATATATATATATATATATATGTAATTGTGACATGTATATATATATATATTTATAGTTCCTAGACTTCTACATACTGTAATAGCCGCAAATTCAATTGCCGGCTTCTGTGAAATCACAGAAGCCGACATGAAATGATACATTGTTTCCACACAGTTAACCATGTCATTTCCTGTATTTTGATATTTGTTTAGAACTTACAATTACATGAGTGTATTTGTGCAAAATTTCAGACATGTAGGGGTTAATTAAAGGTGTAATTTCGTTGAAAAAAAATGCGTGGGCTCCCGCTGTATTTTCTCCACCAAACAGACAAAGCAAAGCGAGTGGGGGCAGATAATAACAGCCTAGGGAGGGTACATTTTTTGTGCCCCCCTGGCTACTAACATCTGCCCCCAGACACCCCAGAAAGGCAAATCTATAATTAGATTCGCCCTTTCTGGCACTTTGCCCGTCTATTCCCATTGCCCTGTAGCGGTGGCGAATGGGTTAATAATCTCACCTTACTGTCACCTTAGTATTGAAAGGTGACCTTAAGGCAGGTTAATAATTGAGAGCTGTCAATTAGACAACTATCAATTATTAATCCTATTGTATGAAAGAAAAATCAAACACACACAGTTTAATAAAAAATAAGTTTAATTAAATAATCACACAGTTTTTAACCATATTTTATTTTCCTGCTAAAACCATTTCCTGTAATAAAATAAAATAAAAAAGCAAAATTATACTTACCAATCCGATGTACAGTCAGGTCCCACGCTGTAATCCATCAGAAAGGGTTAAGAGGTTACAGCTTGCAGAGAGCTAATGCTGTCTCCAAGTTGTAAACCCATGAATGAATCAGTTACTCTCCCAGCGAAAGGAGAGGAATAGATTCATGAATGGAGCTTAATTGATTTATTACAACTTTCACTTGAGTGACCTGACCTAAGGTGAAAGTGGGATACAATCAATTAAGCTTCATTCATGAATCACATCCTCTCCTGTCGGCAGGAGATAAGCTCATTCATTCTTGAGCTATCAGATGAGCACGCAGGATTACTTGCGCTGCTTAACTGATTGCTAGTTAACCCTTTGTGAAGGATTACAGCGTGGGACGTGACAGATCGCCAGAATAGGTAAGAATAATGTTGTTTTATTATTTTATATTTATTTTAGGAGATCAATGGCTTCGCACGGATTAAGTGTAAAATAAAATATGGTCAAAAAAATGTGTTTTTATTTCATTAAAATTAATTTTTATTAATGTGTCTGTGTTTTTTTTAATTTACTTCAATAGGATTAATAATTGATAGTTGTCTAATTGACAGCTCTCAATTATTAACCTGCCTTAAGGTCACCTTTCAATACTAAGGTGACAGTAAGGTGAGATTATTAACCCATTCGCCACCGCTACAGGGCAATGGGAATAGACGGGCAAAGTGCCAGAAAGGGCGAATCTAATTATAGATTTGCCCTTTCTGGGGTGTCTGGGGGCAGATGTTAGTAGCCAGGGGGGGCACAAAAAATGTACCCTCCCTAGGCTGTTATTATCTGCCCCCACTCGCTTTGCTTTGTCTGTCTGGTGGAGAAAATACAGCGGGAGCCCACGCATTTTTTTCAACGAAATTACACCTTTAATTAACCCCTACATGTCTGAAATTTGCACAAATACACTCATGTAATTGTAAGTTCTAAACAAATATCAAAATACAGGAAATGACATGGTTAACTGTGTGGAAACAATGTATTATTTCATGTCGGCCTCTGTGATTTCACAGAAGCCGGCAATTGAATTAGCGGCTATAACAGTATGTAGAAGTCTAGGAACTATAAATATATGTATATGTACATGTCACAATGACATGTATATATATATATATATATATGTGTTCTATGTGTATATATCTATTCTTTTTTTTGTGATTGAAATACTATTCTTTTGGATCCATTATATGTCAGTTTTGCAAGCCTGCGAGAAAATCTCGCAAGTCGGATGAAAATCGGATGTTACAAGGTACACACACATGCGACTAAATCGCATCTTTGAAGGAAAATCGGATGCCAGAAGGATGTGTGATGTTTGCATTTTGATCCGACAATCGACCGTCTAAAACGGACCGATTTTTTGTCGTTGTGTGTGATGCCGGCCTTAGTTAAGAAGAGGGTACTTGACACAAGACCTCAGAGATGTGAACTGGTTGCCTGAGTTAGAAAGCAAGCTGTAGGAGCAAAGTTGGGCTTCATAGACTATGACCAGAGCTCCAGGAATGGGACTTGCAAGATGAGCTGGACTGTCAGTTTGGCGACCTAACTAGAAGGATCATTTAGTTTATATTCTCTCTTATCTCTAGTTTCTCAGCAGAGTTGCAGTATTTTTCAGAGATCCAGGACCCAGACATTAAGCAGGGAGCTGCATAGGCAACCACAACCATGGCAATGCTCTTTAATTATCTCCTTATCTCCAAGAGGAGCCCAGTGCGGGATATCATTTGGAGCCATCCAAATTTGTGGTCTGGTCCCAGCTGGACACAAGTTGATTCTAGACCAAGTGTTTTGCCCCTAATTCCAGAGTGTATTGTGTGGCCCCCAGCTTGGCTGGTGGGCAATCTCATTAGCAGTCATCTACAACTAGTGCGTCACCTTTGGTCCCTTGTGACATTAGCAGAAAATTACATTAGTTTGTGTTAAACAAAGATGCAGGGGCTGCAAAAACATGCTTGGCGTAATCAGCGTATGGAGCTTCCCAATGTGATCGATTAACTCTGTCCTCTCTGTAATGTCAGTCCTGATACACCATGCACAAACCCACACTGACAAGAGTGCTATTGTTTTTGGAAAATAAATGGTATGTCCTTTTAATACAAGGCAAATTTTTTAATTAAACATACGATATCCAGTAAAGCTGGTGGAGTGCAAGTGTGGACATATCATTAGTGCAACCTGGGAAACGTGAGAAAATACAGATTATATGTGCTGCTTATAAGTGGAAATGAAGATGCAAAGTCAGGAACTGTATTAATGCTGTTTCAATCAACGCGTTTCGAAGTGCACACAATTCTAACCACATAATCATACAAGAGGCAGTCAGACAGTTTTATAATGACTGAATTCAAATAAAGGTGCCAAAAAGACACATGATATGTCAAACTTCACTGGTTGTCGTTCAGACACCAAACAGATCTCTACATTGTGTACATTTCCATGAATTCACTAATACTTTTCCCTTTCTTATGCTCATCTCATATGGCTCACCTAAATAAGCACACCCTTTAATACAATCATTTACATCACATAAGTTCAATGCCGAATTTCACACATTAATTTCTATTTTCATTTATATTTTATTTTGCATCAATTCGTGAGAAATTATTTGTTTATATTTTATTTACACTATATACAAATGTATACACATATCCATGTGAAAATAGTTTAATATTCACACAATGTAGAGATCTGTTTGGTGGTTATATCCTGGTTATGTGAATATACCCTGAGGAAGAAGCGTGTGTACTTAGAAACGCGTCAATTTAAACCCCATTTTTACAGTTTCTGGCTTTGGATCCTTATTTCCACTTAGCAGCGTGGAAAAAGCCATGTATTCCATATATTGTTTTTTCACAAGGGCCCACTTCTACCTGTGTCCGCTTTTGATGGGGTGTATCTTATATGAAAATCTTAAGATACCCATACACCTTAGATAACAATCTCTACTGGCTTTGCCATAGCTTTGAATGCTTTTCTTGGCTAAGTGTTCAGGAGTTTTCTATGGGGAGAGTGCAGTAAAATGCTGCCAGTGTTAATTGGTAGCTACTTATCCACATACATGACAAAAGGATTGGAGAAAAATTTGAACCACCTGATCTGTATCTTTCCCAACATCATCCTTCAGTGGAGGCATGGCTGGCCAAATTCAGCAGATTTTATTGACTGTAAAGGGTTATCTACTACTAGGACAACCACTTTTCAATCAGCACATTTGCCCTTGTAAAATAACAACACGTATACTCACCTCCGGTGCTGGTGTCATTCCAGCAGTGTTATTCCAGCGGTGTCAGCACTGGCAATTCCGGAGATAGTGTGACATTGTTATACCATACGCTTCTTGCCCCCAATTAACACTGGCTTCATTCTCGCCATCTTCAGACAAATCAGTCATCTGGAGAAGGTCAAAGCTGGCCGCTCATTTCCTCTTTGTGTTGTATAGGCAGGAAGAGTGAAGCCTATAGGACGCAGGGCTTGCATGACATAATCTCACGCGATCCTCGGGAAAGCCAGTGTTGACACCGCTGGAACGTCACCAGCACAGTAGGCTAGTATAAATGTTGCTATTTCACTGGGGCAAATGGCAGGGAGTATGGGAGAATTTAGACTCTGTCCTGTTTCATGTACTGGTCACACTTCCATGTGTACAGTGTTTTCCCTGGTTTTCCTTATCTTCATCTCTCTTCTCTGAGTGTTGTCAGTCCTTGTGAAAGCTGGAGAGGACAAGGTTTAGCAGAATTTACTGTGTATGTACTGTAAATTGCAAAGCATCAAATCATCTGGCATAAGGTGATACATTCCAAATGATTTAACTGTAAAAAAAAAGGACAATTTTACAAAATGTAACGCCGATCCTTTGCTAGCATTAGCTTTAAATATTCAATGTTTTTATTCATCTTGAAGAAAAATACATTCCTGATAATCTCATTGTGTTGTGCAAAATACAGTGTCTGCCCTGTTGGTATAATTCTCCCCAGATACAGTGGAAACAATGTAGTTCTACTTAAATTGGAAAATGGCTGGAAAATAAATGTCTGGAAAGTAATAGAAATTTTCACAAGGAGAGATGTGTATCTTCGTACCGTGTTAGCCAGTAGATAGAAAAATATTCAGACTTGAGAGTCCTCAGTGGTTGATACCTTTTAATGGCTAACTGAAAAGATGGTAACAAATTGCAAGCTTTCCAGACTACTCAGGTCTCTTCATCAGGCATAGACTAATACAACATCTGAAGAATCACATATTTATACACAAAACAGCACAGAAAAAATGCAATAGGTAGGACAAGTGACATGAAGCAGAACTGTCATTATGGCAGAGGGATTAACATAAATATGACTAGTTCATAGATAAGGAGTGAAGCTCCCTGTCCTCCCCAACAGCTGCAGGAACCTTTCCTTGCAGACAAAAGAAATGCAAGACCTGTACATCTATAATGACCACGGACAGGATAAAGATCCCCAACTCCCATCAGGACTACAAGATACCAGGTACTTTCAGCTGCATCACATCTAATGTGGTGTACCTAATTATATGTACTAAATGTCCAACTGGGGGTCTGTATGTGGGGGAGACCGGGCAAAAACTGAGAACAAGGATGAATTCTCATCGCCACACGATAAGAGAAAAAAAGAATGGATTTACCTGTGGCCAAACACTTTTGTATGCCCGGTCATAGCATGACAGATATGGAATTACTTGTATTAAAATCTAACTTCAAATCTGAGAAGGATAGAAAAGTCTGGGAATATAAACTTATGATGACCTTTGACACTCTTAGTGCTGGGATGAATATATCCCAGAGTTTTATGTCGTTCTACAACAATTAAGGAATCTGCCTCCCTGACCTTTTAGGGTCATCACAACACAATACCAGACCCCAATCAGAGGGTAATAAAACCTTCACTCCTTATCTATGAACTAGTCATATTTATGTTAATCCCTCTGCCATAATGACAGTTCTGCTTCATGTCACTTGTCCTACCTATTGCATTTTTTCTGTGCTATTTTGTGTATAAATATGTGATTCTTCAGATGTTGTATTAGTCTATGCCTGATGAAGAGACCTGAGTAGTCTCGAAAGCTTGCAATTTGTTACCATCTTTTCAGTTAGCCATTAAAAGGTATCAACCACTGAGGACTCTCAAGTCTGAATATTTTTCCACAAGGAGAGAGAAATTTATAGAATTTTATGGAGCTGCACAGAAATACATACAATGCATAAAGTAAAAACTTGCGCGTTGTCGTGACCTCTTTGCTATGCGTGAAGTTTAGAGTTTAAAAAGCAACTTATAAAGGAAAAAAGAAGACACGGCGCCTGATGCATAGTCTCATGGATAAGAAGACAGGAGAGAGAATCGCACTTAACAAGAAAAATCGAGCTGTCAGACACAAATATGGATGACAATAACCTGCGATACTACTCTTTTAAAAACACATTGTGACTGTGTACTACTACTGTGTACTAAAGGGATTACAGAAAGAAATGAACTGGAGTAGAAGTTGCTGTACATTCAGTGTGTAGGAGCATGTTCACACTGGCCATTAAAGAGACAAAACCTTAGATAGAAATAAAATGAACATATACCCTGCTGTAAGTAAAAAGCAATATCACATATATATAGCATAGGGTTCTTAGTAAACACTGTTTTTGATCAAAAAAGCGTAAAAGCCATCCCACCAGCCCCAAGGTCTACCCATTCGGGATGGTCCTAACCTCCAGTATTAACCCTTTCATGATCGCTGGCAAAGCATGGGAGAGTGATGAGAACCGTCTTCAGCCCCCAGCGCCGTGGAACAGCGAGAACAGTACCACTTCTTCCCAGGCGACTGTACATGTCACACTGATGACACACGAATGTCATCCGTGTGCACGTGTGCGGGACATTTTGCGGCCCATACTGCTGGTAAACAAAGGACATATCAGTGGTTTTTACCTGCAGACAGACGGTCTGTGGAAAAACACTGACATGTGCACAGACCTATTGAGTCTATATGTGTACAGTATGTGTCTCCGGTACATGTGAAAACTGTCACCACACGTACCGGACACACTGTCTTCTGAAAGAGGCCTTACAGACAGGACCTGCCACTAACAATCGCGGGTGGAGCGAAGATCTGCCTGCAATTGTTAACCTGTTAAATGCTGTTGGCAATCTCTGACAGTGGAATTTAACTTGTGGCACACCCGCCAAGGCCGTGGAGAGTACTCGGTACCGGGCCTGTTCTTAAGGAGATGTGTCACGGCAGTGTAAGAGGGTGCCAGGACTTAGTCCTGGCTATATTGCTGTCATTATTTACCTTGTTAAGATTGACATGTTTGTGTGCATTATACAGTACAGACCAAAAGTTTGGACACACCTTCTCATTCAATGATTTTTCTGTATTTTCATGACTATGAAAATTGTAGAATCACACTGAAGGCATCAAAACTATGAATTAACACATGTGGAATTATACATTACACTTTACAAAAAAGTGTGAAACAACTGAAAATATGTCTTATATTCTAGGTTCTTCAAAGTAGCCACCTTTTGCTTTGATTACTGCTTTGCACGCAGAAAAGGTGAACGGATGGACTCTACATGCCTGGTTCCCACCGTGAAGCATGGAGGAGGAGGTGTGATGTGTGGGGTGCTTTGCTGGTGACACTGTTGGGGATTTATTCAAAATTGATGGCATAGTGAACCAGAATGGCTACCACAGCAACGTGCAGCAGCATGCTATTCCATCCGGTTTGCGTTTAGTTGGACCATCATTTATTTTTCAACAGGACAATGACCCCAAACACACCTCCAGCTGTGTAAGGGCTATATGATCAAGAAGGAGAGTGTTGAGGTGGTACGCCAGATGACCTGACCTCCACAGTCACCAGACGTGAACCTAATCGAGATGGTTTGGGGTGAGCTGGACCGCTCATCGCTTCAATTTTGAATAAATCCCCAACAGTGTCACCAGCAAAGCACCCCCACACCATCACACCACCTCCTCCATGCTTCACGGTGGGAACCAGGCATGTAGAGTCCATCCGTTCATCTTTTCTGCATGCAAAGCAGTAATCAAAGCAAAAGGTGGATACTTTGAAGAACCTAGAATATAAGACATATTTTCAGTTGTTTCACACTTTTTTGTAAAGTGTAATGTATAATTCCACATATGTTAATTCATAGTTTTGATGCCTTCAGTGTGATTCTACAATTTTCATAGTCATGAAAATACAGAAAAATCTTTGAATGAGAAGGTGTGTCCAAACTTTTGGTCTGTACTGTATGTAGTATGTACATATGTGTTTGTGGCCATATGGCATTATATAGCTACATTAGGTAGTATATTACTAGAAAAGGGACACTAGATGGGGGCACTGAGCACATTTACATGGGAGCCTTTAGGAGGGCACCAGAAGGGTTAACTAAGGGGGACAAGAGAGGAGTGGCTAGCCGGGAGCTAAAGTGAGAGAGATTTCCTCGTAGCGGAAGTCTGTTGGGGGAGCCTTATGGTACAGGTGCAGAGGCAGAATTCCTTATGAGCCTAGCTGACAGAGACAAGTAGTGAAGCAGAGTCCCTCAGCCATCCTGAGAAGTGAGTGGAGTGTATTGCCTACAGCAGCAGCCAGTGAGAGAGTCACTGAAGGAGCCGTTAGCTAGAGACTGGGAGCTAATGTGCTAGTGAGGCCAGTAGGAGAGTGTTGTGAGTGGGCTTGGGTTGAGTTCTGAGCAGAGGCTCCCTCTGGTGGTTACAAGCGGTGCTGGTCTGTCCAGTGAAGATTGTGAGGATTGGGAATCAGGTGTTACTGACTGGTCTTATATAAGGGAGTCACCTTCCCATCAGGGTTGCCGGTGATCAATTGTTCTGGTCTGAATCCTTGATTCCTGTTTCCTTTGTAGCCTGCTGTGTCGTGTCTGCATCTCCTTCTAACAGATAAGACATTTTCTTCTTTTTGTTTTTGTGCTTGATTTTTGCATTTTGTCCTGCACTTCTGTGGGGGCCTTCAGGTCCCCTCTGGGGGCTTTTGCCCTCTCAGTTTAGTTCAGCCACTGATGTTTGTACCTTTGCTTTTTCCAGTTTTTTCAGTGGCTGCTGTTTTGATTTTGTTACACCAGAGAACTAATTTAGGTGGTAGAGGTCGTGGATCTCAGGTGTTTTTGAAATTAGTAGAGTTGGTGCTTTTCAGGGTTTTCTGGGATTGCAGTAAGTACCCTTCCTATCCTTTTCTATTTAGTTAGTTTGGGCCCCAACGTTTGCTCATACTATTTTCTGTCTGTGTCTGTATTTCTTCTTGTCTAACCGCCATTACATGTTTGGGGGCTTTCTATTATCTTTGGGGTTCTGCTCCTGGGCAGATAGTTTTCCTATTTCTATCTTTAGGTGTAGTTAGTTTCTCAGGCTGTGACGAGGCGTCTAGGACCAACGTAGGAACGCTCCACGGCTGCCTCTAGTTGTTGTGGTTAGTCAGGGTACTGCAATCTCATAGATTCCAACTGCTCTGGTGTATTGCCTTTTTTGCCTGCACTCCTCAGCTACCGAAACATAACAGTATCACCGGCCTAAAATTTAAAATTGTATGGTACTCACAGAAAGGAAAAAATTTGTGAAAGAAAAAACGGTTGTCAGAGTTGTCAGAGATATTTTTCTGTTTGTTGCATTTTTTTTTTTTTCCCTCTGTATCTCTGGTGCTGAGGAGGATTTTTTCTCTCAATGGAGTTTGCACAGTTGTCTGGCTGTGTGGATCAGCTTGCCACTGAGGTTCAGAGTATTGCTGCATATCTTGCTAGGTTGCCTGTTGTGGAACCTAGGATTCCCATGCCAGATTTGTTTTTAGGGGATCGAGCTAACTTTCAGAATTTCAAAAATAATTGTAAATTGTTTTTTGCCTTAAAATCTAAGTCCTCAGGGAACGCAGCGCAGCAGGTTCAAATTGTCATCTCTCTCCTGCGCGGCGATCCTCAGGATAGGGCTTTTTCCCTGACACCTGGGGATCCTGTTTTGAGTGATGTTGATGCATTTTTTCAGGCTTTGGGGTTATTGTACGATGAGCCTAATGTCACTGATCAAGCTGAAAAAGCCTTGTTGGCATTAAATCAGGGCTTGATGACGCTGAGTTATACTGTCAGAGATTCCGTAGGTGGGCAGTCCTGACCAAGTGGAATGACGACGCTTTGGCGGCCCTTTTTTCGGAAGGGTCTGTCAGATAATGTAAAGGATGTTATGGTGGGATTCCCTGTCCCCTTTGGTCTCAATGATTCTATGTCATTAGCGATTCAAATTGACAGACGTTTGCGTGAGCGGAGAAGTATGCGTGGAATAGTGTTGCCTTGTGAACCTGCTTCTGAATCCATGCAGTGTGATAGAGTGGTGTCTGGGGCACAGCGTCATGAGTTTCGAAAGCGCAATGGGTTATGTTTCTACTGTGGTGATGCCTCTCATGCTATTTCAGTCTGCCCTAAGCGGGGAAGACGTTTTGTACGCTCAGTTTGTCTTGGGTAGTGTTCAGACTAAGTTTTTATTAACTGTCACTCTGATATGCTCTCTGTCCTCATTTTCTGCTCAGGCTTTCGTTGATTCTGGAGCAGCTATTAACCTGATGGATTATGATTTTGCTAAATGTTGTGGGTTTCCCTTGATACCCCTACAGAAGTCTATTCCCCTACTGGGATCGATTCTACCCCTTTGGCTGAGAATAAACCTCAGTTCTCTACTCAGGTGATAATGAGGGTTGAACCTGATCATCAAGAGTGCTGCAAATTTTTGGATCTGTATAATCTGCATGATATTATCGTACTGGGTTTCCCTTGGTTACAGTCTCATAATCCTGTTTTGGATTGGAAATCTGTGTCTGTAACCAGTTGGGGCTGCCAATGTGTTAATACCAACACTCCTGTTTTTTCTGCCTCCCCCCAGGCTCAGGATGTTCCTGACTTTTTGATTGATTTTTCTGATATATTTAGCGAAAGTAAATCTGCATCCTTGCCTCCCCATAGGAGCTATGACTGCGCTATTGAATTAGTGCCTGGTAGTTAAAATTTCCCCAAAGGGCGCCTTTTTACTTGTCTGTACCCGAACATGACCTATGCGCTTATATCAAGGAGTCATTGGAGAAGGGTCATATCAACCATCCTCTTCACCCCTTAGGTGCCGTTTTTTCTTTGTGGGCCCAAAAAAGGGTGGTTCATTAAGGCCGTGTATTGATTATCCCTCTTTTGAACAAAATTACTGTGAAATATCAACCCGTTACCCTTATTCTGACCTGTTTTCCAGGGGGAAAAACGCTACTTGGTTTACCAAGCTTGACCCCAGGGGGCATATAACCTTATTTGCATTAAACACGGGGATGAATGGAAGACGGGATTCAATACCTCGAGGGCATTTTGAGTACCTTGTGATGCCCTTTGGGCCCCTAATGCTCCTTCTGTCTTCCAGTCCTTCATGAATGACATTTTCAGGGGTTTTGGTGGATAAATTTCTGATTGTTTATTTGGATGATATCTTGATTTTTTCTAATGACTGGGACTCTCATGTAAAACAGTTCAAACTGTACCAGATTTGAGCGAAAAAATGCTCTTTTTAAGTAAAGGGTTCAAAGTGTTTTTTTTTGGCGTCAGAGGATTCATTCTGGGATTCATTTTTCCCCAAACGGGTTTTAAAATGGCCCGGTAAAGGGTTGGGGCCATCTGGGGTTTGGGGTCCAACCTACTTCTTTAAAAGGGCTCTTAAAAGGGATTTTTGGGTTTTCCCCAATTTTTATCGAAAATTTTTTTTGGAAATTTTCCCGGGGTTATTTTTAAAACCCTTTTTTGGGGATTTCCCAAAAAGGTTCTGATGTGGTTTTTTGGCCTCCTGAGGCAGTCTCGCTTTCGGGGAATTTTAAGCAGAGATTAATTCTGCTCCTTTCAAAAACGGAAGCCTGATTTTTTCTCTTTGCCTTTTCAGGTGGAGGTTGATCCCTTTCCTAAAAATTGGGGGGGGTGCCGTTTTGTCCCAAAAAGCCCAAGACCTCTAAAAGTAACCCTTTCCCTTTTTTTCTTCGAAAATTTTCTCCTACTAAAAGTAATTATGACGGGGGTAATCGGGATTTTATTGGCCAGGGAAATGGGCTTTTGAAGAGTGGAGACATTGCCGGGGGGGCCCCAAAAAGGGGGGGGGGGTTTTTAAAAAAAAATTTTTTTTTCCAAGGGGGGGGGGGTTTTTTTTTTTTTTTTTGGGTTTTTTTTTCCCCCCAAAAATTTTAAAGGGGGGGCCCCCTCGGGGAGCTTCCTTGGGCCCCCTTTTTTATCCTTTTTTTTTGGGAAAAAGGGGGTTTTTTTTTTTTTCCCCCCCCCAAAAAAATTTTCCCGGGGGGGGGGGAAAAAACCCCCCCCCCCGGGGGGGGGGGGGGGGGGGGGGGGGGGGGGGGGGGGGGGGGGGGGGGGGGGGGGGGGGGGGGGGGGGGGGGGGGGGGGGGGGGGGGGGGGGGGGGGTTTTTTGGGGGGGGGGGGGGGGGGGGGGGGGGGGGGGGGGGGGGGGGGGGGGGGGGGGGGGGGGGGGGGGGGGGGGGGGGGGGGGGGGGGGGGGGGGGGGGGGGGGGGGGGGGGGGGGGGGGGGGGGGGGGGGGGGGGGGGGGGGGGGGGGGGGGGGGGGGGGGGGGGGGGGGGGGGGGGGGGGGGGGGGGGGGGGGGGGGTTTTTTTTTGGGGGGGTTTAAAAAGGGGTTAATTTTTTCCCTTTTTTCTGGGGGTTTTTAAAAAACCTTTTTTTTTGGGGGGGTTTTTTCCGATTGGGAATGGGCCCCCCCTTTTTTTTTTCCCCCCCCTTTTTTGGGGGGTTTTTCCCTTTTGTTCCCCCAAAAATTTTTTAATTTTTTTTTCCCCCCCCCCGGGGGGGGCCCGGGGGGTTTTTTTTTTTGGGGGTTTTTTAAAAAAAAGGGCCAAAAGGGGTTTTCCCCCTAAAGGGGGGGGTTTTTTTTTGGGGTTTTTTTTTTCCCCGGGAAAAAAAATTTTTTTTTTTAAAAAATTTTAGGGGGTTTTTTCCCCGGTTTTTTCCCCAAAACCCCCTTTTTTTTTTTTTCCCCCCCCCAAAAATTTTTTTTTTTTTCCCCCCTTTTGGGGGGTTTTTTTTTCCTTTTTTTCCCCCCGGTTTTTTTTTTTGGGTTTGGGGGTTTTTAAAAAATTTTTTTTTTTTGGGGGAAAAAAGGGTTTTTTGTAGGGTTTGGGGGGGGGACCCTTTTTTTTTTCCGGTTAAGGGGCCCCCCCCGGGGGCCCCCCCGGGGTTTCCCGGGGGGGGGGGCCCCCTTTTTTTGGGGGGGAAAAATTTTTGGGGGGGGGGTTTTTTTAAAAATTTTTGGGGGTTTTTTTTTAAAATTTTTTTTTTTTTGGGTTTAAATTTTTTTTCCCCCCAAAGGGTTTTGGGGTTTTAAACCCAAAAGTCAAACGAGAGAACAAACCAACATTGCAGACTTATCTAAGATGCTTTGTGTCTGCTGATCAGATAAACTGGGCCCTCTTTTTTGCCTTTGGCTGAGTTTGCTCTTAATAATAGGGCTAGCTCTGCCACTTTGATGTCTCCGTTTTCTGTAATTCTGGGTTTCACCCTCATTTTCTTCAGGACAGAGGGAGGCTTCGGGTCTGTCCAGTGTTGACTCTGGTGGAGCGTAATGCAACAGATTTGGGACCAGGTAGGGGAAAGGTTTCCCTCTCTCAGGAGAGAGGCCCAGCGTTTGCTAACCGCATAGGACTGATGGTCCTCGTTTAAGTAGGTGACTTGGTCTGGTTGTCCCAAAAAATATTCCTATGAGAGTAACATCTCCTAAATTTAAAGCCTAGGTTCATTGACCTTATAAGATCATAGAGATTCTAACCCTGTTTCTTTTCGTTTGCTTCTTCCAGGGACATTTAAGACCCATAACTTTTCCACAAGTCCTTGTTGAAGAGGTTTGTTGAGCCAGTGGTTCCTGCTGCTGTGCCTCCTGACCCTGTTTTGGTTGAGGGCAATCTGGAGTATGTGGTTGAGAAAATATTAGATTCTCGTTTTTGTAGACGGAAACTCCAGTATTTGGTTAAGTGGAGAGGTTATGGTCAGGAAGACAATTCTTGGGTGTTTGCTTCGGACATCCATGCTAGGAGACTCATCCGTGCGTACCATAGAACTCATCCTGACCGACCTGGTTGCTCAAATGAGGGTTCGGTGACCCTCCTCAAGGGGGGGGGGTACTGTTGTGAGTGGGCTTGGGTTGAGTTCTGAGCAGAGGCTCCCTCTGGTGGTTACAAGCGGTGCTGGTCTGTCCAGTGAAGATTGTGAGGATTGGGAATCAGGTGTTACTGACTGGTCTTATATAAGGGAGTCACCTTCCCATCAGGGTTGCCGGTGATCAATTGTTCTGGTCTGAATCCTTGATTCCTGTTTCCTTTGTAGCCTGCTGTGTCGTGTCTGCATCTCCTGCTAACAGATAAGACATTTTCTTCTTTTTGTTTTTGTGCTTGATTTTTGCATTTTGTCCTGCACTTCTGTGGGGGCCTTCAGGGTCCCCTCCGGGGGCTTTTGCCCTCTCAGTTTAGTTCAACCACTGATGTTTGTACCTTTGCTTTTTCCAGTTTTTTCAGTGGCTGCTGTTTTGATGTTGTTACACCAGAGAACTAATTTAGGTGGTAGAGGTCGTGTGATCTCAGGTGTTTTTGAAATTAGTAGAGTTGGTGCTTTTCAGGGTTTTCTGGGATTGCAGTAAGTACCCTTCCTATCCTTTTCTATTTAGTTAGTTTGGGCCCCAACGTTTGCTCATACTATTTTCTGTCTGTGTCAGTATTTCTTCTTGTCTAACCGCCATTACATGTTTGGGGGCTTTCTATTATCTTTGGGGTTCTGCTCCGGGGCAGATAGTTTTCCTATTTCTATCTTTAGGTGTAGTTAGTTTCTCAGGCTGTGACGAGGCGTCTAGGACCAACGTAGGAACGCTCCACGGCTGCCTCTAGTTGTTGTGGTTAGTCAGGGTACTGCAATCTCATAGATTCCAACTGCTCTGGTGTATTGCCTTTTTTGCCTGCACTCCTCAGCTACCGAAACATAACAGGAGAGCCTCTGGAGTCAAGTCAGCCTGTATTGAGAAGCTGAAGTGACACTTAAGTCAGTCTGTTGGAGAAGTCAGCCTGGATCTGGAAGCGGTCAAGCCAGGGAGGTCAGTGATTGAGTTCCTGTGGAAGTGAGTGTGGGAGCTGAACAAGTAGTCAAGTGGGCCACAGGAGACAGGGCACGGACAGGATTACCAGAAGAGGGTGAACGACCTAGTAGATGAGTATCTTCGAGGGCTGAAGTCGGTTGCAGGAAGAGAGGTAGAGGTACCATATTCACCGGGTTCCTTGTTCCGTTGTCAATGTGTGGTCTACCCATGTATAACTGAAGAAGCTGTGTGCTGCTGTAGAAGATGTTTCGTTGGTACCGTGTTGAGAGCCCTAAAGGCATTGTGGATGTGCTGTGTCCTGAGGAAAATAAAGTTGAACTGTTTAAATTTATTCTGGCCTCTGGCTCTAATTCTTTGAATACCAGGAAGAACGAGCAACATACCAGGAATGAAGCAGCCTCCAGCACAGTGAGTACTGGAGTGACTGATGAGGCTACCCCCCGGCTCCCGTGTTCTTACAGCAGCAGTGACCCGGTCCGTGGCTCTAGGCATCCAATGAAAATGATGATAAAGGGATGATAAAGTTTATGAAAGATTTGTGACGCCACCTGTGGTACTCGGCAAGTAAGGTGTTAGTCGACGCTGCAGATTCAGTCCACTGGGGTAGTTGTTGATGCAGCAGAGTTGGCACAGCTCTCCATAGACAGAGCTATTCCACAGGGCAGTTATGGTGTAATAGATGGTGATTGTAGTGCAGGGCAAGTGACGCAGTAATAAATAGAGGACACAGCAGTGTGCAGCCTTTTCAGTTTACTCACAGTTCCTATGTTACAATCCCCAGCCGGTGTGCTGTGTCCTCCAGGGAAGTGGTCCAGACAGCTCTCAGGTAGCTTGGGTTGCTCATTGCCAGTGCTCCCTTGGATGTTCCTTTCCTGGCTGTCTCACTATGTTGGCTACCGCCTCTCCTGCCCTGCGTCTTCACAGTAGACTCAGATTTTGTCGGGCGACGTTGGTCAGACCCCTGGATCCTATATGTCTGCCTTTATAGCGAATGTGTTGGATGTGGCTGCAGCACATGCAGATACTGCAGCCTCCGGTTTTCTAGCTGAGTCCTTAGTTTCTCCACTAGTTTTGGGGTCGGTCCAATAACTGTGACCTGGTCCCTCCACCGACCAGGCCGGTGAATACGGGCCCCACAGACGGATCTCTCACTATCCATGCCCCTGGGACCTCTTCTTCCTCTCCTCCTCTGGAGCCTCTCCCTCTCTCGCTCTGTCGTCTGGGACAAGTTGCTCTCAGTTTCAGCCCCCTATAGACTCTTTCTCTGTCTGTCTTTCCTTCAGGAGCTACTCTCTGCTCCTCACTCCTCCTCTCCCTCCAGCAGACTCCTTCCAGAAGCTTCTCAGACAACTGTCACACTCTTTGACTCCTCACTACTCTCTTTCTCCCCCACACCCTCTACCTAGTCCCTCCCTGGCCTTGAGAGGTCTGGTGTTGTGTGTGAGTCCTGGCAGTGCCCCTTCCTTACCTGAGAGCGGAGCACCACACCTCTGGTTGAGGTGCAGTACCTCTGTGGCGACTGAACCCTCAGGGGCGCCACACTTGCGCTGACGAGCATGAATGTCCTTACTTCTGTCCATCGGCGCGCCTGTGATGTGATCTCAGGTCGACATTGAGTTGCCATGACAGCCGGACGTCAGCTGATGACAACCCATGACTGTCATTACAGAACTCCTGTGAATCCTGCTTGCGGCAGATCTTCAAAGTAGATTGTGATTTCTGCTGAAGCATCACTGCATATAACACAAGCAATCAGACAATCACACCTTCAAGTCCCCTAACCTCTTAGTGACTGGGCCAAATTTTTTAAATCTGACCAGTGTCCCTTTATCTATATATATAAAATTGAATGTGTGTATGTGTGTATCACCAACCAATCACGGAGTATCTTACATTTAACCAGAGCAGTTTAAAAGAAGCTGAGCTGTGATTGGTTGCTATGAGCAACAGTTTTCCTTGCAACCAATCCCTAAGCATCTCTCATTTCACCAGAGCTGTTTGATAGATGCTGAGCTGTGATTGGTTGCTATGAGCAACAGTTTTCTCACTCCACAACAACACCTCAGCTGACACTGACCAGGTGGGAGAAATCGCATCCCCGGGAACATAAGCTCCCAGCCATTGTCTGCCCCCCAGAAAGGAGCAGAGAGCACATGACAGAAATGAATCACTCGCTCCTGTGCCCATATCCCCATCACACATCCTCCATCCCAAAAGCACATCTTCCCTCTTAAAGGGATCCCCGGTACGGAAGTGAGGGCTAATCCACTCTGCGCTCTGATTCTCACCCCAGGCTTCTATTAAAGGGATCATTGGTATGGAAGTCAGGGCAAATCCATCCAGCGCTTTGGTTCTGATGCCAGGTCTCTCTTAAAGGGATCCCGGTATGGAAGTTATGGCGGCTGTGACGGCATGATGTGGGATATTAGGGGGAGTTGTCAGGTGGCTCTAGCTGACAGGATGTGGGATATTAGGGGTAGTAGTCCGGTGGCTCTGACAGGATGATGTGGGATATTAGTAGTCCGGTGGCTCTGGCTGACGGGACGATGTGGGATATTAGGGGCAGTAGTCCGGTGGCTCTGGCTGACTGGATGATGTGGATATTAGGGATAGTAGTCCGGTGGCTTTGACAGGATGATGTGTGATATTAGTTGTCCGGTGGCTCTGGCTGACTGGACGATGTGGGATATTAGGGGTAGTAGTCGAGTAGCTCTGGCTGAAGAGACAATGTGGGATATTAGGGGCAGTAGTCCGGTAGCTCTGGCTGACGGGATTGTGTGGGCTATTATAGTGAATGTGGCTATGCGGAGTGTACGGGGCTCTACACTCAGCTTTATATATAGAGATATAATCATTATGATTTGTTATAACTAACTGTGCCGGGCTCTTCAGCTAGTGTAGTAATAACTCTGGAATGCTTCAACAAATCCCAATGATTTTGAGATTGTTTTTTCATGGCACATTGTAATTTATGATAATGGTAAATTTAGGTCAATATGTTTTGTGTTTATTTACAAAAAATATCGAAATTTGACAATAATGTAAAAAACAACAATTTTCAAACTTCAAACCACAAGAGCGAGAGCAAGGTTTGGAACGAGAGCAAGTCCCACAGGACTGCACAAAGTCCCTGACGTCACGAGACAAAGTAGGCCACCAAAAGGACCGACTCACCAAATCTCTGGTACCAAAAATACCGGGATGACCAGCCAATGCGGAGCAATGAATCTCAGACATAACATTCTTCCTCCACTTCCCTCCAGATCCAGTCTCAAATTGGGCGAGATAGCGGAAAGAACTACACCCTCTTTTAGAATAACAGCAGGCTCAGTTACCTCAGGAGAATCCGCAAAGAAACTCCTCAAGAGGGCATCCGCCTTAACATTCTTAGTGCCTGGGAGAAAAGAAGCCACAAAATTAAAACATGTGAAAAACAAGGCCCACCTGGCCTGTCTAGGATTAAGTCGCTTGGCTGATTCGAGATAAACCAGGTTCTTATGGTCCGTGAGGACCACCACCTGATGTTTGGCTCTTTCCTTCCTTTGTGATTATTGGCTATGAATGCAGGCCCTTGGTCACTTTCTATTGTCTCTCAGAGTGCAGCATTTGTATGTGGCCTGTTATGTTTTGGTAGCTGAGGAGGCAGGAGCAAAAAAACACAAAAGCAGGCAAACACCAGAGAGGTTGGTAACTAATAGGTTGCAGACCCCTAAACTAACAATGTGGAGCCCAGCTGCGCTTGGTGCCACAAATCCTAGAAGGGTGCACTAAAGGATTCATCCACAAGAGGCCCTCAGAGCATTCACACACCTTCTCCCTTCCTCAGACCACCAGAGGGAGCCTGTATAGGTAGATAAAAAGGAGGGAGAAGGCAGGAAGTCGGCACACTCTAGAGAGGACACTCTAGGAACAGTGCAGTTCGCTCTAGCAGAGAACACTCTGAGACACAGAAACAGGTCAGTCTGCAGTGTGAGACTCATTCAGCTCAAGTCAGCGAGCTAGGAGCGTGCCGACGCTCTAGAGAGTGGCAGAAGAGGCAGCCAGCTAACTGCCAGTATGTATATCCTAGTGAGGGCCCGAGTAGGCTGAAGGCTAGAGGAGAGAGTAGCAAGGGGGCAGAGGAGCCTTACCAGCTCACCCCAGAAAGCACATACCGGACACCATGTCCGAGCTTACAGGGATCTCTACGACCCTGTAGGAGACAAACGGAATTCCTGGAGGACTACAGGTCCCAGGAGCACCCAAGAGCTGATACGTAACAGAGCCAGGGGACACGGAGACCCTACAAGCAGGGAGTGTGTACTCCAGGAGAAGGGCCCTACCAAAAAGTCAGCCGGTGCAGGATAGAGACAAAGTTAGGCCTAGCTAAAGGCAGGTCAGAAACTTACTACAGAGAGGCAAGAAACAGGAGACCCTACACCTGCTCACTGGGGAGAATTCGGACGTGCACTCTTCACCCTACGGTGCTCCGGGATGTTCCTGCACTAACTCCAGTAAAGGTACAGAAGTGACTTGTGTGTTCTCCCATTCTTGTTCTTACCCGGCTGGGTTCCCTCTGTCCTGCATCCCTACACTTACGCTGCCCTGAAGGCCCGCTCCACCTGTGGGGAGCGATACCACCTAAGCTGTCACAACTCCGGCCTCAGTGGAATGCTGCAGCGCTGGTGATCCTCACCAGACACCACAGGTGGCGTCACGATTCACTGACTTTATCCCCTGTAAATATCCCCCCTTTTCAGGGTGAGCGCCCAGGGCCACGGACCGAGCCGTGGCCACCGTGACATCACCCATAGAAATCAACGGGCTCGGGTCCAAGTACCCCACAGCACTGGCGGGGGCTCAACCGCACAACTAGAAGCAGCCGTGGGACGTTCCTACGGTGCCCTAGACACCTTGTCACAGCTGGAGAGATAGCTTTCCCTGAAGATGGAAAGAGGAAAGCTAACTGCCCAGAGTAGAGCCCCAAAAGAATATGAAGCCCCCAAACATATAATGGCGGTTAGACAAGATGAAAACACGGACACAGACAGAAAACAGAATGAGCAAACGCTCGGGCCAAAACTGTCTAGATAGGACAGCACAGGAGAGGATACTGTCTGCAACCCAGAAAAACCCTAGGAAAAACTCCAACACTTCTGAATCCAAAAACGCTGAGACCACCTATATCAGATCTCTGGTGTGAACACGCAGCTACCCAGCGGTACAAAATCACAAGAACTGAGCAGATGAACAAATACAAAAAGAGAACAGAGACCAGCACAAGCCCCCAAAGGGGACCCGGCTGAACTCAAAAGCAAGGCAGCAAAAACAAGCAAAATCAAACCACAGATAAAAACAGAAAGAAACTTATCTGAATGATAGCAGGAGGCAGCAGAAAAGCAAACTGAATTCCAACCTAGACCAGGAAGAACAATTGATCACCGGCGAGGATCATGGGAGGTCAGCTCACTTATATCAGGCCAGTCAGTCCCACCTGATAACCAATCATCTATTGCAAACTGGACTCCTCTGTCAGACACAATGTTCTCTGGAATGCCGTGCAACCGAACCACCTGTTGAAAAAATAAGGGCACCAAATGAGAGGAGGATGGCAACTTAGGTATCATCTTGGAAAACCTATCAAAGATCACCCAAATAACGGTCATTCTCTGAGAGACAGGGAGCTCAGAAATAAAATCCATAGAGATATGGGTCCATGGCCTCTTGGGCACAGGTAATGGCATTAACAAACCACTAGAGCGAGAGCAAGGTTTGGACCGAGAACAAGTTCCACAGGACTGCACAAAGTCCCTGACATCACGAGACAAAGTGGGCTACCAAAAGGACCAACTCACCAAATCTCTGGTACCAAAAATACCAGGATGGCCAACCAACGTGGAGCAATGAATCTCAGATATCACATTCTTCCTCCAATTGTCTGGGACAAACAATTTCCCAACAGGGTAACATTCAGGTTTATCCTCCTGAAATTTCTCCGTCAGTCTCAAATTGGGCGAGATAGCGGAAAGAACCACACCCTCCTTTAGAATAACAGCAGGCTCAGTTACCTCAGGAGAATCCAGAAAGAAACTCCTCGAGAGGGCATCCGCCTTAACATTCTTAGTGCCCGGGAGAAAAGAGACCACAAAATTAAAATGTGTGAAAAACAAGGCCCACCTGGCCTGTCTAGGATTAAGTCGCTTGGCTGATTCGAGATAAACCAGGTTCTTATGATCCGTGAGAACCACCACATGATGCTGGGCTCCTTCCAGCCAATGTCTCCACTCCTCAAAAGCCCACTTCATGGCCAATAACTCCCGATTACCCACATCATAATTACGTTCCACTGGGGAGAATTTTCGAGAGAAAAAGGCACAAGGGTTACTCTTAGAGGTCTCCGGATCCCTTTGGGACAAAATGGCTCCTGCACCAATCTCAGAAGCATCAACTTCCACCTGAAATGGTAGAGAAACATCAAGTTGGCGCAGAACAGGAGCAGAAGTGAATCTCCGCTTAAGCTCCTGAAATGCAGAAACTGCCTCAGGAGACTAATTCACTACATCAGAACCCTTCTTGGTCAAATCAGTCAGAGGTTTCACAATACCAGAGAAATTACCTATAAATTTACGATAAAAATTAGCAAAACCCAAAAATCTCTGAAGAGCCTTCAATGTAGTGGGTTGAACCCAATCACAAATGGCCTGAACTTTGACCGGGTCCATTTCAATAACAGACGGAGACAAAATGAATCCCAGAAATGAAACCTTCTGTACGCCAAAAAGAGATTTTGATCCCTTCACATACAATGCGTTTTCTCTCAAAATCCGGAATAAAGTCCGAACATGTTCCACATGAGAGTCCCAGTCATTGGAAAAAATCAAGATATCGTCCAAATAAACGATCAGAAATTTATCCACGAAATCCCGGAAAATATCGTTCATAAAGGATTGGAAGATGGAAGGGGCATTAGTGAGCCCAAAAGGCATCACTAGCTACCCAAAATGCCCCTCTTGGTTATTAAACGCCGTCTTCCATTCATCTCCGTGCTTGATGCGAATAAGATTATACGCCCCCCTGAGGTCAAGCTTGGTAAACCAACAAGCACCTTTCACTCTGGAAAATAGGTAAGAAATCAAGGGTAACGGATATTGATATTTAACAGTGATCTTATTCAGGAGACGATAATCAATACACGGCCTCAATGAGCCATCCTTCTTGGCCACAAAGAAAAAGCCGGCACCCAAGGGTGAAGAGGATGGTCTGATATGACCCTTCTCTAAAGACTCTTTGATATAAGATCGCATAGCCTCATGCTCAGGTACAGATAAATTAAAGAGCCGACCCTTGGGAAATTTACAACCAGGTACTAAATTAATAGCGCAATCATAACTCCTATTAGGAGGTAAGGATGCAGACTTACTCTCACTAAACACATCAGAAAAATCAATCAAATAATCAGGGACATCTTGAGATTGAGGGAGGCAGAAAAAACAGGAGTGTCATTACGAACACATTGACAACCCCAACTGACCACAGACACAGACTTCCAGTCCAAAACAGGATTATGAGTCTGTAACCAAGGAAAACCCAGTACAATAATGTCATGTAAATTATGTAACACCAAAAATTTGCAATTCTCTTGGTGGTCCGGGTCAACCCGCATTATCATCTGGGTAGAAAACTGGGGTTTATTCTCCGCCAAGGGGGTAGAATCAATGCCTAGCAAAGGAATAGACTTCCTCAGGGGTTTCATGGGAAAACCACAACGTTTGGCAAAATCAAAATCCATCAGGTTTATAGCTGCTCTTGAATCAACAAAAGCTTGAGCCGAAAATGTGGACATGGAGTAAATCAACGTAACAGTCAACAGAAATTTAGTCTGAACACTACCCACAACAACTGAGAGCGCAAAACATCTTCCCGCTTGGGGCAGACGGAAATAGCATGAAGAGCATCACCACAGTAGAAGCACAACTTATTACGGTTTTGAAACTCATGACGCCGTGCCCCAGAAGTCACTCCATCACACTGCATGGGCTCAGGGGTAGTATAAGATTCTGTGTACATGTTCCTGAAACTCAGTTTGTTCGTCAGCCATTTTACTTTCTGTCTTGCTGCAGCTATCTTGCCCTCAGTCAAAATGGAGTTTCCAGCTTGCATGTTCCCGCCCTGATTCTCTCCTTTTGCTTCTTAAGCAGCCACAGCTGAGCAATCAGTGCTTCAGAATCTAGCCTGCAGTGAACCTGTGACCTGACTCCTAAAGCCTTGGACCTTGTACTCCAGCTATTCCTACTGAGGAACTCTGAAGCACTTGTGGACTCTGAACCCTGCTCTTTGAAAGACCCACGTTTGCATGGACTTACGGTAACAGAGAAGAAGATCCTGAACCTGTTGTGGAGAGTGATTGCTGAGCTTAGATTACTCTGGCCTGCTGTGTCTCCTGCTTCTGTGTCTGCAAACTGTGTGACTATTTTTGCCAACTTGTATGAAGTAATACAAGACTTTCTATATCAAACCTGTGTCTCATGTATTTTCATCGCACCCAAGCACAAGACGCTATATGAACTGTACTACATACATTACAAGATTCTGAAGCCAAAACGTTAGTGTCTGCTGGGTCTGGAAAGGCTGTGTCTGCTGTAACTGTGGATATCGGATGTCCGGTTGTACTTTCTGTGATGACAGTGGTTGTGACTTCTCACAACCATTCCAGGTGAGCAATTCCCTTAAGTGTTTTTTTTTTCTGCAGTGTTACCACAGGTAAACACTATTGTTTTTTTTTTTTTCTCTTTTCTCTTTTTTGTCTGCTGTAACTGTGGATATCAGATGTCCGGGTGAACTTTCTGTGATGATAGTGGTTGTGACTTCTCACAACCATTCCAGGTGAGCAGTTCCCTTAATTTTTTTTTTCTCTCTGCAGTGTTACCACAGGTGAACACTATTGTTTGTTTTTTTTTCTCCTCTCCTCTTCTTCCAGTACTCCTGTCTTAAAAGATCTGGAAAATGGAGGCCCGCATAAAGGAACTTTGCGGAGTGACTGATAATATCCTTGCAGATTTGCAGAATATAAAGACCCGTTTTTCAAGCCTACAGGACCTCACTAATCACAATTTGCAAGTGTTTGGACAGACTGCCCAGGATTTGCGAGCCAGGATTGAGGTTCTAGAAGAGCGAGTCCAGGCTCCTGCCGTAGCCCCGAGTTCTGGGATTCCCAAGTTGCCCCCTTTTCGTTTTGGCGGTGAACGTGAGAAATTCAGGGGATTTATTAATCAATGCAATCTTTTTTTTCTGCACATGCTTCACAATTTCCCACTGAACGATCTAAGGTGCTTACTATAATTATGTTGCTTACCAACAAGGCTTTAATGTGGGCAAACCCTCTGATTGAGACTGAGGATGATTGTTTGAATCACCTTGATGATTTTATTTCAGCCATGGGGCAGGTGTTTGATGACCCCAATCGAGGTGCAACAGCTGAAGCAGTCATGTTAGCTTTGCGCCAAGGTAAGCACTCGGTAGCTGAATATGCCTTGGATTTCAGGAGATGGGCCCTTGATACCACCTGGGACAGTTCCGCCAAAAAATCTATTTTTCGAAAGGGGTTATCTCCACTGATTAAGGATGAACTTGCTCGTGCCGACCCTCCCACTGCGTTAGGTGACTTTATTAACTACTGCATCCGTATTGATACTCGTCTGACTGAACGCAGGCAAGAGAGATGGTTCGAAAGCAATCGCACTAACCTTTTCCTACCTTCCTCTCCAGCTAAGGAACCTTTGAGTAGGATTACACGGGAACCTGAACCTGAACCCATGCAGGTAGACTCTTTACAACGACGGGTTAGTGATGCACGCAAGGAACATCGTTTTAAGGAAAATCTATGTTTCTATTGTGGTAAGTCAGGGCACTTCATTATAAACTGCCCCAGCCGTTCTCGTAAGACTACTGCAGCACTCATTCATTGTGAGTGTTGCGAGAGGGGATCTGTCAGGTCCGAGCCTCAGGCTCCAGAGAGATCTGCAGCAACAGATCTTGATTTCTCGGACTTAAACTCCGTTACCTCTGAGGACGTTGACTGTGTAAACGCTGCCATTTTTCAAGTTTCCTCAGCGGTGTCCCAGCTGAGTTGTAAGAAAAACAATTCTCATTGCTTTCTTTCCATCAAACTCTGGGTTGACTCAGCTTGGGTGTCTAGCTCTGCTATGATCGACTCAGGGGCAAGTGGAAATTTTATGGATGTCTCCTTTGCTCTGAAACAGGGGATACGTTCAGTGAAGAAGGCTACTCCAGTACAGATGGAAACTGTGGATGGCTCCCTGCTGACCTCTGGACCAGTGGATCAGGAAACAGAGCCTTTGAGGGTTCTTATGGGTAAAGATCATCAAGAGAAACTGTCCTTTATGCTTATCTCTTCTCCCCACTTTCCCATTATTCTAGGGCTACCATGGCTGCAGGCTCAGAATCCTACCATTAACTGGGAGACCAAGGAATTACACTTTCCAGAGAAACAGATGAGTCCAAAAGTTTCAGCTTGCTCTGTTCCTAAAGGAACCATGTCAGTCCCTGAACTACCAGCTGTATACCAGGACTATGTGGATTTATGTGACAAGAAAAACGCTGACCAGCTTCCTCCTCACCGTCCATATGATTGTCCAATTGAATTATTGCCTGGAGCAGAGATACCTTTTGGTAAGATCTACCCCCTGGCGGGGCCCGAGCTAAAGGCTTTAAAGGATTACATAGACGAAAATCTAGCCAAGGGCTTCATACGCCCCTCTTCATCTCCTGCAGGTGCACCCATCTTCTTTGTAAAGAAGAAAGATGGATCTCTGAGACCATGCGTAGACTATAGGGAACTCAATAAGGTTACTATTAGAAACCGTTATCCATTGCCTTTAATCCCTGAGTTATTGGAGAGAGTGCGACATGCCAAAATTTTCTCTAAACTAGATCTTCGGGGGCCTATAACTTAGTCCGTATTAGACCTGGGGATGAATGGAAGACTGCATTCAGGTCACGATATGGACACTTTGAATATCTAGTTATGCCTTTTGGTCTGAGTACCGCCCCAGCCACTTTCCAACACTTGGTGAATGACATCTTCAGGGATCTCCTAGATACATTCGTGGTAATTTATTTGGATGATATTCTAATTTTTTCTAACTCCACAGAGGAACATCATGGACATGTGAGAATGGTCTTGGAACGTCTAAGACAAAATCGTCTTTACATCAAACTTGAAAAGTGTGAATTCCATAGGACCGAAATTCAATTTCTGGGGTATGTACTGTCTACACAAGGAATTAGTATGGATGGAAGCAAAACCCAAGCCATCAAGGATTGGCCAAGTCCTAGAAATGTGAAGGAGGTACAGCGCTTCATCGGGTTTGCCAACTTCTATAGACGTTTCATTAGAAATTTCTCTGAGGTAGTGTCACCTATCACCCAACTTACCCGGAAAGAGTCTAGGTTCTCCTGGACTCCCCAAGCCCAGGAAGCATTTTCCCGTCTAAAAGATAAATTTACCACTGCACCTATCCTAGTACATCCCAACCCCGAGCTTGCCTTCATAATAGAGGTGGATGCTTCAGACTGTGCCGTTGGAGCTATACTCTCTCAGAGAACAGGTGAGAAGAATGTCTTGCATCCCTGTGCCTTCTTTTCCCAGCAGTTGTCTTCGGCTGAGAGGAACTACGATGTGGGCAATAGAGAGTTGTTGGCCATTATTGCCGCCTTCAAAGAATGGAGACACCTTCTTCAGGGAGCTGCACAGCAAATAGTCGTCCTGACAGATCATCGTAACCTTGAGTTTATCAGGTCGGCTAAGTGCCTGACTCCTCGCCAGGCTCGCTGGAATCTTTTCTTAAACCAATTTAATTTTATCATTTCTTATAGACCAGGATCGCGCAATGGAAAGGCTGATGCACTCTCTAGGATTTACTCAGCAGAGACACGTCCAATTACTCCTCCTAAGACTATTCTTCCTGACTCTAGATTCCTAGGAGTAATTCATAATCAAGACCTACTTAAGGACATCAAGGAAGCATACCATGCGGATTCCTTTTTGGCACAACCCCCAAGGGACGTAAGTCTTGTCTTTAAGAATGGTGTGTGGATTCAGGGACAACGCCTGTATATTCCTGAAACAGTCAGATTGAGAGTATTGCAACTCATTCACGATTCCAAGATAGCGGGGCATAGAGGAATTCTAAAGACACAGGAATTTCTCTCTCGTTTCTTTTGGTGGCCCACTTGCAGGAAGGATGTTTTAAACTATGTCACTTCATGTGAAGTCTGTGCAAGATGCAAAACACCTCGCTCCTCACCAACTGGTCTGTTACAGCCTCTTCCCACCCCGTCCCGCCCGTGGGGATCCATTTCTATGGACTTCATTGTGGAGTTACCAACCTCTCAAGGGAAGAACACCATTCTAGTGGTGGTTGACCGTCTAACAAAGGCAGCTCATTTTATCCCTTGTGTCGGCTTACCCACTGCAAAACAGACATCAGATTTGATGATTAAAGATGTGTTTCGCTTACATGGAGTACCGGATGAGGTTATTTCGGATCGAGGGGTGCAATTCACTTCTAGGTTTTGGCAAAATTTCTGTGCAGCATTGGACATTAAAGTAAACCTTTCTTATGCTTTTCATCCCCAGACTAATGGACAGATCGAACGAACCAATCAAACCCTGGAGCAGTATCTCCGCTGCTTTATCTGCCACCTACAGGATGATTGGGTGGATCTACTTCCATTAGCTGAGTTCTCGTATAACAACTCTCAGAGTGCCTCCACTAAGCAGTCTCCTTTTTACTCTAATCTAGGTTATCATCCTAACATTCTACCACGATTTCCCATAGAAACGCCTTTACCAGCAGTGGCTGAAAGAATCACGTCTTAACAGAAGAATATGGATCTTCTAAAGGAAAATCTGGAATCGGCTCAGGAAAGGTACAAGAAAGCAGCAGATAAATTTCGTAAACCTGCACCAGCTTTCAAGGTAGGAGACTTGGTCTGGCTGTCAACCAGAAATCTTAAGTTAAGGATCCATTGTCTAAGTTGGGACATAAGTACATTGGACCCTATAAAATCAGTAAAATTATAAGTGCCGTTGCTTGTCGTCTACAACTGCCCAGAACTATGAGAATTCACCCTGTCTTTCATGTATCCCTACTAAAGGCTGCGACACCCAATACGTTTCCTGGACGTTCTTCTCCTTGCCCTGACCCAGTGCTGGTCGATGGTCAGGAAGAATTTGTGGTGGAAAGGATTTTAGATTCCAGGTTGTATAGAAATCAGTTACAATATCTGATTAAATGGCAGGGCTACCCAGTGGAGGACAACTCATGGGAACCAGTCAATAACGTTAATGCTCCTCGCTTGCTCCGTCAGTTTCATCAGAGGTACCCACACAAGCCTGGCCTGAGGTCATCCGGAGGTTGTCCCTAAGGGGGGAGTAATATAAGGTTCTGTGTACATGTTCCTGAAACTCAGTTTGTTCGTCAGCCATTTTACTTTCTGTCTTGCTGCAGCTATCTTGCCCTCAGTCAAAATGGAGTTTCCAGCTTGCATGTTCCCGCTCGATTCTCTCCTTTTGCTTCTTAAGCAGCCACAGCTGAGCAATCAGTGCTTCAGAATCTAGCCTGCAGTGAACCTGTGACCTGACTCCTAAAGCCTTGGACCTTGTACTCCAGCTATTCCTACTGAGGAACTCTGAAGCACTTGTGGACTCTGAACCCTGCTCTTTGAAAGACCCACGTTTGCATGGACTTACGGTAACAGAGAAGAAGATCCTGAACCTGTTGTGGAGAGTGATTGCTGAGCTTAGATTACTCTGGCCTGCTGTGTCTCCTGCTTCTGTGTCTGCAAACTGTGTGACTATTTTTGCCAACTTGTATGAAGTAATACAAGACTTTCTATATCAAACCTGTGTCTCATGTATTTTCATCGCACCCAAGCACAAGACGCTATATGAACTGTACTACATACATTACAGGTAGGCCCGCAAGGCATCTCAATCTCACTCATTTTTCCACACTCACGCAAACGTCTGTCAATTTGAATAGCTAATGACATAGAGTCATTGAGACCAGAGGGGACAGGGAATCCCACCATAGCATCCTTTACAGTCTCTGCCAGACTCTTCCGAAAAAGAGCTGCCAGAGCATCATCGTTCCATTTAGTAAGGACTGCCCACTTTCTGAATTTCTGACAATACAGCTCTGCGTCTTCTTGACCCTGATTCAATGCCAACAAGGCTCTCTCGGCTTGATCAGTAACATTAGGTTCATCGTACAACAACCCCAGAGCCTGAAAAAAAACATCAACATCATTCAAAGCAGGATCCCCAGGTGTCAGGGAAAAAGCCCAATCCTGAGGGTCGCCGCGCAACAGGGAGATGACTATTTGAACCTGCTGCGCTGCGTTCCCTGAGGACTTAGCCTTCAAGGCAAAAAACAACTTGCAGTTATTTTTAAAATTCAAAAATTTAGATCGATCCCCCAAAAATAAATCCGGCAGGGGGATCCTAGGTTCCACAACAGGCAACCCAGCAAGATAGATAGCAATACTCCTAACTTCAGCAGCAAGCTGCTCCACACGATCGGACAAATGCTTGACTTCCATTAGGGAAAAAATTCCTCCTCAGCCCCCAGAGAAAAAAAGAGGGAAAAAATGTAACAAACAAAAAAAAAATCTGACAACTCTGACAACTTTTTATTGTCTCTTTTACTATTTTTTCCCTTCTGTTGAGTACCATAGAATTTCAGTATGGCCGGTGATTCTGTTATGCTTTGGTAGCTGAGGAGGTAGGAGCAAAAAACCACAAAGGCAGGCAAACACCAGAGAGGTTGGTAACTAATAGGTTGCAGACCCCTAAATAGCCGCACAACTAGAAGCAGCTGTGGGACGTTCCTACGGTGCCCTACACGCCTTGTCGCAGCCGGAGAGATGGCTATCCCTGAAGATGGAAAGAGGAAAGCTAACTGCCCTGGAGTAGAGCCCCAAAAGAATAGGAAGCCCCAAACATATAATGGCGGTTAGACAAGATGAAAACACGGACACAGAAAATAGAATGAGCAAACGCTGGGGCCCAAACTGTCTAGATAGGACAGCACAGGAGAGGATACTGTCTGCAACCCAGAAAAACCCTAGGAAAAAACGCCAACACTTCTGAATCCAAAAACGCTGAGACCACACGGTCTCGACCACCTATATCAGATCTCTGGTGTGAACACGCAGCTATCCAACGGTACAAAATCACAAGAACTGAGCAAATGAACAAATACAAAAAGAGAACAGAGACCAGCACAAGCCCCCAAAGGGGACCCGGCTGAACTCAAAAGCAAGGCAGCAAAAACAAGCAAAATCAAACCACAGGAAAAAAAACAGAAAGAAACTTATCTGAATGATAGCAGGAGGCAGCAGAAAAGCAAGCTGAATTCCAACCTAGACCAGAAAGAACAATTGATCACCGGCGAGGATCATGGGAGGTCAGCTCACTTATATCAGGCCAGTCAGTCCCACCTGATAACCAGGTGGTGGACTTTTGGTGTTCAACATAGGTTCTATACACTCAGCAACCACCAGAGGGAGCTTCAGCTCCGAAGTCGTCTCCAACACGTTCACAACAGTGGTCTATCTGTAGGCACAGGAAAAGTTATAAGGGTCTGGGTGTGCACTTCTGGGGTGTCTTTTCTGTTTTCCCACTATTGCAGTGGGCACAGACAAGACATCCCTTTGTGACATCTGTGGCTACTGTTGAGAAGCCTGGTGCATGGTAGTACTGTCTCACAAGATTGTGCATCTTGATCTTGGACTAGTGAGTTGTGCCGTGGGCCCATTTGGCCACCATGGGGTAGAGGACTCTTGGTAGGCAGGGTTTTCCTTTGCTCATCATTAGGTGTCTTTCATCCTGCGTGCCTTCATCTTGGGTCCAGTTCTCCATTTCTTTTTTGGATGCTTGCTTCGGGAATGTGAGAGCATCTTCTCCTCAGATTGTTTCATTTCCTCTGTTTCTGGTTCCATTAGAGAGTACAGATGAGATGTTTCTGTGTCAGGTGGTAGCATTGCTGCCTCTTTTGCTGTTGTATCAGCCAGTCTGTTGCCCACTGCTTCCCTTGAGGTTTCTCCAGTGTGCGCCTTCACCTTTAGCACCACAACTCTTTCTGGCAACAGTAGATACTCCATCATTTTTTGTATGGCTTGGTGGTGTCTGACAAGTGTTCACTTAGCCGTGATGAAGTCTCTGGCTCTCCAGTTTGGTCGTAGGTTTGTGATGTGCAGACATCTTGCATGCTTCTGTCAAGGCCCGCAATTCTGCCTCTGGATGGAGGCAGTGGTTTTGCTTGCAGAACAGTATCTTCTGTGACTACTGTGATACCAGTGAGCGAACGGCCTTCTGGTCTGCATGTCTTGATTTATCCACAGCACATCAGTGACTGAGTCAAATCCGGAGGTTTCTGTCTCATGAGAGCGAGACAATCGTGTTGAGCCATTTCAGAGTTGACTATCTCTTCCACTAGCATGTCAGATATGTGATCTTCATCCTCTCCCTTATTGGCAGAGGTAGGAGAATAGCTTGGTTAAGGACTGCACATCTGGAAATGGTGACGTTGTCTGGGAGCAGAATAGGCATTGCAGACGTAGGTAGTGGGCAGCAGACAGGTGTTTTGGCTGTTTCTGGGACAGAATGGCAGTAATGTCATGGGGTGACATTATCTTCAGGTGATGGCCCAGAATGATGTCAGAGGTCTTATACCAGTGGATACTGATATACCTAGCTATATTTATATGCCATTAAATCATTGTATGATCATGCTGTTTACCAACGGCGTATCAATTGTACTTTTTATGTTTATTTTTTCCAAGCATATGTAAGGAGAATTGCTATTGTTACAGTGGGGAAAATAAGTATTTGATACACTGTCGTTTTACAAGTTCTCCCACCTACAAACAATGGAGAGGTCTATAGTTTTTATCGAAGGTAAGCTTAAACTCTGAGTGACAGAATCTTAAAATAAAAAACGTAAAAATCACATGGTATGATTTTTACACAATTGATTTGCATTTTATTGAATGAAATAAGTATTTGATCACCTACCAACCAGCAAGAATTCTGGCTCTCACAGACCTATTAGTTTTTTTTTTAGGAAGCAGTCCCACTCTGCACTCATTATCTGTATTAATTGCTCCTGTTTTAACTTGTTACCTGTATAAATGACACCTGTCCATACACACATTCACACTCCAACCTCTCCACCATGGCCAAGACCAAATAGCCGTATAAGGAGGACACCAGGGACAAAATTGTAAACTTGCACAAGGCTGGGATGGGCTACAGGACAATAGGCAAGCAGCTTTGTGAGAAGGCAACAATTGTTGGCACAATTATTAGAAAATGAAAGAAACACAAGATGACTGTCAATTTTCCTCATTCTGGGGTTCCATGCAAAATCTTGCTTCATGGGGTAAGGATGATTCTGAGAAAGGTCAGGAATCAGCCCAGAACTACAAGAGAGGACCTGGTCATCACAGTCTCAAATATTACCGTTAGTAACACACTACGCTATCATGGATTAAAATCCAGAAGGGCATGCAAAGTCCCTATTCTCACTCCAGCACATGTTCAGATCCATTTGAAGTTCACCAATGACCATCTGGATGATCCAGAGGAGGCATGGGAGAAGGTCATATGGTCAGATGAAACCAAAGCAGAACATTTTGGTATTAACTTCACTCGCTGTTTTTGGAGGAAGAATAAGGATGAGTACAACCCCAAGAACACCGTCCCAACTGTGAAGCATGGTGGGGAAATCATCCTACTTTGGGGGTGCTTGTCTGCGAAGGGGACAGAACAACTGCATCGTATTGAAGGGAGGATGGATGGGGTCACGTATCACCAGAATTTGGCCAACAACCTCCTTCCCTCAGTAAGAGCATTGAAAATGAGTTGTGGCTGGTCTTCCAGCATGACAATGACCAGAAACACACATCCAGGGCAGCTAAGAAGTGGCTCCATTACAAGCATTTCAAGTTCCTGGAGTGGCCTAGCCAGTCTCCAGACCTGAACCCAATAGAATATCTTTAGAGGTAACTGAAACTCAGTGTTGCCCAGTGACAGCCTAGAAACCTGCAAGATCAGGAGAAGATCAGTATGAAGGAGTGGGCCAAAATCCTGCTGCAGTGTGTTCAAACTTGGTCAAGAACTACAGGAAATGTCTGACCTCTGTTATTGCAAACAAAGGTTACTGTACCAAATATTAAGTTCTTATTGCAGCAAATACTTCTTTCATGCAATAAAATGCTAATTATGTAAAAATCATACAGTCATACATTTTCATTATGTTTGTGACTGGTTTTTTTTCACATTCTATCTCTTTGATATGTCATGTTTTATACTGCTTTGTTTTTTATACTTCCTGGTATTTGGCTTTGAGAAAACCGTATTGATATAGTCATGTGTGGATTACAAGTGTTTTTAGTGAATTTACCCAGCAATCGTGAGAACTAGTGATGAGCTCATTACTCTAGTTTTCCAGGCATTCTTGGGTGTTCTCCGAGTATCTTGGGCATGCTCGTAGATAATGTTTGAGTCCCCGCAGCTGCATGGTTTGCGGCTGCTAGACAGCCTGAATACATGTGGGGATTGCCTGTTTGTTGGGGAATCCCCACATGTATTCAGGCTGTCTAGCAGCCACAAATCATGCAGCTTCGGGGACTCAAACATTATCTACGAGCATGCCCAAGATACTCGGAGAATACTCGAGAACGCTTGGAAAACTAGAGAAACAAGCACACTTGCTCATCACTAGTGAAAACTTAAACTAGATACAAAGAAGAGGAACAAAATTGATAGCGAGCAAAAACAATCTAAGTCAAGAGCAAATATTACATTCATTAAATTTATACTTGAATACGGACATCCAAGAGGGCCAACATTTTTGTGCATATATTTATAAAAAATATTTCAAAATGTTACAAAATTCCCTAAAAAAAAATAGGACACTCCAGTCAACTGTGATAAAAAGGTGAAAGCTAGAAAGATTTTCAAGGCTTCTGTAAGAGCTTTGAAGCTGTCTAATAGTAGTATCATTCAGGATTGTTTTTTACACTTGATGACTTCAAGAAAGTAGATGATTTCCTTAAAAAAACACAGCTCTCAATATTTCTGGTCTCTTGTTTTGATGCTGATTCAGTCCAATCATCCCTGGGGGAAGGGGGGATTTTTTTTCCTTTATAGTAGATTGGCTCATGATTTATGTTTTTTTTTTGTCTTTTTCTGAAATAATAGGGGCTAAGCCTTCTTCTTCCCTTCATCCACATCTGCTCATTTTCTCTGGTTGATCTCGATGGACATGTTTTCAACCATGTAACTTATACAATTCACTTCTCTATTGGCCATTTTTTAATTAGAGTTGAGATCCAATATTGTTACAGATGATATTTAATGTCATGGAGCTCTTATTCCTCAATATTATCCTCTGTTTTAGATTCACTTCTTTGCATACGGTGCGCTATAGGCAGTGATTCTGCACCTGTCTGACATCAGTACTGAGGAAAGATCAATTTTCTGTAATTCAAAGAATGCTAGAAAAGAACTGTGGTTCTTCTAAACAGCTTTTAAATAATCAAAGGTTTTGTGAGTTAAAATCAAAACCTCAAGTCAGAGATTAGAGCTATTTTGAAACCTTAATAATGCAATGGAATAAGAATCAAAGCTGAGGTGTATGTGGGTGAGAGCTTCTTTCCTAATAAATGGATATTCCAAATAAATGAACAAGTGGATGAATGTAAAATGAAACCTGCAAAGAAAAGAAAATGTATTAAACCAGCATTCAAACAGTAACTTGGAAATACCAAAAATATAATAGATACATATATTTTTCTGCAGACTTTACTAAGAAGAAAGAAACATAAACTGGTACAAAATTAATAACAAGTAGTAAGACATATCCTGATTATCTTAGAATTCTACTTATTGATACGATTTATGTAGTGTAAAGTCAGATAATCCTAAACTGGAGAGTTCTGAAGCACAACTGATTAGTTTTCCAATGCAGGCATCTGTCTATGATTGTGTACAAACAGATAAAGGTAAATCCAGCTCACCAGCGTTATGCTTCGTTGAGTCTTTAAGCACAAACTACAGTACAATCCAGCTCAGCCTTGCTTACATGAAAGTCAATGAAAGCTTAGCAATCTAAAAAAACTATTCATCCATTATTTCAACACGCTTTGGTAAATTGTAAGGCTGTGTGCCCAATTGCCTTTTTTCAGCATTTCCGCAGCGGTCTTGCCGCTTAAAAAACGCTTTCAAAACGTATCCCATTCATTTTAACTACATTCCGCAATTGCTGTGCCCATGCTGCGTACTTTTTCGCAGCAGAATCGCATTGCGTAAAAATACATAGCATGTTCATTAATTTTGCGGAATTGCGGCGATTCCACCGTCATAGACTGGCATTGGAAAAACGCATGAAAAACGCATGGAAAACACGTCAAAAAAGCAACAAAATCCGCATGCGTTATTCCGGGCAAGGGGGTGCGGATTTGCTGAGGAAAAATCTGATTCAATTCTGCAACGAGGGCACATAGCCTAAAAGTACAAAATCCTTCATGTTTCTGATGAAAGACATTACAATATTATTATTATTATTTATTTCTATAGCACCATTGATTCCATGGTGCTGTACATGAGAAGGGGTTACAGATGTCACTTACAGTAAACAAACTAAAATGTCAGACTGATACAGAGGGCAGAGGACCCTGTCCTTTCTGTCTTACATTGTACAGGATGGTGGGGAAGGAGACAGCAGGTTGCGGGGTTGCAGCAGTTCCTGTGTTGGTTGAAGGCGATATCTCCGGTAGTGGTGAGGAAGTAGCGGGAATCATTACAGGCTGTAAGCTTTCCTGAAGAGATGGGTTTTCAGGTTCCGTTTGAAGGATCCGAATGTGGTTGATAGCCAGATGTGTTGGGGCAAAGAATTCCAGAGGATGGGGAATATTCAGGAGAAGTCTTGGAGGCGGTTGGGTGAGGAGCGAATAAGTGTGGAGGAGAGAAGGAGGTCTTGGGAGGATCGGAAATTACGTGAGGGAAGGTATCGGGAGATTAGTTCAGAGATATATGGAGGAGACAGGTTATGGATGGCTTTGTAGGTCAGTATTAGTAATTTGAACTGGATACGCTGAGGGAATGGGAGCCAGTGAAGAGATTTGCAGAGGGGAGAAGCGGAGGAGTAGCGAGGAGAGAGATGAATAAGTCGGACAGCAGAGTTAAGGATGGACTGGAGAGGTGCGAGGGTGTTAGCAGTGAGGCCACAGAAAAGGATGTTGCAGTAGTCGAGGCGGGAGATGATGAGGGCATGCACAATCATTTTAGTACAGTGAGGGTTGAGGAAAGGATGGATTATGGAAATATTTTTGAGCTGAAGGTGACAGGAGGTAGAAAGAGCTTGGATGTGCTGTTTGAAGAACAGGGCAGAGTCAAGGGTTACTCCGAGGCAGCGGACTTCCGGTACGGGGAAAGCATGATGTCGTTAATTGTGATAGATCAGGTAAGGAAGATCTGTGAGATGGGGAAAGATGATGAGTTCAGATTTGTCCACATTGAGTGTGAGTAAGCAGAAGGAGAAGAAGGATAATATGGCTGATAGAGACTCCGGGATTCTGGACAGCAGAGAGGTGACGTCTAGGCCAGAGAGGTAGATCTGAGTGTCATCAGCATAAAGGTGGTACTGGAATCCGTGGGACTTTATGAGTTGCCCAAGGCCAAGTGTATAGATTGAGAAGAGTAGGGGTCCTAGAACAGGGCCTTGGGGGACTCCAACAGAGAGAGGGTGGGATGAGGAGATAGTGTGGGAGTGGGAGACGCTGAATGTGTAGTTGGAAAGGTATGAGGAGATCCAGGATAGGGCGAGGTCCTTGATGCCAAAGGAGGAGAGAATCTGTAGTAGAAGGCTGTGGTCAACTGTGTCAAAAGCAGGACAGCAATCAATTTCCAAAAAGGAACTAAACAAAAAGTCAAAGCTAAAATATCTGATCTATGTGCAGATAATTGGATTAACACCTTAAAAGTGAGAAATTGGCCATTTCAAGTTTGGTGCACCTACTCCAGAGCAACAAGTCGAATTCCAAGTGATAGAAGCTTTTCCATATAACTTAACTTTAATAACAATGAAACAATATATTTTTGTAGATTGAAAGAGAATAAATGCAGAAGGCACTGGACATAACGTCCTCATTTGCCCCAGTAAAATACGTAGAACTTAGCCTTATCAGTAAAAGAGGTGTTGTATGTTCCCAGTTTAGAAGGAAGATTATCTGGAAAGTGTATGACAGCTAAAGGACTCACTGTGAATTTCCAACTGTGCTATGAATGAAAAGCAGGAAATAGCTAATGCATTTTGCATTTACTTTCTCTCTCCTCTGATGTGATCGCATATCAGAGGAGAGCGAAATAGGGTCCCCGATCCCCCCCGGGACTTCCCGGTGGTCCTCGGGCCTTCCTGCCTCCTCCGGTGGGCGCCACCATCTTCTTCCGGAAATAAAATGGGGGGCGCATGCGCAGTGCGTCCGCCAATCCGGCCGGCTGGCAGATTCCATTCATTCATTGAACGTACATTTTGATCACTGTGATAAACCCTATAACAGTGATCAAAATAAAAAAAGTAAATAATCCCCCTTTATCACCCCCTTAGTTAGGGAAATATAATGAAATAAAGAAAATATATTTATTTTCATTTTTCCATTAGGGTTGGGGTTAGGGTTAGAATTAGGGTTAGAATTAGGGTTAGGGTTGGAATTAGGGTTAGGGTTAGAATTAGGGTTAGGTTAGAATTAGGGTTAGGGTTGGAATTAGGGTTAGGGTTGGAATTACGGTTGGGATTAGGGTTAGGATTAGGGTTAGGGATTAGGGTTGGGATTAGGGTTAGGGTTGGGATTAAGGTTAGGGGTGTGTTGGGGTTAGTGTTGGAGCTATAATTGAAGAGTTTCCACTATTTAGGCACATCAGGGGGTGTCCAAATGCGATATGACGCCACCATTGATTCCAGCCAATTTTGCTTTCAAAAAGTCAAATGGTGCGCCCTCCCTTCCAAGCCCAGACGTGTGCCCAAACAGTGGTTTACCCCAACATATGTGGAATCAGCGTACTCAGGACAAATTGCACAACAACTTTAGGGGTCTAATTTCTCCTGTTACCATTGGGAAAATAAAAAAAAAATATATTTTTTATTTTCATGGCACTGCGTTATAAACTTCTGTGAAGCACTTGGGGGTTCAAAGTGCTCACCACACATCTAGATAAGCTCCTTGGGGGTCTAGTTTCCAAAATGGGTTCACTTGTGGGGGGTTTCTACTGTTTAGGCACATAAGGGGATCTGCAAGCGCAACATGACGACCACAGACCATTCCATCAAAGTCTGCATTCCAAAATAGCACTCCTACCCTTCCGAGCTCTCCCATGCGCCCAAACAGTGGTTCCCCCCACATATGGGGAATCATTGTACTCAGAACAAATTACACAACAACTTTTGTGGTCAAATTTCTCCTGTTAGCCTTGTGATAATAAAAAATAGCGGGCTAAAAAATCATTTTTGTGGAAAAAAAATGATTTTTTATTTTCACTGCTCTGCGTTATAAACTTCTGTGAAGCACTTGGGGGTTCAAAGTGCTCACCGCACATCTAGATAAGTTCCTTAAGGGGTCTATTTTCCAAAGTGGTGTCACTTGTGGGTTTTTTTCACTGTTTAGGCACATCAGGGGCTCTCTAAATGCAACATGGCTTCCGATTTCAATTCTAGCCAATTCTGCATTGAAAAAGTCAAATGGCGCTCCTTCTGTTCCAAGCCCTGCCGTGCGCCCAAACAGTGGTTTGCACCCACATAAGGGGTATCAACGTATTCAGGAGAAGTTGAACAACAAATTTTGTGGTTCATTTTCTCTTTTTACACTTGTGAAAATAAAAAAAAAATTGGTTCTGAAGTAAAATGTTTGTAAAAAAAAGTTAAATGTTAATTTTTTCCTTCCACATTGCTTCAGTTCCTGTGAAGCACGTAAAGGGTTAATAAACTTCTTGAATGTGGTTTTGAGCACCTTGAGGGGTGCAGTTTTTAGAATGGTGTCACTTTTGGGCATTTTTTGTCATATTGATCGTGACTTCAAATGTGATGTGTCACAAAGTGTATTTGTGTAATGAGATCCTCAATCAAAATGTGTATTGGCTGTAAATGTTTTTTAAGTATTTTGTGAAATTTGATAAGCGAAATTGCGCCCATTTTTTTGTCAAGAAAACCTGTTGTCACAAATTTTGATTGCGGATGTTAAGTGTTAGAGAACCTAAGCGACAGTGGTCAAATTGTTGTATTTAATTAACGACCAAGCCATTTTGTAGGTTAATGACCGGGCCAATTTTTACATTTCTGACCACTGTCTCTTTATGAGGTTATAACTCTGGAACGCTTCAACGGATCTTGGCGATTCTGAGACTGTTTTCTCGTGACATATTGTACTTCATGATAGTGGTAAAATTTCTTCAATATAACTTGCGTTTATTTATGACAAAAACAGAAATATGGCAAAAATTTTGAAAATTTTGCAATTTTCAAACTTTTAATTTTTATGCCATTAAATCAGAGAGATATGTCACAAAAAATAGTTAATAAATAACATTTCCCACATGTCTACTTTACATCAGCACAATTTTGGAACCAAAATTTTTTTTTGTTAGGAAGTTATAAGTGTTAAAAGTTGACCAGCAATTTCTCATTTTTCCAACAAAATTTACAAAACCATTTTTTTAGGGACCACCTCACATTTGAAGTGAATTTGAGGGGTCAATATGACAGAAAATACCCAAAAGTGACACCATTCTAAAAACTGCACCCCTCAAGGTGTTCAAAGCCACATTCAAGAAGTTTATTAACCCTTTAGGTACTTCACAAGAATTGAAGCAATGTGGAAGGAAAAAATGAACATTTGACTTTTTTTCCCAAAATTTTTCTTTCGACACAATTTTTTTAAATTTTGTCAAGGGTATCAGTAGAAAATGAACCACAATATTTGTTGTACAATTTCTCCTGAGTACACTGATACCCCATGTGTATGTGGGGGTAAACCACTATTTGGGCGCATGGCAGAGCTCGGAAGGGAAGCAGCGCCATTTGACTTTTTTGGCTGGAATTGAGATTGGAGCCATGTCGCATTTGGAGAATCCCTGTGTGCCTAAACAGTGGAAACCCCACAAGTGACCCCATTTTGGAAACTAGACCCCCCAAGGAACTTATCTAAATGTGTGTGAGAGCTTTGAACCCCCAAGCTTCACATAAGGTTATAACGTAGAGCGTAAAATTAAAAAATCATATTTTTTCCACAAAAATGATCTTTCCACCTCCAATTTTTATTTTCCAAAGAGTAACAGGACCCCAAAAGTTATTGTGCAATTTGTCCTGAGTACGCTGATACCCCATATGTGGGGGTAAACCACTATTTTGACGCATGGCAGAGCTCGGAAGGGAAGGAGCACCTTTTTCAAATGCAGACTTTGATGGAATGGTCTGCGGGTGTCATGTCACATTTGGAGAGCCCCTGATGTGCCTAAACAGTAGAAACCCCCCACAAGTGACTCCATTTTGGAAACTAGACCCCCCAAGGAGCTTATATAGATGTGTGTTGAGCACTTTGAACCCCCAAGTGCTTCACAGAAGTTTATAACGTAGAGCCGTGAAAATAAAAAAATCATATTTTTTTCCACAAAAATAATCTTTTTGCCCCCAAGTTTTTATTTTTATAAGGGTAACAGGAGAAATAGGACCCCAAAAGCTATTGTGCAATTTGTCCTGAGTATGCTGATACCCCATATGTGGGGGGAACCACTATTTTGACGCATGGCAGAGCTCGGAAGGGAAGGAGCACCGTTTTTAAATGCAGACTTTGATGGAATGGTCTGCGGGTGTCATGTCGCGCTTGGAGAGCCCCTGATGTGCCTAAACAGTAGAAACCCCCCACAAGTGACCCCATTTTGCAAACTAAACCCCAAAAGGAACTTATCTAGATGTGTGGTCAGCACTTTGAACCCCAAGGGCTTCACAGAAGTTTATAACGTAGAGCTGTGAAAATAAAAAAATCATATTTTTTTCCACAAAAATGACCTTTTTGCCCCAAATTTTTATTTTTCTAAGGGTAACAGGAGAAATAGGACCCCAAAAGCTATTGTGCATTTTGTCCTGAGTACGCTGATACCCCATATGTGGGGGGAACCACTGTGATCGCCTTACTGCGATCTTTGGGAGGCAGAATGAACAAATCCACAAAAGGTGAAGAATTGGTTTTCTTTTTTACGCCGTTCCTCGTGCGGTATTAGTGATTAGGCGACTTTACTCCTCGGTCGGTGCGATTACAGTGATACCAGATTTACACCCTTTTTTCATGTTTAGCTTCTGTCACACTCTATAAGACGCTTTTTTTTGGAATAATTTTTTGTAAGAAATTTTTGCATCGCCGTATTTCGAGAGCTATAATTTTTCCATATTTCGGCCGACAGAGTTATCTGTGGGCTTATTTTTTGCGGGACGAGCTGAGTTTTTATTGGTACCATATTCAGGCACATAACGTTTTTTGATCACTTCCTATTCCGATTTTTGTGGAAGCAGAATGAACAAAAACCAGCAATTCAGGAATTGTTTTTTTTTTTTTTTTCCTCCGTTCCGCGTGTGGTAAAATTGATAAAGCAGTTTTATTCTTCGGGTCACTACGGTTACAGCGATACCTCATTTATATATTTTTTTTATGTTTTGGCGTTTTTTACACAATAAAAAATTTTATAGAAAAAATAATTATTTTTGCATCAGTTTATTCCGCGAGCTATAACTTTTTTATTTTTTCGCTGATGATGCTGTATAGCGGCTTGTTTTTTGCGGGACAAGATGACGTTTTCAGCGGTACCATGATTATTTATATCCCACTTTTTGATCGCGTGTTATTGCACTTTTTCCAAGCGGTATGATGATACCGCTTGGAAAAAGTATAATTTACTACTTTTTTGTGTTTTTTTTTTACGGCTTTCACTGAAGGGGTTAACTAGGGTTACGCTTTTATAGATGGGATTTTTATGGACGCGGTGATACCAAACATGTGTATTTTTTTGTTTTTTGTTTTTTTTTATTACATAAAAATGTGTATTTTTTTAGGGGATTTTTTTACAATTATTTTTTAATATTTTTTTTACAATTTTTAAAAAAAAATGCTTTTTTTTAACTTGTCCCTTTATGGGACTTTCACTTTTTTACTTTTTATTGCAGTTACAATGCATTGCAATGCTCCAGCATTGCAATGCATTGTACCTATGGTGAAAGCTGCTGTGACCATGATCACAGCAGCTTTCCGTAGCTAGATGACCTGGAGGTTGTCATGACAACCCCCGGGTCATCAAGGCAGAGATCGGGCCCTGCAAATACATTGCAGGGTGTCGATCTGAGGCAGAGGGAGCTCCCGACCCTCTGCCTCCCCCCTGAGCTCTGCGATCGCGGTAGATCGCAGCAGTCAGGGGGTTAACAGCCAGGGGCGGTGGGGGCGCCGCCCCTGGCTGTCAGTGCAGGAAGCTCGGCCACTGCAGCGCTGAGCTCCTGCTCTGATCGCGCTGGAGATGCTGAAATTTCAGCATCTCCTGCGCGATCGCTGCTGTGTTTGGTCAGTCAGATTGACTGACCAATCACAGCGCTGTAGGTGCGGGACCGACGGCAAAGGTCCCCGCACCACTTGGTGTGCCTGTCAGCTGTCTGTGACAGCTGTCAGCACTGAACTACCACTGCGTGTTTACAGGCAGTGGTAGTTCAAAGTCATGACGTACACAGTCCGTCAAGGCAGGGGTGGGATTCAGCCGGTTCTCCCCGGTTCGATGGAACCGGTTGTTCAAAAAGCAGCCGATTCCCCGAACCGGGGAGAATCAGAGCGGCGATCCGGTACCATGGGAGTAATGTGCGCAGTGCACGGAGCTGCTGTCTCACCAGAGAGGAGCTTCTTCCTTCCTTCCTGGTCGGCAGCAGCTGTAGTTTCACTTTCTGCTGTGCACGTGCAGGCTCTGGTTGTCTCAGCCGCACTGGGTCCTAGTGCCCTCTGTGTGCAGACACTGGACACTTCCTGCTCCTGCCTCAGCCACTGCCTGCAAGCTTCATGGTAAGAGGGGACGGAATTTATTAAATTCATTCTGCTCAGGCATGTCATGGTCACTGTGGGGGGATGTGAGAGGATGGGGTTACAGTGGGGCAGGGGTACAGGGCACTGGGGTGAATGTAAGAGGATGGGGGTATTGTGGGGGCTAGGGCACTGGGGGGTTAATGTGAGAGGATGGGGTATTGTGGGGGAGGGGTACAGGGCACTGGGGTGAATGTAAGAGGATGGGGGTATTGTGGGGGCTAGGGCACTGGGGGGTTAATGTGAGAGGATGGGGTATTGTGGGGGGGTACAGGGCACTGGGGTGAATGTAGAGGATGGGGGTATTGTGGGGGCTAGGGCACTGGGGGGGTTAATGTGAGAGGATGGGTATGTGGGGAGGGGTACAGGGCATGGGGGAATAAGAGGATTGGGGTATTGTGGGGTAGGGCATGGGGGGGTTAATGTGAGAGGATGGGGTATTGTGGGGGAGGGGTACAGGGCACTGGGGTGAATAAGAGGATGGGGTATTGTGGGGGCTAGGGCACTGGGGGGTTAATGTGAGAGGATGGGGTATTGTGGGGAGGGGTACAGGGCACTGGGGTGAATAAGAGGATGGGGGTATTGTGGGGGCTAGGGCACTGGGGGGGCTAATGTGAGAGGATGGGGGTATTGTGGGGGAGGGGTACAGGGCACTGGGGTGAATAAGAGTATGGGGTATTGTGGGGGCTAGGGCACTGGGGGGTTAATGTGAGAGGATGGGGATTTGTGGGGGCTGGCGCACAGGGGTTGATGTGAGAGGATGGGCTATTGTGAGGGAGGGTGGACAGGTCACTGGGGTTGAATGTAAGAGGATGGGGGTATTGTGGGGTCAGTGGGACAGAACACTAAGGGGTGCATGTGAGACGATGGGCTGTTGGGGTGTGGGTGGGGGACAGGGGAGGTAAGGGGCTTTTTTTACTTGTGAGCTCCTTAATACTTTAATAATAGATTAATATTTCAGTATTATTATAACAAGGGCATAGACAGACGGCCGTATAACTCATGCGAGGATCGCACTGCAATCCTCGGACTTGCTGGTACCGCTCCTGACATGTATAATATATGGTATATACAGCGTAGTGTCGCATACACTGCTGTATTATACAATATACAACAGTTCTAACGCTCCATACCTAATATGCAGGATAATGTACAGTGTATATGATGTAACCTGTATAAGATACGACATTGGCTTGCCCCCCCCCTAGTTTTGATCCTGGGTACGCCCATGTCCGGTACTATTTTGCAGCCAGCTTGCAGCGCCGCAACACACCGCCAGCCCCGGCCCCCGCGGACTGATCTCTGCAGTGCGGCGATTGGGTAGCGGCCGCGGCCATCTTCTTTAATCACGAGGCGGAGCCGGAGAGGAGAGAGGTACTGTGTGAGCTGAGCTGTGGCGCTGCCTGGGCCCTGGAGTGGAGCTGGAGGAGTGTGTCTGTGTGGACTGAGGTGGTCTATATAGATAGACGCCGGTCAGAGTAGTAAGGCCTCCATGGAAGAGCAGTTCTTCTAGCCCCCTGCGTTGTCTTCTTCTCTGGAGAGCTTGAGGTCTATGCTCAGAGCTGTCTGTAGGGCACAGCTGTAGAAAGCCCCCCAGCTGGAGACAGACCACCAGCTCCCAGATCCTGGTGACTTCTTAGACATTATTACCGAGAAGCTTGCAATCCACTTGTATGTACCCAGGTGTATAGAGTCACATTTACATCCTGGGCTTTTTATACGGTCTACTTTATAAAGATGACAGTAATACCTATATCGTACCTTAGGTACTGTACATGCAGTGGTGGTGGGGGAACTGTAAGTCCCAGCATTGCATATTGGCATCTGATCTATAGAGATTACTGCAGGTAATACAATAAATATGTTCTATTATTACAATCACTAGTATAAGTCCCAGCATCTCCCCATTTGTCTAGATATTAGACACACGTTTATTATTCAGATATTATGTAGTATCGACTTTAGGCTGATCCAAACAATCGTATTTTTGGTCAGAAGAAAAAATGGCAGCACGCACGAGTTGCATCCGATTATGGGATCGCACTCAGCCAGGCAAATCAGTGAGTCCGTGAAAAAAAAAATCAGACTGCACTCGGATGACATCTGAGTGCAGTCTGATTTTCACAGCTTCACAGCTTTACAGCTTCTCCACATCCGCAAAATCGGAGCACGCTGTGAGCACACTCTGATCAAACTCCGATCAGAGTGTGATTAGCTTAATCGGAACGATTTTCTCGGATGAGACAAAATACGGTCGTGTGACCCTATCCTTAGAGAAATAAATACATTATTATTATTATTGATGAGCAAATGTGCTTGTTTGTTAGGCAATCCCTGCATGTGTTGCGGGTGTCGAACAGCCATAAGACATGCAACCGCGGGGACTGGAACATATTTTTCGAGCATGCAGAAGACATTCGGTTAGAACCCGAGCATGCTCAGATAACACCTTATCCGAGTACGTTCACTCATCACTAATTATTGTATATTGTATTTCTGGATAGAAGGTAGAACTGTAAGTCCCAGCTACATAATACTATAGTTTAATCTTCAGTTCAGTATGAGACTAGAAAGAGACTTCTTAATCAGAATGTAGTGCACAGCCTGGTCAGCCGGTCAGTCAAGTGAGACAGCTGCATAGAAATATATATATAGAAATATATGCAGCTGTCACACTCGGGTCAGGAGAGCCGCTGGCCAGAATGTGCGCTGTTCTGATCTCATTCCAATTTATTGTTTTTCAACTGACTGCGCCCCTACTTTTTTTTTTGAGGAAAAGGTGTGTGTGTGAATGGGTGTGGCTTTAAAAATGGGTGTGGCTTAAAAATGGGTGTGACTTAAAATGGGTGTGGTTTTCCGACGCACAAACACAGAACCTGTTGTTAAAAATTTGAATCCCACCCCTGCGTCAAGGTGCCAAAACTGACACCTTGCCATGACGGACTGTGCACGTCAATGGACATTAAGGGGTTAAGCTGTGCCAACAGTTGTTGCCTTTTCTCCATGCTGCTTGCCTATTGTCCTGTAGCCCATCCCAGTCTTGTGCAGGTCTACAATTTTGTCCCTGGTGTCCTTAGACAGCTCTTTGGTCTTGGCCATTGTGGAGAGGTCAGAGTGTGATTGATTGACTGTGTGGACAGGTGTCTTTTATATAGGAGTTCAAACAGGTGCAATTAATAATACAGGTAATGAGTGCAGAGTAGGAGGGCTTCTTATAGAAAAACTAACAGGTCTGTGAAATCCAGAATTCTTGCTGGTTGGTAGGTGACCAAATACTTATTTCATGCAATCATTTGAAATTTAATTATTTAAAAATCCTATAATGTGATTTTCTGTTTTTTGTTTTTAGATTCTGTCAATCACAGACAGCGTTGCGGGCAGGGAGAGCTGGATGTCAGCTGAATACCGGCGGTGATCGCATGCGCATAGCTCCTCTGCACGCAAAATCGGTCCTCTAGACCAATCGGTAATGTGATCACCAAGAAAGGGAACAAGAGCTGGGGGGACAAAGGAGAGAGTAAGTTCCGCTTTACAGGCAGGAGGCTGAATTTACCCTGTAACTGGTGATAATTTACTAAACAAGGTTAGAGAGGCAATTTTTTTTTTTAAAAAGGATAAATATTTAAAGAAAAAAAAATATTCTGCCACTCTAAATCGTTATTTTCAACCTTGATCCTATAAAACAAAATATGTCCAGCATATAAAAATCATTTCTACGGCAAGCACATCACAATTTGAATTATTTTTAGGGGTCCTTTTTGGTCGTAAAAAAAGAACGTTTCCCCCCAATATTATCAAAGAAAAAAAGAAAAAAGGAATATCAAAATTACAAAATAATAATAATAATCTTTATTTATATAGCGCCAACATATTCCGCAGCGCTTTACAGTTTAACAGTTTCAAAACACAAGTCATAGTAACAACGTTAACAATACAATAATTAAAGCAAAATAAGCCGCCCTGCTCGTGAGAGCTTACAATCTACAATGAGGTGGGGGAGATACAAAGTACAGGTGTGTATATACAATGGTGCATTTACAATGATGGTCCAGCCATCTTGAGGCAGTGAGGAATGGATGGAGATAGTGAATGGGCTACACATACACACTTAAACATAGAATGACTTTGGTTAGTGAATGTGATAGGCCACTCTGAACAAATGTGTTTTGAGGGAGCGCCTGAAACCATGCAAATTGTGGATAGTCCTAATTTCTTGGGGTAGAGCATTCCAGAGGATTGGCGCAGCGCGGGAGAAGTCTTGGAGTCGGGAGTGGGAGGTACGGATTAGTGCAGAGGTTAGTCGAAAGTCGTTTGCAGAGCGCAGCAGTCGGTTAGGCCGATAGATAGAAATGAGGGAGGAGATGTAGGGGGGTGCTGCACTGTGGAGAGCTTTGTGGGTGAGAACCAGTACTTTGAATTGGATCCTATAATGAATGGGCAGCCAGTGTAAGGTGTTGTGAATGGGTTTGAGATGAGTTCTGAGCAGAGGCTCCCTCTGGTGGTTACAAGCGGTGCTAGTGAAGATTGTGAGGACTGGGAATCAGGTGTTACTGACTGGTCTTATATAAGGGAGTCATTTTCCCATCAGGGTTGCCGGTGATCAATTGTTCTGGTCTGAATCCTTCATTCCAGTTTCCCTTGTAGCCTGCTGTGTCGTGTCTGCATCTCCTGCTTACAGATAAGACTTTTGCTTCTTTTGTGTTTGTGCTATATTTTTGCATTTTGTACTGCACTTCTTTGGGGGCCTTCAGGGTCCCCTCCGGGGGCTTCTGCCCTCTCAGTTTAGTTCAGCCACTGAGTTTTGTTCTTTTGCTTTTTCCAGTTTTTTCAGTGGCTGCTGTTTTGATTTTGTTACACCAGAGAACTAATTTAGGTGGTAGAGGTCGTGTGATCTCAGGTGATTTTGAAATTAGTAGAGTTGGTGCTTTTCAGGGTTTTCTGGGATTGCAGTAAGTACCCTTCCTGTCCTTTTCTATTTAGATAGTTTGGGCCCCAGCGTTTGCTCATACTATTTTCTTTCTGTGTCAGTATTTCCTCTTGTCTAACCGCCATTACATGTTTGGGGGCTTTCTATTATCTTTGGGGTTCTGCTCCGGGGCAGATAGCTTTCCTATTTCTATCTTTAGGTGTAGTTAGTTTCTCACGCTGTGACGAGGCGTCTAGGACCAACGTAGGAACGCTCCACGGCTGCCTCTAGTTGTGGTGGTTAGTCAGGGTACTGCAATCTCATAGATTCCAACTGCTCTGGTTATTGCCTTTTTGCCTGCTCTCCTCAGCTACCAAAACATAACAGTATCACCGGCCTAAAAAATTGAAAATTGTATGGTACTCACAGAAGGGAAAAATATTGTGAAAGAAAAAAGGTTGTCAGAGTTGTCAGAGATATTTTACTGTTTGTTGCATTTTTTTTTTTTTTTTTAACAATATTTTTCCCTTCTGTGAGTACCATACAATTTTCAATTTTTTAGGCCGGTGATACTGTTATGTTTCGGTAGCTGAGGAGAGCAGGCAAAAAGGCAATACACCAGAGCAGTTGGAATCTATGAGATTGCAGTACCCTGACTAACCACCACAACTAGAGGCAGCCGTGGAGCGTTCCTACGTTGGTCCTAGACGCCTCGTCACAGCCTGAGAAACTAACTACACCTAAAGATAGAAATAGGAAAGCTATCTGCCCCGGAGCAGAACCCCAAAGATAATAGAAAGCCCCCAAACATGTAATGGCGGTTAGACAAGAGGAAATACTGACACAGAAAGAAAATAGTATGAGCAAACGCTGGGGCCCAAACTATCTAAATAGAAAAGGACAGGAAGGGTACTTACTGCAATCCCAGAAAACCCTGAAAAGCACCAACTCTACTAATTTCAAAATCACCTGAGATCACACGACCTCTACCACCTAAATTAGTTCTCTGGTGTAACAAAATCAAAACAGCAGCCACTGAAAAAACTGGAAAAAGCAAAAGAACAAAACTCAGTGGCTGAACTAAACTGAGAGGGCAGAAGCCCCGGAGGGGACCCTGAAGGCCCCCAAAGAAGTGCAGTACAAAATGCAAAAATATAGCACAAACACAAAAGAAGCAAAAGTCTTATCTGTAAACAGGAGATGCAGACACGACACAGCAGGCTACAAGGGAAACTGGAATGAAGGATTCAGACCAGAACAATTGATCACCGGCAACCCTGATGGGAAAATGACTCCCTTATATAAGACCAGTCAGTAACACCTGATTCCCAGTCCTCACAATCTTCACTAGCACCGCTTGTAACCACCAGAGGGAGCCTCTGCTCAGAACTCATCTCAAACCCATTCACAACAGTAAGGACTGGCGAAGAGCGGAAGCGTCCGAGTACCGATTAGCCAGATGGATGACCCTGGCTGCTGCATTAAGGATGGACTGGAGAGGGGATAGTCGAGTAATGGGGAGGCCAAGTAATAGAGCGTTGCAGTAGTCCAGGCGGGAGTGGATCAATGCTACAGTGAGGGTTTTTGTTGTTTCCATGGTGAGAAAAGGGCGGATTCTAGAGATGTTCTTTAGGTGTAGACGGCAAGAGCGGGCAAGAGATTGTATATGGGAGGTGAAGGAGAGATTGGTGTCAAACATAACACCCAGACAGCGAGCCTGCTGCCGGGGTGTTATTATGGTACCGTCCACGGAGAGGGAAATGTCAGATTTAGGGAGGTTAGTAGACGGCGGGAGCAGAAGGAGTTCAGTCTTGGAGAGGTTAAGTTTCAGATAGAGAGCGGACATGATGTTGGAGACTGCGGACAGACAGTCAGTGGCGTTCTGTAGTACAGTGGGGGTAAGGTCGGGGGATGACGTGTATAGTTGTGTGTCATCAGCATAAAGATGGTACTGAAAGCCAAATCTGCTGATGGTCTGTCCAATTGGGGCCGTGTAGAGAGAGAAGAGAAGGGGGCCAAGGACTGAGCCCTGGGGTACACCGACAGTGAGAGGAAGAGGAGATGACGTGGAGAGAGAGAACGAAACACTGAAGGAGCGGTCAGAAAGATAGGAGGAGAACCAGGAGAGAACAGTGTCCTTAATACCTAGTGACTGGAGCCTAGAGAGTAGGAGACGGTGGTCAACCGTGTCGAAAGCTGCAGAAAGGTCGAGTAGAATGAGCAGAGAGTGGTCGCCGTTACGTTTTGCTGTAAGAAGGTCATTGGTCACTTTGATGAGTGCAATTTCAGTCGAATGTAGGGGGCGGAAGCCGGACTGTGAAGGGTCTAGGATGGAGTAAGTGGAGAGGTAACGGGTGAGGCGGGAGTAGACTAGGTGCTCCAAAAGTTTAGAGATGAAGGGGAGATTGGAGACCGGTCTGTAGTTGTTTGTGCAGGAAGGGTCAAGAAGTAAGCCTCATATATCTTAAAAAAAAAACCTCGAAAATGTGCCTGGTGAGGACCTAGTTCTGAATTTGTTAAATAGGCAGTAGTGTTGAGCGATACGATAATGCAAATATCGGCTATCGGCCGATATTAGCTCTATCGGCCTTTCGATAATTCGTTTCGATATTTTCGTCTTATCGAATACCGGAATCGGATTTGTCACTGTCACTGTGAGTGTCCGTCGGTCGGGTCTGTCAGGAGTCAGCGGCACTTACCTGGCAGAAGATCTCCGGCGGTCACGTCCTGGACTGCTTGATGGCCGCCATTGTCTTCTCCCTGGCGGTCACATGCAGTTTTTCGTGATAACTGCAGTGACTGCAGGGTAATCCCGGCCGTAAACCAGTCCGATGACGTCACCGCCGGGGAAGCAGGTAATCAGCTGTGCTGCGCCGGGATTCTGATGTAGCAGAGCTGGATCGTCGTGGGACACTCGTTACTATGGACTGCGTCGGTCAGGTGGTATACTTTTTTTTTTTTTTTCATTTTTTTACAGGAGATCGATGGCGTTGCAGGATGAGACTGTAATAAAAGTAATGAAAACTGTGTTTTTTTTTTTTTTATTAAATTAAAAAACTTTTTTATAAACATTCACCCGTCCGGGTACATAAACAATTTAACTATTTATCAACAATTTAACTATTTACATACAGGGACCCTGTCCGGGTTATTTATACTTCTTTGGCAGGGGTGTTCCAGGTACCACCTGGTACTCTTCTGATGCTTGCCAAACATCCGAGGCACCAAGGACCACCAGGACCTGATGACGTCGTGTGGCCTGTACAGTCAAGTCGTGACCCGCTATCTGGGTCTGTGTGGCCACCTCTTTCATCTCCCTCCGGGTCTGGAACCCTATGTCCCGGACTGAACGAACCCCAGGGGGCCTAACAGGCGCCGGGTACGGGCCAGCTATACTTATCATGTCCATAGCTGGGGCTGCTGAGGAGACCACTGAGGGAGGCTTGGGAGATTTACGGCGTGGGGTGGGCACTTTTGCAGAGGCCTGGATGTGGGAGGCTGAAGGCTCCGAGGGTCTCACAGGTTCCTGACACACTGGGGAGTAGGGGTCGCACCTGGTAACATTTAGGGCTTACCATCCATTGTAACCCCAGTGTCGGGTGTAAGTCACCAAGTCTCCTGGCAACAGGTCCCTCCCAGGTGTCCTTCTGGGAGGTGAGCCTCCACGTCCCGCCGGTTCACAAAGACTTCTAAATAAAGTCCAGGCTCCTTGATGAAGCCCCAACCACCTTTCAATTTAAAGTTCCGTACTGCACCCTTACGCCGCGGCTCACACAGGGTTCCTTTATCCTTTCTCATCCGGTCCTTATCTGCCCGGTCCTTCTCCAGGTTACGTTGCCGAAGTTTTAGGGTTTCTCGCTGCTCCCTTTGTCGCTCTGCTTCCCGCTCCCAACGTCTCCACTCTTCCTCCTGACGCCGGTTGTAATTCTCCTCCACCAGCTGCTCCATGTCTCCACCACTCCACTGCAGCTTACAGTGTCCGGTTTGCGGCAGCTCTCCTGTCGCCCCCAGTCCTGGCGGCGCTCCCCTGCGGAGGAAGCAGACGGCTCTAAATCAGATGACAGTCGGGGCTCCGGTACAGGCAGGTAGTGCTCTGGTGCCTGCGCGGCCTCCTCCATGAGGACGGGTGTCGCTTCTTCTGTCTCAGCGACGGGGGCAGACAGCGGGATCTGGGGTGCTGACGGTGCTGCGGTTTTTGCAGGAACGAGTGCCTCCACTGCGACAACGTCAACCGGATCACATTGCAAGGACTCCTCTACTAGAACGGGTGCCTCACCTTCCGGTACAGACACTTCAGGTAAGAGGGATTGGCGCCGCTCCAAGTTTAGTTTTAGGGCACGCCAGCTCGCTTCCATCCTGGCGACCTCCTCCCGGTGCCGGGCCAGGCCTCTTAGGGTATCCTCCGCTTCTTGCAGCGTAGGAGGGTTTCCAGGCCGGGTGCCCAACGGTGGTTCCGTGGCGATCGGGTCGCTTCCGTGGGGGGAGAGCTCTGACTGCTCCATCCCTTCACACTTCTGCTCGTGTCCATTAGCCATCTCTGCCAAGTCACATGTGTCATTAGCATCTGGAAAGGGCCCCTCTTTTGTAGGGAGGTGGGACCTTCGTGTTAGTTTCCACACACTGAGGAGGATGAGGGGCGGAACTGAAGAGCTGTGGGGCACGATCTTACATTGCAGTACCATTTAGAGTGGGCGGCCATCGTTTTCGCGTCACTGAGTGAGTGTACACCCATGAAGAGCACTCCCTTCTTCTTCACCAGTGCCTCGTCGTGACGCAGATATGGCGGAAAAATGGCAAATACATTCTCTGATGATTTTAGCAATTCTCAAGCACAAAACCAGTTCAATTCAGGCACACAGGACTCGCTTATAGCGAGCTACAGAATCCTGTTCGTGACGCCCAAGTTGAGTCACACAGAGCCAGAGGTTTTGGGGTACTCGGCACCGAGCCCGTCGACTTCTATGGGGTATGTCACGGCTTTACCCGGCAATTGAATCAGAGTCTATTTTACTATGTAGAAGTGTATAAACTATAAATATATGTATATATATGTCACAATGACATGTATATATATATATATATATATATGTATTCTATGTGTGTATATTTTGTGTTTACAACGTAAGAAAGGGTTTTTTTTGTTGCGATATTTTGTTCCATAGACTTACATGGGACTTCCGCTATCGAAATCGGATATCGACGATATTTAGTGCTATCAGCGATACAATTTCGATACGATATTTTTAGATATCGAGCACTATCGCTCAACACTAATAGGCAGTTATAATTCCGGATAAGGCACAAATGAAGATACAGTGTTTGGTTAAAAGTAAGTAGGTCACCATTGTGTTCCTTTGTACTTGCGATTGTATAGACTCCAGCATTTAGAATAGTCCAATTACATATTATTTATAGCAGTATGCGATCAATAACTTCCTAGTATGGAACCATTGAAATCTAAAGATTCTTCAGTGTTAAACACTTTGCCTTTAATAAAAGCCTATCACTTCACTAGCTTCCTCAAATTAATTCTTAGCAAAACTATAAATGTCACTGGATGTAGAATTTTACAAAAGTTGATGCATTTTCTTATTGCCTTCTGAAGTAGTTAGGCTTGTAGCTTGTATATTATTTATATGTTGCTTAGAAATTCTTTCCATAGCTCACAGCATGTTTCTGGAATTATAAATGTACTTTTCTCAGTTTTTTATTTTCTGACATATTTTCTTCCATTGCAAATTATCCAAAACCATGAAGAAATGTGTATTAGTTTAGACTATTCTTTCATAATAATACAAAAGCTTATATAGTAAACATACCATTTGGATTTGTGTCATTACCAACAATTTGATTATCATTGTGTAATTATAGTATATTTACAACATGGAGATTAAAAATTGGTGTGTGCTGTATGATACATATGAAAAAAAAAACAATGCTAGAGATAGGAGATAACAGTTGGTACTCATAAAGTTCTATGGAGAACTGTAACTTCCTCTAACACCTCCCTACTCCATAGAATTTTAAAAACACCAACTGTCACCTCCTACCTCAGTTATGGTAAAATCTGTCTTCACTGAATACAGTCTGTACAGACTTTACCCATGAATTGAGATTGAATGATCAGTCCAAGATGAGCAAGAAGCAGAGTTCTCTGATATGATACAGCGGAAAAACCACAAATAATGTAATAATAATTATTACTTGCGCTAAGATTAGATGTGTTAGAGAGGTAGGAAAAAATTGTGCGGTTAGTTAAGCCAGGATAAAACTCAAATTAGGTTCTCCGTAATATAGTGTTTGTTTTATATAATTACCATTATATAAATATTAATGTAATAAAGTAATAAATACTCAGAATTCCAAATCACAGACTTTATTACCTGCAGGTCTAAAGGGGTGATTTACGCTATAAAATGCCCTTGCACTAAATTTTATGTAGGAAGAATAAAACGGGCAATGAACAAAAGTTAACGAACATCTTTGTATTTCAATTATGTTTAGTGAATTTTAATTTTACAAAAGGTTAGGAAAGGAGAAAAGGGAAGGAAGGATGAACACGGGAAAAACAAGCAGGGAGAGAATGGGGAATCATAAAAATTAGAGATCTCAAACTATCTAATACAATATCTAGTTTTGAATAACAAAAAGCAAAAGGAAATGAAATAAGATAAAAATATATAAAAGAATATTACAACCAGAACACCTCTTCACATTTTAAGGTATATCTTGAAGTAAAAAGTAAAGGAAGAGTACTGAAAAGGGTTACAGTATTTGAAATGTTGAGTTCCAAAGGTCCAATTTTTTGGAATATTTTATGAGACAGTCATTATGTATTGCGAAGCGTTGTTCCAGAGAACTGTTCAGGTGCATCTTATCCATTATCTCTGAAAATTTAGATATTTCTGGTCTGTTCCAAAAGAAGGCCAGAGAATTATTGATTACCAGGAAGAGATGAATAAGTACATGTCTAATCGAGAAGTCAAGTTCTTTTAGACCGATTGAGAGTAAAGCCATCTGAAGGGGTGATGATCAGTAAATTATTTTGAAGAAGTACCGTAAATTTATATTAAACAAACATCTTTGTAACATTAGGGAAAAGTTTGATGATCACCCAATTTCAAAGCACTTTGCTAAAGTGCATTTAGGATTAGTGAAAGGGATCGATGTAACAGGCATTCAAATTATACAAAAACATTGGCGCAATGGTAATTATATAAAACAAATGTCAAGGGCAGAGAGCTGTTGGATATTCCAACTTGATACTTTAAAGCCAAGAAGCTTAAACAACAAGATTGAACTTTTTTGCTTTTGAAGACTGACACCATATTTGGACCTCGATGTCTATATAAACCCACACAGCTTCACAAAGGAGGAACCCTGAGGAAGGAAACCGATAGATTTCCGAAACACTTAGGAATTTGATCCCAAGTGTCCACCATACTTCATCACTTCATCATCACATGACCACGAGTGTCACGTGACTCAATACGTCACGCAGATCCTGCAGGTATCATACACTTCATACGCTGGACCCAGCGTAAGGGCATCTGTTAACGGCCAGGACAGCGCTCCAACTATATCAAGTCTATATTGTTTGCAGCATCTGCTGCCTGAATGCTACATATACCAACCGGGAAACCCTTCTGGCAAAGAAAGATGTCCTAGGACATTATGGAGAACCTAAAGGAAACGTTGACCTCTTCACATCCAAACCAGGTACTCTCCACCCGATTTTATTGAGTAATGCACAGGCAACTCATTCTTATTAACATCGTAATTTGAGTTTCTTCCTGGCTTAACTAGCCACACAATTTTTTCCTACCTCTCTAACACAATTAATCTTAGCTCAAGTAATAACTAAATATATTTTTAATGCTGTCATTGATATGAATATCTCACCAGATGTCCATAACAGCCCATTCAATCAACACAGGCAAAGAAATCCAACCATAGATGTCTGTTATGCTGGGTGATGGAGAAGCTAGGTACACAACAACAGGAAGAGGTGGGGAAGCCCAAACACTAGAAAAGGGGGGAGTGGAGAGCCCTCGGCAGATCTGACAACACCCTGTCTCTCCTAAAGTCCCTAAATAGGATCTGAACCTATTGCCAAGCAGGAACCTAATCCCTGACTATCCCTAGTGATAGGCCCTGGAAAGTGAGGGGACAGGGTAAGCTCTAGTCAGCCCTCACTACAACTAAGACAAAGGAAAACAAAAAAGGAATACACTTAGCTTGAGACGACACAAGAGAGCTCACCCCAGCAGTTCTCCAAGAGGCTCCAAGAAGAAACTAGCTGACTTCTAGCACTTCCAACCAGACAGAGGTAAATAAAGCTAACACCAGCGCCTTGCTGAAGGGACTCAGGGTATTTAAACATCCAGCAAGAGTGTGTCAATAAGCAGCAGAAGGTGGAGGTCGTTGCTAGATCCAAGAGGGAGTAGGATATCACTCCATAACAGAGATGCAAAAATCAAGAAGGTGCTTGCAAAGCCAAGCGCAATGACCTTCTACAGCCGGATCCAAAATGACTGTCTGTTGCACCTGGCAGACCTGTAACAATGTTCATAAATTAAGTTATGTGTAATAATGAGAAATGACACAGGAAAAAAGTATTGAACACATGAAGCAAGAGAGGTGCAAAAAGGCAAGGAAAGTCATGACACTAGCTGAAATCTATCAGTAATTAGAAAGCAATCCTGCCACTTAGTGAAAAATAATATTAGGTGGTACAACTGATGGCCTATAAAAAGGTGTCTTATTAATAAGGTGCCACACAAGAAAGATCTCATGATGGGTAAAACCAGTGAGTTGTCTCAAGACCTTCGCAACCTTATTGTTGAAAAACATACTGATGCTTTTGGTCACAGAAGAATTTCTAAACTATTGAATGTTCCAGTGAGCACTACTAGGGCCATAATCCGGACGTGAAAAAAACATAATTTCACCATAAACCGGCCACAACCAGGTGCTACCAAGATTTCAGACAGATGAGTAAAAATAATTGTTAGAAGAGTTGTCCAAGAACCAAGGACCACCTGTGGAAAGCTACAGAACCACCTGGACTCAGCAGGTGCAATTGTTTCAAAGAAAAGTAATGCACTCAGCCTCCATGGCCTGCATGCATGCTCACCACTCAAAACTCCATTGCTGAACAAAAAGCATGTTGAAGCGTTTTTAAAGTTTGCCTAACAACATTTAGACAAGCCTGTGAAATACTGTGAGAATATAGTCTGGTCAGATGCGATCAAAATTGAACTCTTTGGATGCCATAATACACACCATATTTGGAGGCCAAAAGGCACTGCATATCACCCCAAAAACACCATACCGACTGTGAAGCTTGGAGGTGGGAACACCATGGTGTGACACTGTTTTTCAGCATACGTCACTGGCAAACTTCAAATTATTGAAGGAAGGATGAATGGACAAATCTATCCATTGAATGGTATAAGTTGAATGGAGCAGGTCAGATATGGCCTTGGTCAGATGTGACATCATTTTAAGTGTGACATCTTTGAAGTGTTACATCAGAAATATATCCAGAATGAAAGCGCATGGTATATTCCCTTTCATGCTGTCATGTCCTGATCCATCTACTTTCATCCACAGGTACGTCTGAACCTTCTCTCTATCCAGAATACCCACTGCACCCCAGAATCCTATGTACCCCTATTCTTCTGCTTTAACTGGTATGTCTGAACCTTCTCTCTATCCAGAATACCACTGCACCCAGAATCCTATGTACCCCTATTCTTCTGCTTTAACTGGTACATCTGAACCTTCTCTCTATCCAGAATACCCACTGCACCCCAGAATCCTATGTACCCCTATTCTTCTGCTTTAACTGGTAGTCTGAACTTCTCTCTATCCAGAATACCCACTGCACCCCAGAATCCTATGTACCCTATTCTTCTGCTTTAACTGGTACGTCTGAACCTTCTCTCTATCCAGAATACCCACTGCACCCCAGAATCCTATGTACCCCTATTCTTCTGCTTTAACTGGTACGTCTGAACCTTCTCTCTATCCAGAATACCCACTGCACCCAGAATCCTATGTACCCCTATTCTTCTGCTTTAACCCCTTCCCGACCCATGACGCCAAGTAGGCATCATGAAAATCAGTGCCAATCCGACCCATGACGCCTATGTGGCGTCATGAAAGGATCGCGTCCCTGCGGGTCGGGTGACTGGGGTCACTGAAAGGTCACCCGACCCGCCGGCACAGGACCCTTTGTGCTTCACCACAGGGGGGTAGGCTTAACCCCCCCGTGGCCACGATCGCTCTGATTGGCTGTTAAAAGTGAAACAGCCAATCAGAGCAATCTGTAATATTTCACCAATATAATTGGTGAAATATTACAATCCAGCCATGGCCGATGCTGCAATAGCATCTCCCATGGCTGGACACCGAGCCCTGACCCCCCCACACGGATTCACGGCGGCGATCGGCCGCCGCCACCGAAAGATGGCAGCGATCGGTCACCGCCGTCACTAACAGCTCCCCTCCTCCTTTGCTCCGGTGCCCCCACCTTCCGATCCCCCCCCCTAACCTTCCGACCACCCTACTCACCTCTCCCGATCCACCGATGTCCCTGGATCGGTCCCGGCGTCCACCCGGGCCTCTTCATGGGCGCCGCCATCTTGGAAAATGGCGGGCGCATGCGCAGTGCGCCCGCCGGCCGGCGCATGCGCAGTGCGCCCTGCCTAGTCAAAAAAATTATTTTGATCACTGTGATAAACTGTCACAGTGATCAAAATAAAAAAAAGTAAGTGAACCCCCCCTGTCATAGGTAAGGAAAAATAATAAAGAATTTTTTTTTTTTCCTATTAGGCCCTGTGCACACGTTGCGGATTTTGCTGCGGATCCGCAGCTGATTTCTCTGCTGATCCGCAGCTGATTTCTCTGCTGATCCGCAGCTGATTTCGCTGCTGATCCGCAGCGGATTTCGCTGCTGATCCGCAGCGGATTTCGCTGCTGATCCGCAGCTGATTTCGCTGCTGATCCGCAGCTGATTTCGCTGCTGATCCGCAGCTGATTTCGCTGCTGATCCTCAGCTGATTTCGCTGCTGATCCGCTGCTGATTTCGCTGCGGATCAGCAGCGAAATCAGCTGCGGATCAGCAGCGAAATCAGCTGCGGATCAGCAGCGGATTTCGCTGCTGATCCGCAGCTGATTTCGCTGCTGATCCGCAGCTGATTTCGCTGCTGATCCGCAGCGGATTTCGCTGCTAATCCGCAGCTGATTTCGCTGCTGATCCGCAGCTGATTTCGCTGCTGATACGCAGCGGATTTCGCTGCTAATCCGCAGCGGATTTTGCTGCGGATCAGCAGCGGATTTTGCTGCGGATCCGCAGCGGATTTGGCGCTGCGGATCCACAGCAGATCCAGAAACCATGTACAGTACAATGCAAATAAATGGTAAAAAAAAACGCTGTGCACATGCTGCAGATTTTTCAGCGCGGATTTGCTGCGGTTTTAAATCCGCAGCATGTCAATTCTTTGTGCGGATTCCGCAGCGATTTTACACCTATTCCATTATAGGTGTAAAACCGCAGAGAAAAACCGCAGCAAATCCGCGCTAAATACGCAGGTAAAAGGCAGGTCGTTTTACCTGCGGATTTTAGAAAAATCCGCAAGTGAATCCGCAACGTGTGCACGGGGCCTTAGGGTCAGGCTGGGTTCATATTGCATTATGGCAGTCCGTTAGATGGACTGCGTTTCACCGCGGTATAACGCGGTGTAACGCAGTCCGTTAACGCTGCCATTCACCCCATTTGTGTGCGCATCGCAACGCATGCCATGAAGCGGCATGCGTTCGCGACGTGTCGTCATTCAGTGACGGAGCCTTGGACGCAGGCTGCAGCGTCTGGGCTCCATCACCGCTAGCACAGATGAATCATCGCTGATTCCTCTGCACTAGCGGGTATAGCATAACGCGATCGCGTTATGCTATACCGTTACCAGCCCGTCAACGCTACGTGTTGAACGGGCTGGTAAAACGCAATATGAACTCAGCCTTAGGGTTAGAACTAGGGTTAGGGTTAGAACTAGGGTAAGGGTTAGAACTAGGGTAAGGGTTAGAACTAGGGTTAGGGTTGGAATTAGGGTTAGGGTTGGAATTAGGGTTAAGGTTGGGATTAGGGTTAGGGTTGGGATAAGCGTTAGGGGTGTTTTGGGGTTAGGGTTGGGATTAGGGTTAGGCTTGTGGTTAGGTTTATGGTTAGAGTTGGGATTAGGGTTAGGGGTGTGTTGGGGTTAGGGTTATGGTTAGGGTTTGTATTAGGGTTAGGGGTGTGTAGGGGTTAGGGTTGGGGTTAGGGGTGTGTTGGGGTTAGGGTTGGAGTTAGAATTGAGAGGTTTCCACTATTTAGGTACATCAGGGGATCTCCATACGCGACATGGCACCACCATTGATTCCTGCAAATTTTGCGTTCAAAAAGTCAAACAGTGCTCCCTTTATTCCAAGCCCCGACGTGTGCCCAAACAGTGGTTTACCCCCACATATGGGGTATCAGCGTACTCGGGAAAAATTGCACAACAACTTTGGGGGTCTAATTTCTCCTGTTACTGTTGGGAAAAAAAATTGGGGACTAAAAAAGTTATTTTTGTGGAAAAAAAATGATTTTTTATTTTCACGGCTCTGCGTTATAAACTTCTGTGAAGAACTTGGGGGTTCAAAGTGCTCACCACACATCTAGATAAGTTCCTTGCGGGGTCTAGTTTCCAAAATGGGGTCACTTGTGGGGAGTTTATACTGTTTAGGCACATCAGGGACTCTGCAAACGTAACATGACGCCCGCAGACCATTCCATCAAGTCGGCAATTCAAAACGTCACTACTTCCCTTCCGAGCCCCGAAGTGTGCCCATACAGTAGTTTTCTCCCACATATGGGATATCAGCGTACTCAGGACAAATTGGACAACAACTTTTGAGGTCTAATTTCTCCTGTTACCCTTGGGAAAATAAAAAAATTGGGGACTAAAAGATCATGTTTGTGGAAAAAATATGATTTTTTTATTTTCATGGCCCGGCGTTATAAACTTCTGTGTAGCCCTTGGGGGTTCAAAGTGCTCACTACACAGCTAGATAAGCTCCTTGGGGGGTCTAGTTTCCAAAATGGGGTCACTTGTGGGGGGTTTCTACTGTTTAGGCACATCAGGGGCTCTGCAAAGCAACATGACGCCCACAGAACATTCCATCAAGTCTGCATTCCAAAATGGCGCTCCTTCCCTTCTGTGCTCTCCCATGCGCCAAAACAGTGGTTCCCCCCCACATATGGGGTACCAGTGTACTCAGGACAAACTGTACAACAACTTTTGTGGTCCAATTTCTCCTGTTACCCTTGTGAAAATAAAAAATTGCGGGTTAAAAAAATCAGTTTTTGAGGAAAAAAATGATTTTTTATTTTCACGGCTCTGCATTACAAACTTCTGTGAAGCACGTGGGGGTTCAAGGTGCTCACCACACATCTAGTTAAGTTCCTTGAGGGGTCTAGTTTACAAAATGTGGTCACTTGTGGGGGGTTTCTACTGTTTAGGCACATCAGGGGCTCTGCCCGCCCGCAGACCATTCCATCAAGTCGGCATTTCAAAGCGTCACTACATCCCTTCCAAGCCCTGACGTGTGCCCAAACAGTGGTTTCTCCCCACATGTGAGGTACTAGCGTACTTAGGACAAATTAGACAACAACTTTTGGGGTCCCATTTCTCCTGTAACCATTGTGAAAATAAAAAATATGGGGCTAAATAATAATTTTTTGAGAAAAAAAAATGATTTTTTATTTTCACGGCTCTGCGTTATAAAGTTTTGTGAAGCACCTGGGGGTTCAAAGTGCTCACTGTGCATCTGCATAAGTTTCTTAGGGGGTCTAGTTTCCAAAATGGGGTCATTTGTGGGGGAGCTCCAAAGTTTAGGCATACAGGGGCTCTCCAAACATGACATGGTGTCCGCTAACGACTGGAGCTAATTTTCCATTCAAAAAGTCAAATGGCGCTCCTTCCCTTCTGAGCCCTGCCGTGCGCCCAAACAGTGGTTTATGACCACATATCAGGTATCTGTGTACTCAGGAGAAATTGCCCAACAAATTTTAGGATCCAATTTATACTGTTGCCCATGTGAAAATGAAAAAACAGGCTAAAAGAAAATTTTTGTGAAAAAAAAGTACTTTCTTTTTTTTACGGATCAATTTGTGAAGCACTTGTGGGTTCAAAGTGCTCACTCTGCATCTAGATAAGTTCCTTGGGGGGTCTAGTTTCCAAAATGGGGTCACTTGTGGGGGAGCTCCAATGTTTAGGCACACAGGGACTCTCCAAATGCGACATGGCATCCGCTAAATATTCCAGCATATTTTCCATTCAAAAAGTCAAATGGCGCTCCTTCCCTTCTGAGCCCTGCCGTGCGCCCAAACAGTGGTTTATGACCACATATGAGGTATCGGTGTACTCAGGAGAAATTGCCCAACAAATTTTACGATCCAATTTTTACTGTTGCCCATGTGAAAATGAAAAAACTGAGGCTAAAAGAAAATTTTTGTGAAAAAAAAAGTACTTTCTTTTTTTACGGATCAATTTGTGAAGCACCTGGGGGTTTAAAGTGCTCACTCTGCATCTAGATAAGTTCCTTGGGGGGTCTAGTTTCCAAAATGGGGTGACTTGTGGGGGAGCTCCAATGTTTAGGCACACAGGGACTCTCCAAATGCGACATGGCAACCGCTAAATATTCCAGCATATTTTCCATTCAAAAAGTCAAATGGCGCTCCTTCCCTTCTGAGCCCTGCCGTGCGCCCAAACAGTGGTTTATGACCACATATGAGGTATCTGTATACTCAGGAGAAATTTAGGGTCCATTTTATCCTGATGCCCATGCAAAAATGAAAAAATTTATGCTAAAAGAAAAATTTTGTTGGAAAAATTAAAATGTCCATTTTTTCCTTCCACGTTGCTTTAGTTCCTGTGAAGCACCTGAAGGGTTAATAATCTTCTTGAATGTAGTTTTGAGTATCTTGAGGGGTGCAGTTTTTATAATGGTGTCACTTTTGGGTATTTTCTGCCATATAGACCCCTCAAAGTGACTTCAAATGTGAGGTGGTCCCTAAAAAAAATGGTTTTGTAAATTTTGCTGTAAAAATGAGAAATCGCTGGTCAACTTTTAACCCTTATAACTTCCTAACAAAAAAAAATGTTGTTCCCAAAATTGTGCTGATGTAAAGTAGACATGTGGGAAATGTTATTTATTAACTATTTTGTGTCACATAACTCTCTGGTTTAACAGAATAAAAATTCAAAATTTGAAAATTGCGAAATTTTCAAAATTTTGGCCAAAGTTCCATTTTTTTCACAAATAAACGCAAAAATTATCGACCTAAATTTACCACTAACATGAAGCCCAATATGTCACGAAAAAACAATCTCAGAATCGCTAGGATCCGTTGAAGCGTTCCTGAGTTATTACCTCATAAAGGGACACTGGTCAGAATTGCAAAAAATGGCAAGGTCTTTAAGGTCAAAATAGGCTGGGTCATGAAGGGTTAACTGGTACGCTGCTGCTTTTTCCCTGATTTTAATTCCATGTAGCATACTTCAGATTTACAGAATACACATTGATATGTCTGTGATCCTCACTCCTAGACCTATCCCCCATGCTAGGCAAATGTTCCATTAACTGCAATCTGTTAATTGCTCCCTGCTGTGAACTCTCCTCCTGTTCCTTTCTCCTCCCCTCTCTCCTTCAGATCTGGCTTCATTTCTTGGACATTTGAATGGTATAAGTTGAATGAGGCAGGTCAGATATGGCCTTGGTCAGATGTGACATCATTTTAAGTGTGACATCTTTGAAGTGTTATATAAGAAATATATCCAGAAATAGTCCAGAAATCGGTCAGAAGGTAAGAATAATCCCTGTCTTCTAATTTTACATGCCTTTCTTTTACCCTGCTCTTTAACCATGTTCACATTTGCCCTCACCGTTTTTGCTCCACTAATCTTCACTCTCCTTCGCTACCCCAAACCCCTGCAAGCTCAAACCAAATAACTGTCTCCCCCTCTCTTTTACCCCCCCACATCGCCTCATCTGCAGACCTGCTTCTTAACCTCAGACCTCTCCCACTAAAATATAACGTAAGCCGCTCACTCTCCTTCACCCATCTGCTTTCCCTTTCTTTGCTTCTTCTCACTGCTGGCGACATATCCCCAATCCTGGCCCCCCTGCCTCATACATCCCACTAATCCTCACCCTATACTTCTCACAGTAAGAGAAACTACCGCAATCCCTCACCCTTAAAACCTGTGCCACTAAACCCTACCCCCCAGCTTTCTCTCTCTGGAGCACTCTGGAACGCCCGCTCCGTCTGCAACAAGCTCCACGTGACCACGATCTCTTTACCTCCCGCAACCTCTCCTTCCTAGCCCTCACTGAGACCTGGCTGACGCCCGCTGACACGGCCTCCCCTGCTGCACTGAGTTACGGCGGCCTCCACTTCACCCACACTCCTCGCTCTGGCAACAGACATGGTGGAGGCGTGGGTTTCCTTCTTTCTAATAACTGCTCCTTCAACCGTATCCAAACCCCATCCTCCCTCATCCTCCCTTCCTTTGAGGTCCACTCGGTCCGTATCTACTCTCCTCTAATCTCCAAATGGCCGTCATATACCGACCACCGGGCTCAGCCACTGCCTTCATTAACCAATTCTCCAGCTGGCTTCTTCACTTTCTCTCTGCTGACATCCCCACCATTATCATGGGTGACTTTAACATCCCTATTGACACCCGCCAGCCAGCAGCCTCCAAGCTCCTGTCACTTACTTCATCCTTTGGACTTACTCAGTGGTCCTCCACAGCCACCCACACAGACGGACATACATTAGACCTCATCTTCACTCGCCTCTGTTCCCTATCTAATCTCACAATCTCTCCCTTCCCTATCAGACCACCACCTACTCACCTTCTCATCCCTGTCCTCTTCACCTGCCCCTATGTCCAGCCACTGGCACATCCTCGCAGAAACCTCGCACACCTAGACATTCACAGACTCTCAGACTCTCTCCTACCTCTGTCCTCCATATCTTCACTCCACGACACAGACAGCGCCACCACTTTCTATAACACCACCCTCACATCTGCCATAGACTCAGTCGCCCCTCTCACGCACAGCAAAGTGCGACGAATCAATAGGCAACCCTGGCACAACAATCTCACCAAAAAACTTCGACAATCATCCGGGTCGCGGAGCGGCATTGGAAAAAAACACGCCTGCCAGACGACTTCACTGCTTTCAAACAAGCTACACTTGCCTTCAAAATAGCCCTCACCTCTGCTAAACAGACCTATTTTGCAAACCTTGTATTTTCATTATCCTACAACCCAAAACAACTGTTCAGCACATTCAACTCTCTCCTCCGCCCACCACTGCCACCTCCAACTCCCCTCATCTCTGCCGAGGACTTTGCCACCTACTTCAAAAATAAGATCGACCAAACAAGGCAAACCTTTACTGTTCCACCACCCCAACCACTCCATATACCAGACCTCTGTCCTTCCCTACTAACCTTCCTCTCCAACATCACTGAAGGAGAGCTTACTCACCTCCTTTTCAAATCTCACCTCACCACCTGTGCACTTGACCCCATCCCTTCCCACCTGCTCCCCAACCTCACTAACACGCTCATCCCAGCCCTAACCCATCTCTTCAACCTATCGCTATCTTCTTGTACCTTTCCCTCTGCCTTCAAACATGCCACCATCACACCCATCCTCAAAAAAACAAACCTTGACCCAACTGCTATGCCCAGCTATCGCCCAATATCATTGCTCCCGTTTGCTTCCAAACTCCTTGAGCAGCATGTCCACGCTCAACTTTCCTCCCACCTCTCATCTAACTCTCTCCTTGACAACCTCCAATCTGGCTTCCGCCCCCACCACTCCACTGAAACTGCCCTGACCAAAATTACTAATGACTTACTCACAGCTAAAGCTAACAGACAGTTCTCCATCCTCCTCCTCCTTGACCTGTCATCTGCCTTTGACACAGTCGACCACTGCCTACTGCTACAGATTCTTTCTTCCCTTGGCATCAAAGACCTTGCCCTGTCCTGGATCGCCTCTTACCTTTCCGACCGCACATTTAGCGTCTCCCACTCCCACACTACCTCCTCATACCGCCCTCTCTCTGTTGGAGTCCCTCAAGGCTCTGTCCTGGGGCCCCTACTTTTTTCCATCTATACCCTTGGCCTAGGACAACTCATAAAGTCCAATGGCTTCCAGTACCACCTGTATGCGGACGACACTCAGATCTACCTCTCTGGCCCAGATGTCACCTCTCTGCTGTCCAGAATCCCGGAGTGTCTATCAGCCATATCCTCCTTCTTCACCTCTCGCTTCCTAAAACTCAATGTTGACAAAACCGAACTCATCATCTTTCCTCCATCTCATGTATCTTCCCTACCCGATCTATCTATTATGGTAAATGGCATCACGATCTCTCCTGCACCTGAAATCCGCTGCCTCGGAGTAACTCTCGACTCTGCCTGTCCTTCAAACCACACATCCAAACTCTTTCCACCTCCTGTCGCCTCCAACTTAAAAACATTTCCAGAATCCATCCCTTCCTCAGCCCTCAATCTACTAAAACTCTTGTGCATGCCCTCATCATCTCCCACCTCGATTACTGCAACATCCTCCTCTGTGGCCTCCCCGTCAACTCTCTTTGCACCACTCCAGTCTGTCCTCAACTCTGCTGCCCGACTAATCCTCCTCTCCCTCGCTACTCCCTGCTTCTCCCCTCTGCAAATCCCTCCACTGGCTCCCAATTCCCCAACGAATCCAGTTCAAACTACTAACACTGACCTACAAAGCCGTTCACAACCTGTCTCCTCCCCATATCTCTAAACTAATCTCCCAATATCTTCCTTCACGTAATCTTCTATCCTCCCAAGACCTCCTACTATCCTCCACACTTATTCGTTCCTCACACAACCGCCTCCAAGATTTCTCACGAATATCCCCCATCCTCTGGAATTCCACGCCTCAACATGTACGATTATCCACCACCCTTGGATCCTTCAAACGGAACCTGAAAACCCATCTCTTCAGGAAAGCCTACAGCCTGCAATAACCATTCCGACTCGCCGCCACCACCCGAGCTTCCGCCTCGCTGCCACTCCAGAGCTGCCGCCTCGCCGCCACCACTACCAGAGCTGCCGCCTCGCCGCCACCACTACCAGAGCTGCCGCCACCACCAGAGCTGCCGCCTCGCCACCACCAGAGCTGCCGCACCCCCGACCTTCTGTTTCTTCCCCATTATCCCGTAGAATGTAAGTCCGCAAGGACAGGGTCCTCTCCCCTCTGTACCAGTCTGTCATTGTAAATTTGTTTACTGTAAACGATATCTATAACTTTGTATGTAACCCCTCTCATGTACAGCACCATGGAATTAATGGCGCTATATAAATAAAAATAATAATAAATAATAATCCAGACATTTTTGAAAAAAATCATACTTGAGCAATGCATGCAACTAGTTTCTCCATACAGGAGGTGTCTTGAAGCTGTCATCACCAACAAAGTTTTCATACGAAGTATTACATTTCAGTAAGTGTGTTCAATAATTGTTTCCTGTGTCATTTCTCATTTTTACATAAAACTCAATACTCTATACTGAGAGCGATGACTGAACCAGTGCCAGTGCCATCCCCATGACTGAAACTGAATGCTGCTTTAGGGAATAAATTCATTTTCTCCTGGCAGTATTTGGCTGCGTGCAGGTCCTGGGCAGCATAATAATGCTAATAACCTGCAGATTAACCACATAATAGTTTTTTTTCTGTTGACAGTTTTCCTTTAAATAGCTGCATATTTTGCCATAGACTCGCATTGTAAAAAATATATGGCAAGTGATTGTGTTGATCCAGAGGAACACAAAACCCCATGTAGAATATGCTAACTGCCCTATATTAGGGGAAAATTCCTTTGTGACTCCACATACGGAAATCAGACTAGTTCTCTGAATCAACGCCCCAACACTGAATCTAATACTCATAATGTGCATTCTTATATTTTTCCAAGAAGGGCATCCAAGCCCTCCTTGAACTTTATTAGAGAATAAACCATTGCATCCTGTGGCCGAGACTTCCATAGTCTCAATGCTCTTACATTAAAGAATCTGTGTCTGTGATTATGAAAAAACTTTTATCCTCTAGACATAGGGGATGCCCTCTTTTTGCCATTGCAGGCCCAGGAGTAAAAGATTACTATACAGATCTCTGTACTGTCCTCTCATACATTTGTACATTACGATAAGATCGCCCTCTAAACCGTTTTCCATATAGAATAAGTCCAACTTTAATAATCTTTCTTGATATTGCAGTATGTTGACCCATTCCCTTAATAATCTTGGTTTCTCTTCTCTACACCCGTTCTAGTTCAGCAATGCCCGGCTTAAATATTAGAGCCCAAAATTGTACACACTATTCTAAGAGTGGCCACATTTCTAACTTGTATAGAGGTAAAACTATGTTATTTAATGCATCCCATTTTTTTCTTTGACTTGACAGCAGCTGCCTGACATTGGTCACTAAAGTATAATTGCGATTATGCAGATGTATTAATAGTGTAGTTCACTTGGTTCATATAATAGAGAAACTTAAGGTAACAGGACTGTCTTTTGGCAAAAGTTCCACTTGTAAAAATGTTTGGACATATTGATGTATACGGAAAGTGATGATCCTGGTGATTTTATATTTTCTTTCTGAGGTCCAAAAATACAAAGAACCACTAAATTCTTATCTTTCCCCTCCAGAAGAATTATCAATGGCTATAATCAGCTCAGTAAGTCAGGAGCAATGATGTTATAGGGGAGACTTGGAATTGGATCCATCAATCTTCATGGTGTATTAGAGTTTAATAACTGTATTCTCCAAGTAGATAAAGGCACATGTAATAATCGATGAAAGAATATTTTATCTTCTCAATCACTGCCCCCAAAGATTTTCTGATGAAGTAAACTAAAGCTTAAGTTAATTTTACACCTTACAAGTATTCTTATCTGGAAGTCAACGCTGTAAATTGTCAAGTAATTCAATTGCCTGCTCCTGAAGAACTATAGATTGATTTTATAACCAGAAAATGAGTTAAGCTGGTCAGAGAGCTGAAGATCTGCATCTTATGGGACGAGCAATATATCTTCATTATTAGAGCATCTATCCAGATCAATGTGCACTTACAGATGTTTTGGCTATGGTCATAATTTATTGCAGCAAGCATGGATTGTAATTAATGGCATAATTTTTAGTATGGATGAACATTTATGCACCTGTGGCCACCTGAAATACACAATATATTTCTTATTCTTCGTTTAACTCAATGATTTTTTTTTAGCTCCAGCATTCTGTGCCAAATAATTTCTCAATATATTTTTGAAATTCTAAGGGCTTTTCTGATACAGAGCTCCAAACAGCCTGCATAATCACAAAGCTAAATACCGGTAATAAAATTCTGAATGCCTGCAGTCACCCCTAGGGGGAGCTTCGCACAGTACTGAATATTGCTTTATTCCTGAGTGTACTACTATGTGCAGTAAACTCATGCTTCATTTAATGGAGAATGCATTCAGGCATAATTACATTTTTAATTAATTATAGGAATATGAAGGGGATTTGGAGCTCTGTATCAGAAAAAAAATGAAGTTAAAAACTACAGTCAGAGCAATTTTCCCATTAAAGAGTATGTATTATTTAAAAAATAAAAATGCTTTGGGTAGGTTATCCTTTAAAATAACAAAATAAGCATTAATTGAACCTCCTGGCATACCAGGGCCACCTATCTGATGGTCTTTGGTGACAAGGTTGTATCATTGACGCTCTGTTTACCCCACAAGACTGCTGCAGCCAATCACTGGCATCAGAAGTTTGCTGAAGTAGACGGCACAAGCGTTACCTACCTGCGGCTCCTTATATTTTTTTAATAACCCCTTTACGTGGGAAAGCCCATTCCAAAACAGGAGTCCACTGCTGGGACCCATACAAATCACTAGAACTGGGTTAAAAATGCTAGTCTAAAGGAGTTTGAATGAAGTGATGGTAAAACATCCATTTATTGTCTGTGAGATCAGCATAGATCAGCGAATGTTGAAGTTGGCTATCTCTGTCTGGCTCAGAAATAATGAAACAGAGAAGTTAGTCGTATTCATGACTTCTGTTTCATTGAACTCTTCTTAAACCGACCCTCAGGAATCCCATTCTAGTGATAGGTGGAGACTCCAGTCTTGTGGACCCACAGAAATAATACATTAATTGCCTATCATGTGAACCAATGAAAAATGTTTTTGTGGGTTTAACCTAGGCTCAGACTGGCCCATTGGGGAAATGGGGAATTTCCTGGTGGGCCTCTGAGCAGGGAGTTTAAAGGAATCTGTCACCCCATTTTTTCCCTATAAGATAGGGCCACCGCCATCAGGGGCTTATCTACAGCATTCTGTAATGCTGTAGATAAGCCCCCGATGTCACCTGAAAGTGAAGAAAAACGAGTTATATTATACTCACCCAGGGACGTTCCGTCGTCCGGTTGGGGTCCGATGGTGTCGCGGTCCGGGGCCTCCATCTTGTAGCGAAGCCGGCCTCTTCTTTCCGTCCCATTGCGGCTCCTGCGCAGGCGCACTGCTCTGTCCTGGTGAGGGCAGAGCAGAGTACTACAGTGCGCAGGCGCGGACCTCTCTGACCTTTCCGGCGCCTACGCACTGCAGTACTCTGCTCTGCCCTTACTAGGGCAGATTAGTGCGCCTGCACAGGAGCCTCGATGGGACGGAAAGAAGAGGCCGGCTTCGCTACAAGATGGGAGGCACCGGACCGCGACGCCCATCAGACCCGACCGGACAGCGGAACGCCCCTGGGTGAGTATAATATAACTCGTTTTTCTTCACTTTCAGGTGACATCGGGGGCTTATCTACAGCATTCCAGAATGCTGTAGATAAACCCCTGATGGCGGTGGCCTATCTCATAGGGCAAAAATGGGGTGACAGATTCCCTTTAAACTCCCTGCTCAGAGGCCCACCAGGAAATTCCCCATTTCCCCAATGGCCAGTCTGAGCCTAGGTTAAACCCACAAAAACATTTTTCATTGGTTCACATGATAGGCAATTAATGTATTATTTCTGTGGGTCACAAGACTGGAGTCTCCACCTATCACTAGAATGGGATTCCTGAGGTCGGTTTAAGAAGAGTTCAATGAAACAGAAGTCATGAATACGACTAACTTCTCTGTTCATTATTTCTGAGCCAGACAGAGATAGCCAACTTCAACATTCGCTGATCTATGCTGATCTCACAGACAATAAATGGATGTTTTACCATCACTTCATTCAAACTCCTTTAGACTAGCATTTTTAGACCCAGTTCTAGTGATTTGTATGGGTCCAGCAGTGGACTCCCGTTTTTGGAATGGGCTTTCCCACGTAAAGGGGTTTTTAGCATCAGGAAGAAGATTAATAGAGCAGTCATACACACGATGAGGAGGCAACTCCCGACACCCTCCTCAGGAAAAAACATCCCAAAATCCTCCAAAAAAGGAGGCAATGTACTAGGTACGACCGCACTGATGACTGTGTTCATGCAGTTGCTTTTGCAAAACTCACCCCATTGGCTTATCTCTCTGGACTGCCAATTAATTACAGGGTTATGTTTAACCAGCCAAGGAAGTCCCAACACAATGGGGGAGGTAGACCTCCAACACATAACAAGATAATTGTTCCCTATGTATTGCCCCTACCCGAAGTCAATGTTATGAACCTCATGAACAAAGCTACCTTGGCTGAGAGGCCTGGCGTCAATGGAAAAAAATAGGGATCGGTTTGACCAATACACTCAGATGCATACCTTGAGCCTGAGCAAACTGAGCGTCAACCAGATTGGCGCCGGAACCACTATCCAGAAGAACAGACAATCTCTTCACTCTAGTACCCAAACACCACCTCCACTGGTACAAGGAACTGAGAAGAACCGGCGGATTGAAATACATACTCCCAGGTTGTCATCCACCACAACCTGGGATTAGCAGTTTTCCGGCGACTTTTTACTTACAAAGACACGGGATGGACATTCTCCAACAAAATGTCCCTCTTTCCCCCAGAAAAAACACCTTCTAGTCCTGCGGCGTGCCGCCAATCCCCTACTACGAAAAGATGTCCCTCCCAATGCATAGCTCATCCGAACAGACAAGGGGAACCTCAACATAAGGACTTTAGTAGTAGGTGGAGTAACAACAGGGAGTGGAGTTACCTCACCCTCTCCCGAAGCCGTCTATCAGTACGGATAGCTAGGGCCATAGCAGCCTCCAGAGAAGGAGGAGACTCATACTGAGCCAAAACGTCTTTTAATTTGTCAGAAAGCCCATGACAAAACTGGCTCTAAGAGCTGGGTCATTCCACTGAGTATCCGTGGCCCTTACGAAACTCAGAAGCAAATTCCTCCGCAGGACGATCTCCCTGCTGTATCTTACGTATTTGGTCCAACAAGAGAGACCCGATCTGGGTCATCATATACTAATCCCAGAGCAGTAAAAAATTGATCTACAGACTGTAGAGCCGGGGATCCCGGAGGAAGGGAAAATGCCCAGGATTGAGGGTCCCTTGAAGAAGTGAGATAACAATTCCCACTCTCTGCTCATCACTCCTGATGATCGCGGCCGAAGCCGAAAATATAATTTACATGCCTCCCGGAGGTAAAAAATTTGTCTCGCCCACCAGTGAACCTATCTGGAAGAGCCACCTTAGGTTCAACTCTAGTTTGCTCCAGGGGAGACAAAACTTTGGACTTAATGTCCGTCAGCTCCATGGATAATCCCTGCAACTGCAGAGCCAGCTGGGCTACTGGATCCATGGTAACTAGAGATAATTTTTTAAGGCCAGTGAAAATGTCACGCTGTCTAATGATATGACTACAATGTCAGTAAACTATTTATACAGGAACCACACTCTATACAACATATAGTTTAGCAACATAAGAATGTAAGTATAAAATAGATTTACCTGACACAATATCAGCAGAACTAGGGTTAATCTTGAGGACTAGATGTGCAGAGACGATATCAGTTGAATCAGGGTTAATCTTGAGGACTTGATGAGCTGTAACAGGAAAGAGGAGGACCGGGGTCTAAACCTGACCCTACACTGGGGTCCTAACTAATCCCTTACCTTGGAGGTACTGATAATGGTTCAGAGGTCCAAGTCTCCAGCCTAACCCTGTCTCCTATAGACCCTGAACCCTGTAATCAGTCTAAGAAGGATCCTGATTACCACCAAAGGGATATGGGCTGATCTCAGCTAAATACACAGATTAGACATATAAGACAGACAGGATAGCACTCTCTTGCATACACACTCAAACACCGAAGGAACATAAATGTCTGGGAAATAAACTCTAAGCAAGTTAAGCTTAAAACAACTAAGGACCTCTCAACTAGAGTCTATACAGATTCATTCCTATCTGTGGTCTGCATGAAGTGTTTCACTGGCAACTCCCAAAGCAGACAAACCAGAAACTTAAAGGAAACCAATTGTAAGGTTCTGTGTATCTGTTTCTGAAACTCAGTTTGTTCGTCGGCCATTTTGCTTTCTGTTTTGCTGCAGCTATCTTGCCCTCAGTTAAAATGGAGTTTTCCAGCTTGCATGTTCCCGCCCTGATTCTCTCCGTTTGCTTCTTAAACAGCCACACCTGAGCAATCAGTGCTTCAGAATCTAGCCTGCAGTGAAACTGTGTTCTGACTCCTGAAGCCTGGACCTTGTACTCAGCATTTCTACGAGAAACTCTGAAGCACTTGTGGACTCTGAACTCTGCTCTTGAAAGCCTCACGTTTGCATGGACTTGCGGTAACATAGGAAGAAGATCTGAATCTGTTGTGGAGAGTTATTGATGAACTTAGATTACTCTGGCCTGCTGTGTCTCTGCTTCTGTGTTTGCAACCTGTGTGTTTATTTTTGCCAATTTGTATGAAGCAATACAAGACTTTCTTTATCAACCTGTGTCTCAAGTATTTTCATCGCACCCAAGCACAAGACGCTATATGAACTGTATCACATACATTACAAGATTCTGAAGCCAAACGTTAGTGTCTGCTGGGTCTGGAAAGGCTTGTCTGCTGTACTGTGGATATCGGATGTCGGTTGTACTTTCTGTGATGACAGTGGTTGTGACTTCTCACAACCATTCCAGGTGAGCAATTCCTTAAGTTTTTTTTCTGCAGTGTTATCACAGGTAAACACTATTGTTTTTTTTTTTTTTTCTCTTCTCTTTTTGTCTGCTGAAACTCTGGATATCAGATGTCTGGTTGAAAGCTTTCTGTGATGATAGTGGTTGTGACTTCTCACAACCATTCCAGGTGAGCAGTTCCCTTAAAGTTTTTTCTTTCTTCAGTGTTGCCACAGGTGAACACTATTGTTTTTTTTTCTCTCCTCTTCTTCCAGTATCCTGTCTTAAAAGATCTGGAAAATGGAGGCCCGCATAAAGGAACTTTGTGGAGTGACTGATAATATCCTTGCAGATTTGCAGAATTTAAAGACCCGTTTTACAAATCTTCAGGACCTAAATAATCACAATTTGCAAGTGGTTGGACAGACTACTCAGGATTTGCGAGCCAGGATTTGAGGTTCTGGAGGGGCAAGTCCAGGCTCCTGCCGTGGCCCCGAGTTCTGGGATTCCCAAGTTGCCCCCTTTTCGTTTTGGTGGTGAACGTGAAAAATTCAGGGGATTTGTTAATCAATGTAATCTTTTTTTTCTGCACATGCTTCACAATTTCCTACTGAACGATCTAAGGTGTTACTATAATTATGTTGCTTACCAACAAGGCTTTGATATGGGCAAACCTCTGATTGAGACTGAGGATGATTGTTTGAATCACCTTGATGATTTTATTTCAGCCATGGGGCAGGTGTTTGATGACCCAATCGAGGTGCAACAGCTGAAGCAGCCATGTTAGCTTTGCGCCAAGGTAAGCACTCAGTAGCTGAATATGCCTTGGATTTCAGGAGATGGGCCCTTGATACCACCTGGGACAATTCCGCCAAAAAATCTATTTTCGAAAGGGGTTATCCCCACTAATTAAGGATGAACTTGCTCGTGCCGACCCTCCCACTGCGTTAGGTGACTTTATTAAATACTGCATCGTATTGATACTCGTTTAACTGAACGCAGGCAAGAGAGATGGTTCGAAAGCAATCGTACTAACCTTTTCCTACCTTCCTCTCCAGCTAAGGAACCTTTGAATAGGATTACACGGGAACCTGAACCTGACCCATGCAGGTAGACTCTTTACTACGACGGGTTAGTGATGCACGCAAGGAACATCGTTTTTAAGGAGAATCTATGTTTTTATTGTGGTAAGTCAGGGCACTTTATTATTAAACTGTCCCAGCCGTTCTCGCAAGACTACTGCAGCACTCATTCATTGTGAGTGTTGCGAGAGGGGATCTGTCAGGTCCGAGCCTCAGGCTCCAGAGAGAGCTGCAGCAACAGATCTTGATTCTCGGACTTAAACTCCGTTACCTCTGAGGACGTTGACTGTGTAAATGCTGCCATCTTTCAAATTTCCTCAGCGTGTCCAGCTGAGTTGTAAGAAAAAACAATTCTCACTGTTTTCTTTCCATCAAAACTCTGGGTTGACTCAGCCTGGGTGTCTAGCTCTGCCATGATCGACTCAGGTGCAAGTGGAAATTTTATGGATGTCTCCTTTTCTCTAAAACAGGGAATACGTTCAGTGAAGAAGGCTGCTCCAGTACAGATGGAAACTGTGGATGGCTCCCTGCTGACTCTGACCAGTGGATCAGGAAACAGAGCCTTTAAAGGTTCTTATGGGTAAAGATCATCAAGAGAAACTGTCCTTTATGCTTATCTCTTCTCCTCACTTTCCCATTATTCTAGGGCTACCATGGCTGCAGGCTCAGAATCCTACATTAACTGGGAGACCAAGGAATTACACTTTCCAGAGAAACAGATGAGTCAAAAAATTTCAGCTTGCTCTGTTCCTAAAGGAACCATGTCAGTCCCTGAATACAGCTGTATACCGGACTAGGGATTAAGTGACAAGAAGAACGCTGACCAGTTCCCTCACCGCCATATGATTGTCCAAATTTAATTATTGCCTGGAGCAAGATACCTTTTGAAGATCACCCCCTGGCGGGGCCCAGTGAAGGCTTTAAAGAGTACATAGACAAAAATCTTCCCAAGGCTTCAACGCCCCTCTTCATCTCCTGCAGGGGCACCCATTTTCCCTTTGTAAAAAAGAAAGTGGATCCCTGAGCCCTGCGTAACATGGGGAACTTAAAAGGTTACTATTAGAAACCGTTATCCATTCCCTTTAATCCCTGAGTTATTGGAGAGAGGCGACATGCCAAAAAATTTTTTTAAAAAGATCTTCGTGGGGCCTATAACTTAGTCCGTATTAGCCTGGGGATGAATGGAAGACTGCTTCAGGTCACCTATGGACACTTTGAATCTGGTTAGCCTTTTGGCTTGGACCGCCCCAGCCATTTCCAACACTTGGTGAATGACATTTTTCAGGGATCTCCTAGATACATTCGGGTAAATTATTTGGATGATATTTTAATTTTTTCTAACTCACGAGGAACACATGGACAGGAGAATGGTCTTGGAACGTCTAAGACAAAATCATCTTTACAAAGCTTGAAAAGGTGATTCCATAAGCCAAAATCAATTTCTGGGTATGTACTGTCTAACAAGGAATTAGTATGGATGGGAAGTAAAACCCAAGCCATCAATGTTGCCAAGTCCTAAAATGTAAAAGGGGGTACAGCGCTTATCGGGTTTGCAAACTTCTATAGACTTTCTTAGAAATTTCTCTGAGGTAGTGCACCTATCCCCCAAACTTACCCGGAAAGAGTCTAATTCTCCGGACTCCCCAAGCCCAGGAAGATTTTCCCTTAAAAGATAAATTTACCACTGCCCAATCCTAGTACATCCCAACCCGAGCTTGCCTTATATAGAGGTGGAAAGCTTCAGACTGTGCCTGGGACTATACCCTTCAGAGAAAGGTGAGAAGAATGTCTTGCATCCCTGTGCCTTCTTTTCCCAGCAGTTGTTTCGGCTGAGAAGAACTACGATGTGGCAATAAGAGTTGTTGGCCATTATTGCCGCCTTCAAAGAATGGAGACACCTTCTTCAAGGAGCTGCACAGCAAATAGTCGTTTGACAGTCATTAATCTTGGTTTATCAGGTCGGCTAATGCCTGATCCTCGCCAGGCTGCGAATTTTTCTTAAACCAATTTAATTTTATATTTCTTATAGACCAGGATCGCGCAATGGAAAGGCGTGCACCCCTCTAGGATTATCAGCGAGACCCGTCCAATTCTCCTCCCAAGACTATTCTTCCGACTTAATTCCTAGGGTGATTCATCATCAAGACCTAATTAAAGACATCAAGGAAGCATACCATGCGGATTCTTTTTTGGCTCAACCCCCAAGGACGTAATCTTGTCTTTAAAAGGTGTGTGGATTCTGGGGCAACGTCTGTATATACCTGAAAACCAGTCCAGATTGAGAGTATTGCAACTCATTCACGATTCCCAAAAAAGCCGGGGGATAGAGGAATTCTAAGACACAGGAATTTCTTTCTTTTCTTTTGGTGGCCCACTTGTAGGGGAAAGGGTGTTTTGGACTATGTCACTTCGTTGAGTTTGTGCAAGATGCAAAAACCTCGCTCTTCACCAAAATGGCTTTACACCTTTCCCCCCCCCGTCCCCCCGTGGGGATCCTTTCTATGGACTTCATTGTGGAATTACCAACCTCTCAAGGGAAGAACACTATCTAGTGGTGGTTGACGTTTAACAAAGGCAGCTCATTTTTATCCTTTGTCGGCTTACCCACTGCAAAACAGACTAGATTTGATGTTAAAGAGTGTTTTTTTACATGGATACCGGTGAGGTTATTTCGGACGAGGGGGTGCAATTCACTTCTAGGTTTTTTGGGAAAATTTCGTGCGCATTGGACATTAAAGTAAAAAACCTTTTTTTTGCTTTTTTATCCCCAGACTAATGGACAAACCGAACGAACCAATCAAACCCGGAGCATATCTTCCCCTGTTTATCTCCACCTACAGGATGATTGGGTGGATCTACTTTTCCTGGCTGAGTTTCTTCAACAACTCTCAAGTGCCCCTAAACGTCTCCTTTTTTCTCTAATTTAGGTTATCATCCTAACATTCTACCACGATTTCCCCTAGAGACGCCTTTGCCAGCAGGGCTGAAAGAGTCAAAGACTTTACAGAAAATATGGATCTTCAAGGGAATCTGGAATCGGTCAGAAAGGTACAGAAAGGCGCAGATAAATTTCGTAAACCTGCACCAGCTTTTTAAGGAGGAGACCTGGTCTGGCGTCAACCGAAATCTTAAGTTAAGGATTCCTCGTCTAAGTTGGGACATAAGTACATTGGACCCTATAAATCGTAAGTTATAAGTGCCGTTGCTTGTCTCTTCAATTGCCCAGAATATGGGGAACCACCCTGTCTTCATGTATCCCTACTAAAGGCTGCAACCCCCCAATAGTTTCCTGGACGTTCTTTCTCCTTGCCCTGACCCAGTGCTAGTCGATGGTCAGGAAGAATTTGTGGGGAAAGGATTTTAGATTCCAGGTTGTATAGAAATCAGTTACAAAAACTGATTAAATGGCGGGGCTACCCAGGGGGAGGACAACTCATGGGAGCCAGTCATAACGTTAATGCTCCCGCTTGCTCCGTCAGTTTCATCAGAGGTACCCACACAAGCCTGGTCTGAGGTCACCCGGGAGGTTCCCCCCTAAGGGGGGAGTAATGAAGGTTTCTGTTATTGTTTCTGAAACTCAGTTTGTTCGTGGGCCATTTTGCTTTCTGTTTTGCTGCAGTATCTTGCCCCAGTTAAATGGTTTTCCAGCTTGATGTTCCCCCCTGATTTCTCTTTGCTTTTTAAAAACAGCCACACCTGGCAATCTGCTTCAGAATTTGCCTGCAGTGAACCTGTGTTCTGACCCTGAAGCCTTGGACCTTTACTCCCCATTTCTACTGAAAACTCTGAAGACTTGTGGATTTCGAACTCTGCTCTTGAAAGCCTCACGTTGCATGGACTTGCGGAAACAAGAAGAAGATCTGAATCTGTTGTGGAGAGTTATTGATGAATTAGTTCTCTGGCCTGCTGTGTCCTGCTTTGTGTTTGCAACTGTGTGTTTTTTTTTTGCCAATTTGTATGAACAATACAAATTTCTTTATAACCTGTTCTCAATATTTTCATCGCACCCAAGACAAGCGTTATAACGACACATACATTACACCAATCAACAAATAATCAATTGCAGCCGGGAGAAACTGCACCCAGTCCCAGCACCGAGCACAGACAGAATTAACTCCCTAGCTGCCAAACACAAAGAAACAGCAACTCAGCTGTGAGAAGTCAAATGTGCAACCGCGACGATCTTCGTGGCAATGCACACATGACCAAATCCTCTCCAAAGGTTTTCTATGGGGTTGAGATCTGGGAACTGGCTAGGCCACTCCAGGACCTTCATATGCTTCTTACAAAGCCATTCCTTCATTGCCCTGGCGGTGTGCTTGGGATCATTATCAGGCTGAAAACCCATCCACGCTTCATCTTCAATGCCCTTGCTGATGGAAGGAGGTTTGCACTCAAAAATCACATACATGGCCCATTCATTCATTCATTCATTAAATGGATCATCTCATCCTTTGCAGAGAAACAGCCCACAGCATGATGTTGCCACCCCATGCTTCACAGTAGGTATGATGTTCTTTGGAGGCAATCAACATTCTGTCTTCTCCAAACATGACAAGTTTTGTTTCTACCAAACAGTTCTACTTTGGTTTCATCAAACCATATGGCATTCTCTCAATACTCTCTGGATAATCCAAATGATCTCTAGCAAACTTCAGACGGGCCCGGACATGTACTGGCTTAAGCAGGGGCACACGTCTGGCACTGCAGGATCTGAGTCCCTGGCGGCGTAGTGTTTACTGAGCATGCCTTGTTACGGTGGTGCCAGCTCTATGCAGATCATTCACTAGGTCCCCCGTGTAGTTCTGGGATTTTTGCTAACCTTCTTGTGATTATTTTGACCCCATGGGGGTGAGATCTTGCGTGGAGCCCAGATCGAGGGGGATTATCAGTGGTCTTGTATGTCTTCCATTTTCTTATTATCACTCCAACAGTTGATTTCATCACACCCAGCTGCTTGCCTATTGCAGATTTAGTCTCCCAGCCTGGTGCAGGGCTACAATTTTGTTTCTGGTGTCCTCTGACAACTCTTTGGTCTTCACCATAGTGGAGTTTGGAGTGTGACTGTTTGAGGTTGTGGACAGGTGTCTTTTATACTGATAAGTTCAAACAGGAGCCATTACTACAGGTAATGAATGGAGGACAGAGGAGCCTCTTAAAGAAGAAGTTCAGGTCTATGAGAGCCAGAAATCTTGCATGTTTTTAGGTGACCAAATACTTATTTTCCAGCATAATTTGCAAAATAAGTCTTGCCAAATCAGACAAGGTGATTTTCTGGAATTGTTTTTCTCATTTTAACTCTCATAGTTGTGGTCTACCTATTGATGTCAATTACAGGGCCTCTCTCACCTTTTTAAGTGGGAAACTTGCACAATTGGTGGCTGACTAAAGACTTTTTTACCCACTGTACAAAGCTCCTGTGTATAATGTTACTGGTGATAATTATATTATTAGTACTGTGGTCTTTGTTAATGATCAGAATGGTAGCATTATTCAGTCATTATGTGCTGGTAATATGTGGTTGGTCATGGTATATAACAGAAATAAAACTCCCCTTGGGGGTTAAAATTTCAATTTTTTCCAAGTAGTGTAGGTCCCAGTGGTTGGACCCCACGATCAATAAGTAATTACCTATCCTTAGGATAGGTGATAACTTGTAATGCAAATTACTGAATTGTACATCACAGATATGGTGTGGACACAGTCGATATGCAGCAACCACCTGCATTTTTACAGTCTACTCTCCACTCTAATGGGAATAACGCTACCAGATATTTGCATGTACTATAGCTGTAGTGTGGGCCCCTGCAGTCACTTCTACCTGTGGGACCCAGGCACCCAAGTACAACACAGGATTAACCTTTAAAATATTGCCTTAAGCTACCAAAATCATGAATCAAAAGCATGCCTAATAAATTTAGGAAAAAATTCTTACCATTGCTTGCACTACTGTACACACATTTTCATGCCACTATTATCATCTCCTATCAGCTTCATTTTAGTGTCTAAATAACAAATAAACATAGGACACACTGGTGATCTAAATCCAATGAGCTGCAGGAGGGACTTAGGTTGTTGCAACCATAAAATTAAGGTTACAATGTGGTCTTATTAGACTGTATGAAAACAGTGTTAATTCCACAAAATAATTATATGGAACCTATATAATGACAGATATTATAGAATACCAGCTGTGTAGAGGACAAATTTGTTGTTTTCTCCGGCAGTACAAATTACATTTTCTCTGTGCAAGAGAACTACAATGAAAATGTATTAGATATCTCCAAAAAATGTATCCTACATCTGTAAAGAAAATGTGACTTCTTCATAGAGATGACTAAGCTATAAAAGTGGTGCACACACATTGCCATATATTTCTACTTAAGGAAAAAGAAAGAGCACAATCTATGGTTCTGGAGATCTGGAGGTCTTAAAAAAATGTCAAGAAATAAATTTCTCCAAATATATTAAAATTACTCCAGATGCATAATTGACCAATTAATACTTCTTCCAGATAAAATGGTTCCCCAAAGATAAGCTTATCACAGTATATTCTATGGCTGGGAACCCCATAAATAATCAGTAATCTAAGGGAAATCTGGCAATAAGTTTTCTTTTACACCTTGTGAGAGGGCATTTTTATACTGTGTGTGGCACTAATACTGTGAGAGGAGATAAGGGGGCACCATTGTCGTATGGAGGCACACGATAAAAATAGCACAGGGGCGCAGTTAGTATGTAAAGGCGCACATGGGTATTATTACTATGTGAGGAGCACTAAGGGGGCTCTACTACAGGGTCACTGATAGAGTCAATTTGGTACTTATTGACAAAGCCAATTTTTACAATTTTGACCACTGTCACTTATGAAGTTATAGCTCTGGAACGCTTCAATGTATCCCACTGATTCTGAGATTTTTTTTTGTGACAATTGTACTTCATGTAGTGGTAAAATTTCTTCAATATAACTTGCGTTTATTTATGAAAAAAACAGAAAATTAGCAAAAATGTTGACAATTTTGCAAGTTTCAAACTTTTATTTTTGTACCCTTAAATGAGCGAGTGGTTGTCACACAAATAGTTAATAAAATAACATTTCACACATGTCAACTTTACATCAGCACAATTTTGGAAAGATAATTTTTTTTGTTAGGACGTTATAGGGTTAAAATTTGACCAATGATTTCTTATTTTTCCCACAAAATTTACAAAACCATTTTGAGACAACCTCACATTGAAGTGTGTTTGGGGGGTCAACATAACAGAAAATACCCAAAGGTGACAGCATTCTAAAAAACTGTACCCCTCAAGGTGAGCAAAACTACATTCAAGAAGTTTATTAACCCTTCAGGTGCTTCACAAGAAGTAAAGAAATGTGGAAGGAAAAAATGAATATTTTACTTTTTTCACAAAAAATTTAATTTGGAACCGAACTTTTGGACCATAAAATTTGTTGTGCAATTTCTCCTGAGTATGCCAATACCCGTATGTGGGGTATGTGGGGAAACCCCTGTTTGGGCGCATAGCAGGGCTCAGAAGGGAGGGAGCACCATTTGACTCAAAATTTGACTAGAATCAATGGCAGGATTAGTCCATTTGGAGACCCCCTGATGTACCTAAACAGTGAAAAAAAAACCAATTCTAAAATCCAACACTAACACAGCCCTAACCCCAACACACCACTAACCCTAATCCAACCCTAACCATAACCCTAACCACAACCCTAACCCCAACACACCCTAACCCTAATCCCAACCCTAACCATAATCCTAACCACAATCCTAACCCCAACACCACAACCTTAACCCCAACATAACTTAACTCCAACACAATTCTAACCCTCCCCAACCCTAACCCTAGCCAACCATAACCATAGCTCTAACCCTAGCCCCACCCTAACCCTAGCCCCAACTCTAACCCTAGCTCTAAACCCAACCCTAAACCCTAGCCCCAACCAAACCCTAATGGAAAAATGGAAATAAATCATTAATTTTTATTTTATTTACCTAACTAAGGGGGTGATAAAGGGGGATTTAATGTACTATTTTTTATTTTGATCACTGTGGTAGGGTCTATCACAGTGATCAAAATTAACCAATAGGAAAATCTCCTTTAGTTGCCGGCCAGCAGATCTCGGCAGGCACACTGCGTGTTTTGAGCCCGGTTGCAACGTTATTATGTAATAGATTGCAACTGAACCCGGGTCCGCAAAGCAGTTTATGTTCACTGCTGCCGAACACCCTTTGATTAGGAGGGTAATAACTGACAACTAAATATAAGGATCTTGCCGTGAACTTCACATTGAGCAAGATATAGCATTTGCACTATCTCCGTTAACTTCACGGGAGAAGTGCTGACGACTGGCGTAGACGTAGCCCGTTAAATAGCACAGAAGCCACTTGGCAGATATTAGGTAGTGCATGGGACTCACGCCAGGCGTACGTGCTGTCAGCAGTGTGGACTAGACTGGCAACTTCGCTATTCAGCTGATGGCAATGCCTGCGTGTTGCCAACCGGTGTACGACCGGACTAAGCAACTTCAATGTTCAGCTGGTGGCGATGCCCGCGTGCTGCCAGCCGGTGTGAGACCGGACTGAGCCACTCTCTGTTTCGCTTGGCAGGCGATGCCTAGGTTTACACGCCCCGCAGTCTGCTCAGGGTGTATAGCTATTCTATATTCGTAGCAGGGACTGCACCACGTTAGCTACAGGTTACATGCCCCACAGTCTGCTCAGGGTGTAAGCTACCCAATATTCTAGCAAGACTGCGACATTGGCTACCTGCCTTGCATAAGCTGAACCTGCCTGAAGGACTGAGCTAATAAGCCGAGCATACTCTGCAAGGTCCCGGAGAGCAAAGTAGAGAGCACGTGGAGCCCAGATTCTGGCACGTCCACCAGAGCACTGCCTATTTTAGTATGATCTGACCACGCAGCAACGCGGGACAGACAAGCTATTTAA
>JARQOD010000009.1:16305442-16333167 GCA_033576555.1 Oophaga sylvatica
GCACAGGGGCGCAGTTAGTATGTAAAGGCGCACATGGGTATTATTACTATGTGAGGAGCACTAAGGGGGCTCTACTACAGGGTCACTGATAGAGTCAATTTGGTACTTATTGACAAAGCCAATTTTTACAATTTTGACCACTGTCACTTTATGAAGTTATAGCTCTGGAACGCTTCAATGTATCCCACTGATTCTGAGATTTTTTTTGTGACATATTGTACTTCATGTTAGTGGTAAAATTTCTTCAATATAACTTGCGTTTATTTATGAAAAAACAGAAATTTAGCAAAAATGTTGACAATTTTGCAAGTTTCAAACTTTTAATTTTTGTACCCTTAAATGAGCGAGTGGTGTCACACAAAATAGTTAATAAATAACATTTCACACATGTCAACTTTACATCAGCACAATTTTGGAAAGATAATTTTTTTGTTAGGACGTTATAAGGGTTAAAATTTGACCAATGATTTCTTATTTTTCCCACAAAATTTACAAAACCATTTTGAGACAACCTCACATTTGAAGTGTGTTTGGGGGGTCAACATAACAGAAAATACCCAAAGGTGACAGCATTCTAAAAACTGTACCCCTCAAGGTGAGCAAAACTACATTCAAGAAGTTTATTAACCCTTCAGGTGCTTCACAAGAAGTAAAGAAATGTGGAAGGAAAAAATGAATATTTTACTTTTTTCACAAAAAATTTAATTTGGAACCGAACTTTTGGACCATAAAATTTGTTGTGCAATTTCTCCTGAGTATGCCAATACCCCGTATGTGGGGTATGTGGGGGAAAGCCACTGTTTGGGCGCATAGCAGGGCTCAGAAGGGAGGGAGCACCATTTGACTCAAAATTTGACTAGAATCAATGGCAGGATTATGTCCCATTTGGAGACCCCCTGATGTACCTAAACAGTGAAAAAAAACCAATTCTAACTCCAACACTAACACAGCCCTAACCCCAACACACCACTAACCCTAATCCCAACCCTAACCATAACCCTAACCACAACCCTAACCCCAACACACCCCTAACCCTAATCCCAACCCTAACCATAATCCTAACCACAATCCTAACCCCAACACCACAACCTTAACCCCAACATAACTCTAACTCCAACACAATTCTAACCCTCTCCCCAACCCTAACCCTAGCCCAACCATAACCATAGCTCTAACCCTAGCCCCAACCCTAACCCTAGCCCCAACTCTAACCCTAGCTCTAACCCCAACCCTAACCCTAGCCCCAACCCAAACCCTAATGGAAAAATGGAAATAAATACATTATTTTTATTTTATTTACCTAACTAAGGGGGTGATAAAGGGGGATTTAATGTACTATTTTTTATTTTGATCACTGTGGTAGGGTCTATCACAGTGATCAAAATTAACCAATAGGAAAAATCTCCTTTAGTTGCCGGCCAGCAGATCTCGGCAGGCACACTGCGTGTTTTGAGCCCGGTTGCAACGTTATTATGTAATAGATTGCAACTGAACCCGGGGTCCGCAAAGCAGTTTATGTTCACTGCTGCCGAACACCCTTTGATTAGGAGGGTAATAACTGACAACTAAATATAAGGATCTTGCCTGTGAACTTCACATTGAGCAAGATATAGCATTTGCACTATCTCCGTTAACTTCACGGGAGAAGTGCTGACGACTGGCGTAGACGTAGCCCTGTTAAATAGCACAGAAGCCACTTGGCAGATATTAGGTAGTGCATGGGACTCACGCCAGGCGTACGTGCTGTCAGCCAGTGTGCGACTAGACTGAGCAACTTCGCTATTCAGCTGATGGCAATGCCTGCGTGTTGCCAACCGGTGTACGACCGGACTAAGCAACTTCAATGTTCAGCTGGTGGCGATGCCGCGTGCTGCCAGCCGGTGTGAGACCGGACTGAGCCACTCTCTGTTCAGCTTGGCAGGCGATGCCTAGGTTACACGCCCCGCAGTCTGCTCAGGGTGTATAGCTATTCTATATTCGTAGCAGGACTGCACCACGTTAGCTACAGGTTACATGCCCCACAGTCTGCTCAGGGTGTATAGCTACCCAATATTCATAGCAAGACTGCGACATTGGCTACCTGCCTTGCATAAGCTGAACCTGCCTGAAGGACCTGAGCTAATAAGCCGAGCATACTCTGGCAAGGTCCCGGAGAGCAAAGCTAGAGAGCACGTGGAGCCCAGATTCTGGCACGTCCACACATGAGCACTGCCTATTTTAGTATGATCTGACCACGCAGCAACGCGGACAGACAAGCTATTTAAGGGCTAAGCTCCGCCCCCACCATCTCGTCAATCGCATCACCGATGACGTCATCCGTGACCAATCAGGCGATGCCAGGTCAGAGGATCAGCTTACACTAAGCACCAATCATGGCTCGCCATGTCACGGACATGCTCAGTGCAGGCATTTCTGGGCTTAGGCTTGCAACAGACTTTTCTTGTTCCGTAACCGAGGTTTAAGGCTACTATAAACAAAGACCCAAGTAACTATTTGTGCCTCTTTGGTATTGGCTAGGCGTTGGGATCAACTGCGAAGCTGAGCAGCATCTGCCAGGTCTGGATGGGAGACCACAGACTCATCGGATCCAGATTCAGATCCCGCCGTCGCCTGATGACTAACACTGCGCATGCACCCATGATTTTCTTCCCGGACGAAGACGCTGAAGGCTCGGAGGACAGCGGTGGTGCTTCGGGGGACCCCATTTCTCTCTCCTCTGATGTGCTAGATCATATCAGAGGAGAGAGAAATAAATATGAATAGGAAATCGGCCTTTTTTTTGCGGTCACCGTTATTCGGTGAATGACAGCGATCGAAACACTGGTGTAGGTGGAAGAGGCACAAGAGGAGGAGATAGCCAACAATGTTTTTTTAATTTTATTTGGAGAAGCCCGAAAACAGTTGGGAAGGCAAATAGAACAAACTGCAGTGGAGCATAACAATGGCTGGGTGCGTCCGGTATACTTCTCTATTCAGCCAAAGGTATGGACAAGTCCTGTGGGATCCACGCCTAGTTACTTTTAATGTATGTGTGCTAGCCCATGTTGGTTGTGGACAGGCACCCCATGCCGTGTTAAACACACGTTCAGACAGTACACTTGCCATAGGGCAGTCCAGCACCTCCAAGGTGTAAAAGGTATAAAGGGCAAGCTCAGGGAACATGGCCAATTTGGAGACCCAAAAGTTAAATGGGACAGACCCATCACTGGTGGTGCTGGGTGTTGTGGCATGCTGAGGAAGGTTTTCTACATTTCAACCATGCTAACCCTCCCATCCAAGGTGGTGCCGGTGCCCAAGCTGAGTTGGTGACTTCCTCCTCCTCTGCCTTGTGTTTCCACTGAGCCCCCGCTGTCAGGTGTTGACATCATCAGTAGTGCATCTACCAGTGTGCGCTTGTGTTCCCACATTTTCTGATCATGCTGCAATGACGGAAATAGGGATGGCACATTATCCTTGTTGCTGGTGATCCAGCAGGGTGGCCACCCAATAATCAAAACTGGTAACAATCCAGGCAACTTGGCAGTGATTGTGCAAATGTAATGGTTCTCAGGGTGGTAGCTGCAGGTGAGTGTCATGTGTCTGACACCCCGCCACGTTACAGACAATTGTGGGTCCTGGCTAGGTGTTGGTGTTGTGAGGGCATTGTGCCCGTGCATGTCGCTGGTAACAGATGGTATTGGCTGGCCAGGAATACAAGTTCTACAGATTAGTAAAGGAGACTTCTGTTCAAACATGGGAACTTTACTGAACTGGATGAGGGTTATATACAAGGGATAGTGAGTACACACTCTTAAGCACTTTTCATTCACAGCAGGAAGCCTTTACACTGACATTGTTTCCTTCCATTGTAGTCTTCTCCGGTGCCGGTATAGCATAATGTTTTGTCCTACTTCATCACAGCCTAGCTTGACATCCCAGTACAGTTCAGTGACTTTCTCTGCATCCACTCAATGGCTCTGCGTCCTATTGCTATGGACGCCCTAGATCTGCCGCTCAAGAGTCTCACTAGTCCCACAGTCTCAGTCCTCTTTAGGTCCATACGGTCTTTGGCCTTTATCAAGCTCAGAGTTTCTCGTGACTTGTTGTCCTATCCAAGGACCCCTTTAGGGTAGAAGGCCACTCTGTCTTTTCTGCCAGTTCCTAGTCGCACTGCCTCATTGTCCAGTTGTCTAATTTGCTGTAGTTCACACAAATGGCAGAACTGCACACTTTTCACTTCTTCAGACTCTTAACTCCTCTCTCACTAACTGCAGAAAGCAGATTACTTGTCCTAGCACTAAGCTCTCCCCCTGTGAGCTGGTCCCAACATTAACTCCATGAGTCTGTTACTGGGAAAACGTACCCTTTCACCTACATTCTAAGCAAACACTACCTTATGTCCTAAGCCCTAACCTATGTCTTTCATGCATCACATTATTATACATTATAATGCCTTACATTATCACATTACATAGGTAAACATTTTACATTTCACATGATGGAAGATGTACACAAGACACAGGACATTATTCAGATTACACATCACATTATACACAGCAGTAATGTCTATGAAGAACAGGGCAATATGTCCATCTCCTTACACATGCACAGCAGAATGTATTGGTTCATGTGTTCCACATAGCCCAGAGGCAGCAACAAAACAAAGAAAAAAAGGCAAATTGGACATAATTTCACACAAAACCCCAAAAATGGTCCTGACAAAATTGTTGGCATCCATAACTTAATATTTGCACAGCCTTTGGAACAAATAACTGCAATCAATCACTTCCTATATCCATTAGCAATCTTCTTACACCTCTCAACTGAAAGTTTAGACCACTCTTCTTTTGTAAACTAGACCAGGTCTCTCATATTTGAAGGGTGCCTTCTCACAACAGCAATTTTCAGATTTCTCCACAAGTGTTCAATGGGATTTAGATCTGGACTCATTGCTGCCACTTCAGAACTCTCCAGCGCTTTGATTCCATCTATTTCTGGGTGCTTTTTGAAGTATGTTTGGGGTAATTGTCCTGATAGAAGACCCATGGCCTAATCTTCAGATTTAATGATGCCTTGCACACAGTCAGGGCACCTAATACCAGAGGCATCAAAACAACCCCAAAACAACTTTGAACCTCCACAATTTTTGACTGTAGGTATTGTGATGTTTTCTTTGTAGTCCTCATTCCATTTTCAGTAAACAGTAAAATTATGTGCTTTACCAAAATGTAGTGATGAGCGAGTATGCTCATTGTTCGGGTTTTCCTGACCATGCTTGGGTGGTCTCCGAGTATTTGGAAGTGCTCGGAGATTTAGTTTATGTCGCCACAGCTGCATAATTGGTGGCTACTAGACAGCCTGAATACATGTGGGGATTGCCTGTTTGTTAGGGAATCCCCACATGTATTCAGGCTGTCTAGCAGTCGCAAATCATGCAGCTGCAGCGACATAAACTAAATCTCCGAGCACTTCCAAATACTCGCAAACCACCCGAGCATGCTTGGGAAAACCTGAGCACCGTGCATACTCGCTCATCACTACCAAAAATCTCTATTTTGGTCTCATCTGAAATATTCTTTCCCAGAAGGATTTTGGCATACTCATGTACATTTTTGAAAACTGCAGTCTAGCTTTTTGATGTCTCTGTCTGCACTGGGGCCCTCCTGCAAAGATTGAGTCAACTTCTCCCCTTTTTATCTGGTTTCAGGTATGATTTTCATATTGCCCACATCTGTTACTTTGTCACAGGTGAGTTCGATTGAGCATCACTGGCTTGAAACAAAGTGGTTTACCCACAATTTTGGAAAGGTGCCAACAATTTTATCTGGTCCATTTTGGGGGTTTTCTGTTAAATTATGTCCAATTTACATTATTTTTTCTGTTTGTGTTGTTCCAATACACATAAAGGAAAAAAACATGTGTATAATAAAACATGTATAATTGCAATAATTTTCTGGGAGAAAAACTTCATTTTCTGGAACAATTTCAAGGGTACCAACATTTTTGGGCTTCAGCCGCCAAATTCCAAGCATATTTAATTCCAGCAAAAAGCAATCTATTTTTCTGATCTTATAGTAGAATTGGTAATTCTCAGATGTTTGCACTTCCTCGAAAATAAGTTTCCTGTTTTACGCATAGTTATTTGATACTTGCCAACCTAACATATTAATATCTGTAAACAGTTTTGTAACTTGAATCTCATGAGTCCCAATGCGAAATATCCAACAGGTCCTCTGACTATCATGAGTGTTTAATAGTACTGATCTTCTTATACAGACCAAATACACTGTGGCACCTCAGGAGTCCGGTTGCCACAGTGGCATTGCCTCCCTCACAGGGGGTTGATGACATGCCTGGAAGCAAGGAGGGGTCCCTTAGCAAGGTAATACCAACATCCAACACTTTTCCTACTCCAGACCAGAAGGGGGAGCTCTAAACCCAGTTTCAGGGGAGCTTTTTTATAACTTCTGGGCTGGAGGTGGAGTTAGCTGCAGTCTATGAGAGTCTGTACAAGGGACAGGAGCTGTGAGGAGCTCTTCCCAAAAGCAGAGTAAAGAGAGAGGAAAGGAGGAGTTTAGGGAACCCTGGGGATTGGAGCTGTGACCAAGCTGACCCCAGGGCAGAGCACTTGAAACCGGACGCAGGAGTCCGTGGCTGCACAGGTACAACAATCACAGCAGCCAAATCCAGAGGGCAGGAAACTGCAGGCCTCCTGGCCCCATCATACGCCTGAAGGCACAGCAGCAAATCAGAGCCCGGAGCCGCCATAGAGGAGCGACACCTGCAATAGGCTCAAGCTGCTTGCCATACGGGCAAGTAACACAGGACAGTAAGGAACAGAGGACCAATCATAGCTTTAGGCAGCAAGGACCTCATAGGACAGTGCAGAAAGGAGGCCTCCAACCCATCTGGCTTAGTGGATCCTAAGTTGCTTCCAGGCTGCCTGAATCTCCATTGCCATCTGTACTCAGTGCCCTGGTTTGCACCTCAAACTGTGAGTAAACTGAAAAGACTGCACCCTGTTGTGTCCTCAGAATTATTTGCTGCGTCATCTGCCCTGCACTACAACCACCATCATCATCTCTTACACATACAGCTGCCCTGGGGCCTAGCTCTACCTGTGGAGAGCTGTAACAACTCTGCTACATCACCATCAGCCCCAGCGGACTCTGAAGCAGCGTCGGCTAACATCTTTATTGCCAAATACCACAGGTGGCGTCACAAACTATCTCTCATAAACTTTATCATCCCCTTATCATCATTTTCATTGGATGCCCAGGGCTATGGACCGGGTCACTGCTTCCGTGACACATCCGCTAAAGAACCGCCCAGTACCGAGTACCCCCTGACTCTGGCAAGCGCTCCAACACCATTTGGGTCCCCTTAGGCTCTATGGTTTGGCAAACTGGAACCTCAGCACCCACTATGGTTACCACACCGGTCTATAAAGGTATGTTTATATGGCAGATTTTTCATGCTGCTAGCCAGATTTAAAAGGCTATATTTTATGACAGTGTGCTGTCCGTGTGCTCAACCGACAGCACAGTGATCCAATAATAATAATAAGTGTACTTGTGCACTCTAGATCGAACGTATAAAAGATAATTTTTACTTAACAAGGTCACATCCAGGAGGCCTACAGGTATGACTAATTTCACCTGTATACAACCTGTTTGCCTATATTATTAACTCAAAAATCTCAAAAGGGTGACAGATTCCCTTTAAGGTCCTTTAACTTATTTTTACAGCAGCCAACCGGCGATACTAAATGCCCACCAATCAACTACTTCATATCTGTTTATGCAGGCAGACCACCCTTCATATCAACATGTAACGATCTGTGATTGATAGGCTGCCATTGTTCTCGGCAGCACGAGTCCTGTTTACACGAAAATCTTTTGGGCTAATCAAAAGATCATTTCACCCAACCAACAAGCATTTTGCTCGTTCGCTGGGTGTTCGGCAGCCTGTGTAAACTGCATGATTATTGTGAAATGAGCATTTCTAGGAACGCTCATCAATGATAGCCTAAAGGGACATTTCCACTATGCGTTATGTGTGCACGTTGCATATTTGCTTGCAGAAATTTCTGCAAGGTTTCTGCATCTCTTGGCAGAAAAACGCAGCAGAAAATTTGCGTGTTTTATGTGTTTTTTCATGCGTTTTTGTAAATCCATAGAGCTAAATAAAGATATATTATTAAAAAAAAGAATTGTGTTGTCATTTTCTTGTTCAACCTCTTCTTTTTCATTCTCCATTGAAGACCATAATATCATTACATACCATGTTCAAATTTATAATGTTTAAGCACACAAAACAAATATAAGTGAACATACATGTGCATGTCACAAAATTAGAATATCATCAAAAACTTAATTTATTTCAGTTCTTCAATGCAAAAAGTGAAACTCATATTATATAGTCATTGCAAACAGAGTGATCTTTTTCAAGTGTATATTTCTGTTAATGTTGATGATTATGGCTTACAGCCAATGAAAACCAAAAAGGCTTTTATCTCAGTAAATTAGAATACTTTATAACGCCATAACATTAAGGTCCCAGAGTCTAGAGGAAGAGTAAAGAGACAGACAATCCGAGCTGCTTAAGGTCTAGTGTGAAGTTTCCACAATCAGTGATGGTTTGTGGAGCCATGTCATCTGCTGTTATAGGTTCATTGTGTTTTATCAAGACCAAAGTTAGCGCGGCCGTCTATCAGGAAATTTTAGAGCACTTCATGCTTCCCTCTGCCGACAAGCTTTTTGGAGATGGAAATTTCATTCTCCAGCAGGACTTGGCACCTGTCCACACTGCCAAAAGTACCAATACTTGGTATAAAAACAACAGTATCCCTGTGCTTGATTGGCCAGCAAACTCGCCTGACCTTAACCCCATAAAAAATCTATGGGGTATTGTCAAGAGGAAGATGAGACATCAGACCCCACAATGCAGACAAGCTGAATGCTGCTATCAAAGCAACCTGGGCTTCCATAACCCCTCAGCAGTGTCACAGGCTGATCGCCTCCGTGCCACGCCGCATTGATGCCAAAGGAGCCCCGACCAAGAATTGAGTGCATTTATACTGAACATACATTTCAGTAGGCCAGCATTTCGGATTTTAAAATCATTTTTTCAAGCTAGTCAAGTATTCTAATTTACTGAGATAAAGACTTTTGGGTTTTCATTGGCTGTAAGCCATAATCATCAACGTTAACAGAAATAAACTCTTGAAATAGATCACACTGTTTGTAATGACTATATAATATAGAAGAACTGAAATAAATTAAGGTTTTGATTATATTCTAATTTTGTGAGATGCACCTGTATACACTGTGTGCTGAATTATTAGGCAAGTTGTATTTGAGAGGATTCTTTCTATTATTGAACAACAGCTATGTTCTCAATTAACCCAAAAGACTCATAAATATCAAAGCTTAATATTTTTGGAAGTTGGAGTGGTTTTTTTTTTAGATTTGGCTATTTAGGAGGATATCTGTTTGTGCAGGTAACTTACTGTGCAGAATTATTAGGCAACTTAATAAAAACCAAATATATACCCATCTCACTTGTTTATTTTCACCAGGTAAACCAATATAACAACACAAAATTTAGAAATAAACATTTCTAACATTCAAAAACAAAATAAAACAAAAAATCAGTGACCAATATAGCCACCTTTCTTTACGATGACACTCAGACGCCTCCATCCATAGATTCTGTCAGTTGCTTGATCTGTTTACGATCAACATTGCGTGCAGCAGCCACCACAGCCTCCAGACACTGCTCCGAGAGGTGTAATGTTTTCCCTCCCTGTAGATCTCACATTTTATGAGGGACCACAGGTTCTCTATGGGGTTCAGATCAGGTAAACAAGGGGGCCATGTCATTTTTTTCTTCTTTTAGACCTTTACTGGGCAGTCACGCTGTGGAGTATTTGGATGCATGTGATGGAGCATTGTCATGCATGAAAATCATGTTTTTCTTGAACGATACCGACTTCTTCCTGTACCACTGCTTGAAGAAGGCGTCTTCCAGAAACTGGCAGTAGGTCTGTGAGTTGAGCTTCACTCCATCCTTAACCCGAAAAGGTCCCACAAGTTCATCTTTGATGATACCAGCCCATACCAGTACCCCACCTCCACCTTGCTGGCGTCTGAGTCGGAGTGGAGCTCTCTGCCCTTTACTGATCCAGCCTCGGGCCCATCCATCTTGCCCATCAAGAGCACTCTCATTTCATCAGTCCATAAAACCTTAGAAAAATCAGTCTTAAAATATTTCTTGGCCCAGTCTTGACGTTTTATCTTATGTTTCTTGTTCAAAGGTGGTCGTTTTTCAGTCTTCCTTACCTTGGCCATGTCCCTGAGTATCGCACACCTTGTGCTTTTTGATACTCCGGTAACGTTGCAGCTCTGAAATATGGCAAAACTCGTGCAAATGGCATCTTGGCAGCTTCATGCTTGATTATCCTCAAGTCATGGGCAGTTATTTTGCACCTTTTTTTATCAACACGCTTCTTGCGACCCTGTTGGCTATTTGCCATGAAACACTTGATTGTTCTGTGATCACGCTTCAAAAGTTTGGCAATTTCAAGACTGCTGCATCCCTCTGCAAGACATCTCACAATTTTTGACTTTTCAGAGTCCGTCAAATCTCCTTTCTGACCCATTTTGCCAAAGGAAAGGAAATTGCCTAATAATTAAGCACACCTTATATAGGGTGTTGATGTCATTAGACCACACCCCTCCTCATTACAGAGATGCAAATCACCTGATTTACATAATTGGAAGTTGGCTTTCCCCAACAGTGTCACCAGCAAAGCACCTCCACACCATCACACCACCTCCTCCATGCTTCACGGTGGGAACCAGGCATGTAGAGTCCATCCGTTCACCTTTTCTGCGTGCAAAGCAGTAATCAAAGCAAAAAGTGGCTACTTGGAAGAACCTAGAATATAAGACATATTTTCAGTTGTTTCACACTTTTTTGTAAAGTGTAATGTATAATCCACATGTGTTAATTCATAGTTTTGATGCCTTCAGTGTGATTCTACAATTTTCATAGTCATGAAAATACAGAAAAATCTTTGAATGAGAAGGTGTCTCCAAACTTTTGGTCTGTACTATATATTATATAATATAATATATATATATATATATATATATATATGTATTATATATATATATATAAATATATATATAATGCCAAGCCCAAGGTTTAGTAATGAACAGGTGTCAGCCAGATACCATCATTAATAAAACGGTACAGAAGGAGTTAAATGAAGACACACAAGCCTATGTAAGAGCATTAAAATAATTAACCCACATATCCTGTAACAAAACAACAACTGTCAGAAATGTGCGTGAAATGCAATATTTGTTAATTTTTCCCAAAAATTTTTTAAAAATTGCTTGGGCTCCCGCACAATTTTCATAACCAGCAGAGGGAAAGCCAACGGCTGAGTGTTGATGTTAATATTCTGTGAAGGAGCCAATAGCCATAAAGGTTCCCAGACTGATATTATTATTATTATTATTATTCATTTTTGTAGTGCCATTTATTCCATGGCGCTTTACATGTGAGAGGGGGCGAACATAGGCAAGTACAATAAATATGAGCAATACAGGACACACATAAGTACAGAAGGAGAGAGGACCCTGCCCGCGAAGGCTCACAAACTACAGGGGATGGGTGAGGATACACTAGGAAAGGGTAGAACTTGTCGTGCGGCGGTTCAGTAGACTGAGGATCACTGCTGGTTGATCTGCGTGTCGTCGGCATAGAGATGATACTGCAAACCGTGGGATTCTATGAGCTGTCCCAGGCTGAAGGTGTGGATGGAGAAGAGTAGGGGTCCTAGAACTGAGCCTTGAGAAACACCGACAGAGAGGGGGCGAGGTGAGGAGGTGGTGTGGGAGAGGGAGACACTGAATGTTCGATCTGTTAGATATGATGAGATCCAGGATAGGGCCAAGCCTGTGATGCCCAGAGATGAGAGAATCTGGAGCAGGAGGGAGTGGTCCACAGTGTCGAAGGCAGAAGACAGGTCCAGGAGGAGGACAGAGTAGTGTCGCTTGCTCTTGGCGGTTAGTAGGTCGTTGGTTACTTTAGTTAGGGCAGTTTCAGTTGAGTGATGCAGTCGGAAGCCTGATTGCAAGCGGTCAAAGAGGGAGCTAGAGGAGAGGTGGGAGGATAGTTCAAGATGGACATGCTGTTCCAGTAGTTTTGAGGCATAAGGGAGAAGAGATATCGGGCGATAGCTAGACACAGAGGATGGGTCAAGGGAGGACTTTTTGAGGATGGGTGTGATTGAGGCATGTTTGAAGGATGAGGGGAACACACCATTTGTAAGTGAGAGGTTGAAGAGGTGTGTTAGAGTAGGGATGAAGACTGTGGCGAGGTTAGGGATGAGGTGGGACGGGAGCGGGTCAAGTGTGCAAATGGTGAGGTGTGATCTTGAAAGGAGAGTGGAGAGCTGATCTTCTGTCATGGTGGAGAAGTTGGTTTTGGAGGGAACAGGGCTGAGCAGCTAAGAGGGGCAGTGGGGGCTGTGGGCCAAAGCTTTCCCTGATCGTATCAATCTTCTGCTTGAAAAAGGAGGCAAAATCTTCAGCAGTAAAGAGATGAGAGGGGGGAGGTGGTGGTGGACGGAGTAGAGAATTGAAAGTATTGAAGAGCTGTTCAGGGTTGTGAGACAGGGAGGATATGAGAGATGAGAAGTAAGTTTGTTGATTGTGCGAGTTTTGCTATGTGCGAGAGGGGCGGCCGAATCAAGTGCTGCTGTTATTGTGGTGTTATAAAAGGCGGCAGCAGCATCTGTGTCATGAAGTGAAGCTTTGTCTGTAAGAGGGAGCAGGGATTCAGAGAGTGATTGTAAGTTGAGGTGTTTGAGATTTCTGCGAGGATGAGCGACTTTGTGGAGCAGGGGTTGCGTACTAGGAGAGGAGAGGGAAGAAAATGTCAGTAGGTTGTGGTCAGACAGGGGTAGTGGTGAGTTAGTGAGATTAGTAAGGGAGCAGAGGCGGGTGAAGATAAGGTCCAGTGTGTGACCATCTTTGTGAGTGGCTACAGAAGACCATTGAGTGAGGCCAAAGGAGGCAGTGAGCAATAAAAGTTAGGAGGCAGTGGAGGTGGAAGTGTCAATGGGGATGTTAAAGTCACCCATGATGATAGTGGGGATGTCAGCGGAGAGGAAATGAAGCAGCCAGGTGGTGAAGTGATCGAGAAAGGTGGAGATGGCTAGTTCTGGGGGGCGGTAGATGACAGCCAGCTGGAGGTTGGAAGGGGAGTAGATTCGGATGGAGTGGCCCTCAAACGATGGAAGAGTAGCGGAGGGTGGGAGAGGAAGTGGGGTAAAGGAGCAGGAATTGGAGATGAGCAAGCCAACTCCTCCACCACGTTTCTTGCTGGGGGGGGGGGTGTGAGAGAGATGGAATCCGCCATAAGAGAGTGTAGCTGGAGAGGCTGTGTCAAAGGGGGTGAGCCAGGTTTCAGTGATAGCAAGGAAGGAGAGTTTGTTGGTGATGAAGAGGTCGTGGATAAATGACAGTTTATTGCAGACTGAGCGTGCTTTCCATAGTGCTCCAGGTAGGAGAACCGGAGGAGCGGGGGCTGGATGGATGGGTATGAGGTTATCATGGTTGCAGAAACGTGTAGAGGATCGTGGCATGGTGTTAGAAATGAGAAATCAGCTCACAGCAGTTTGCTTAGCCTTTACTGGCTAGTTTACATTGGAACCCCATAAAAAATTGACATGGGGTCCCCCTATAAAATCAAACCAGCAAAGCCTAGGCAGACTGCTGCGGGCTAATATTAATAGCCTGGGAAGGGACCATGGATATTGGCACCCCCACAGGGTAAAATCATCAGCTCTCAGCTGCCCCAGAAATGGCGCATCTTATAGCTGTGCCAATTCTGGCACTTAGCCTCGCTCTTCCCACTTGCCCTGTAGTGGTGGCAAGTGGGGTTCATATTTGTGGGGTTGATGTTACCTTTGTATTCTCAGGTGACATCAAGCCCACAGGTTAATTATAGAGAGGCGTCTATAAGACACCTATCCATTACTAACCTCATAGTGACATTGTGTTAAACACAGACACCCAGAATAAGGTCCTTTATTTGAAATAATCTCACAGATGTCGCTGCATGAGAAAAGAAGCTGATCAGCTGATGAACTCTGGTGAACTCTCACGGCAGCTCAGTGATGTAATGTGGGAGCAATTGCCTCCTGTCAATGTATCACTGGAGGACGGGTAGAGTGGTCACATCTCCGATGTGACTGTTCTAAACGTGAGATTGCCGTGGGACACTCAGTATTAAATGGACTACGGCGGAAAGGTGAGTACATGTTAGTTTATTATTTTTGATTGCAGGAGACACAAGCATCGGGGATTAGGCATTTGGTGTGTATGTATATCGTATGTGAATATGTATGTAATTATGTAAATGTTTTGATTTTTTTTTACAATTGAACACAGGCGCCGGATGACGAGACTATTTTCCCATCATTGGCTCATGCAGTCTCTGTTATATGCGACCAAAGACATAGCTGGGTGGGAGTAGTAGTCCCATCAGACGACGCCTAAGTACAATCACTATGGGCTGTTCGTCGCATAGGTACACACAGACACAGACACACAGACACACGCACATATTCTCCGCTCACACACATATTCTCTGCCCACACACTCCTCCTCCTTTTGACATCATTTCCTTTGACAATTCACAGCGTTTTTGGCAGCAAATCTGCAGCAAATAAGCAGCAAAATACATAGCAAATAACCAAACCTTTTTACACCTGCGTTTTTGCTGCAGATTTGACTGACTCAATTGAAGTCAATGAGTCAAAAACGATTCAGAAATGCAAAAAGAATTGACATGCTGCAGAAAATAAAACGCTGCAAATGCGGACGGAAATTTACTGATCATGTGCACAACACTTCAGGATTGTCATTGAATTACCTTGCATAAATATTCCATTGCGATTTTGGACCATTTACACGTGTAAAAAAATCCACGAAAACGCATTATGTGCCATGTAGCCTTAGTTTCCATGGGGAATCTGCTTTAATAAGTGAAAGATCACAATATCAATTCCACACAGAAAGAAAATCTTTGCCTTTTGATCAACAAAGCACGTCTCCTATTGAAATCAGGGATTTCCTAATTATTATACAGCAGAATACAATAGTGGTCTATACATAGCTGACAGATACAGGACACTCACCATAATATTGGATGTTTGCATCACAACCAATTTTGACATTAATGACAAACCATTTGTTTTTCACTTTTTTGTTGTCAGGTTCCAGGAGCTATAACTTTTTTACTTTTCCAGGGACTTAGTAGTATGAAGGCATTTTTTTTGTCAGGATGAATTGTAGTTGTCAGTGGAATCTGTTGTGTTTTGGTAGCTGAGGAGAAAAAGCAAATACGGCAATACACCAGAGAGGCTGGAACCTATTGAATTGCAGTAACCTGAACTAACCACACAACTAGAGGTAGCCATGGAGCATTCCTACGTTAATCCTAGACGCCTCGTCACAGCCTGAGAGATAACTACACCTAAAGGCAGAAAGAGGAAAGCTATCTGCCCCGGAGCAGATCCCCAACGAAAATAGGAAGCCCCCAAACATGTAATGGCAGTTAGACAAGAATAAACACGGACACAGACAGAAAATAGAATGAGCAAATGCTGGGGCCCAATCTGTCTAGACAGAAAAGTACAGGAAAGGATTCTCACTGCAATCCAAAAAAAACCCTAAAAAATACCAACTCTTCTGATTGCAAAAACACCTGAGATCACACGATCTCTACCACCTAAATCAGATCTCTGGTGTAACAAAACTAAGCCGCAGCCACTGAAAAAACAGGAAAAAGCAAATGAACAAATAACAGTGGCTTCAGATAAACTGAGAGGAGCACAAGCCCCTGGAGGGGACCTGGCTGACCTCCACAGAAGTGCAGGGAACTATGCAAAAAGCAAGCACAAAAATAAAAGCAGAAAATATCTTATCTGATAGCAGAAGATGCAGGCAAGACTCAGCAAACTTCCAAATGAACCAGGAACCACAATTGAGACAAGAACAATTGATCACAGGCAACCATCATGGGAGGGAACCTCCCTTATATCAGACCAGTCAGTGATCCCAGATTGCCATTCCTAGCTGAAAGGTTCAGTACTGTCTGTAACCACCAGAGGGAGCCTCTGCTCAGAAACCATCTCTAGAACATTCATAACAGTACCCCCCCTTGAGGAGGGGTCACCGAACCCTCACTTGTGCAACCAGGCCGATCAGGATGATAGGCACAGATCAGTCTCCTAGCATGGATGTCCGAAGCAAACACCCAAGAATTGTCTTCCTGACCATAACCTCTCCACTTAACCAAATACTGGAGTTTCTGTCTAAAAAACGAGAATCCAATATTTTCTCAACCACATACTCCAGATTGCCCTCAACCAAAACAGGGTCAGGAGGCGCAGCCATAGGAAGCACTGGCTCGACAAACCTCTTCAATAAGGACTTGTGGAACACGTTATGGATCTTAAATGTCCCTGGAAGAAGCAAACGGAAGGAAACAGGATTAAGAATCTCCATGATCTTATAAGGTCCAATGAACCTAGGCTTAAACTTGGAGATGCAACCCTCATAGGGATATTTCTTGAGGACAACCAAACCAAGTCCCCCACTTTAAACCGAGGACCATCAGTCCTATGCCGGTTGGCAAACCGTTGGGCCTTCTCCTGAGAGAGAGACAACCTCTCCACTACCTGGTCCCAAATCTGCTGCATTCGCTCCACAACAGAGTCAACACCCGGACAGACAGAAGTCTCCGCCTGTCCCAAAGAAAATCGAGGGTGAAACCCAAAATTGCAGAAAAATGGAGACATCAAGGTGGCAGAGCTAGCCCTATTATTAAGAGCAAACTCAGCCAAAGGCAGAAAAGAGACCCAGTCATCTTGATCAGCAGACACAAAACATCTCAAATAAGTCTCCAAGGTCTGGTTTGTTCTCTCGGTTTGTCCGTTGGTCTGAGGATGAAAAGCAGAGGAGAAAGATAATTGAACACCAAGTTTAGAACAAAATGTCCTCCAAAATCTGGAAACAAACTGGACTCCTCTGTCAGACACAATGTTCTCCGGAATGCCATGTAACCGAACCACGTGCTGAAGGAACAAAGGCACCAATTCGGAGGAGGAAGGTAACTTAGGTAATGGCACAAGATGTATCATCTTGGAAAACCTATCACAGATTACCCAGATAACGGTCATTCTCTGAGAAACAGGGAGGTCGGAAATAAAATCCATAGAGATATGGGTCCATGGCCTCTTGGGCACAGGTAATGGCATTAACAAACCACTAGATCGAGAGCAAGGCTTGGAGCGAGAGCAAGTCCCACAGGACTGCACAAATTCCCTGATGTCACGAGACAAAGTAGGCCACCAAAAGGACCGACTCACCAAGTCTCTGGTACCAAAAATCCCGGCATGACCAGCCAACGTGGAACAATGAATCTCAGACATCACACTCTTCTTCCACTGGTCTGGGACAAACAATTTCCCAATAGGGCAGCGCTCAGGTTTATCCTCCTGACACCCTTCCAGAGCCAGTCTCAAATTGGGCGAGATGGCGGAAAGAACTACACCCTCTTTCAAAATAACAGTAGGATCAGATAACTCAGGAGAGTCCGCAAAGAAACTCCTCGAGAGGGCATCCGCCTTAACATTCTTAGTGCCAGGAAGAAAAGAAACCACAAAATTAAAACGTGTGTAAAACAAGGCCCACCTGGCCTGTCTAGGATTAAGTCGCTTGGCTGATTCGAGATAAACCAGTTTCTTATGGTCCGTGAGGACCACCACCTGATGTTTGGCTCCTTCCAGCCAATGTCTCCACTCTTCAAAGACCCACTTCATGGCCAATAACTCCCGATTACCCACGTCATAATTACGTTCAGTTGGAGAAAATTTTCGAGAGAAAAAGGCACAAGGGTTACTCTTAGAGGTCTCTGGATCTCTTTGGGACAAAACGGCACCTGCCCCAATTTCAGAGGCATCAACCTCCACCTGAAACGGTAGAGAAACATCAGGCTGCCGTAGAACAGGAGCAGAAGTGAATCTCTGCTTAAGTTCCTGAAACGCAGAAACTGCCTCAGGAGGCCAATTCACCACATCAGAACCCTTTTTGGTCAAATCAGTCAATGGTTTAACAATACCGGAGAAATTACCAATAAATTTACAATAAAAATTGGCAAAACCTAAGAATCTCTGAAGAGCCTTTAATGAAGTAGGTTGGACCCAATCACAGATGGCCTGAACCTTGACAGGGTCCATTTCAATAACAGATGGAGACAAAATGAATCCCAGAAATGAGACCTTCTGTACGCCAAAAAGACAGTTTGATCCCTTCACATACAGTGCATTCTCTCTCAAAATCTGGAACACAGTCCGAACATGTTTCACATGAGAGTCTCAGTCATTGGAAAAAATCAAGATATCATCCAAATAAACAATCAGAAATGTATCCACAAAATCCCTGAAAATATCACTCATGAAGGATTGGAAGACGGAAGGAGCATTAGTGAGCCCAAAGGGCATCACTAGGTACTCAAAATGCCCCTCTGGGGTATTAAACGCCGTCTTCCATTCATCCCCATGCCTAATGCGAACAAGGTTATATGCCCCCCTGAGGTCAAGCTTGGTAAACCAACTAGCACTTTTCACTCTGGAAACAGGTCAGAAATCAAAGGTAACGGATATTGATGCTTCACAGTGATCTTATTCAAGAGACGATAATCAATACAGGGCCTCAATGAATCATCCTTTTTGGCCACAAAGAAAAAACCGGCACCCAAGGGTGAAGAGGATGTTCTGATAAGACCCTTCTCCAATGACTCCTTGATATAAGATCTCATAGCATCGTGTTCAGGTACAGACAAGTTAAAAAGGCGACCTTTAGGAAATTTACCACCAGGCACTAATTCAATAGCGCAATCATAGCTCCTGTGAGGGGGCAAGGATGCAGATTTACTTTCACTAAATACATCCGAAAAATCAGTCAAAAAGTCAGGAACATCCTGAGACTGGGGAGAGGCAGAAAAAACAGGAGTGTCAGCATTAACACATTGGCAGCCCCAACTGGTCACAGACACAGATTTCCAATCCAAAACAGGATTATGAGACTGTAACCAAGGGAAACCTAGTACAATAATGTCATGCAGATTATGCAGCACCAGAAATTTGCAACTCTCCTGATGATCTGGTTCAACCCTCATTATCACCTGAGTAGAAAACTGGGGTTTATTCTCCGCCAAAGGGGTAGAATCAATGCCCAGTAGGGGAATAGACTTCCGTAGGGGTATCATGGGAAACCCACAACGTTTGACAAAGTCAAAATCCATCAGGTTAATAGCTGCTCCTGAATCAACAAAAGCCTGAGCAGAAAATGTGGACAGGGAGCAAATCAGGGTAACAGTCAACAGAAATTTAGTCTGAACACTACCCAAGACAACTGAGCGTGCAAAACATCTTCCCCGCTTAGGGCAGACTGAAATAGCATGAGAGGCGTCACCACAGTAGAAATATAACCCATTGCGCTTTCGAAACTCATGACGCTGTGCCCCAGAAGTCACTCTATCACACTGCATGGGCTCAGAAGCTGGCTCACAAGGCAACACTATCTCACGCATACCTCTGCACTCACGCAAACGTCTGTCAATTTGAATAGCCAATGACATAGAATCATTGAGACCAGAGAGAGCAGGGAATCCCACCATAACATCCTTTACATTCTCTGATAGCCTCTTCCGAAAAAGGGCTGCCAAAGCGTCATCATTCCATTTGGTCAGGACTGCCCACTTTCGGAATTTCTCACAGTACAACTCAGCGTCTTCAAGACCCTGATTTAATGCCAACAAGGTTTTTTCAGCTTGATCAGTGACATTAGGTTCATCGTACAATAACCCCAGAGCCAGAAAAAATACATCAATATCATTCAAAACAGGATCCCCAGGTGTCAGGGAAAAAGCCTAATCCTTAGGGTCACTGCGCAAGAGAGAGATGACAATTTGAACCTGCTGTGCTGCGCTCCCCGAGGACTTAGGTTTTAAGGCAAAAAACTACTTACAGTTATTTTTGAAATTCAGAAATTTAGCCCGATCCCCCAAAAACAAATCTGGCATGGGAATCCTAGGTTCCACAACAGGCAACCCAGCAAGATAGGTAGCAATACTCCGAACCTCAGTGTCAAGCTGATCCACACGGCCAGACAACTGTGCAAACTCCATTGAGAGAAAAAAAATCCTCCTCAGCACCCAGAGAAAAAGAGGGAAAAAATGCAACAAACAGAAAAAAAAAAAATCTCTGACAACTCTGACAACTTTTTTTTTTCTTTTCACATTATTTTTCCCTTCTGTGAGTACCATATCATTTTTAGTTATGGCCGGTGGTACTGTTGTGTTTTGGTAGCTGAGGAGAAAAAGCAAATACGGCAATACACCAGAGAGGCTGGAACCTATTGAATTGCGGTAACCTGAACTAACCACACAACTAGAGGTAGCCGTGGAGCGTTCCTACGTTGATCCTAGACGCCTCGTCACAGCCTGAGAGATAGCTTTCATCTTTCTGCCTTTAGGTGTAGTTATCTGCCCCAGAGCAGATCCCCAAAGAAAATAGGAAGCCCCCAAACATGTAATGGCGGTTAGACAAGAAGAAGCACGGACACAGACAGAAAATAGAATGAGCAAACGCTGGGGCCCAATCTGTCTAGACAGAAAAGTACAGGAAAGGATTCTCACTGCAATCCAAAAAAACCCCTAAAAAATACCAACTCTTCTGATTGCAAAAACACCTGAGATCACACGATCTCTACCACTTAAATCAGATCTCTGGTGTAACAAAACTAAGCCGCAGCCACTGAAAAAACAGGAAAAAGCAAATGAACAAATAACAGTGGCTTCAGATAAACTGAGAGGAGCACAAGCCCCCAGAGGGGACCTGGCTGACCTCCACAGAAGTGCAGGGAACTATGCAAAAAGCAAGCACAAAAATAAAAGCAGAAAATATCTTATCTGATAGCAGAAGATGCAGGCAAGACTCAGCAAACTTCCAAATGAACCAGGAACCACAATTGAGACAAGAACAATTGATCACCGGCGACCATCATGGGAGGGAACCTCCCTTATATCAAACCAGTCAGTGATCCCAGATTGCCATTCCTCGCTGAAAGGTTCAATACTGTCTGTAACCACCAGAGGGAGCCTCTGCTCAGAAACCATCTCTTGCACATTCATAACAGGAATCATTTTGAAGCATTAATAAATGATTAGCAAACTGTTATTAATTCTTTATTGCGAAGAAAATAAAGAAAACATCAATTCTGCCCTCTTTTTTTTGTGTTTTATATTTTATGCTATTCACCGTGCTGCACAAATAAAGTGTTCACTTTATTTCGTAGTTCAGTATGAATATGACGGTATAAAATGCATAAACTTTTTATATTTTGTATGATTTTGTACAATAAATACTTTGAAAAACATCACTTGCTTTTGTGTTGCCATATTTTGAGATCCCTAAGTTTTACAATTTTACATCAGCAAATCTGCATAAGAGTTTATTTTGTGCATTACAAGCTCTACTTTTCATTGGTACTATTTTGTGGTATATGCAACTATTTTGATCACTTTATATTGTACTTTTTAGGAGGCAAAATTAACGAAAAACAGCAATTCTAAAATCATTTAATTTATATTTTCTAAACACCATTCACAGGCATAATCGGCATGTTATTTTTATTATTCTATTTAATACAATCTTGACAATACCAAATGGAAGTAGTTTTATCCAATATGTTTTTGCTGCCTTTTTGCAAAAAATAGAATCCCATTTAGTGTGGAGACTGCTTGGTCGTACATCTTGAGCTATTTGAATGGGGTACAATGGTTTCCCATACTTCACCATGCAGTGGAACCTTCTGTAAACTTTAGAAGGCAAACTCTAAAAAATCAATCAGTCAAAATAAAAGAAAGTATAAGAGTACACATCTTTTTCAAGCAGATTTCACCTGGAACCTACCTGAAAAATGCTTATTAAACGTAAAAAAAATATGCACAGCAATGTCAAAACGACTTGTTTCCATCTTTTTAAAATTCTTATCACCAACTGAGACTTCGAAACCATAAAGTGTGTGAGAGAAGTTACCTGATCATTCTTCAAGCGGCTTCCACTTGGAAGCTGCCACCAATATACTGTACATGTTAAAGAAATAAAAAAGAGATAGTAGCTGCAAAAAAGACAAAAGAGATAAGATAGAAGATGCTTAACCCCTTAATCCAATTGGACGTACTATTCCGTCCATGTGACTTGGTACTTAATTCCCAGGGCGGAATAGTACGTCCAAGGCGATCAGCTGCGCTCCCGAGGGGAACACAGCTGATCGCTGCCGTGTGTCATCTGATTATCACAGCTGACACCCGGCCCTATGTGTCAGGTGTGGTCACGGACCACTCCCGGAACATTAACGCCTGGCACACCGTGATAAAACATGATCGCGGTGTACCGGGGGCACAGGGGAGCATCGCGCAGGGAGGGGGCTCCCTGCACGCTCCCCTGAGACCCTCAGAACAGCGCGATGTGTCGCGCTGTTCCGAGGGACTCTCCTCACTGCAGGACCCTGGATCCATGATGGCCGCCGGGTCCTGCAGGGAGGCGGCTTCCTCAGAAGCCTGCAGCAGTGCCAGAGCGATCGCTGGTGTGACAGAGTGCTGTGCACATTGTCATACCAGCGATCTGACCCTAAACAGTGATGTCCCAACCTGGGACAAAGTAAAAATGGAAAAAAAATAAAAATAAGAAGTGTAAAAAAAAAAATCCTAAATAATGAAAAAAAAAAATATTCCCCAATAAATTCACTTCTTTAATGTAAAAAAAAAACCAACAATAAAAGTACACATATTTAGTATCGCCGCGTCCGTAACGACCCACTCTATAAAACTGTCCCATTAGTTAACCCCTTTAGTGAACCCCTTAAAAAAAAAAAGCAAGTCTAAAAAACAATGATTTATCATCATACCAACGAACAAAAAGTGGAATAACACGCGATCAAAAAGACGGATATAAACAAACATGGAACCACTGAAAACGTCATCTTGTCCCGCAAAAAACGAGCTGCCACACAGCATCATCAACGAAAAAATAAAAGTTATAGCTCGCAGAATAAAGCGATGCAAAAATAATTATTTTTTATATATAATCGTTTTAATTGTATAAAAGCGCCAAAACATAAAAAAATAATACAAATGAGGTATCACTGTAATCGTACTGACCCGAATAATAAAACTGCTTTATCAATTTTACCACACGCGGAACGGTATAAACGCCCCTCCCCCAAAAGAAACTCATGAATTTCTGGTTTTTGTTCATTCTGCCTCCCAAAAATCGTAATAAAAAGCGATCAAAAAACGTCATGTGCCCAAAAATGGTACCAATAAAAACGTCACCTCGTCCCACAAAAAAAAAGACCTCACATGACTTTGTGGACCAAAATATAGAAAAATTATAGCTCTCAAAATGTGATGATGCAAAAACTACTTTTGCAATAAAAAGCGTCTTTTAGCGTGTGACAGCTGCCAATCATAAAAACCCGCTATAAATAGTAAATAAAACCCCCTTTAACACCCCCTTAGTTAGGGAAAAATAATAAAATTAAAAAAATGTATTTATTTCCATTTTCCCATTAGGGTTAGGGTTGGGGCTAAAGTTAGGGTTAGGGTTGGGGCTAAAGTTAGGGTTAGGATTGGGACTAGGGTTACGGGTGTGTTAGGGTTAGGTTTGTGGTTAGAGTTATGATTAGGGTTGGGATTAGTTGTTTAGGCACATCAGGGGCTCTCCAAATGTGACATGGCGTCTGATCTCAATTCCAGCCAATTCGGCGTTGAAAAAGTCAAACGGTGCTCCTTCCCTTCTGAGCTCTGCCATGCGCCCAAACAGTAGTTTACCCCCACATATGGGGTATCCGCATACTCAGGACAAATTTCACAACAACTCTTGCGGTCCAATTTCTTGTGTTACCCTTGGGAAATAAAAAATTAGGGGCGAAAATATCGTTTTTGTAGAAAAAAATATGATTTATTATTTTTATGGCTCTACGTTATAAACTTCTGTGAAGCACTTGGGGGTTCAAAGTTCTCACCACACATCTAAATAAGTTCCTTTGGGGGTCTAGTTTCCAAAATAATCACTTGGGGGGTTTCCACTGTTTAGGCACATCAGGTGCTCTCCAAACGCGACATGACACCCGCAGACCATTCCATCGAAGTCTGCAATGCAAAACGTCACTACTTCACTTCCGAGCCCCGACGTGTGCCCATACAGTAGTTTTCTCACACATATAGGGTATCAGCGTACTCAGGACAAATTGGAAAACAACTTTTTGGGTCCAATTTCTCCTGTTACCCTTGGCAACTTAAAAAACTGGGGACTAAAAGATCATGTTTGTGGAAAAAATATGATTTTTTTATATTCACGTCCGGGCGTTATAAACTTCTGTGAAGCACTTGGGGGTTCAAAGCGCTCACCACACATCTAGATAAGTTCCTTTGGGGGTCTATTTTACAAAATGGGGTCACTTGTGGGGGGTTTCCACTGTTTAAGCACATCAGGGGCTCTCCAAATGCGACATGACACCCACAGACCATTCCATCAAAGTCTGCATTACTAAATGTCACTACTTCTATCCCGAGCACCAACGTGCGCCCACACAGTAGTTTTCTCCGACATATAGGGTATCAGCGTACTCAGTACAAATTGGACAACAACTTTTGGGGTCCAATTTTTCCAAAAAAATTGGTGACTAAAAGATCATTTTTGTGGGAAAAAGTTGGATTTTTTATTTTCATGCCCGGGCATTATAAACTTGTGTGAAGCACTTGGGGGTTCAAAGTGCTCACCACAGATCTAGATAAGTTCCTTAGGGGGTCTAGTTTCCAAAATGGGGTCACTTGTGGGGGTTTTCCACTGTTTAGGCACATCAGGGACTCTGCAAACTGAACATGACATCCATCAAAGTCTGCATTCCAAAACGTCATTACTTCCTTTCCGAGCCCTGCGGTGAGTCCAAACAGTATTTCTCCCCCACATATGGGGTATCAGCGTACTCATGACAAATTGGACAACAATTTTTGGGGTCCAATTTCCTTGTGAAAAATCAAAAATTGGAAAATTGGGGACTAAAAAATCATTTTTTGTGGATTTTTTTATTTTTTATTTTCACAAATAGGCATTATAAACTTTAGTGAAACATTTGGGGGTTGAACATGCTCCCAACAGATCTAGATAAGTTCCTTAAGGGGTCTAGTTTCCAAAATGGTGTCACTTGTAGGAGGTTTCCACTGTTTAGGCACATCAGGGGCTCTCCAAACGCGACATGGCATACAGCCAATAGTGCGTTGAAAAAGTCAAACTGCGCTCCTTCCCTTCCGAGCTCTGCATGCACCCAAACAGTGGTTTACCCCCACATATTTGGTACCAGCGTACTCAGGACAAATTGCACAATAACTTTTGAGGTCTTGTTACCTTGGGAAAATAAAAATTGGGGTGAAAGATCATTTTTGTGGAAAAAATATGATTTTTTAATTTTACGGCTCTACGTTATAAACTTGTGTGAAGCACTTGGGGGTTCAAAGTGCTCATCACAGATCTAGATAAGTTCCTTAGGGGGTCTAGTTTCTAAAATGGGGTCACTTGTGGGGGATTCCCACTGATTAGGCACATCAGGGGCTATCCAAATGCGACATGGCGTCCATTGTCCAGCCAAACAGTGGTTTTCCCCCACATATGGGTATCAGCGTACTCAGGACAAATTGAACAACAACTTTTATGGTCAATTTTATTTTACCCTTGGGAAAATAAAAATTGGTGATAAATATTCTTTTGTGGGAAAAAAATAGATTTTTTATTTTCATGCTCTAGCTTATAAATTTGTGTGAAGCACTTGGTGGTTCAAAGTGCTCACCAAGATCATGCAAACTGACTACACATAAGTCTCATTCCAAAACGTCATTTATTCCTTTCGAGGCCCGGCGCGTGGCGTCCAACAGTATTTTCCCCCCACATATGGGGTATCAGCGTACTCAGGACAAATTGGACAACAACTTTTGGGGTCCAAATTTTCCTTGGGAAAATCAAAAATTGGGACTTAAAAATCATTTTGTGGAAATAATAATTTTTTACCATTATAAATTTAGTGACACTGGGGTTCAAAGTGCACAGATTATAAGTCTTAGGGTTAGTCCAAATGGTGTCAAAGTGGGGGTTTCCACTGTTTAGCACTAGGATCTGCAAACTGAACATGACACCCATCAAATTCTGCATTCCAAAACTCATTACTTCCTTTCCGAGCCCGGCGGTGCGTCCAAACAGTATTTCCCCCCCACATATGGGTATCAGCGTACTCAGGACAAATTGGACAACAACTTTTGGGGTCCAATTTCCTTGGGAAAAATAAAAAATTGGGGACTAAAAAATCATTTTTGTGAAAATTTTTTTTTTTTTTTTCACACCCAGGCATTATAAACTTTAGTGAAACACTTGGGGGTTCAAAGTGCTCACAACAGATCTAGATAAGTTCCTTAGGGGGTCTAATTTCCAAAATGGTGTCACATGTGGGGGGTTTCCACTGTTTAGGCACATCAGGGACTCTGCAAACTGAACATGACACCCATCAAAGTCTGCATTCCAAAATGTCATTACTTCCTTTCCGAGCCCGGCAGTGCGTCCAAACAGTATTTCTCCCCCACATATGGAGTATCAGCGTACTCATGACAAATTGGACAACAACTTTTGGGGTCCAATTTCCTTGGGAAAAAATCAAAAATTGGGGACGAAAAAATCATTTTTGTTGAAATTTATTTATTTTTTTTCACACCCAGGCATTATAAACTTTAGTGAAACACTTGGGGATTCAAAGTGCCCACAACAGATCTAGATAAGTTCCTTAGGGGGTCTAGTTTCCAAAATGGTGTCACATGTGGGATGTTTCCACTGTTTAGGCACATTAGGGGCTCTCGAAACGCGACATGGCGTCCAATCTCAATTCCCGCCAATTTTGGTTTGAAAAAGTCAAACGGTGCTCCTTCCCTTCCAAGCCCTGCCGGGCGCCCAAACAGTGGTTTTCCCCCACATATGGGGTATCGGCGTACTCAGGAGAAATTGCACAACAACTTTTTCTTTCCATTTTCTCCTTTTACCCTTGTTAAAATAAAAAAATTGTTTGTAAAAGATCATTTTTGTGACTAAAAAGTTAAATGTTCATTTTTTCCTTCCAAGTTGTTTCAGCTCCTGTGAGGCACCTGAAGGATTAATAAACTTCTTGAATGTGGCTTTGAGTACCTTGAGGGATGCAGTTTTTAGAATGGTGTAACTTTTGGGTATTTTCTGCCATATAGACCCCTTAAAGTGACTTCAAATGTGAGGTGGTCCCTAAAAAAATGGTTTTGTACAATTTGTTGTAAAAATGAGAAATCGCTGGTCAACTTTTAACCCTTATAACTTCGTAGCAAAAAAAAAATGTGGTTTCAAAATTGTGCTGATGTAAAGTAGACATGTGGGAAATGTTATTTAGTAACTATTTTGTGTGACATATTTCTCTGTTTTAAGGGAATAAAAATTAAAAGTTTGAAAATTGCAAAATTTTCAAAATTTTCACCATATTTCCATTTTTTATATAAATAACCGCAAATTATATCGAAGAAATTTTACC
>JARQOD010000009.1:16333267-16406663 GCA_033576555.1 Oophaga sylvatica
ACTTTTTTTTCGCAAAATTATCATACAAAATTGAAACACTAATAACAGATTATAAGGGGGCATAAAAATTCTTATTTAAAAACTATAAAACAAAAAGGAATAGGATTTCTTTTTAAACATCCCAATTCAACCACCTGGTGTGCGCCTTCCATGTTTATTTTCTTTTCTAGAAAACTGGCGCACAGAAAAATCTTGGAATAAAAAATGGGAGGTTCTGATTAGGAGGATTTAGTTCTCAGTTCAAAAGGGAAATAAAAGTAGGGTGATGACAAGATGAGGGTGGATGTAGGTGGAGAATTTGGGGAAGTTTGGGGGTACGGAAATAATTTATCTGTACTCTGTAGTGGATGGGTATCCAGTGCAATGACTGGCACAAGTTGGAGGCATCAGTGACCTAGGACAGAGCTTTGAAGAACCCCGGCAGTAAGAGGAAGAGGAGAAGAAAAGGAGCCAGCAAATGATACAGTGAAGGAGCGGTTCTGAGAGGTGGGAGGAGAGCCAAGAGAGGACGGAGTTCTTGAGGCGAATAGAGTGGAGCATAGTGAGTATGAAATGATTCAAAGATGTAAAAAGGGCATCTGGTCTACCTCAGTATTTTATGTTTAATTCTGAGACATGCCTTGCCTGCCCGGGAAAAGAATTCCCCATACATTTTAAAGAATTTTTGAATATTTCACAGTTCCAATTGTTAAAAAGAAAATAAGAGCATAACTTTATTATTTGTTAATTACTGTATATACTCGTGTATAAGCCAAGTTTTTCAGCACATTTTTTTTGTGATGAAAATGCCCCCCTCGGCTTATACACGATTCATTGTCCAGAAAGCCGGTAGGGGAGGGGGAGCAGCGACAGGAGCTGGCGGCTGCGGCTGTAACTGAATATTCATTTCTCTTATAGCAGTGACAGCTGCAGCCGCCGGCTTCCAGAAGACATAATACTCACCCTCCTCCGCGCTGTCGCTGCATCTCCGTTGATCCCGGCGCTGGCAGCTCTTCCTGTGCTGAGCGATCACATGGCACCGCTCATTAAGGTAATGAATATGCACGGCTCTCCACTCCCATAGGTGTTGAGCACATATTCATTACCTTAATGAGCTGTGCCACGTGATCGCTCAGCACAGGTAGAGCTGCAGGAAACCGGCACCAATGGAGATGCTGTGAGGGCACGCTGGAGGAGGGTGAGTAGGATGGGTTTTTTTGTAATAGGAAGAATTCATACGAGGACCGGAGGGGGTGAATCATGCAAACAACGATGGGACCGGGGGAGCCATACATACAACGACGGGACCGGGGAAGCCATGCATACAACGACGGAACCGGGGGAGCCTTGCATACAACGACGGGACCTGGGAAGCCATGCATACAACAACGGGACAGGGTGAGCCACGCATTGCAGGACAGCGACAGGGGAACCACACACAGCAGGACAGGATGGGGGAAGCCACGCATACCAGGACAGCGATGGGGGGCCACGCTTAGCAGTACAGGGATGAGGGGACAATGCATACCCGGCTTATACACAAGTCAATAAGCTTACCCAGTATTCCGTGGCAAAATTAGGTGCCTTGCCTTAATCTCAGGTCGGCTTATACTTGAGTACATACAGTAATAATGTTTGCAATAGACATGTCTTTATTTACTATGAGAAGTGACATAACAATACAGATGAAATTTCATAATCTGTTTAAGAGAAACTTTTTGTTCAATCCATTTGATTACTTGTAATAAAACATGGCATATTTTGAAATTGTTCACAGTTGGTTTACATTGATTTACATTTTACAAGATTTAGGAGAGACTTAGGCCCGATGCATCAAGACTGACGTTGTTCACACTGTTCTTAATGAGGGAGAGTGGTGGAGTCAGATGTTCCTGATTCATGGAAAGGCATAAACATAAGCCTCTTCATGAATCAGGAGCATCGGACGAGTGGTTGTGCATCTCTCTGTGTGCGCCTTGCTGCAAATCCCACTACAGTCCCTGCTGGAGTAAGATTTGTAGTGTAGAGAACACCGCTACTCAACATGAATTTGACGAACGGGGGGACTTTACGTTCTAATCCCGGCCCAGCTCTGGCTATTTTGTCAGAGCTGGGAGAAACTGACATGAGAACACCAAAAGTCCAATGAGGAACAGTTAGAGGATTTGGGAATGTTTAGCTTGCAAAAGCGAAGACTGTGAGAAGACGTAATACCTGTCTACAAATATATCAAGGGCTATCACAGTGTAGAGGGATCAGCTTTATTCCCATTTGCACAAGGAAAGACTAGAAGCAATGGGATGACACTGAAGGGGAGGTGACACAAATTAGATATTAAAAAAAAAACTTTGGCTGTGAGGGTGATCAATGAATGGATCAAGCTGCTGCGAGAGGTAGTGAGTTCTCCTTCAATGGAAGTTTTCAAACAGAGGCTGGATAGACATCTGCATTGAACATCTGTCTGGGTTGATTTAGTGAATCCTACATTGAACAGGGGCTTGGACCAGATGACCCAGGAGGTCCCTTCCAACTCTACCACTCTATGATAAGTCACAAAATTGCGATGCAACTCTAAGTTGTGTCTAAATTTTGCGACTCTTCATAGTTTTTACACCAGAATTCTGGAGTGGAAGCTTTGATGCATCCGGCCCTTAGTGTATGTTCACATCAAGTTTTATCCTCTCACCAACGGCTCCGTCTGGGTTTACATCTGAAGCCCTGAAAAACGGGATTTGGGAGTATACATTGACTTTAATAATGTACACAGAGTCACTTTGTGCTCTATCGGAAATCATTTTTGGCAGTATCTATCTGTTGGACGGAGCCAGTGATGAGTGGATAAAATGTTATATGAACCTTAGACAGGTACTTGTAGTGTCTTAATGACTTTGTTAATCTGATACACCTTCTTTGGAGAGGTCTCCAGCTTCATCTGTACTATATGAATGTGACAACGGAAAAACTATTAGGCATAGCAAATAAAAGTTCCTTAAAGTGACACATCTCTTGATGTGTTCGGCTTCCCTCATGGGATGTGAATTGAGAGAAGCGGGCTGAATCAAGTCAGCACTCAACACGTGACCACAAGTAGACAAATCATAAATAATGTGAATACTAGGGAATAATGACACTGTCACGATTCAGCAGCCTGTAGTCACGTAGAGTGCCTGCCGATTTTTGCCCCAAGCCTTGAAGACCCCTCTAAACTTGCTGTTATTAAAATTTTGAATTTCAAAATGTCTTAATTGTTATGCATGGAAAACTATGTTTACAGGAGCACTCTGGGGGTTTCTTTTTATTGTCCCTTATGTTAGCAATCAGTAGTGTGTGTTTAAAGAGTGTATTACATTACTTATCGGTTGCCGTCTTCTGCCATTTCCAATGCTTTTCTGGACCTCTCGGGCTTTTGTGACCTGCCAACTCACATAGTGCTTGCTGTGTTGACCAGAGGTCACTTTTTCTCTATGAAAGTCTATGGGTGTCAAAACAAGGTTCTCCTCGATAAATACTGCGTACCATGCCCAGATAATGCTATTTTAAAAATTAGAAAATACCCTATGGTGTCCAGATAAAGGGCACATGTTTTGCTCACAGAATGCTGTATAGTATTTATGACTAGTTATGACTGGACAGTACAATCAATGGGCTTTTCACTAGAGATGAGCGAACGTCATTAGAGTCAATGGGAGTAGAAATTACCAAATATGTACGGAACTGATCATAAGACATACATTCGGCACGAATAGTGTTTGAATATGGCCCAAATATGTCAAAATCAGATTCGGGCGAAAATCTGAACAAATTTGCTCATCTCTACTTTTCACCAATACCAATCTTCTATCATAATGGCTTTGGTCATGCTCAGGCTCAACACCTACTTTGAAACGCCTATAAAATAGATCCTATATACAGAAGGCCTTAGAGTTTCATATTATATAGCACCAACAAAACACTCTAAATATTAGCCAGAATAGAATATAAAATTATTTTTTATTATTAATCAAAACAATAAAAAACCAATATATATGGCAAAATATTAAAACGAGAGAAAACACCACAAATGAGGAAAAAAGGCAGAACACCCTGACCATTAGGTATTATGTGCAACTGAAAGCACAAAGTGGGTAAGTATGAGCATACATTTATGAAACCTTAACAGATTATAAATGGATATATATCAAAATTACAGACCTATTGTCTATCGTATATTCAAAAATAACCCCTGGACGAAGCATTATATGTGAAACGCGCGTCAGGTGGGGTGGACGCTCGGACCTGTGGCTATTTTCTAGGTATGAGCTCTAGACTATAATGTGATTCCTTCATCTATCTATATTATAATTTTTTTGCTGGCATGCAGGTGTTCTATCCATGTACATCCACTATTCAGCTGGTGACTTTGTAGCCTTTATTTAAATACCGTATATCTACAATATTTTTTGCACTGTGTTTGTACTTTTTATATATTTATTCAATAGTATATATGTCTCATGGATTCCCTGAGTATTAAACTGAGCTCTTGTGTAGCCCTGGTATGTAAGGCACACAATACCAGGAGGATGCGTGGACAGGTAATGGTTTAATGCTTGATATCCATTCACTCTATCACACACCTTTAGACACACCCACAGGATATATAAGGAAGGGTTATTCAGTTGTTAGAGTCTTTGTAGGGTGGTGGTGGTTGTTGACCGGGAGTCAGTGTCTAGCCTGGACTGGGAGGGAGGAAGAAGTTCAGCCAGATTCTGTCAGCAGTTCAGAAAGTGGAGGCTAGTAAGGGTGAGCCAGTTCACCTTAGCCTAGTCAGAGCTGTGCCTAACCAGAAGACAGAGACAATTAAGGAAGAAAGAAGATTTAGCAACAGAGACTTCAGTCGCCTGTCTCAAGGACAGTGAAGTTCAGTCGACGTGCTCCTGAACTAGGAGAATACTGAGAATCTGTTAGCGAGCTCTAAGGAAGAAGCAAGGAAGAATTGACTGGTATTACTATAGGAAGTGTGGAGTGCTTATGTTAAGAGCGCGAGCAGGGCGAAGGGTGCAGTGGAAAGGAATTCTAGAAGTGCCCTGGACATTGGATTGTCCGCACTGTTCACCGGTCACTGGGAACCGAAGAGTCGCTACAGCTTCAGGGGTAGTGATAAGAAAAACCAGGGGTTCGCTGGACTTCAGGTCACAGGAACAAGCCTATTGTCGGTACGTAACAGGGGTCAGGTGGAATAGGGACTTTGAGTCTGTGCACGACAAAAGCAAGAACCTAGTTCCATCACTTGGAAGGCTCCGACCACTATGCTGACCGGGCAGTACAGCTACAGAATTAGCTGGAGTTTTTGAGTGAACTTAGCTTTATGCAAGTTGGACTCGTTACATGGAAAGTTAAGGAGGCCTCTAACCTGCTCAGCCGTTACCTCGAAACGCATCCTCCATCCACCCCAACAGCTTCCCGGGACCTGCCTAAACAACTTGAAAGTAAAAGGTATGGAAAGAAGCTTTATTGTCTGAGACTGTGTCATTTATCCACATCTCCTTACTACAATCACCATAGACTCAGAGGGACAGTCCCACCTGTGGGGGACCCAACACCTAGCTGCTATAACATCCCCTCAGAGTTCTGTTCAGCAGCGCTGGTCCCAGTGATCAGACAACCACAGGTGGCGTCACGAACTGTTATATACTAATCCCCTGTAAATAATATTCCCCCCAACATACGCCGGACCTCCAGGGCCACAGACCGAGCCACCGCTATCCGTGACAACCCCATAGACTTCCATGGGCTCGGCTCTGGGTACCCCATTGCCCTGGTAACCCACAATTGTGGTGCGTGGTCGCGACACTCTTGCTTCTTATATTTATACTTTTATGTCAATTCAGTTTAATTTAATTGTTTACACTGATATCGGCACTAGCTCCGCACCTTATTTTTAATTTATATAATTCTTAACATGCTTATTTTTGAATATATGATAAACAATAGGTCTGTAATTTTGATATATAGCCATTTATAATCTGTTAAGGTTTTATAAATGTATGCTCATACTCAGTGGCGTACCGTCAATTATAGCAGACCACGCAGCTGTTATGGGGCCCGGACAGGTGAGGGGGCCCGCGACGGCCGCTGCGGTTTGGCAGCTGTGCTGACACAGTACTACCAGGGCAGGGGGAGGCGGGGGAGGCGAAGCGCAGCTGTGTGCTAGATACTCACCTCCTCCTGGCGCGGTCTCTGCCCTGCTCTTCTCCCGCGGTCTCCGGCGCCTGTGTTCAGCGGTCAGGTGGTACCGCTCATTAAAGTCATGAATATGTGCATATTCATGACTTTAATGAGCGGTACCACCTGACCACTGAACACAGGCGCCGGAGACCGCGGGAGAAGAGCAGGGCAGAGACTGCGCCAGGAGGAGGTGAGTATAAGGGATATTTACCTGTCCCGTTTCACCGCTGCGCTGCTGTGTGCTCGCATCCTCTCTTGCTGTGAATGTTCAGGCAGAGGGCGCGATGACGTAGTTTGTGCGCGCCGCGCCCTCTGCCTGAGCATTCACTGCGGAGGACCCAGAAGACAGCGGCGGTCAGCGGTGCACCGGGTGACAGGTAAATATCACAGGTGCTGGGAGGTATGTCTTTTTTTTTTTGGTTTCAGCAGCTGCGGCAGTATAAGGGACCTATACTATGGGGTACAATCTATGGAGCATCTATGGGGGCATTATCTATGGAGCATGATGCATCTATGGGGGCACAATCTATGGAGCATCTATGGGGGCATAATCTATGGAGCATCTGTGGGGCAGCATCTATGGGGCACAATCTATGGAGCATCTATGGGGGCATAATACATTTTTTTTGTTAAATGTGTCTCCTCACTGTGCTGGCACTTTACATTTACAATGGCTCTGGCTTTTTTTTTTGGGGGGGGGGGGCCCATTCAGACTTTTGCTATGGGGCCCCATGATTTCTATGTACGCCCCTGCTCATACTTAACCACTTTGTGCTTTCAGTTGCACATAATACCTAAGGGTCCAGGTGTTCAGCCTCAGCACCAACTTTGACAGATCCAGGTCCAAATTTGATTTGCCTTTGGCTATTTTCACAGTAATGTGGTTTATGTGTCTTTTAGTATGATTGTTATTTAAGTTTCCTTAAAAAGTAAAGGTATGCCACACTGAACAATATCGCTACGGGATCGCTAAAAAACGTCATATTTAGCGATCCCGTTAGCGATGTTGTTCAGTGCGGCAGCTGCAGCGACGAGCTTCCTGCTGTGATCTCGCTCGTCGCTGGAATCGTTCGGACCCTATTTTCTCGTCGGCGCTCCGCTGGTAAGTATATATCGCTAGTGTGGCACCTTTTCTTAGCGATTTAGCGGTACTTTTGTACGCTAAGTCGTTAAGAAGATCGCTAACGGCGATAGCGTCGTTAACTATATCGCTAAATGTGGCCGCACTAGCGATATAGAAACAATCCGCTAGCGATCGCATTAGTATGCGTCGTTATCGTGATCGCTAGCGGATTGTTTAGTGTGGCAGTACCTTAACTTAAATGAGAATAAGATTCTCACTGAATAAGAATTTACTCAGTTGAATGTGTTATTAAGTCTAGCATGTGTTAGAATTGTGTGTGTAACACAATAGCAATTATTAATGCTCCTTCAATTACATAATGGGGGAGGGGAGTATCTCTGTTCTAAGTCCCTAGGACCTGATCAAATAAGCATAAAATGACTGCATTACCTGGTTGTGGATGTAAAATTCTACAGTATATACATTACTATACAAAAGTGTTAGGCAGGTGTGCAAAAAATTGCTGCAAAGTAAAAAAAAATGTAATTTTTTTTTATCAATTTACAAAATGCTAAATTAAATGAGAAATCTAAATCACATCAGTATTTGGTGACAGCCCTTTGCCTTCAAAGTAGCATCAATTTTTTCTAGATACCCTTGCACACAGGTTTTTCTGTCTCTTCGGTCTTCATTTATTAAGGAAAGAGAGCGCACATAGGGCGATAAAAGTGATATTTTGGGTGACAATACACGGTTGGAGCACTCACCTTTACAGGTTGTGAACAGTCACAACCCCTTGCAGAATGTGACAGGAACCAGTGGTCGCTGCAGACTTCCAATAGATGCCAATGTCACAGAGGAGGAAGAAAAAGGGCCCTGAGGAAGTGGCAGATTGGCCTCGAAACACGTCGGCACAATAAAGCTTTCAAGAATATCTCTGTCCTTGTGTGGTCATTGAAAAACCCAGTCTTTTTCTTCCTCCTCTGTGTCTTCAGTCTTCATGTAATACCAGTCTGGATGATGTTGAGATTAGGGTCCTATGGAGGCCATATCATCATTTACAGGAATCCTTATTCTTCTTTATACTGAAGACTAGCTTGACCCGTGCGAAATTTTCGCACATTGGTCCTTGGGGGCGCAGGCAATTTCAGAAAAAGCAAGCTGGTCAAATGTAAATTTATTTCATGAGATGATGAACACAGACAGATATTTACAGTACAGACCAAAAGTTTGGACACACTTTCTCATTCAAAGATTTTTCTGTATTTTCATGACTATGAAAATTGTACATTCACACTGAAGGCATCAAAACTATGAATTAACACATGTGGAATTATACATTACACTTTACAAAAAAGTGTGAAACAACTGAAAATATGTCTTATATTCTAGGTTCTTCACCTTTTGCTTTGATTACTGCTTTGCACACTCTTGGCATTCTCTTGATGAGCTTCAAGAGGTAGTCACCGGAAATGGTCTTCCAACAGTCTTGAAGGAGTTCCCAGAGATGCTTAGCACTTGTTGGCAATTTTGCCTTCACTCTGTGGTCCAGCTCACCCCAAACCATCTCGATTGGGTTCAGGTCTGGTGACCTCGGAGGCCAGGTCATCTGGCGTAGCACCCCATCACTCTCCTTCTTGGTCAAATAGCCCTTACACAGCCTGGAGGTGTGTTTGGGGTCATTGTCCTGCTGAAAAATAAATGATGGTCCAGCTAAACGCAAACAGGATGGAATAGCATGCTGCTGCAAGATGCTGTGGTAGCCATGCTGGTTCAGTATGCCTTCAATTTTGAATAAATCTCCAACAGTGTCACAGTGTCTCAAATTTGGACTCATCAGACCAAAGCACAGATTTCCACTAGTCTAATGTCCATTCCTTGTGTTCTTTAGCCAAAACAAGTCTCTTCTGCTTGTTGCCTGTCCTTAGCAGTGGTTATCTAGCAGCTATTTTACCATGAGGGCCTGCTGCACAAAGTCTCCTCTTAACAGTTGTTGTAGAGATGTGTCTGCTGCTAGAACTCTGTGTGGCATTGACCTGGTCTCTAATCTGAGCTGCTGTTAACCTGCGATTTTTGAGGCTGGTGACTCGGATAAATTTATCCTCAGAAGCAGAGGTGACTCTTGGTCTTCCTTTCCTGGGGCGGTCCTCATGTGAGCCAGTTTCATTGTAGCGCTTGATGGTTTTTGCAACTGCACTTGGGGACACTTTCAAAGTTTTCCCAATTTTTCGGACTGACTTGACCTTCATTTCTTAAAGAAACTCAACAGAAATGAGGTGCTTGCTTTGTTTTTTCATTCTTCTTAGACAGAGCATCATTTTTGCACTTTTATGCGATTCCCACATATTTTTTGTCTCAGTGCACATGCACATTGATTATTGTAATTTGTTATACACCTTTTTTAGCACCCATTGGAATTTCATTTTTTCATAGATAGATTTATATATACATTGTTTGTGGCATACTTTGGTGTTTATTTATTAGCACTAATTAAAGACATTCTCATTTTGGTGTTTTGTATTCGTGTAGTGGATCTATTATATCATTTTCACATTTATTTTTACATCTACCTCTACATTTATATTTATGTATTATTTGCATATGTACCTGTTTACATGATTTATAAAAAACCTGGGTATTGGATACCACTTGGTGTCAATACTAGCCTCTTTTTAACAATTGATGTTTGTGTCATTTTATGCATGTAATTAATAAAATTTATACATTGTATACCTCCACTGTCTTGGATTCAGTTCTCTTCCCCCTGTTTCTTTTGCACATGGGTGTCAGTCTGTCCCCTTCATTTCTTAAAGTAATGATGGCCACTCATTTTTCTTTACTTAGCTGCTTTTTTCTTGCCATAATACACATTCTAACAGTCTATTCAGTAGGACTATCAGCTGTGTATCCACCAGACTTCTGCACAACGCAACTGATGGTCCCAACCCCATTTATAGGCAGAAATCACACTTATTAAACTGACAGGGCACACCAGTGAAGTGAAAACCATTTCCGGTGACTACCTCTTGAAGCTCATCAAGAGAATGCCAAGAGTGTGCAAAGCAGTAATCAAAGCAAAATGTGGCTACTTTGAAGAACCTAGAATATAAGACATATTTTCAGTTGTTTCACACTTTTTTGTAAAGTGTAATGTATAATTCCACATGTGTTAATTCATAGTTTTGATGCCTTCAGTGTGAATGTACAATTTTCATAGTCATAAAAAAACATAAAAATCTTTGAATGAGCAGGTGTGTCCAAACTTTTGGTCTGTACTGTATATATGTAGTTTGGTAATACAATAAATTGGTTTGATAAGTAGAGGCCAAAAAATGTCTTCCGGTTGAGATGCCACCTGCAGGTCATTGTTTCTTTCTGCAGATTTATGAAAATGAATGTTTAAACTGTATTTAGTGATAAAATCGTGAATGTGCGGTTTGTTTGGCTCTTTTCTTGCTGAGGGGGGCAAGTTACCTTTCAAATGGTGTATCATTTGTGTGTGTGGGTGCAGTATGAATAGAGATACAGAGTAATCACCGAAAAACAGTGTTTAGAAATAATAGAATAGATAGTTCTTAATGACACAGGATGCATGCTTGAGGCTATTGCCCTGCTGCAGAGTAAATTTGGAGATGCCTAGCTGATGGTATTTGCATGATGGATAAGTATGTACCTTTACTTCTCATCATCGAGGGCACCAATTATCCTGACCAAATTCCCAATTCCATTTGCAGAAATGCAGCCCTAAAATTGCAAGTTATCTCCACTGTGTTTCACTGTTCTCTGCACACCCTCAATATTATACCGCTCTCCAGCTCTTCGGCAAACAAAACTGCCTCCTGTTATAGCAAATATCATCAGTCCAGAGCTATCTGCACTCTAGTTCCCATATTTTCACGGACAGTTGAGTTGCTTGGCCTTGTTTCCAAGTCAAAGGTGTAGATTTTTGGCCTCAATTCTTGCATGAAGACCGCTTCTGGGTAGACTTCTCTGAGCGGTGGAAGGGTGTATCTGGGTCCCACTACTTGGTATCATTCTGAGCTGATGGCACTGCTGGCCATGTTCCAGTTTTGAAGGAAAGTAAGCCTGATATGTCTTTGATCTGCTGTTCTAAGTTTTCCCTGGTGGACTACTGTATCTAAGGTCCTCAACATTGCACATTTCTTGGTGCATCTTCAAAAGAGCTTTCACAGCACTTCTTTTAACCAAGTCTGCTTTGAAATCATTGAATGGGAGAGAATAACTTCAACAACCTCACCTTCGTAGTAGAATTTGTCTATTCCTCACCCCATTTTAAGCCTCTTGCACAGCAGATTCTGTTTTAACTTATACATGAAAATGAGATCATTATCAGTCACCTGTTTGGTATATTTGGTTATTCATACTTCTGACTAGAATCCTACACAATCCTTGGCTTTGTGCAATCTTGCCTTGAAAAATTGATGATGTTTTAAAGGCACAGTGTGCTCACACTTTAATATTGATTTGAAGAAAAATAAATATACCCTGATGAAGGTCTCCATTAGAATCATCAGGTAGGCTATTGTTGGTTTCCCATCACGTGATATTAGGCATAGTTTTCTATCAGCTTGGCCTTCTCTTTTTACTCTTGTGTGGTTCAGGACCCATATTATATTTTATCCATCATGTATCTTGTTTATACACGTTATATGTAGTGTGGGCACCCGTTTCTGCAGTGCCACCACGTAACCAATTACTTGTGACATAAAGGTTTTCTTACTCTATATTCAACGCCTCTGACCTTTCATGACCTGATGTTCGGTGCTTCCTTCTTTGGGTTTTCTGTTAATTTCCGAATGGTCTGCCACTTATATTCCTGCTTATATATGTCACCTACTGTGTCACTTGACATTTGTCGGATACAATCCCCCGCCCTTTGTTTTTGTGTGATATAATCATTAGCTAAGTCCAGTTTTTGTTTATCTACTAATATTGATTTGAAGTACATTTCTCTTTTGTTCATTCCCTTAGCATTTAACTGATAAAAATAAACTATTAATACTTCTGATTTTGTTTTAACTTTTTTTTGCAGAATTTTTTCTACACAGGCCTAATACTTTTGCACGGTAGAGTGTATAAACAACGCTATAAACATTTAATTATCCTCATGATCTATGGCATCAGTAGCCTATTCTCCAACCTAAACCTAAAGGATTTTACATTACATTATTGTGACAAGTATGGACAGTTCAGATCTAGGAAATGTGATTAACCATGATACAATCTAATACCTGTCATCAATGCATACACAGATGAGAGATGAGAACATTGCTTTACATGACCTGCAAATATCGACTTTAATCACATTCCTCATTTTAACCCCACTTTGATACTGTATCATACAAATATCAGTCGTAGTTATGTATCTGGAGGAGCCTGAAATTACATGATTAATTCCCTTTTAAATGTCCCCTGTTTGCTGGTACCTGACAAAGCTGCGCAGCGTGCATGACATGACGGCGCACATTTTCCTAGCAACACAGGTTTTAGCTGAAGAATAGAGGGCACTTAGCTTGGTAATGGCATTAAGCCATTAAAAAGGCACTTTTCTTATTTCATTACCTGCCAATGATTAATGGCTTCCTTTGTGCTTTATTTGTAGAGTTGTCAACAAATAAAAAACTGCGGCATTTACTTTTTTTTTACGTAATTGGCAAATTAAAGTATTCATGAACACATTTAAATGTGTCCTTATGTAAATGTTTTTATATTTCATAAATGAGGCTAGTGTAGACAATCAGTCAGTAACAGCTTATAATTATGATTGATGCAATTTCCAAATTTAAAGAGTTGACATTATTAATTAAAAAACATTTTTTGGACCACTATTCTTCCATCTTTAGTGAAACTCTGACAGTTTTTTGCACAACTAAAAAGTAGCAGTAAAACCCACATAAAAACGTAGCGCACTGACTCAAACCATTAAATAAACATAAGTATATAAAAACTTTTCAAGGTGCAGATACATGTAACAAGGCAGAAAGCCCTAAAAAGTTTCTTTAAAGGAGAATTACAATATAAATAATATTGGACTGCTCTTTTCTTAAGAAAATCAGGTTGAAGAGATCCAATCACAATCAATGTCTATTCAAAAAGTTTTTTAAAGGGGTAGTCCAACCTTAAAATACAAGTCTGCCATCACTTTATATGACTGCAGACTTGTGAATCCTCACATCGCGTGCACTGTGCACTGTCAGTATTCTCCAGATCTGGGAACTGTGGTATTGTGACCTCAAGTATGCAATATGCATACTCCCGGCCACATTCCGGCTAGACTTGTTCGGCCTCACTCAATAAACTTGCATTCTTTTAAACCTCATGTATTTCATCCAGCCAGGGTTTTGCCCGGCTTTATCAAGTGTAAAAAAAAGTCACATATGTACAATATTCATAAAATACAAAATATTTAAAAAAAAAAAAAAAAACGTATGTATATATTGAAGCATACCCTACATTCTTAAGTACCGGTAGTTAGTTTACAATTGATGTCATTCCATTGCATTCGATTGCATCTCGTATTAAAACAGAATAGTGTAGATTCCATTCAGGTAAATGTAAGACCTTGTGCCAATCAAAATTATTTTCCACATGGTCACATGGTGCAAGCTGACCAATGTAGAGTTCTCAACTTGACCCATTTCTCACGGTCATGTGCTTCTAGGTTTGACCTACAGTGTTGCTTGAAAGTTTATGACACCTTCAGAATGTTTCATATGTCTGCCGAGATTTGATCTAAAACTCCTACTACATGATGCACTTGCTCAAATATTTCTAATGTATATCAGACTTCGGTAGATCCCTGTTTTTTAGCCCAAAACAGGTCACACACACATCTTAGTGTCATCCCATTGATTGAAAACACCAGACTGTAATTTCACCTTCAAATTACCTGCCAATACAAAAGGTACACATACTTTTGCCACTTATAGACATGTGATAATGGATCTATGACTAAACCAAATATTTTGGGCTGGGAGAAGCCACCGGGGCCTGTCCGGCTGAATAGTCTCTAGCTCATCTCCGTCTTCGGCAAGCAACTTTTAAAGCATGATTTTCTCTGAAACGTGACAGTATTTCTGAGTTAAAAATACTTGTCTCAGATCATACAGCCAGCGCCTGATACATGCGGCCTGTGGATTGGGCTGAGGATAAAAAGACCAAAACAAAAACTGGTGTACACACCTGATACAATACAGTATAAATACCAAGGACAGACAAAAGCGAAACATTAAAAACATCTAAAAGCATGTGTTTAACATGGTAGTCATCCAACGCCCCTGAATGATGTATACATGGGACAAAATGCGACATGTGGAGATATAATAATACCAAGATGAAATGAGAGAATCACTTGTGAGAGGTAGAGGTTAAATGACTGTAAACCTATGAAAGGGTCGCCAAAACCCCAATGACAAATGACAAATAATTCCCCTTTAGCAAACAATAAGACAATAAATCAAACCCCTCTTGAAAGATGGCCTAGAGATGTATGATAACAAACATGAACCCCCCTGGAGTCCCTATGGCGAACCCCTGGAGCAAAAACACGCAAAGGCCAGTAAAACAACAGCCTCAGACCATATACTCTCCATGGATTATCTAAAACCATCTTTTCAGATTATTACTACTCCCCCTCAGCTATGATACCTGTGATTGATGCCATCTGGGACTATCCTGGTGGACAAATACCCAATGGGCCCCATTATCAATTATCAATTGTCCTCTGTAGATCTGCATGTCTTGTCCCCTGGGGTCACTACTCAATAATGTCATCACCTTTTGTTTTGTGCACCTACTTTTGCAATCATGCCCTACTTATAGGCCTTGGGTTGGTTTCTGGGTTAAGACTTTTTTGCTTTTTTGTGGGTTTTGTCATTTACATTCTCTTTTCCACAGTTATCAGTATTGCTATCGATCACAGTTCAGTGTGGTCTATATCCTATTTTGGGATTTCAAGATATTTGTAAACATAGCCTAATTTGGCCTAATTTGGCTATAGCATTTGGCTTACACTGTCATGACCCGTTACGTGGCGGTTGTACCCATGTTTCCTTTCCGAGTGCATGGTATATGTCACATCTAGCCCCTTATGTACCGTATATGCTTTATAGTAATAAACCATACTTAGCTAGGCTTTTTCATAATTTTATTATTCTCTATTCATACATGTATCTTCATATATGGCTCACTCTGACATCTTGACAGCGGAGCTCCATACTCACATCGCTGGACCTCCGCCTTGTGTCAGTTTTTGTTTTCATCATTTTTTCACCTTTGGTGAATAGCTCCCTTCAATACTGGAACATCCGTCCTGTACATTTGTAAGGGGGGCATTATATTCACACTGTTATATAGTAGACCCTCCACATATTTCTTTGGCTTGTCCTTTATAGCTGTTATGGCCCATACTACCGTCGCTGGACCATTTTCATAGATATGTTTTGGGGTTTTTTTCTGTCATGCTGCTGTAAACCTCCTCCCGGTGCTGTTCCTGTATATTTTTCCCATGTGCAGGGTCATGTTATGTTCGGTGCATTATGCCTCTGGATTCCCTTGGCTGCACTTATGATCCATTACTTGGGAACGTTACAGGCGGCTGCCGTTACAGTTATGATTATTATTATAGACATGTGTTTTGTAGCAATCGGTTGACATTCATTTTCGGCCTAGAATCAGCTGTTGTGATACGAGCAGGCATTTCTGCCCACATTATATTAACCCCTTAATGACCACCAATACATCTTTTTACTGACCTGAGATATAAGAGAATAGCATCCCCACACAGGTGACAATCCAGCAGCTGTCGGCTGTACACTATAGCTGACAACTTGCTGTAACAGTCACGATCAATGTTTGCACCTTCCATATCTGTTTAACCCCTTAGATGCTGCTGTCAATAGTGACTACATCATATAACTGGTAAACAACAGAGTGTGGGTGCTCCCTCTTAATCCCCATTGGCACCCTGGGATCATGATTGTGTGGTCCTGATGGTTACCATGACAGTTCATGGCCAAATAGCCTCAGAGTCTGCCGGCTACTGCGACCTGTTCTGAAGTTAGTGACATTTAGGTGGTAAAAATACACTTTTTCATTCCTGACATGTAACTTTGTATTAATTCACCTGAAGGGTTAATAAACTACCTAACAGAAGTTTTCAATATGTCAGGGGGTGCAGTTTTTAAAATGGTATCACTTTCAGAGGTTTTCCAATAGATAGGACCCCGAAAGTCACTTCAAACCTGGAACGGTCCCTCAAAAAAATTTTTTTGTAAATTTCCTTGAAAAAATGAAAAATTACTGCTCCATTTTTAAACCTCCTAAAAGGATGACAAAATAAAATAACATTTTACAAATGGTGCTGATGTGAAGCAGACATGTGGGAAATGTTATTAATGTTTTTCTGTGGTATGATTATCTGGATTAAATGGATAATCATTCAAAGTTTGGAAATTGCTAATTTTTTTTCACATTTTTGTCAAATTTCTGATATTTTTATAAATAAACACAAAACTTATCGACCTAAGTTTACCATTATCATAAATTATAATGTGCCATGTAAAAACAGTCTCAAAATCACTGGGATATGTTGAAGTGTTCCAGAGTTATTAACACATAAAAGTGACATTGGTCAGATTTTTAAAAAAATTGCCCCGGTCACTAAAGGGTTAAACCTCTTTATTGCGCATGCTCCCTTTTTCTTATCTCTGTCTTTGTACATTGGGCACACGTGCCTTTGCTATCAATGTACCGCACCTGTCTTCTGCACGTGCGCGCTCCTCTTCATTTCCGGTCCTGTGGGCTTCGGACTGCGTTCCTTTCTGGATGCTAGGCGCGAAGGCTGTCTGGCATCCCGCATGCGCACTACATGCACGCCTCCTGCTGTGGACCGATCATGCGGACACCACACACCAGTAAATGCTTCTTCCAGTTTAGTTGTTCTTTATATTTTCGTGCATTTGGATCCGAGGGCACACTTCTCCTGTCAAAGCTGTTGTAAACACCCCACACTCCTGATCCTTGGGGCTCGGTGCTTATTATGGCCTCATGTGGGAGCTGTTTTTGAGCATTTGACGTAGGATTATCTACAGATATTTTTCTGTAGATACACCTATCGCCTTCTCATCCCTGTGTCCTTTCCATTTCTACCATGTTCAGTTTTTTTCTGGCCTTGATATATTATTTTTTATTTCTGTATAAGGTTTGCTATTGATACATACAGGCCTCTGTGTGTTTTTTTGTTCCAGGGATTCATGTTTGTTATCATACATCTCTAGGCCATCTTTCAAGTGGGGTTTGATTTATTGTCTTATTGTCAGGTAAAGGGAATTATTTGTCATTTGTCATTACGGTTTTGGTTACCCTTTCATAGGTCTTCTACAGTCATTTGTTTTGGTCTTTTTCTCCTAAGCTTACACCTCATTCCCAAACAAGGAGTGGCACCCTGACATCTATATCCCCTTCTTTTCTATTATTGGGGGTCCACCCTATTCTCTCAAATTGCATGTGGATTGGACAGCATGTATCAACTGTTAGGTTCTCATTAAGAAATATAACAGAAAATGTCATGTTTATAAAGACGCCTAAAGGCAAATCAACACTAGTAAGATTGATGAGAGCAAAGCAGGAGGACATAATTTGAGTAACAAAGTTCATACAGAAGCACATTATAAGGTACTCAATAAAGGACTGAAATTTACCCCAGTTAAGGGGATGCGTATGTTTCTATATTCTAAAATATAAGGAGAGTGGTCTTAAAGAAAATTGTCAATAATGATTGTGTGGTGGTTACTGAGATTTTGATAATATGCTCTCAAAGATTTAAAAGAAGATTGCAGTATAGTAATAAAACCAGTGATAAAGGTGAGGAGGTGTTATTTTTTACAGTCTGTACATTTCTTTATTTTAATTGGCACCATTTTCCAAGACCTGTAGCATCTCCATTTTTCGTGATCTGGGGCTGGGTGAGGGTTTATTTAAACGTTTATATTTTTTTAATTTTTTAAATATTTTTTAAAACTTTTTTTTTTCTTTTCATGCTTCTATAGTCTCCATGGGAGACTAGAAGCTGCAGTTGTCTGATCGCCTCTCCTACACACAGGCGATGATCAGATCGCCTGTGTGTAGTAGAAATGCTCACTTACTATGAGTGTCGACCACCAGGCGGCGCACATAGCAATCCGGCCATGACAACCATAGAGGTCTGCTGGAAACCTCTGGTTGTCATGCCAACCCATCTGTGACCCGCAATCAAGTGATGGTTATGATTTTGTTGATTGCGAGGCTGAGAAGTTATTTGAATGCTGCCGTGGCCATGGAGTTCGTGGTTCCTCTTATCTCCTTGGATGCACCTATAAGATTATCTTCTCTTGATATTTCTTTCCTTGCACAGAGTAATGAGTATTGCACCACCGAACCAGTGTCTATCGCCACAGATCTTCTGCACATTTAAGAGGCATGGTTTCTTATTTTACCACTGTGGTGTTAGGTCTCCCTTTACTTTTGCCCATAACCCTATTATTAACTGGGAAAGGGGAAATATTGCTAAGTGATCCTCCAACTGCCAATCCCTTTGTATTATCAGGCCTCCTAAGGTAGTGGTTTCTACCTCCCAGGTTCCGTGGTATATGGCAGAGTTCCCACAGGTGTTCTCCGAAGAGACCTTCCAGAAATAACCTCCACATAGAACTTTTGACTGTTCCATCAAGCTCATTGAGTGAGCAAAGTAGCCCAAAGACAGAATTTTTAACCAGACAGAACCCGAGAAGCAAAACACAAAGGAATATATTTGGAAAAATTTGAAAACTGGGTTTATCTGCCCTTCTAAATCCCTGGTTGGATCAGGGTTCTTTTTTCTGGCCAAACAGGAAGGAGGTTTGAGACCACGCATTGACTATCGTGAGCTCAATTATATAACTGTATGTATGAAGAGTATTCTGGCACTTTAAGGCTTGCTTAGCTGGGGCAGCTTGTCCCAAGTGTGTCAGGATTCAAACCTAGCAGCTCCTGTACACCATTTGGCAGTTCTTCCTTCTGAGCTATTCAGCTCGCTGGACAGTTCCTTGCTTATCCAAATACTTGTACCTATGTTGTTGCTGATGTCTCCTCTCTGAGCTTCCTGTTGGTTACCACCCTGAGTTACTGATTGGCTCATTCTGATTGCACACCCTATTTGTACCTGGCCTTGCTCTCAGCTCCTTGTGTGATTATTGAGCTACCTGCCTTTTCTCAAGCTTCCTTCCACCTGATATTCCTTCAAACGACACTGCTGCTCCTGGTAAATGACCCCTGGCTTCCTTGACTACGATTCCTGCTTATTCCTTCAAACTACACTGCTTCTCCTGGTAAAGGACATCTGGCTTCCTTGACTACGATTCCTGCTCATTTCTTCAAACTACATTGATGTTCCTGTGTATCGACTCCTTGGCTATTCCAGACTACGCTATCTGTCCGATGCGGCCCCTAGTGGTTGCAATATTACTACTCCAACCAGGTCAGTCCATAACAAAGTGTATCTGTGGCTGCACTTTTGCTAGTTTGGTGCCAGTCTTGCTGGATCTCTCTGAGATTGCGCCAAACAATAAACACCATTAAAAAGAATAAAAAACATGCTAAAAATTAAAAAATGATGATCAAATTCATATGGAAAAATTGTATCACTAAAAACATCATCTTCTCCCACAAAGAATGCAGCCCTTATAATTTAAGTGTTTCTTTTATAATACAATATCACTATGGGGTTAGTTATGGGGGCATCTTATTGATGCCTCTCCATTACTAACCCCTGGGCTTGATGTTACCTGACAATACAAAGGTGACATCAATCCCCCTCAACTATCACCCCTTTTGCCACCACAGCAGGGCAAGTGAGAAGAGCAAGGCTAAGTGCCATAATTGGTGCATCTTATGGATGAGCCTTTTCTGGGGTGAGTGAGAGCTGTTTTTAGTCTGGGACAGGGCCAATATCCATGACCCCTTCCTAGGCTATTAATATCAGCCCGCAGCTGTCTACCTAGCCTTTACTGGTTATTAATTATAGTGGACCCTACCTAATTTCTTACCATTTTAATAACTAGGAAAGGCTAAGTATACAGCTGTGAGCTGATATTAATAGCCTGGGAAGCTCCATGTGTATTACCGCCTTCTCAAGCTATAAAAATCTTCCCCAGCTGTCTACCTTTCCTCTGCTGGCTAATAAAGTACCGGGGGGATTCCACGCCTTTGTTTCCGAAAGGAATTTATTTACTAACAAAAAACATGTACAGTAAACTACACACAAAGTGATGACTATATATCTCTCTCACATATTTATATCTATATCTTTCTTTCTTTCTTCTCTGTCTCATACATATACATACCGTATATATTGAAGAATATTTCCTTGGAAAGCTATGAGTAAATTACATAGAGAATTGTTCTATGTAAAAGCTCATGTTAAAATCGCATTGCAATCGGATCGTATTTGCATGTACATTGGATGTAAATGGGATGCTAGGTGTTAAAAATCAGATTGCATTCACATGTAAATTGTATGACACTTGCATGACTCATCCCACTTTTCTGGACCATTTTTTTTTAACGGTGATGGCTATGAGCCCTAAGGCTTTTAGTAGCAGTGCACAAAAAAGTTAGATATGTGAGCACATATAAATATTTTTGTGTAGTGCCAAATAATTTATTATAATTAGCTAGGGTAGCTAATGAGTTTATGATAACGTTTAGGGCAGAGAAGGAATTGATGTCTATTCCTGGTAGTTTTACCATCCAATGAACATAGTAAATAAAATACTAAAAAGCAATTGTGGAATTACACTTTTTTGCAATTTCAACTCACTTCAAATTTTTCCCTTCTGACTTAGATGTTTTATTTTACCATTTTTGTAACTTACCCTTGAGTAGTCGATCTATCTGTTAACATGTACATATATAAAAAAAAATGTTTAGTCTAAAACTGATCCTGAGTATAATAAATCTTAGGCCACTTTCATACATTTAGTATTTGGTCAGTATTTTACCTCAGTATTGTAAGCCAAAACCAGGAGTGGGTGATAAATATAGAAGTGGTGACGTGTTTCTAATATACGTTTCCTCTGATTGTTCCACTCCTGATTTTGGCTTACAAATACTGATGTAAAATACTGACCGTGTGATCATCTCCTTAATCGATAATCATATGTACATATATATGACTCTCAATTTTAATTAAATAAATCATGAAATTCTATGTACGGCATTCCTAATTACAATTTTCTGGTAGTTCCATACCACAATCTTCTCTGCTGTTTGTTTGGACAATATCAATCAGTTTTGGTCGGTTTATTTTCTTAATGATAAATATGTTAAAAAAATATTTAGAGTTGAGAGTCCTCAGTGGTTGATACTTTTAATGGCTAACTGAAAAGATGGTAACAAATTGCAAGCTTTCGAGACTACTCAGGTCTCTTCATCAGGCTGAAAAGGTATCAACCACTGAGGACTCTCAACTCTAAATATTTTTCTATCTACTGGCTAACACGGTACGAAGATATACATCTTTACTGATAAATATGTTGTCAGTATACCGCCGAAGGATTCGAGATCTGTAATATATTTTTCTCAATTCTCTATAAAATAAGTTGCTCATGCCATTACTGTGTTAATTTTTTGACTACAGTACAGACAGTCCTCAGGTTACAAACTGGATAGGTTTGTTCTAAAGTTGAATTTGTTTGGAAGCTGGAACATGTACAGGGCTAGTGAATGTTAAAAAAACAAACAAAAAAACTAATATGTCATCGCTCACCTCTTCACCATCGAGCTCCACATCTGTGGCCTCTACACTATAAGCCATGACTACTGGCCACATCCATTCCTCAGAAGGAGATCACTGCAAGTTGTAAGTTGGTGGCGCACGTCTTGACATCATGAAGGCATGACCTTCCAACACGCAGTGACCTCTGAGGCTTGGAGTCCTGGTGTATGCTGGAGAGGCCAGAGATGTTGTGAGCAACAACAGAAAGAAGGGCGGCAAAAGAGGTGAATGATGAGGTATTGGATTTATATGGTTTTTTTTTTTGCATTTTAGATTTGTAACTCCAAGTTGCATGTACCGTATTTTTCGGACTATAAGACGCACTTTTTTCCCAAAAATTTCTTGGGGAAAATGGGGGTGCGTCTTATAGTCGGAATATACTTACCAATGCTGCAGCGGCTCCTTGTGCTGGGGAGGCGGCGGCTCTCTGTGCTGCGTGGGGGTGCTTCGCTGGCATGTTGTCAAAGCCCGGAGGCCCGCGCAGCTTCATTGCTGCGATGCGATGACCTCTGGGAAAATAGCCACTAGCCAGGACGAGATCTCGGTGGCAAGATATGAATCTGAGCATGAGCCGCCCGCAGCGGTCATCTTCCCGGAGGCCACCGCATCACAGCAATGGAGCTGCGGGGACCTTCAGGCTTGGCTAAATGCCGGGGAGCCCCCCACACAGCATAGAGCCGCCGCTGCCCCAACACAGAGAGCCGCCGCCGCTGCAGCACAGAGCATCACTGCCGCACCAGCATGGGATTGGATTTCCCGGAGCCCACCGCACCAGCCTGGACCACCGAACACCCCCTGTGACCACTCCTGCACCTGTACCGATTTCCCCCCCCCCGGTAAACTGAATTCGGACTGTAAGACAGACCCCCATTTGACACATTATTTTTTTCCCTATTTTCCTTTTGAAAAATTGAAGTGCGTCTTAGTCCAAAAAATACAGTAAGTCAGAAGTTCATAACTCAGGGACTGTCTGCATACAGTCAGGGCCAGAAATATTTGGACAGTGACACAATTTTCGCGAGTTGGGCTCTGCATGCCACCACATTGGATTTGAAATGAAACCTCTACAACAGAATTCAAGTGCAGATTGTAACGTTTAATTTGAAGGGTTGAACAAAAATATGTGTTAGAAAATGTAGGAATTGTACACATTTCTTTACAAACACTCCACATTTTAGGAGGTCAAAAGTAATTGGACAAATAAACATAACCCAAACAAAATATTTTTATTTTCAATATTTTGTGGCGAATCCTTTGGAGGCAATCACTGCCTTAAGTCTGGAACCCATGGACATCACCAAACGCTGGGTTTCCTCCTTCTTAATGCTTTGCCAGGCCTTTACAGCCGCAGCCTTCAGGTCTTGCTTGTTTGTGGGTCTTTCCCTCTTAAGTCTGGATTTGAGCAAGTGAAATGCATGCTCAATTGGGTTAAGATCTGGTGATTGACTTGGCCATTGAAGAATGTTCCACTTTTTTGCACTCATGAACTCCTGTGTAGCTTTGGCTGTATGCTTGGGGTCATTATCCATCTGTACTATGAAGCGCCGTCCAATCAAGTTTGCAGCATTTGGCTGAATCTGGGCTGAAAGTATATCCCGGTACACTTCAGAATTCATCCGGCTACTCTTGTCTGCTGTTATGTCATCAATAAACACAAGTGACCCAGTGCCATTGAAAGCCATGCATGCCCATGCCATCACGTTGCCTCCACCATGTTTTACAGAGGATGTGGTGTGCCTTGGATCATGTGCCGTTCCCTTTCTTCTCCAAACTTTTGGCTTCCCATCATTCTGGTACAGGTTCATCTTTGTCTCATCTGTCCATAGAATACTTTTCCAGAACTGAGCTGGCTTCTGGAGGTGTTTTTCAGCAAATTTAATTGTGGCCTGTCTATTTTTGGAATTGATGAATGGTTTGCATCTAGATGTGAACCCTTTGTATTTACTTTCATGGAGTCTTCTCTTTACTGTTGACTTAGAGACAGATACACCTACTTCACTGAGAGTGTTCTGGACTTCAGTTGATGTTGTGAACGGGTTCTTCTTCACCAAAGAAAGTATGCGGCGATCATCCACCACTGTTGTCTTCCGTGGGCTCCCAGGTCTTTTTGGATTGATGAGTTCACCAGTGCTTTCTTTCTTTCTCAGGATGTACCAAATTGTAGATTTTGCCACTTCTAATGTTGTAGCAATTTCTTGGATGGGTTTTTTTCTGTTCTTGCAGCTTAAGGATGGCTTGTTTCACCTGCATGGAGAGCTCCTGTGACCGCATGTTTCCTTCACAGCAAAACCTTCCAAATGCAAACACCACACCTCAAATCAACTCCGGCCCTTTCATCTGCTTAATTGAGAATGACATAACAAAGGGATTGCCCACACCTGTCCATGAAATAGCCTTGGAGTCATTTGTCCAATTACTTTTGGTCCCTTTAAAAACAGGGTGGCACATGTTAAGGAGCTGAAACTCCTAAACCCTTCATCCAATTTTAATGTGGATACCCTCAAATGAAAGCTGAAAGTCTGAACTTCAACTGCATCTGATTTGTTTTGTTTCAAATTCATTGTGGTAATGTCTAGAACCAAAATTAGATAAATGTTGTCTCTGTCCAAATATTTATGGACCTAACTGTATATGAGTATCTATGTTTGGAAGATGAAAAAGTTTTTTATTTTACCAAAACAAACTTGATGTGTTTGGAAATTAAATTAATTTATGTCAATGGTAGAAAATATTCTCTTTTTCCGAGTTAAAAATTCTTTGTACTCATAGATCAAGGGGAATTTTGCTGTACTGTATTATGCGCTGACATCCATTGTAACCAGCATGACACCTTTTTCCAATTTCAATTATTTAAAATAACCCTAGATAGGTTACCATTAGCTGTATTAGAAAAAGGGGCTATAATAATAAAGCTAGATAATGAGATAATCTGCCACTGTGATTCTATCAGTTTTCATGCTAATTGTGCCGCTCGAAAATTCCCTTTCTTCTAAGAGCAATAACTTTTATTATTTTTCCATCAATATAGCTATATGAGGATTTGTTTTTGTTGGACGAGTTGTACTTTTGAATGACACATTTCATTTTATCATATAGTGTACTGGAACATAGGGAAAAACATTCCAAAAAAAGTGCAATCCCATAATTATTATTATTTTTTTTTTATTTGACATGATCATTATATGATAAAACTGACCTGGCAATGTGATTCCTCAGGTCAGTACAAGTACCCTTATATCAAACATGTATAGTTTTTATTTAGATGGTGAAAAAAAATAAAAATGTTGTTTTTGTCTTCATTTTCAGAGACCTTTTCAGGTTTTCATTTTTCAGGATCTAGGGCTGGGTGATGGCTTATCTTTTTGCACCCTCGACTGACATTTTTATTTAAGAATATAAGGAAAGAAAGGTCAGCTCACCCATTGACCATGCAGGAACCAGAGAACTGGAAGTCTGTAGTGCAGCAGGATTAGCAATCAATCAAACAGGTATTCCAGCTTTTTTAGTCCCATAAAATCCGTAATTTATTGAAGCAAAATTCTTTAAAAACAGTATAGTAGCATACAGCATAAATGTCACTAGCCCTCCCAGGGATCAACAAGCATGGGCAGACACATCTCAAAACTAGCAGTTCTTAATCAGGGCTAGTGACATTTATGCGGTATGCTACTGTTTTTAAAGAATTTTGCTTCAATAAATTACGGATTTTATGGACTAAAAGAGCTGGAATACCTCTTTCATCGATTTGACATTTTTATTGGTACAATTTTGAGACAGATACAATGTTTTGATTGCCTCTTATTACATTTTATTGCAATGTTGCAGTGGCCAAAAAAAAGTAATTCCGGCATCTTGATTTTCTTGATACGTTGTTTACTGATCAGATTAATTTATTTTATATTTTGATAGAGCTGACATTTCTGAACGCAGCAATACCAAATCTGTGTATTTTTATATTGTTTTATTGGTAATGGCGGTTGATGATTTGAACTTTTGTGGGGTTTTTTATACTTTTTTACTTTTTACTGATTTCAATAATTCAGTTAGGCTGGTTTCACATTAGCGTTTCTGTGCGCAGCGTATGATCCGCTTGCGTCACGCGTACATAAATTTAACATGGTGTACGCAGGGACATGCTTTTGCATCAGTGTGCATGCGTCTGAGTACGCATGCGTCATTTCGCGGTGTGCGGCGAACGCAGCATGTTGCATTTTTAGATCCGGCAAAAATCCGTCAATTATACGCAGTAATGCGGATGAGTGCGTCGAAAAACCTCATTGTCTATGGGAACGCATTGGTACGCAAAATTTTTATAGCGCCATTTATTCCATGGCACTTTACATGTGAAGAGGGGCAAATATAGACAAGTACAGTAAACATGAGCAATACAAGGCACACTTGTACAGAAGGAGAGAGGACCCTGCCCGCAAGGGCTCACAGTCTACAGGATATGAGTTCGATACGTATGCGTACTTCTAATGAATTGGTCTTGGAAGTGATTTCACCACCTGCTAATTGCCATCTGTATTGGGCTATGTTTCCATGATCAGGAAACCATCAGTGTTTGCTGCAGATTGGATGCTGCCTACAGCCGCAGTGTCCAATCCGCAGCGTCCAGATGTTACACCATAGTGGAGGGGATTTTATGAAATCCTGTCTCCACTATGCGCGGCGGCCCTGCGTATCCGGACATGCGGCGCGTCTTTCCAGACCGCAGCATGTCTATTTATCTAGATTTATCCTTCTCCGCAAGATAAATAACCCTGTCTATGAATACGATGCGGTGATTCCGCATGTGTTCAATGAACACATGCGGAATCACCGCGCGTACAACAAGGGGCAGCGCTTTGGGCGCTGCGTCCAAAGCGCTGACAGTACACTCCGTGGAAACACAGCTTAAAAGGAAGTGTGGACACTGCAAGGCCATTACTCTCTAGACTCTGGATGTGAGCACAAGACTGTCTGTGTAAGTATAGAAGCTTTGAAATTGTCTGTCTGCCTCTGCAGTCTTTACTCTATCCTAATTTTTTTTTCTGTTCCTTGTAGACTGTTTGTTGCTCCTGTTCCGTGTTGCCGCCCCTGGTGCTGTGCTGCCTGACTGCTGTGTTGTTTGGCTACTGCATGTAATGTAAGTCTTCTTTTTTTTTTTTTTTGGCTCTTAATAAGTTTAATTTTTCTTCTTCGTTCTATTCTGTAGTGTTTCACTTGACTGCTGCCTGCTCAACCAACATGTCCTCCAGTGAAGCTTCCCAGAGTGGACATGACCCTGATTATGTAATCACATTTGATATACTGATTGGTATGAATTGACTGGCAATACTATACATGTGGTAAATCATGCATTTTCTTTCAGGTACCTTCCAGTGAGGAAGAAAAGGAGCAGGCATGTGGAAATCTTCCCAGGGTCATCGGCCTCAAGTTTCAGAGGAGGAAAGACGGGGTGTAAGTAGTCTTTTTATTATCAGAGTTGTAATTGAATTCGTTGTCAGTTTTACTTACAAATTCTTTTTTTTATTTGATCTATAGGTTCCACAATGTGAGGAAGGCCAACCAGATATTGATTATGACCTATTGATTCAACCAGTGCACGATCGACCAGCGTTGTGGAACCCAAGTGATCGTAATCATTCCGACTCAGCATTGACTCGTCGACTCGAAAGAAGTGGCAACATCGCTGCTGGCTGATTGGGACTGTGCCGCGCCACATTCCAGAAAAGATTTTTGTAAGTATTGCAATGTTGTCTGACGAGGCAGTGAACCTTTTTGATGTAGGTGCATTGTTTTGCAATTAATTTTTTCCTTTTTTTTTTGTCCCCCTTCTCAGTGAAGAAAATCAAACTCCGTTGGCGTTCGATGAAGGATCGCTTCAATAAGGACATGAAAGAGGAGATCCGGGTTGAAGTGGTGCTGCTCCAATGCTCAGAAAATATAAATACCATCGTCAGCTTGCGTTTCTGAGATCTGCGGTTGCTCAGCGAACGTGAGTATCTTTTGTGTTGTCTTTATATAAACTATCTAATTTTTTTTACTAATGTTTTTCATTTATTTTCCATATAGAACCTGGAGCAGCAAAGCACAACCTGGATCGTCCTCTGTTGGAGCAGCCCCTCATCGACCAGCCAATGAACAGTCCCAATCATCCACCAGCGATGGAGCAACCGGGCAGGCTTCACAGGCTGGGGATCAGGCAGCCGGTCCATCTGGTTTTCCCCTCTCCCAGCCCTATGCCACTACTTTCACTGTCTTCAACTTCCACCACGCAGTCGAGTGCAACAGCGATGCCTTCAACTTCCACCACGCAGTCGAGTGCAATAGCCATGCCTTCAACTTCCACCACGCAACCGAGTGCAGCACCCCAGGAACAGGGAAAAACCAAACGCCTAGGAACCAGAAAAACGTCCAGTAAAAGGAAAGTTGGAAAGAAACCTAACCCACCATCTCCACTCTCACCTCCCAATGTGTCTCTGTTTCCAAGTATGTCCCCACTTTCCCTTGGTTCTCTCTCTTCCAATGTGTCAATCCCTTCCAATTTGTTTTCCACTCTTAATGTGTCCTCTTCCCCCAATGTGTCCTCTGCCAATCTATCTGACCCAGTCCTCCAATTAACTGCCCTTCCCCTTTAACCACTTCTCCAACCACTCCTAGCCAATCATACTAGCCCGACACCCCCCAGGTCCACAATGTCACACCAACGAGCAGACGGCGAAAGTTACAGACTTTGTTTTTATTTTTGTTAACATAAATAATGTTTATTTTAATAAAAATCCTTTTTGTTTCACAATTAGTGTCTCTCTTTTCGTTATCTCTTTATTTAAACATTGTGTATTGTTGAGTCAAGTATTAACGGGTGTTACACTCAAGGGGTTTAGTATTAAACTTACAGTCAAGGTGTTATTATTAAACTCAGAAAACATTACAGGTACACATTACAGGTACATTTCACTCATTAGCGGCTTAAACCATTTCATCTTGCCATGCCACACGTCCATTATCAGAAACAAAGTAGGCAGTAAATTTATCCCTCATTTGGGCAACTTCCACTGTAGTCCTCAGAGGGTGATCTTGGTAATAACACAATGTGGTAGTAACAGGTTCCTCTAGTGGTAAGTGGTGTCGCTCTTTAGCCAGGATGTAGTTGTGCAGAACAACCCACGCTTTCACAACCTCATCAATTGTCTCAATTTTTAGATTAATGGCTGTTCCCAAAATTCACCATTTAGATACCAGCAATCCAAAGGCACACTCCACAGTTCTTTATGCCCGTGTCAGTCGGTAGTTGAAAATCTTTTTTGTGTGATTTAAGTCCCGACTTGAGTAGGGTTTTATGAGGCACACATTTGAAATGCCTCAACCACAACAAACAGTATTGGCCGTGCTTCAGTGTTGGGAAGAGGTCGTGGCTGTGGAAAATTAAAATCATTACCATACAAACGTTGGCCCATGTCAGAGTTTTTGAAAGTCTGAGTCATTTCCTCATCCAAATGAGCCAATGTCCATGGTGACAAATCTACAATCAGCATCTACAATGGCCATTAGAGCAATGGAAAAGTATTTTTTATAATTGAAATACTTGGATCCGCTTCCAGCTAGTTTCAGAATCCGAATGTGTTTGCCATCCACAGCCCCCAAACAGTTAGGAAAATTGCAAATGTCCAAAATTTGGTAGCATTTTCAAGCCAGAGTTCCGTTGGGGGAGGAATTCTTCATGCAGAACGTCACATAAAGCACGGCAGGTGTCTCCAACAATCCCAGAAAGCGTGGACACTCCAATCCTGAGTTGAAAATGGAGAGATGTTGATGTCTCTCCAGTAGCCAGGAATCTGCCGAACAGAAAATGAGAAAAAAAAAATCAGTACATGGCTTTAGAAAAAATGTAAAAAAATCAGTACATGGCTTTTAGAACAATCATATTAACGCAGGTATTTCTTTTTCAACATTACGTACCTCAGGGTCACCAACAGACGTTCCTCAGCAGGAATTGCTCGACGTAGCTGTGTGTCCTGCCTGGTGATGGATCCTTAGACACGTAGCAGCAAGTCTTGGAAGCTATGTTGGGACATTCTCATGTACTCAAAAAAAAGTCTCCAGGTTTTCATACAGCTCTGTGTACAACGAGTGGTAGGTTCGACGTCTCTCTCGGGCTTCCACAATGGGGTGTGGCCAATAGCGGCGACAACGTCTTCTCTGTCTTTCTCTTCTTTCTTCTTCACAAGCCACAGCAAAGGCAACAGCAAAATTAAATGACAAATCAAGATTAAGCATCAAGCTCTCTTTGCTAATAAGATCCATCTTGCAGCTAGATACAGCACCAAAAGACTATGATTTCATCAGTGCAGTGTGTCTACATATATATAAATCCTATGATACACGCCCATTGGGTGTCTGGTCTCAAAACGAACGCATGCGCATAAACAACGCAAGCGAATGCAAAAAATGCATGCAAACGCAGCGTTTTTTGCGTCATGCGTAAGCTGATGCGGATAAAAAATGCTGCGTAAACATGCGTTTGCGCATGCAGATGATATGCTGCGCACAGAAACGCTAATGTGAAACCAACCGTAGGAGACTTCGCTTGTACTATACATAGTTGTGCTTCATCATTGCTATGTATCGCAGAAATGACAATCTACTATGAATGCCGGCCACGAATTGGCATTCACAGGAGTATTGTATTTAGTGATGTGCGGACCCGTGGATGTTCGGGTTTAGAAGGTTTGACAATATACAGTGAAAAGTTTAGTTTGGGTCTGAACTTGACCTTGAACCTGACCCTGGACCCGAACACAATAGAAGTCAATGGGGTCCAAACTTTGTTTCTTTAAAATGGCTGTTGTTGTGAACACTCTGGATCTGACTCCTGAGTTTGGGCTCCCTCTGGTGGCTGCTAATAGTATTGAAGCTGCTTTGGCTAACAGAAGTCCATCACCTGGGGGCGATGAGTGGCAATCAGGTGGGACTGACTGGGGAGATTTAAGTGAGCTACCTTCCCATGATCCTTGCCAGGGGATTTGTTGCTTCCTGGTCTCTTTTGGAAGTCAGCTTGCTTCCTGCTTTGTCCGGAAACTTTCAGATAAGTTATTTTCTGTTTATCTCTTTGGCATTTGTTTTTGTCTATCTCAGTTTTCTGCACTTTTGGTTTTGTACAGCCAGGTTCCCCTGCGGAGGCCTGCGCTGGACACTGTTTCTCTTTTGCCACTGTTTATGTAATTTCAGTTCCCTTTTATTTTAGTATCTGCTGAATTGCTACCAATGCACACCAGCATAACGGATTGAATATAATAAATATATAATAATTTATTTAATTACAATATAATTCATAATACAAAAGTGTCATGGAAAATACAGAATAAGTGCAGACATAGGAAAAAGAGGGACAAAGTCCTGTGCACACTGACCCATAATGTTAGAGTCAATCAACGCAAAAGTCACAAATGTGACTGGCTACATAAAACCAATAGGTAAGCCGACCCATGAGCGTTTAAACAAAACGTTTAAACAAAATGTGCTCAAAGTATAAAGTCACAGTAAATCAAGCATAATGGGAGGCTTACCGACAAGGGGGGTGTGCACAAATACCAGAGCAGAGGGTAAGAACCCCGACGCGCGTTTCGCGCCCACACAGGCCGCTTTGTCAAGGGGAGGTGGAGAAAATGTATTCACAGGGACCTTTTATGATCAATGTGACTGATCACGTGGTCAGTCACAAGGTACAGACGGACCAATGATTTGCATTTCTCCCTTCTGCACCCATCTTATATTTACCTCCAGTCCAGTTGGGTTTATATTCTTTTGTTTTTAATATTTTTAATATTTTTCTTTCTTATTAGGTTCTATTGTCTGTTTCTATTCCTGTGGGGTCTTTGGATTTACCAGGCACTTTCTCTGATATAATCCTTCACCTTGATCATCGCCGTCCGGCATGACCAGTGCTCAAGCATGGAGATTATGTTTTGGACACCTATGTTGATTATGTATCAATCATTATTGTTTGGTTATATTGCACCGTTTACATAGGCACCTTCGATGGATGTTTGTAATACATTTATATACCTTTCCCATGCATTAGGTCATTGAATTTGATAGCCGTCTTTCTGCAAATGTGTCTGTATCTGTTTACGTCTGTGCGCTTGCGCGGTGTCCTCTCCTTCGTCCTCGCATGAGACCGGGTATCTCTGTGCCTCCCAGGTACGTTCGTGGAGGTATCCCCTCTGCGTGTGCGCTCGGATGCTTTATGCCCGACTTACTCATGATGAGGAACTGGCAGTGGCGCGGCGCATGTGCAGCTATGGCGGTAATCATTGGTCCGTCTGTACCTTGTGACTGACCACGTGATCAGTCACATTGATCATAAAAGGTCCTTGTGAATACATTTTCTCCACCTCCCTTGACAAAGCGCTTGGTAGCGCGAACGCCGTTGGTTCTTGCCTCTGCTCTGGTATTTGTGCACACCCCCCTTGTCGGTAAGTCTCCCATTATGCTTGATTTACTGTGACTTTATACTTTGAGCGCATATTTTGTTTAAACGCTCATGGGTCGGCTTAAATGTTGGCTTTATGTAGCCAGTCACATTGTGTGACTTTTACGTTGATTGACTCTAACATTATGGGTCAGTGTGCACAGGACTTTGTCCCTCTTTTCCCTATGTCTGCACTTATTCTGTATTTTCCATGACACTTTTGTATTATGAATTATATTGTAATTAACTAAATTATTATATTTTTATTATATTCAATCCGTTACTCCGTTGTCCTCCTTTTTTGAATATGTACATGGAATGGAATTTTTATCAATATGGCGGTTAATTTCTGCTTATTTCCGCCGCCTGTGTTTAAAAGTTTATTGGGCATTTTTTTGTTTCCAGTCTGATCTAGCGGGGGAGAGATCGTGTGGTCTCAGTATTTTTGCATATCAGACGGGTTGGAGTTTTTCTTAGAGTTTTTGCTGGATTGCAGACAGTATTCTTTCCTGTCCTGTTCTATCTAGACAGTTTGGGCCCCAGCATTTGCTTGCTCTAATTTCTGCCTGTGTTTGTATTTCTTCTTGTCTCACCGCCAATATATGTTTGGGGGCTACCTATTCCTTTGGGGGTTCTACCCCGGGGCAGTTAGCTTTCCCCTTTCTCTCTTTAGGCTTAGTTATCTCTCCGGCTGTGTCGATGCGTTTAGGGCACCGTAGTGTTGTGAATGTCTTAGAGACGACTTCAGAGCTGAGGCTCCCTCCGGTGGTTGCTGAGGGTATTGAACCAATTAAGGAATGGGTGTCAGGTGGAGATGACTGGTTTGATATAAGTGACCTTAACTCCCATCAGCCTTGCCGGTAATCAATTGTTCTTCCAGGTCTTGCTTGGAGCTCAGCTTGCATTCCTGCTATCATTCAGATAAGTGATTTGCTGTTTTTTTCCTCTTGTTGGATTTTCCATTGCTGGTTCGCTGCCTTGCAGTGGACTTCAGCCTGGTCTCCTTTTGGGGCCTGGCGCTGCAATTGTGCTCAGTTTGTGTTTGCACTTTTGCTCTGTTCCTTTCACTTTTTATTTGCTGAATTGCTGTGTGTTACACCAGAGATCTGATTTAGGTGGTAGAGATTGTGTGATCTCAGGTTTTTTGTTAATCCGAAGTGGTGGTATTTTTGTCAGGGTTTTTTTTGGGTTGCTCATTCTATTTTCTGTCTTTGTTCGTATTTTCTTCTTGTCTAACTGCCATTACATGTTTGGGGCTTCCTATTTCTTTGGGGGTTATGCTAAGGAGGCAGATATCTTTCATTTTTCTGCCTTTAGGTGTAGCTATCTCTCCGGCTGTGACGAGGCGTCTAGGATCACCGTAGGTACGCTCCACGGCTACTTCTAGTATTGCGGTTAGTTTAGGGTCTTGCAACCCAATAGTTTCCAGCCTCTCTGGTGTATTGCTACTTTTGCTATTTTTGCAATTTCTCCTCAGCTACCGAAACATAACACCGTAGGCACATCCCACGGCTGCTTCTAGTTGTGCTGTCATTTTAGGGGTCTGCAATCCACTAGTTACCAACCACTCTGGGTGTCTGGTTGCCTTGGCTATTTTGGCTACTGTCCTCCTCGGTTACCAAATCATAACAGGCTGTAACATGGTCCTAGTTAGGACTAGGGGGCTGCAAAAGGTAGCTAAATGGGGGTACAGGATAATTGCCCTTCAAACAAATGTGGATAGGGAAATGACTTAAAATAACACAGAATAATAAAAAAAGGGAAAAAATAATAATCTTGAACCAGGAGGTGAAGGTCCAAGTGAAAGAGGTGGACGTGGCGGTATAGGTGGAAGAGGCAGGGGAGGAGCTATCCAACCCTATTGTTGTGGGGGGGGTTTGTATTTGTTTGGGAACTGACTTAAAAGAACATATAACTAAAAAAATAAATAACAATCTAGAAGCAGGAGGCGAAGGTCCAAGTGGAGGAGGAGGTTGAGGTGGAGGAGTAGGTGGAAGAGGTGAAGTAGACAACACTGGTTTGGTGTTTATTTTTTGGGGTTGGGGAGGTTACTCTGAAAACAGGCAGTGTAATAATATGCTGGTCAATGTCTCTGTGTATACAGGCCGTGTAATGCTCTGCACTTTTTTTAGCAGAAAACAATGCGGAGAGCATCAAATAGGGAGCGTGGCCATATTGCTGCTGGTGGTGGTGTAGCTGCTGCAGGAGAGAGAGGACATGGTCGATTTGAGTCTGCTATGTGCCCAAATGAAACACTTTCCTCTGGTGCACGCAGGTGACAAGATGTTCTGCATAATTTCATAGGTACGAGTACCGCTGGAGTGAATGGTGAGGCCAGAAAAAGTAGAGGTGGTTTTAGATTGGTTGGTTGAGAGTGCCTTCAGTTCCTTTGCTTTGTCTTCCACCCAGTGCTCTGCTGAAAGCACAGATTTGCATCGGTCACCCATGGGCATCTGTCTTCCATCGCACACCCTTCCAAATCAGGAAAGCAGTCTGAGCCCCAAGTCATGCAGCAGTCACTTCTGCTTTTTGATGACTCTCCATGCTGTGGTTCCGTGGGCCATCCACCTGGCCCTGGTCAACAATTGTAAGACATTGAGTGCCCTGATGGCCAACCACTTATTATGTTGGAGTATGAGAGTGTAAGGTATAGGCACGTACGGGGGATGCAGTGACACGCAGGAGGCAGATCAAGAGTTCACAGGGGGATTTATTACAGGGATACTCCACGTAGGGAGGTAGTAATTGGGGAACGGTTGGCAGAGGTTAAACAGCAAACAAGGGTTTAATAAACGCTGGTACTTATCCGTCAGTTGCTCTCAGGGGATCAAGGCGAACAGGATCCGTGATGACGTTGGGTGAAGACTCTGGCCTGGTCCCGGAGGAATGTGAGACACTGGCTCCGGACCGTTGTCATGTATCGTGACGCTCCTGAAGGTGTTCGGAAGGTCTTGGTGCGAAGTCTCAGCTGTTGTGAATGGACTTGAAATGAGTTCTGAGCAGAGGCTCCCTCTGGTGGTTACAAGCGGTACTGGACTGTCCAGTGAAGATTGTGAGGATTGGGAATCAGGTGTTACTGACTGGTCTTATATAAGGGAGTCGCCTTCCCATCAGGGTTGCCGGTGATCAATTGTTCTGGTCTCAATCCTTGATTCCTGTTTCCTTTGTAGCCTGCTGTGTCGTGTCTGCATCTCCTGCTAACAGATAAGACATTTTCTTCTTTTTGTTTTTGTGCTTGATTTTTGCATTTTGTCCTCTCAGTTTAGTTCAGCCACTGATGTTTGTACATTTGCTTTTTCCAGTTTTTTTAGTGGCTGCTGTTTTGTTTTTGTTACACCAGAGAACTAATTTAGGTGGTAGAGGTCGTGTGATCTCAGGTGTTTTTGAAATTAGTAGAGTTGGTGCTTTTCAGGGTTTTTTGGGATTGCAGTAAGTGCCCTTCCTATCCTTTTCTATTTAGGTAGTTTTGGCCCCAACGTTTGCTCATACTATTTTCTGTCTGTGTCAGTATTTCTTCTTGTCTAACCGCCATTACATGTTTGGGGACTTTCTATGTTCTTTGGGGATCTGCTCCGGGGCAGATAGCTTTCCTCTTTCTATCTTTAGGTGTAGTTAGTTTCTCAGGCTGTGACGAGGCGTCTAGGACCAACGTAGGAACGCTCCACAGCTGCCTCTAGTTGTGGTGGTTAGTCAGGGTACTGCAATCTCATAGATTCCAACTGCTCTGGTGTATTGCCTTTTTTTACCTGCACTCCTCAGCTACCGAAACATAACAGTATCACCGGCCCAAAAAATTGAAAATTGTATGGTACTCACAGAAGGGAAAATATTGTGAAAGAAAAAAGGTTGTCAGAGTTGTCAGAGATATTTTTCTGTTTGTTGCATTTTTTTTTTTTCCCTCTGTATCTCTGGGTGCTGGGGAGGATTTTTTCTCTCAATGGAGTTTGCACAGCTGTCTGGCCGTGTGGATCAGCTTGCACTGAGGTTCGGAGTATTGCTACCTATCTTGCTAGGTTGCCTGTTGTGGAACCTAGGATTCCCATGCCAGATTTGTTTTTGGGGGATCGAGCCAAGTTTCTGAATTTCAAAAATAATTGTAAATTGTTTTTTGCCTTAAAATCTAAGTCCTCAGGGAACGCAGCGCAGCAGGTTCAAATTGTCATCTCTCTCCTGCGCGGCGATCCTCAGGATTGGGCTTTTTCCCTGACACCTGGGGATCCTGTTTTGAGTGATGTTGATGCATTTTTTCAGGCCTTGGGGTTATTGTACGATGAGCCTAATGTCACTGATCAAGTTGAAAAAGCCTTGTTGGCATTAAATCAGGGGCTTGATGACGCTGAGTTATACTGTCAGAGATTCCGTAGGTGGGCAGTCCTGACCAAATGGAATGACGACGCTTTGGCAGCCCTTTTTCGGAAGGGTCTGTCAGATAATGTAAAGGATGTTATGGTGGGATTCCCTGTCCCCTCTGGTCTCAATGATTCTATGTCATTAGCGATTCAAATTGACAGACGTTTGCGTGAGCGGAGAAGTATGCGTGGAATAGTGTTGCCTTGTGAACCTGCTTCTGAATCCATGCAGTGTGATAGAGTGGTTTCTGGGGCACAGCGTCATGAGTTTCGAAAGCGCAATGGGTTATGTTTCTACTGTGGTGATGCCTCTCATGCTATTTCAGTCTGCCCTAAGCGGGGAAGACGTTTTGCACGCTCAGTTGTCTTGGGTAGTGTTCAGACTAAGTTTTTATTAACTGTTAACTCTGATATGCTCTCTGTCCTCATTTTCTGCTCAGGCTTTCGTTGATTCGGGAGCAGCTATTAACCTGATGGATTTTGATTTTGCTAAACGTTGTGGGTTTCCCTTGATACCCCTACGGAAGTCTATTCCCCTACTGGGGATCGATTCTACCCCTTTAGCTGAGAATAAACCTCAGTTCTCTACTCAGGTGATAATGAGGGTTGAACCTGATCATCAGGAGAGCTGCAAATTTTTGGTTCTGTATAATCTGCATGACATTATCGTACTAGGTTTCCCTTGGTTACAGTCTCATAATCCTGTTTTGGATTGGAAATCTGTGTCTGTAACCAGTTGGGGCTGCCAATGTGTTAATACCAACACTCCTGTTTTTTCTGCCTCCCCCCAGGCTCAGGATGTTCCTGACTTTTTGATTGATTTTTCTGATGTGTTTAGCGAAAGTAAATCTGCATCCTTGCCTCCCCATAGGAGCTATGATTGCGCTATTGAATTAGTGCCTGGTAGTAAATTCCCTAAAGGTCGCCTTTTTAACTTGTCTGTACCTGAACATGACGCTATGCGGTCTTATATCAAGGAGTCATTGGAGAAGGGTCATATCAGACCATCCTCTTCACCCTTAGGTGCCGGTTTTTTCTTTGTGGCCAAAAAGGATGGTTCATTAAGGCCGTGTATTGATTATCGTCTTTTGAACAATATTACTGTGAAATATCAATATCCGTTACCCTTGATTTCTGACCTGTTTTCCAGGGTGAAAAACGCTACTTGGTTTACCAAGCTTGACCTCAGGGGGGCATATAACCTTATTCGCATTAAGCACGGGGATGAATGGAAGACGGCATTTAATACCCCTGAGGGGCATTTTGAGTACCTTGTGATGCCCTTTGGGCTCACTAATGCTCCTTCTGTCTTCCAGTCCTTCATGAATGACATTTTCAGGGATTTTGTGGATAAATTTCTGAATGTTTATTTGGATGATATCTTGATTTTTTCCAATGACTGGGACTCTCATGTGAAACATGTTCGAACTGTATTCCAGATTTTGAGAGAGAATGCTCTGTATGTGAAGGGATCAAAGTGTCTTTTTGGCGTACAGAGGATCTCATTTTTGGGATTCATTTTGTCCCCATCTGTTATTGAAATGGACCCGGTCAAGGTTCAGGCCATCTGTGATTGGGTCCAACCTACTTCATTAAAGGCTCTTCAAAGATTTTTGGGTTTTGCCAATTTTTATCGTAAATTTATTGGTAATTTCTCGGTTATTGTTAAACCATTAACTGATTTGACTAAAAAGGGTTCTGATGTGGTGAATTGGCCTCCTGAGGCAGTCTCTGCATTTCAGGAACTTAAGCAGAGATTCACTTCTGCTCCTGTTCTACGGCAGCCTGATGTTTCTCTGCCATTTCAGGTGGAGGTTGATGCCTCTGAAATTGGGGCAGGTGCCGTTTTGTCCCAAAGAGATCCAGAGACCTCTAAAAGTAACCCTTGTGCCTTTTTCTCTAGAAAATTTTCTCCTACTGAACGTAATTATGACGTGGGTAATCGGGAGTTATTGGCCATGAAGTGGGCTTTTGAAGAGTGGAGACATTGGCTGAAGGGAGCCAAACATCAGGTGGTGGTCCTTACGGACCATAAGAATCTGGTTTATCTGGAATCTGCCAAGCGACTTAATCCTAGACAGGCCAGGTGGGCCTTGTTTTTCACACGTTTTAATTTTGTGGTTTCCTTTCTTCCTGGCACTAAGAATGTTAAGGCGGATGCCCTCTCGAGGAGTTTCCTTGCGGACTCTCCTGAGGTATCTGATCCTTCTGTTATTTTGAAAGAAGGTGTAGTTCTTTCCGCCATCTCGCCCAATTTGAGACTGGCTCTGGAGGGGTGTCAGGAGGATAGGCCCGAGCGCTGCCCTGTTGGGAAATTGTTTGTCCCGAACCAGTGGAAAAAGAGTGTGATGTCTGAGATTCATTGTTCCGCGTTGGCCGGTCATCCCGGAATTTTTGGTACCAGAGACTTGGTTAGTCGGTCCTTTTGGTGGCCTACCTTGTCTCGTGATGTCAGGGAATTTGTGCAGTCCTGCGGGACTTGCTCTCGCTCCAAGCCTTGCTCTCGCTCTAGTGGTTTGTTGATGCCATTGCCTGTGCCCAAGAGACCATGGACCCATATCTCTATGGATTTCATTTCCGACCTCCCTGTTTCTCAGAGAATGACCGTCATCTGGGTGATTTGTGATAGGTTTTCCAAGATGATACATCTTGTGCCATTACCTAAGTTGCCTTCCTCCTCTGAATTGGTGCCTTTGTTCCTTCAGCACATGGTTCGTTTACACGGCATTCCTGAGAACATTGTGTCTGACAGAGGAGTCCAGTTTGTTTCCAGATTTTGGAGGACCTTTTGTTCTAAACTTGGTGTTCAATTGTCTTTCTCCTCGGCGTTTCATCCTCAGACCAATGGTCAAACTGAGAGAACAAACCAGACATTGGAGACTTATCTAAGATGCTTTGTGTCTGCTGATCAGGATGACTGGGTCTCTTTTTTGCCTTTGGCTGAGTTTGCTCTTAATAATAGGGCTAGCTCTGCCACTTTGATGTCTCCATTTTTCTGTAATTCTGGGTTTCACCCTCGATTTTCTTCAGGACAGACGGAGGCTTCTGTCTGTCCAGGTGTTGACTCTGTTGTGGAGCGTATGCAACGGATTTGGGACCAGGTAGTGGAGGGGTTGTCCCTCTCTCAGGAGAGGGCCCAGCGGTTTGCTAACCGGCATAGGACTGATGGTCCTCGGTTTAAAGTGGGGGACTTGGTCTGGTTGTCCTCAAAAAATATTCCTATGAGAGTGGCATCTCCTAAATTTTAAGCCTAGGTTCATTGGACCTTATAAGATCATGGAGATTCTTTATCCTGTTTCTTTTCGTTTGCTTCTTCCAGGGACATTTAAGATCCATAACGTGTTCCACAAGTCCTTGTTGAAGAGGTTTGTTGAGCCAGTGGTTCCTACTGCTTTGCCTCCTGACCCTGTTCTGTTTGAGGGCAATATGGAGTTTGTGGTTGAGAAAATATTGAATTCTCGTTTTTCTAGACGGAAACTCCAGTATTTGGTTAAGTGGAGAGGTTATGGTCAGGAAGACAATTCTTGGGTGTTTGCTTCGGACATCCATGCTAGGAGACTCATCCGTGCGTATCATAGAACTCATCCTGACCGACCTGGTTGCTCAAGTGAGGGTTCGGTGACCCCTCCTCAAGGGGGGGTACTGTTGTGAATGGACTTGAAATGAGTTCTGAGCAGAGGCTCCCTCTGGTGGTTACAAGCGGTACTGGACTGTCCAGTGAAGATTGTGAGGATTGGGAATCAGGTGTTACTGACTGGTCTTATATAAGGGAGTCGCCTTCCCATCAGGGTTGCCGGTGATCAATTGTTCTGGTCTCAATCCTTGATTCCTGTTTCCTTTGTAGCCTGCTGTGTCGTGTCTGCATCTCCTGCTAACAGATAAGACATTTTCTTCTTTTTGTTTTTGTGCTTGATTTTTGCATTTTGTCCTGCACTTCTGTGGGGGCCTTCAGGGTCCCCTCCGGGGGCTTTTGCCCTCTCAGTTTAGTTCAGCCACTGATGTTTGTACATTTGCTTTTTCCAGTTTTTTTAGTGGCTGCTGTTTTGATTTTGTTACACCAGAGAACTAATTTAGGTGGTAGAGGTCGTGTGATCTCAGGTGTTTTTGAAATTAGTAGAGTTGGTGCTTTTCAGGGTTTTTTGGGATTGCAGTAAGTGCCCTTCCTATCCTTTTCTATTTAGGTAGTTTTGGCCCCAACGTTTGCTCATACTATTTTCTGTCTGTGTCAGTATTTCTTCTTGTCTAACCGCCATTACATGTTTGGGGGCTTTCTATGTTCTTTGGGGATCTGCTCCGGGGCAGATAGCTTTCCTCTTTCTATCTTTAGGTGTAGTTAGTTTCTCAGGCTGTGACGAGGCGTCTAGGACCAACGTAGGAACGCTCCACGGCTGCCTCTAGTTGTGGTGGTTAGTCAGGGTACTGCAATCTCATAGATTCCAACTGCTCTGGTGTATTGCCTTTTTTTACCTGCACTCCTCAGCTACCGAAACATAACACTCAGCGTAGGGGAAGCTGAAGGCCCCGGAATGCAAGGGCCACGAGGCACGGGAGAGCCCGGGAGGGAGTCAGCCGACTGAGTCTGTTCCCAGGTCCGGTCCACAACAAGTACCGCCAGCAGACAGCGGCACGGCACGAGATGTCCCTGAAGTGTCGGGGATTGAATCGGTAACGGTCACACGCTGGAAACAGTCTGACTGCATGTGTCTGGAGATCCGGCCGTCCGGCCTGGCTTGCAGGAGCTGAGGTGAGGAGAGCGAGTTAATGTTCTCTTGCTGCGTGCTCTGTCTTCCCGCAAAAAGCCCTGCTTTCCCGCTCTCTGCCCCTTTTATATTCGATCCGCCGCCTGCAGTCAGGTGCAAAGGTCGATCCAGGCTAGAATATCTTCCCCCGGCAACAAAGGTGTCAGTGTCAACAGTTCCGGCCCAGATATCAGAGGACTGTCACGGACCCGATCCATCTCCCTACAAGTATGCGGACGGGTAGTGCAAACGGTCAGCGGACCACCACAGCACATCTCTGAGGGTATGTGCACACAATCAGTAATTGCTGTGGGTTTGAGGCTGCGTATTTATGCAGCATCAAACCCGCAGTGACCAGCTGTGACAGCATAGTGGATGGGATTTCAAGAAATCCCATGTACACTATGTGTCCACAGATGCCCACAGATCACCCACGGACACAGACATGCGGCGCCTCTTTCCAGACTGCAGCTAGTTTCTGCAAGAGAAATTTCAGCACTAGAATGTATTGGATGTGGTAAATCCGCATGGTTCAGTAAACACATGCAGATTTACCTGCGTTCAATAGACGGCAGCACTTTGGACGCAGAAAACATACACTGCATCCAAAGCGCTACTACTTCCGGATCGTGGACACCCGACCTGATGACGATGAAACTGCTGCAGCTTTCTGCTGTGTGTATCATGGCAAGGAGGGAAGGGGTGAGGACTGTGTGGGACATCATGCAGAGGATTATTGCTATTTCTTTTAAGATCACCATTGATTCCATGGTGCTGTACATGAGGAGGGGTTACAAAACACAAATAGAAATTGCAATGTATAAACTAATAGAGACAGACAGGTACAGAGGGGAAAGGACCCTACCCTTGCGACCTTACATTCTTCAGGATAATGGGGAAGGAGACAGTAGGTTCCGGCACTGCAGCATCTCAGGTGTTGGAGGTGTTGGTGAGGTGGCAGTGGGGTCATTGCAGGATGTAAGCTGTTCTGAAGACATGAGTTTTAAAGATCTGCTATAAATTTTCAAATGTGGGTGAGTCGCACTTAGTACCAGGGCAATGGGGTACTCGGCACCGAGCCCATAAAAGTCTATGGGGTTTGTCACTGGCAGCGGGACTCGGTCCGTGGCCCTGGGCGCTCATACAATGAGGGGAAGATATTTACAGGGGATTATTTAGGATAGGTAGTTCGTGACGCCACCTGTGGTTTCTGGTCAATTGTACCAGCGCTGCTGTAAGGGTCTTCACAGGGGATGTTATGGGGCAGCTGGGTGGTAAGTCTCCCACAGGTGAGACTGGTCCCTGGAAGTCTATGGTGGTGATGATGTAGGGTGTAGATAAAGATTCAGTCACACACATTGCAGTTTCTTTCCATACCTTTTACTGGCAGATGATTCAAGCAGATCCCGGGGAGCTGGTCGGGGTGGAGAGTGCACATTCGGGTAACCGCTGAGCAGGTTAGAGGCCTCCTTTACTTCGAATGTAGGTGAGTCCAACTTGCCTGAAGCGAAGTTAACTCTGAATCTCCAGCTTTCTCAATAGCTATACTGCCCGGCCAACATTGTGGTGGAAACTTCTAAGTGGTGAAAACTAAGTCTATATTTGCTGATCAGGCTAGACTCCTGTTTTCCCTGTCTCCGGTTACGTATTGACACTTAGGGCTGCTCTCTGCGACCTGTAGTCCAGATGCCTCCGGTAATCTTGTTACTAAGCTTGAAACTGGTTCAACGCCTCGGACTCCGGTGTCCGGCAATTTAGTGCAGGCAATCCAATACCTAAAGCACTTCTCTATCTTCTCCACTGCCCTTCGCCCTGCTCTCGCTCTTAGCACAAGCAATTGTAACTTCGATGGTAATGTCAGCTTTCTTCTAGAGCTCGCTGAATAGCTCTCAGTAACTTCCAAGTCCAGACTGGACTGGCACTGAACTGCACTGTCCGAAGACAGGAAACTGACTGACTTCCACTGTCCATGAGACAGGAAGCTTGACTCAGCTCTGCTCTGTGTCACCACCTCCTATACCCCTGATGGGTGTGTCTAAAAGTGTGAGTGAAGTGCATAAATATCAAGCTTTGCTGTTACCTTCCTGTGCACTCTCCTGGACTTTATGTGTGCCTGCGTAGCTGGGCTACACATCCCCCTTGGTAAAACACAGCACTCCCGGGCTGTAAAAGACAAAAAGAACATTTTGTTTTGCATTAACAATAACATTATAACTCTTCCCATCCGGGAGGTACGAATTCTTGAACGTTACAATTTGTACAATGAAGAATACAAAAGTATCAAAATATCAAATGTGTTCATAAATACAAGATACTTGTGGAGGACCCGCACCAAAAACCTCCCACGTGGGTCCTGGGTGGGTTGCAGGACTTCTGACTGCAGACCTCACTCTAGGCCCACCATATGGGTTTTTCTTCAGAGGTAGATAGTAATGGTTTTATGTGAAACCAAGATAATGCACCGTAGCGCAACTATTTACAAGTGAAAGTTTTTGGGCTGGCATAGTCCACAGCCATGCAGTCCATTGGCATGGTTAAAACACATTTCAAATAATTACATTAATACTTTTTCAAACTTTATACAATTTTTCAGATGCAATAAACCCTATCTGGGTCTTGCTAACTAGTCTACTAGGACTACTCCTGATAGCGAATAGGTAGTTTACCTTTAGTGATACGTTCTGACCTACGTGGGGTAGCGTCAGGTATAGTATTATCTAACCTTTCTGTTCTGCGTAACGGCAAACTATAATACTGTCTCAACCTTTCTATGGATCTGGCAAGCGTGCTAGTGACTGGACGAGGCGGTACTGCTTCACCAGCTTCACCAAGGGATTCCACTTCTTGTGGCGCTGCTTCTTGCGGGTCCGCTTCTTGGGTTCTAACGGTTGAGGGTCTGCCGGAACAGGTTCTTCTGGAACTGGCTCTACTGGCACAATTGGTATGACCGGTTGTAGAGACTCCTCTTGCGGTTGATAAAACTGCAGCACAGGAATAATTACAGCGTCTCCTAATCTGGGCCAATCTGCAGGTAAATCTCCCAAATCCGTGTGTATGACCGCTTCAGCACTCTCTTCTTGATGAACAACAGGGTTTTCTTCACGGAGCTTTAATGGGCCAGGACACAACTTCAAATGATCTCTAGACACAGTTGCCGTCGTTTTTCCTCCATCCTTGCTGATGGTACAGACCTTGCTGTTATCGAAATTGGAATTTTGCACGACATATGGCTCCTGTTCCCACTGATCATCCAACTTGTGTGTTCTTCTTTTCCTTTTGAGCACCATTTCTCCAGGCATTAAAGGCTTAGCGGGAGCATTTTTGTTATAATTCATCTCTTGCTTTTCTCTTACTTTGTTGAGACTGTCTTCTACGCAGGCTTGTACTCTCTTGTACTGTTCTTGTCGATTTGTGTCCCAATCTTCAGCGTTGTTATCAGCCTCTGGTTCTACCACACCGAGTTCTAAGTCCATAGGCAGCCTTCCCGGTCTTGCTCTCATAAGGTAGGCTGGAGTGCAGTTGGTGGAACTTACTGGGATGTGGTTGTACAAGTCGACCAGGTCAGGTAACAAGTCTGGCCACCGATTTCTTTCTTCCAGTGGTACAGTTCTCAGTAAGTCGATGACAATGTGATTCATTTTTTCACAAAGGCCGTTGGTCTGAGGGTGGTATGGTGTCGTTCTGATCTTTTTACATCCATACAATTGACAAAATTCCTGAAACAGTTCAGCTTCAAAGGCTGGACCTCGATCAGTCAGTACCTGCTCTGGATATCCGTGTGGTCTGCAGAAACTTGCTTGGAAGGTTCTTGCTGCTGTCTCTGCTGTCATATCTTTGACAGGGGCGACCACCAGAAACCGGGAATAGTGATCCACCATGGTCAGGGCATATGTGTATCCTGACCTGCTTGGGGACAACTTGACGTGATCCAATGCCACGATCTCCAAGGGACGAGTCGTCCGGATAGGCTGCAAGGGTGCCTTCTGGCTACTGTAGTCTTTTCGCCTGAGGCCACAGGGTCCACAGTTCCGGCACCACTTCTCGATGGAGCTGCGCATCCCTACCCAGTAGAACCGGCACCTCAACAGGGTCTCCAGCTTTCTCCAGCCAAAGTGTCCTGCTTGATCGTGGTATGCTTCCAGCACCATTTGGATGTCTGCTCTCGGGACCACTATTTGCCAAACCATCTCATGGGTCCTTGGGTCGACGTATCTCCTGCACAACTTCTCACGGTATATGAACAACCGGCTTCTCTCGTTCCACAGGAGCTTTGCTGGCATGGATGCATCTTTCTCCAAGGAGGAACCTTCCTGTTTTATCAACTCCTTGATACGGCTGACCACGGGATCGCTGTCCTGAGTCTCCTTCCAGCTGTGATGAGGTAAAGGGTTCAACATCTCACCACACCGCTTCCTGTAGACTCGTTGCTCTTGGACCATCCCATTTCGGTGGAACGCAGGTAGCTCGATTTCTTCCAGATCGTCTGACTCTTCCTCCGTGTCAGATTCATGCGGCATTCTGGACAAGGCGTCCGCGTTAGCATTTTTACGGCCCGCTCTGTATTTGATGGTAAACTGGTAGTTTGATAACCGAGCCATCCAACGTTGCTCCATGGCTCCCAGCTTGGCTGTTTCCAGATGCGTCAAGGGGTTGTTGTCTGTAAACGCAGTGAACCGGTTGGAGGCAAGGTAATGTTTAAATCTTTCGGTAATGGCCCAGACCAGCGCCAGGAACTCCAGTTTGAAGCTGCTATAGTTTTCCGGATTCCTCTCAGTTGGCCTGAGTTTTCTGCTGGCATATGCGATGACTTTTTCTTGGCCGTTCTGCTTCTGACTGAGGACCGCTCCTAATCCTTCGTTACTGGCATCTGTGTATAGCAGGAACGGTTGGCTGTAATCTGGGTAGGCTAAGATTTCATCGCCGGTAAGGATCTCTTTCATCTCTTTGAATGCCTCAGCTTGTTCTTTTCCCCAATTGAATGGAAGGTTTCTGCTCTTAAGAGGTTGTCCTACCAGGAGGTCCTGCAAAGGTGCCGCTTTCTTAGTGTAATCTTTTACAAACCTCCTGTAGTAACCTGTTAATCCCAGGAACTGACGCACCTCTTTTAAGTTCTTCGGCTCTGGCCATTTCTGAATAGCTGTGACCTTCTCGGGGTCCGGCGCTACTCCTTCGGAACTGACAATGTGTCCCAAGTACTGTACCTTCCGTTTGAGCAGGTGGCATTTAGAGGGCTTTAGTTTCATCCCAAACTTGGACAATGACTCAAATACCTCCGCCAGGTGCTTCAGATGATCTTCATATGTCTTAGAGTACACAATTACGTCGTCCAAGTACAGCAGCACAGTTTCGAAGTTGAGATGTCCCAGACAGCTCTCCATCACCCTCTGGAATGTTCCTGGGGCACTGCTGAGACCAAACGGCATCCTATCGAACTCGCAGAGTCCCATTGGGGTGGTGAAAGCAGTTTTCTCCCGGTCCTCCTCAGCCACAGCCACTTGCCATACCCACTAGTAAGGTCGAGGGTAGAAAAGTAGTTAGCCGTTTTCAGAGCAGCTAAGGATTCCTCTATACGTGGTAATGGGTATGCATCTTTATGTGTTATACGATTTACTTGCCTATAGTCTACACACATTCGCATGCTACCATCCTTTTTCTTCACTAGAACCAGAGGTGCTGCCCAGGGGCTACAACTATCCCTTATCACCCCGGCTTTCTTCATGTCATGCAGCATTTCCTTAGCTTTCTGATAATGGGCTGGAGGTATGGGCCTGTACCGCTCTTTGATGGGAGGATGACTGCCTGTAGGGATATGATGCTGTACTCCCTTAATGGTCCCAAAATCAAGTGGGTGCTTGCTAAATACTTGTGCGTACTCTTGTACCACCCGTAGTACCCCCTGTTTCTGGTGGACGGAAGTGGTGTCTGTCCCATATGAAGCTGCTGACACCAGTCCGCTACCGGGGTTGCCGGATCATTATCCTCCGCTGGCTGGCGGGAGGCTAAGGACTCGGTTGTGAGGATAGAATTATTATCTACGGCATGTAATTTAGCAACTGTAGCATAACGTGGCAAATTTACTTCATCGTCCCCCCAGTTGAGAAGTCGTACTGGTACTCTCCCATTTACTACTTCCACTACCCCTCTAGCAATCATGAGTGTAGGTCTGTGTTCTGAGCGATGGGGTTCTACTACTGCTTGGTAGTTCTGTCCTCTCAGACCCATGGCTGCTCTACACCATATTAACATTTCACTCATTGGGGGTATTACAATGGGGTTCGAGTCTGTGACCCGTACATTACCGATTTCACCATCTGTAAGCTTCGCTTGCTGCTGGCACATCAGGGCCCGGATCTCCCTCTGGATCACTCCCTTCTGCTTTGGCTTGGCAACTTCAGCGAGCTGTTGGAGCAAAAAACACAACTTCTCCCAGACAGTTACTGATAATGTTAGTACCTAGTATCACATTTAGACCATTTTCCTCATTTACAGTCCTGACTACTAGGAGTACCTGATCCTTCAGCTCCACCCTGCCCACTTTTACATTTACGTTTTTGGCTCCAATTACTTCAACAGGGAGACCATTGGTAGCGTACACTGTCAAGTCAGGGCTCGAGGGCTGGAGGCTGTCCATGGACCAAAATTTATTGTAAAGGACGTCAGGTATGATGGTCACCTGAGATCCCGTGTCCAGCAGGGCAGGGATTGCAATCCCGTCCAGAATCATGGACAGGTAGGGCCGTCCACCCACGAACCTGCAGTTCCAGTCTAAGGGGCCTGATGAATCTACTCCTGGGTGTTGGCCCTCTGACCAGGATCGGCTCGTTTAAAGGACATTGCTGAGCCATATGACCTTTTTGATTGCAGCGGTAGCAGATGATCTCCCGGCGAGGATGGTGTTGTTCAGGAGTCGCTCCTGGGGGTGGCGTGGTCCTCCTCCGGTGAGGCGACGTCTTCCATTTCCTCCGGTTCATCCAAGGGACATCCTCCGGACAGTCGGCTGGTAGGATCTTTCCTCCTTCCTCTTTCCGCAGTTGCAGGGCATCCATTACAGTGGCCAAGTTCTTAGTCAGCTGGCGCACTTCTGAGCGTAGACATTCCAATTCACTAGGGGGCCCACCTGCGTTTTAGCTTCCGCCACCTGCGGAGAAAAGGTGGGTACTGCCGGCTTAAGAGTGGCTTCACCCTGGTGATACTGATTTGCCACCTCAGGCTTTTCCAGGGGTCGCAGTCCCTTTATTGCCATGTCCTTTAGAGCATAAAAAGTGGCATCTGGATGATCCAAGGACCACCAGTTTACAGTCCTGCTTTCCTCTGGAGACCTCAGTCCCCGCACGAATTGCTCTTTTAACATTTGGCTCTCATCAATGGGACTTGTGGGGTTAGCCTGTTTGAGAGCTCGCAGGGCCCCCTGTAGTCGGCAGGCGTAGTCCCTAATACTGTCACCCGGTCCCTGGAAGCACTGATAAAATGCCATCCGGAGATCCATTTCTGTGTGGTCCTCGAAGATGGCCTGTAGCTTTAAGAGTATCGCAGGTACCGACTCCTGGGCTGCAATGGGCCAAGTCTCTACTTCTCTCTCAGCCGCACCAGCTAACTGTCCTATTACCACAGCAGCTTTTTGCTTTTCAGTCATTGAATACATATCCAAAATACTACATATTTTCCGTTTAAATCCTGGCAGGGTGCCTGGCTCGCCGCTGTACTGGGGGAGCCACTTCGCTCCAGGCATGTATGGGAGGGTTAGGGGCATAAGCGGGACCACCGGACCAGGTGAGGGGCCTGCACCCCCATCCTGCGGTACGACGCCAAGTGGTGGGCTATTGGGGCCTCCGGCGGGGGCCGCTCCGTCTGCCGGTTGCTGCGACATATTGGGGCCCCCATGGTTAATCTGAGCCTACCTCTTTTGCAGGCTGCAGCGTCGCAGGCACAGCGGTGGAGACAGGACCTTCGTAGCAGGCACAGCGGTGGAGACAGGACCTTCGTCGCTGGACTGTGATGTCAGAGCGTTCACTTCCTGTTTCACAGGACCTGCCGCCGCGTCAGAGCTGGGGGCGGAGCCAGGCAACAGCGCGCTTTTACAGGTACGCCCCCTTCTTCACCAGCGCCTGAGGGCGCGAATATTGCGCTAAAGATGGCGGTATTATGGCGCCAACACAGCAAACAGTCTTTTCCACACAAACAGTCAATATAGGCACACAGGACTCACAATTGCAAGTTTCGCATCCTGTTCGTGACGCCAAAGATTGAGTCGCAGTTAGTACCAGGGCAATGGGGTACTCGGCACCGAGCCCATAAAAGTCTATGGGGTTTGTCACTGGCAGCGGGACTCGGTCCATGGCCCTGGGCGCTCATACAATGAGGGGAAGATATTTACAGGGGATTATTTAGGATAGGTAGTTCGTGACGCCACCTGTGGTTTCTGGTCAATTGTACCAGCGCTGCTGTAAGGGTCTTCACAGGGGATGTTATGGGGCAGCTGGGTGGTAAGTCTCCCACAGGTGAGACTGGTCCCTGGAAGTCTATGGTGGTGATGATGTAGGGTGTAGATAAAGATTCAGTCACACACATTGCAGTTTCTTTCCATACCTTTTACTGGCAGATGATTCAAGCAGATCCCGGGGAGCTGGTCGGGGTGGAGAGTGCACATTCGGGTAACCGCTGAGCAGGTTAGAGGCCTCCTTTACTTCGAATGTAGGTGAGTCCAACTTGCCTGAAGCAAGTTAACTCTGAATCTCCAGCTTTCTCAATAGCTATACTGCCCGGCCAACATTGTGGTGGAAACTTCTAAGTGGTGAAAACTAAGTCTATATTTGCTGATCAGGCTAGACTCCTGTTTTCCCTGTCTCCGGTTACGTATTGACACTTAGGGCTGCTCTCTGCGACCTGTAGTCCAGATGCCTCCGGTAATCTTGTTACTAAGCTTGAAACTGTAGCAACGCCTCGGACTCCGGTGTCCGGCAATTTAGTGCAGGCAATCCAATACCTAAAGCACTTCTCTATCTTCTCCACTGCCCTTCGCCCTGCTCTCGCTCTTAGCACAAGCAATTGTAACTTCGATGGTAATGTCAGCTTTCTTCTAGAGCTCGCTGAATAGCTCTCAGTAACTTCCAAGTCCAGACTGGACTGGCACTGAACTGCACTGTCCTAAGACAGGAAACTGACTGACTTCCACTGTCCTGAGACAGGAAGCTTGACTCAGCTCTGCTCTGTGTCACCACCTCCTATACCCCTGATGGGTGTGTCTAAAAGTGTGAGTGAAGTGCATAAATATCAAGCTTTGCTGTTACCTTCCTGTGCACTCTCCTGGACTTTATGTGTGCCTGCGTAGCTGGGCTACACATCGGGATAATCAGATGTGTTGGTCTACAGAATTCTACAGGATTTGGGATACTCGTGAGAAGTCTTGCAGGCGATTAGATGAGGAACGTGCAATTGTGGAGGAGAGAAGGTGGTCTTGGGAGGACCCGAGATTACGTTTTGGCAGATATCGGGAAATTAGTTGAGAGATATATGGGGTAGACAGATTATGGACGGTTTTGTCTGTGTTACTACAGCTTGAAGTGGATACTGTTATGCGCAGGAATAACTACTCTGTAGCGACTTGCATCGGACCATCGAACGTGCAGTCACAAATGCACTTTGCGCAAGCCACCACTGCTAGGCAAATCATTAAGGGCCAGGATTTTCTTCACCCACTCCTGAAGTGGAGGGAGGGCTTTATAGAGCCCTTCCCAGACTGATGTTGCAGGGTAGCTGGCGTCTGGTGATGAGGACAATGTTAGAATCAGGATACCAGAGTAAATCCAAAGCTAGCAAAAAACCCATATGAAAAACAAAGGGAAACCCCAGGACAATAGATAATAAAGAAGAACCAAAAATGACCATTAGCAACTACTGAGAAGCAACCAGAGCCCAACCAGGAAACACTCACCATACCACTACGCAAGGGAACTGAATAAACAGCACTGAACTGGATTATTATTATTTATTTATATAGAGCCATTAATTCCATGGTGCTGTACATGAGAAGGGGTTACAAATAAAGTTATAGATATCGTTTACAGTAAACAACGACAGACTGGTACAGAGGGGAGAGGACCCTGTCCTTGCGGACTTACATTCTACGGGATAATGGGAAAGAAACAGAAGGTCGGGGATGCAGCAGCTCGGGTGATGGTAAGGCGGCAGTTCGGGTGGTGGTGAGGCGGCAGCTCGGGTGGTTATTGCAGGCTGTAGGCTTTCCTGAAGAGATGGGTTTTCAGGTTCCGTCTGAAACATCCGAGGGTGGTGGATAATCCTACATGTTGAGGCGTGGAATTCCAGAGGATGGGGGATATTCGGGAGAAATCTTGGAGGCGGTTGTGTGAGGGACGAATGAGTGTGGAGGAGAGTAGGAGGTCTTGGGAGGATCGAAGATTACGTGAGGGAAGATATTGGGAGATTAGTTCAGAGATATAGGGAGGGGACAGGTTGTGGATGGCTTTGTAGGTCAGTGTTAGTAGTTTGAACTGGATTCATTGGGGAATTGGGAGCCAGTGGAGGGATTTGCAGAGGGGAGAAACAGGGGAGGAGCGAGGAGAGAGGTGGATTAGTTGGGCAGCAGAGTTGAGGACAGACTGGAGTGGTGCAAGAGAGTTGGCGGGGAGGCCACAGAGGAGGGTGTTGCAGTAATCAAGTCGGGAGATGATGGGCGCATGCACAAGAGTTTTAGTAGATTGAGGGCTGAGGAAGGGAAGGATTCTGGAAATATTTTTGAGTTGGAGGCGACAGGAGGTGGCAAGAGTTTGGACGCCTGGTTTGAAGGACAGGGCAGAGTTGAGAGTTACTCCAAGGCAGGGATTCCAGGTGTGGGAGAGAGCATGATGCTGTTTACCATAATAGATAGATCGGGTAGGGAAGATGCGTGAGATGGAGGAAAGATGATGAGTTCGGTTTTGTGTACATTGATTTTTAGGAAGCGAGACGTGAAGAAGGAGGATATGGCTGATAGACACTCTGGGATTCTGGACAGCAGAGAGGTGACATCTGGCCAGAGAGGTAGATCTGAGTGTCGTCCGCATACAGGTGGTACTGGAAGCCATGGGACTTTATGAGTTGTCCTAGGCCAAGGGTATAGATGGAAAAAAGTAGGGGACCCAGGACAGAGCCTTAAGGGACTGCAACAGAGAGAGAGCAGGATGAGGAGGTAGTGTGGTAGTGGGAGACGCTAAATGTGCGGTGGGAAAGGTAAGAGGCGATCCAGGACAGGGCAAGGTCTTTGATGCCAAGGGAAGAAAGAATTATAGCAGTGGTCGACTGTCGAAGGCAGAGGACAGGTCGAGGAGGAGGATGGAGAACTGTCTGTTAGCTTTGGCTGTGAGTAAGTCATTAGTAATTTTGGTCAGGGCAGTTTCGGTGGAGTGGTGGGGGTCGAAGCCAGAATGGAGGTTGTCAAGGAGAGAGTTAGATGAAAGGCAGGAGTAAAGTTGAGCATGGACATGCTGCTCAAGGAGTTTGGAAGCAAACGGGAGCAATGATATGGGGCGATAGCTGGGCATAGCAGTTTGGTCAAGGTTTTTTTTTTTTTTTGAGGATGGGTGTGATAGTGGCATGTTTGAAGGCAGAGTGGAAGGTACCAGAAGATAGCGATAGGTTGAAGAGATGGGTTAGGGCTGGAATGAGCGTGTTAGTGAGGTTGGCGAGCAGGTGGGAAGGGATGGGGTTTAGAAGTATTAGAAGTAGGCCTTATAATGCCAGCCTTAATCCAAGGGTAAAAGTCAGGTGATGCATTCCTCCTATTCATGTCCGGGGAGCACCTCCCTGCTCACCTGAACAGCAGGATGCACAAATTCTCACCATTGGCTAACACCAGGCAAGATAGCGTCCTGCATTGCCTGGCAACCAGGATACACAGCATCCCATGTCTCCGTGGGCTGTGAAACCATTGTGAAGCACAGCATCCTGTGTTCTCAAATTGCTCACCACTTCCACATTTGAGACACCACTGTATGTAGTCACGCTAGCTCCACTCCCAGTGTGGACCGACCGGGGAGAAGTCTGGAAACTGGAGAAGGACGATGGCATCTACAGCCAGTATTTCTATCAAATATGTTGTGGAATTCCCTGCCCTGCACAAACATGCGAACAAAATCAGGTGTGCAATGCGCAATGCCATCAGTGTAGAGGTCCACATAACCATCGATACATGCACCAGTAAGCACGGGCAGGGACTTTATATCTCCTACCCACTGAATAAATGTTGTGATGGCTAGGCCTGAGGCAGAAAGTGTTTTGTTGTATGTCCTACCACCGCAGAGGATTGCTGTATGTTTTCGTTATGTTTCTCTGCCCATGTTGCCTCCTCCTACTCCTCCAACTCCTCTTCATCCTGTCATCCTAACATCTGCACCACCAACTTCAGCACAGCCAGGGGTAAACTATAGCAGGCTGTTTTGAAACTCATCTGTTTGTGGGAAAAATCCTACACTGCGCCGGAGCTGTGGATCAAGGAACAAACAGATGTGTGGTTAGTGCCGATAAGTCCCAAACCCGGCCTAGTGGTGTGCGATAACAGGAGAAATCTCGTAGCAGCTCTGGGTCTGGCCAGTTTGATGCAGACCCCTTGCCTGGCACATGTGCTGAATTTAGTGGTGTAGAGCTTCCTTAAAAATTACAAGAGATGTCAGAGCTGCTTTTGAAACTGCAGGCCATCGGTGCATTCCTTTGGCGTTCTCACCCTGCTGCTGCTCGCCTGTAAGCGCTGCAGCTTCACTTGTGCCTTCCCGCACACTGCCTCATATGTCACGTACCCACAAGGTAGAATTCCACCTTGCACCTGCTGGAGAGACTGTGCGAGCAACTGGAGTTTGAGCTGCAGAACACATGGGTGAGTCACTCTGCGGAACAACACCACTTCATGACCAACGAGTGGGTCTCTATGTGGGATGTGTATGCCGTGTTGTACTGCTTCGAGTTCTCCAAGAACAGGGCCAGCACTGATGATGCCATAATGGATGAAGTGATGGCACAGGAGGAAGAAGAGAAGGAATACGGACCATTCATACCATTATCAGGCAGGACGTCCATACATGTCTAGGAGGATGGCAGTTTTGGAGGATGAGGAGGATAAGGAACAACCATGTTCACAGCAGGGTGGCAATCAAAGCAGCTCATGGGCTTCACTGGAGCATGGGGGATACAGAAGATACAGAGAGGAGGAGGAATATGAGGAGGAATCTGAGGAGTACAGAGCGACATGCTGTGCGTGCTGTTGAATATTGTTTTGTCTACACAGATTATGTTGCGCATCTGGCGCCCTCTGCAAAAAGTAACAGGACAGTTCCACGTCCATGCGGGCACTGTAGCCCTTAAAGAAGTCCCACTCACGGAAAGCAGGTAAAAGTTTTGCAGCACTGAAGAAAAGCGTTGCCGTTGTAGTTTGGAAAATTCGGCCTAGAGGACTGCGAGCTAGGCGAAAATTTATGAAGCCTATGGACTCTTCTGTTCTTTTGTTGCACTCATTGCACCCCTTCTGCTGGAAAGCGGAGAGACTGTCTTCACTACCAGGAGATCATTGGAGGACTTTACTCCCCTCAAAGGGAGGAGCTCATAGCTTTGAACTGCTGTCTCATCATTGAGAAATGTAAATATGTTCTTTTAACCCTGGAGGACTGGGAGCCAGGAATGTTACTTCTGCACCATGGACTGCGGTGCGTACTGATGTGGCTTATGTTAAGCCAAATGACTGTCAGTTTTTTTGCATGCATTGGTTGAGGATGACCAAGTTTAAGGAAAGGGGAGTGTAAGGGGGTGAATTATTCCTGTTTCGCCCCACCCTTAAGTGTGTTTAATGTCTTATCATGTAAATAGTCGTTGTGTAAGTATAAATGTTTGGTGGTATTGCTAGATAATATTATGTACTACTGCTAACAGTAATGGTACTGCCACATTCACAATGTGATACCATTATATATATATATATATATATATATATTTTGTCTATGTCTTGTGTTCCTTTGTATAACATTGTATTATGTGATGTTCTTGACATGTAGAGTTGAGTGAAAGTTAAGTGCATCCTGTTGAGACATTAGAGGAGGGCACTTTAGCATATAGTCTCTATATCTGGGTAAGTGTAGTACTGTTGCGGGCCACTAGATTGGGGCATGCTAGTGGGCCTTGTTAAGTATAGTTGCTAGGTAGTTTTACATAGGGTTAAAGGGAATCTGTCACCCCATTTTAGTCATATCAGCTAAAGATATGACTGAATAGTGCCTCCCATAAGCAAGCTATCGGTATGTAGCTTATATCCAGATACCCCCGTTTTGATAGCAAAATACCTTTGTAAACTTGGGATTCTTTTCTCTAAATCAGGGCGGTCCGGTCCCGGAGGGCGGCGTTTTCTCTCCTCCCCCCTGCTCCTCGGCATCTCTTTCGTATCGCCGTCTGTGAATAGCACAGACGGCGTTCTGCTTCCCGCGATAGCGCTTTTCAAATTCCCCGCGCATGCGCAGTGTGCTTTGCCCAACAGTGGGCAAAGCATAAAATCATGACATCGCATGCACAACTCTTTCCTTGCCCCGGAAATGACTGCTTGCCTTGGACCACTTCCGGGGCAAGGAAAGTGAATGACAATAGTTGCGCATGCGCTGTCATGATTTTATGCTTTGCCCACTGTTGGGCAAAGCACACTGTGCATGCGTGGGGGAAATTTGAAAAGCGCAATGGTAGGAAGCAGAACGCCGTCTGTGCTATTCACAGACGGCGATACGCAAGAGATGCCGAGGAGCAGGGGGGGAGAAGAGAGAAAACGCCGCCCTCCGGACCGGACAGCCCTGATTTAGAGAAAAGAATCCCAGCGTGCCCAAGTGTCCACAACCGGCAGCCACGCAACGTTTAAGGAAAGCAACCCACGTCATCCACGGCCACTGCATAGTCTCGCAGTGGGCCCATACAGAGAGGAAAGATGTGGCGTCTTACCACCTGGGCCAATGCTTTTAGGGCAGAAGTTGGCTGGACCAAGGAACTAAGGGGAGCTGGAGCTTCGACGAGTTTGGTACAGACGGGCCGGATGCTTCAATGGGGGCCACCAAACGTAGTGATTGATGATTTCAGTTCTGAGCCGAAGCAGGCTGAAGGAAGTGTCATTATGGCGAAGTCAGGCCTGGAAGAAACTGGGCAGCAGTGTAGGACGGTCCGGTCCTGGCGTGTACTGCACAGTAGTGACAGCAAGGCAGGGAGAGAAAAGGAAACGAATGTAACACCTGTTGTGCCAATTGTGGATGTAACGTGTGAAGAGTTAAGTAAAGAATGTGTTCAAGTTATTCTGGACTGTGTCTCCATTACTGGGGGTTGTTTGAAAGAGGGACCGTCGGTGCCTGAGAAGCGCCCTGGAGGAGTGGAATCTGGAGATGCAGGTACGCCAGAGGGAAGACCTTTTCATGTAGGGGAGGGGCTGGACATGGATGTTATGGTAATCCAGGTCACGACTACAGTCCGGGCCCTCCCTTACATATGTATCCTATTGTTCCATGTAAATCTCATTATGCATGCTTAGCGTACGTCTTCCAGCAAAATTTATAGTTCAACTTGAGGTGATCTAGCTCCTCATGGGGAATATTCAAGGGCAACGCTTCTATTTTTGCTGAGTTAATATTATATCCCTAAATATGACCAAACTCCTTAAGGACAAATTTGAGATTGGGAAGAGTGGTATGCAGATTTGTGAGAAAAAAGAGAACATCGTTACCAAATAATGAAATATTGAAAACTCTGTTTCTTACCTCTGTTCCTGATATGTCCATATTATGCCGAATGGCTGCAGCAAGAGGCTCTATACATAGTGCAAATAAAAGCAGAGACAGAGGGCAGCCCTGCCTTGCACTGTTTGATATATTAAACTTGAGAGAAACATGATGGGGGGGTTTAATGGAAGCCAAGGGAAATAAGTAAAGGGATTGTAAAGCTGTCATAAAGGGTCCTGAAACCCCAAAAGTCCTGACTAGTGTTGAGCGATACTGCCCGATATCCTAAAATATCGGATCGGATTGGATCGGCCCGATACTCAAAAAGTATCGGGTATCGCCGATCCGATACTGGAAACACAATGCAAGTCAATGGGACAGAAATATCTGAACTAAAAAAAACCCTTTCTTTCCTTGTAAACACTAAATATACACACATAGAATACATATATATATATATATATATATATATATATATACATGTCATTGTGACATATATATATATACATATATTTATAGTTCATACACTTCTACATAGTAAAATAGCCTCTGATTCAATTGCCGGGCAATGCCGGCTTTTGTGAAAATACAGATGCACCCGACATGAAATGACACATGGTTTACATAGAGTTAACCATGTCTTTTCATGTAGTTTGATATCTGGTTTTCACAAACAATTACATGAGTGTATGTGTGCAAAATTTCACACCTGTAGGGGTTAATTAAAGGTGTAAATTCGTTGTAAAAAAAACGGATTTTTTTTGCTACAAATTTACACCTTTAATTAACCCCTACATGTGTCAAATTTTGCACACATACACTCATGTAATTGTTAGTGAAAACAATATATCAAACAACATGAAATTACATGGTTAACTCTATGTAAACCATGTGTCATTTCATGTCGGCTTCTGTATTTTCACAAAAGCCGGCAATTGAATTAGCGGCTATTATACTATGTAGAAGTGTATGAACTATAAATATAAATATATATATATATATGTGTCACAAATTCAATGACATGTATATATATATATATATATATATATATATATATTGTGAGACAGTGAAGGAATATGTGGTGAATGAGGTGTATATTTCACCTAAGTACCTTGCTGACTGGTATGAGCGAAATGTGTGGCTTTGTAAACCTGGTGGTAAAGAAAGGTCACTACACCTGCCATTCAGTACACGCTTGCAGCTCAGACCTGAATCCACTCAGGTGTTGATTAGGAAGCCAGAAGTAGGTGCTTGTGAGCACAGTCAGGGAGCTCATTCAGTCTGGACAAGGGGTCCAGACACAGAAGGTGTCTCCAAGAGTGTGGGAGCTGTCTTTAGCCCGGACACAGGGAGGTGTCCTGGCACAAGGAAGCAGTCTCTAAGAGTGTGAGCTATCTCAGTCTGGGTGCAGGAAGTACCCCGGACACAGGAGTAGTCGCAGTGAGAATCCGTGCGAATAGCGACTGAATAGGAGGTGACCTCTCTCAAGTCTGGACATTGGAGTTGCCTTCGGACATAAAGAGGAGTGTCTGTGAAACTCCATACTGGTAACATATGTGATATGTGTTGTTTTGGGCACAGACTGGTAGAGTCTGGGTCCCGGATAGAGAGGGCCATCTATCTAAGTGTAATTAGAGGCTAGACAAGCCCAGGTTTTCTGTTTATGATTTGTTTTTATCTGTGTGCTGTGGACTTTAATAAAACTGGTTGCGGCCAGTTTTCACCAAACTGCTGTCTGAATGAACTGTTTCCGTGCCATTCTGTCTACCCAGACAGCGATCCTAGAGCTAAACCCCCGGAAAAGGCTACAATTGGCGGAGAATGCTGGGGCAGCGCAGGGCCTGGTACAGTTAGTGCTGGAGTGTGCATGCAGCACAGTGGCGAGAGACAGCATTAAAGGTGAAGTCTATTGAAATAGCAGCAGAAAAAAAAAAAAAAAAAGTGTGTGTCAGCAGAAACGTCTGTTTGGAGCAGTCTTGGAGAGACAGTGGCCCTGATAGGGTCTGCAGAGAGAAAATGTATGCACAGCAAAGCTGAACTTGTTGTGAAAATGACTGTGGAATGTGCAGCAGCAAAAGAAAAGTTTGTGGAGCAGTCTTAAAGAGACAGTAGCCCTAATAGACTTTGCAAAGGAAAAAAAAAAAAAAAAAAAAGTGGTTGCACAGCAAGGCTGAATTTTCTGTGGAAATAAAGCTGTGTAGTGTGTATGTCTTGAGTGAAGACTGCCGTTGTTAAGACAGAGAAGTCTGACAGCATGGATGACAGCATGGAGGCGCTGTTTGAACAAATGGCACAAGTTAATGTGCAACATAAAACTGCCGTGGTTGAGACAGATAAGTCCGGCAGTATGGAGGAACTCGTTGAGTACCTGGTGCAGGCCCAGCGAAGCATGGAGCAGCAGCGCCTGCAGCACCAGCAGCACATGCAGCAGGCCCAGCAGCAATTCCTGCAGCAGCAGCAGGAGAATAACCGGTTATTTATTGAGCAGATGACAGCACCAAAAAAGGATTTCGGTGTCGCGTCCCGAAGTAATGTTGTGAAGGCACCGGCGTTGTCCGCTATAAAGAAGGCGGTAAGACGGTCCTTGAGAAAAATGACACCTCGTGATGATGTGGAGGTATATCTTACTAGGTTTGAGAGACTGGCAGAGAAGGAGAATCTGCCACTATCTGAATGGGCTATGGCGGTCGTACCCTATCTGATTGGGGAACCCCAAAAAGTCTGGGCTGACCTGAGCAAGCAGGACAGCGAAGACTATGCCAAGTTGAAAGCGGCGATTCTTACCCGGCTGGGTGTTACGGTGACAGCCCGTGCCAGGGGAGTTCGTGACTGGAGATACAGTTGGGAGTCTGCAGTCAGCAGGCCTGATTATGGAGTTGAAAAGGTGATAGTGGACCGCTACACCCAAGCACGTCCTCCTGAGGTACAGCCGTCTGAGAGGTCGTCACTTCGGAGTTCCCGGACGCTGAACTCTCGCGGTAAGAGCGTTCCAGCTGTTGGGGACATGGGGTATGCTGATAAGCGGGTTCAGGCCCGAGGGGACATGTGGGTGGGAGAGTGTGATGGACAGTGTTGGAGCTGGCGTGAAATTGCAGCCAACTGTCCAATAGAGGGGGAGCCTATGTGTTGTGATGTTGGCAGATCCCTCTCTCCCTGCGCAGAGCCTGTGTGTGTGTCCACCTCAGCCGAAGAGACTGGACCACAGGGGTCCCCGGTGGTTGTAAGTGACTGCCCAGCACAGGCCCTCTTGGACTCAGAGAGTCCAGTGACTTCCGTATGTGACAGCCTGAGTGATAGGGACTTCATCCCTGATAAGCACCTGAGTGTGGTGTACATCCATGAAGACACCAAAGTCTACCCAGAGACTGCCGTGGACTTGGTCCCCAAACTCGGGGAGGTTTCATATGAAGTGGGGGTAGTGAAGACCCTGGTGCACCCCGTTATATTGGGTAATGACTTTCCCCGGTCTAAGGATCTCTGGGGGAAAAATGTTTCTGATGGACAGTGTGATGAAGCTCCTACTGAGGGTGCGCAGTCCCGAGGGGCGGAACACAATGCTAGTGGGATGTTAAAATTATGTGATAATGATGATGATAATACTGATCATAGTCATGATGATGATGTTGATAATAATGATGACTGTGATAGTGATGAAATTCCTTTGCAGGTGATGTTGGGAGACGAGGATGGTGGTTCTCGGGAACCGAGTGTCCCTGACTTGCCTGTGTCCTGTGACGGTTTTGAGAGTGAGCAGTGGCGAGAACCCTCTCTTAAAACAGCACAGGAAAATATGATTGTTCTAAATGAGGTTTCCCAGGAGCCTGACTCTGAGGAGAGGTTCTCTCATGTTGCCATAAACACTGAAGTCCAGGGAGAGGTTGTGAGTCAGCTCCTAGTGCCTGAGCTATATAGAAGTGTAGTGCTGGGGTTGTCACATAGTCACATACTTGAGGGACCAGATGGTGCAGTTAATATTGTGGATGACATGTTAACTCAGGTTCCAGATCAAGATGTGAGTGAAAATGAATTGTGTGACACTGACAGTGAACAGGATATGAATGAAAATGAATTGTATAACCCTGACAGTGAGCAGGATGTGAATGAAAATGAAGTGTATAGCCCTGACAGTGAGCCAGATGTGGCTGAGAAAAAGGGGTCAGATAGTGATAGTGAATTATCTGATGACAATAAAGCAACCAGTGCAAGTGAGGAAGGCATGGTGGCAGAGGAGATTGAGAGTCCTGAGAGGAAGGCTGAGGCTGACCTTGCAGTCGGACGGAGGATGGCATCTGAAGATGTTGTACCGTTGGTCGGTTCCCTGGCGAAGACTAAGGTGAAAGACAGGACTCTGAAACTGAACACAGCACAAGTGGATGCTGTTGAAAATGAGAAGTTATCAATGTATGGTGTGGATCTGCATCAGGCCAAGGACTCGGAAGGTGATGCTGCAGAGGTGGAGAAAGCCATGGAAGTGGTGGACACCAGGCCAGGTGCCTCACCAGAGGCTGATGTCTCAAGTGAAGCTGTGAGGAACAAGACTGAAGATGTGGTGGAAAAGAAGACTGATGGTAGGGCTTCTGAGCATGTCCTACCAGAAGAGCCTGAAGAAAGGGCCGAAGACGTAAAGGACGTCCAACAACTACAGGAGAAGATGCGTAGCCATGAGGATCTCCTGGAGAAAGAAGTAAGAGCTCTGAGTCTTATGCAAAGTGAGCCTGTACCAGAAGAGGATAAATTATGTGTACCGACCAAGAAAAACGATCAGCTCCCTCGACAGTGCCAATCGTTTGAACAGTGTGGCTCGGAATGGTCAGAGACCATGACAGAGGCGCTTGGGTTCTGTGAGGTAGAATTTATGAATCAACTGATATTTAAGAAAGTAGATGTGCTAAAGAAAGTTCAGGGGGAATTAGAGAAAACCCCTATACCTCCTGTGACAGTGGGTGACACAGGGTCAGTGCCCCAAAAACAGGAGGTACGAAAGTTTCTGAGGAAGAATCAGCAGAGCTGTTCTGACGTGCCTGGTCGTACTTATCTGGTGAGCCACTATACCGAGACTGAGGCTGGCACTAAAGTCAAGATGAAACCGTGCAGGATACCCGAGGCCCGCAGAGAGTATAGGCCTGGGAGGGTACAGGGTAGTGCGGATGCTTCAGATGAAGAGAAAACTGATGTTGGCTATGACAGTGGTGAGGATGAAGCTGATGAGGGCCATGACTGGTCCAGAGTTCACTGTCTCTGTTGGATTGTTGACCAGCCCTCCGGTCTGGATGACCAGCCCTCCGGTCTGGAGAAGAGGGAGGGGATATGTGAGACAGTGAAGGAATATGTGGTGAATGAGGTGTATATTTCACCTAAGTACCTTGCTGACTGGTATGAGCGAAATGTGTGGCTTTGTAAACCTGGTGGTAAAGAAAGGTCACTACACCTGCCATTCAGTACACGCTTGCAGCTCAGACCTGAATCCACTCAGGTGTTGATTAGGAAGCCAGAAGTAGGTGCTTGTGAGCACAGTCAGGGAGCTCATTCAGTCTGGACAAGGGGTCCAGACACAGAAGGTGTCTCCAAGAGTGTGGGAGCTGTCTTTAGCCCGGACACAGGGAGGTGTCCTGGCACAAGGAAGCAGTCTCTAAGAGTGTGAGCTATCTCAGTCTGGGTGCAGGAAGTACCCCGGACACAGGAGTAGTCGCAGTGAGAATCCGTGCGAATAGCGACTGAATAGGAGGTGACCTCTCTCAAGTCTGGACATTGGAGTTGCCTTCGGACATAAAGAGGAGTGTCTGTGAAACTCCATACTGGTAACATATGTGATATGTGTTGTTTTGGGCACAGACTGGTAGAGTCTGGGTCCCGGATAGAGAGGGCCATCTATCTAAGTGTAATTAGAGGCTAGACAAGCCCAGGTTTTCTGTTTATGATTTGTTTTTATCTGTGTGCTGTGGACTTTAATAAAACTGGTTGCGGCCAGTTTTCACCAAACTGCTGTCTGAATGAACTGTTTCCGTGCCATTCTGTCTACCCAGACAGCGATCCTAGAGCTAAACCCCCGGAAAAGCTTACAATATATATATGTATATATATATATATGAGGTGTAAAATTGTTGAAAAAAAATGCGTGGGCTCCCGCCCTATTTTCTCAACCAGACAGACAAAGCCAGCGAGTGGGGGCAGATAATAATAGCCCAGAGAGGGACCATTATTTTTGGCCCCCCCCCTGGCTACTAACATCTGCCCCAGACACCCCAGAAAAGGCAAATCTATAATTAGATTCGCCCTTTCTGTCACTTTGCCCATCTATTCCCATTGCCCTGTAGCGGTGGCGAATGGATTAATAAGGGGTTAAAGCCACCTTGCTATTAAAAGGTGACTGTAAGCCAGGTTAATAATTGAGAGCTGTCAATTAGACAACTTTCAATTATTAATCCTATTGTATGAAATAAAAATAAAACACACACACTTTAATTAAAAATCATTTTAATGAAATAAACACACATTTTTTGACAATATTTTATTTTACTGCCATTCCTTGCAAAGCCCTTGTTCACCTGTAATAAAAATAAAATAATAAAGCAACATTATTCTTACCTATCCGATGTTCAGTCAGGTCCCCCAATGTAATCCTTCTGAAAGGGTTAATGTTTACTGCAGAGACCGCAGCTAATGCTGACAGTCTCACAGTAAACCCCGAATGAATGAGCTCCTCTCCTGGCTGACAGGAGAGGAAGTGGTTAGCATAATTGATTGCTTTCCACTTTCACTTCAGGTCAGCCAGGGACACCCACAGCATCAGTGACGTCAGAGGGAATCCCGGCTGACCTGAAGTGAACTGATTAACAAAAATAGGGGATCTCCTCGGAAAAAAAAATGGCGTGGGGTCCCACTATTTTGGTTAACCAGCCTGATAAAGCAGACTACTGAGGCCTGGTTTTTCAGGCTGTTAAGGAGCCAATATCCATGGACCTTGCAAGCCTGATAAAACCAGGCCACATCAGTCTGCTTATCTTGGCTGGTTAACAAAAATAGGGGATCCCCTCGAAAAAAAATGGCATGGGGTCCCCCCTATTTTTGTTAGCCTGCCAGATGAAGCAGACTGCTGAGGCCTGGTTTTTCAGGCTGGTAAGGATCCAATATCCATGGACCTTGCAAGCCTGATAATACCAGGCCACAGCAGTCTGCTTAGCTTGGCTGGTTAACAAAAATAGGGGATCCCCTCAGAAAAAAAATGGCGTGGGGATCCCCCTATTTTTGTTAACCAGCCAAGTAAAATGCAGACTGCTGCGGCCTGGTATTAAAAGACTGTCAAGGCCCATGGATTTTGGCCCTCAACAGCCTAAAAATACCAGGCTGCAGCAGCCTCACAAATGGCGCATCCAAAGATGCGCCAATTGCTGCACTTTACCCGGCTCTTCCCACTTGCCCTGTAGTGGTGGCAAGCGGGGTAATAAGGGGTTAATGTCACCTTTGATTGATCGGTGACAATAAGCCTGGTTAATAATGGAGAGGTGTCAATAAGACACTGATCCATTATTATTCATAGTTTGTAAATTAAAAAAAAAAAACACAGCAAGAAAAAAGTCTTTTAATGAAATAGAACACCACACAGTTTTCATTAATTTTATTCTTCTCTCATTCCTGTGACGCCATCGTTCTCCTGTAAAAAAACAAAAATAACAAACCAACACAAATACTCCCTGTCCGACGCAGTCCAAAGTCACGAGTGTCCCACGACGAGTCCAGCTCTGCTACATCTGGATGACAGGCTGAGCCTGACATCCACATAGAGCAGAGCAGCTTACCTGAGCTGCGTCCCCGGCGGTGACGTAATCCGGACTGGTTTACGGCCAGCTGTCGCGAGAGTACAGTTGGCCGAGATTACCCAGTACCCAGCAGTCACTGCAGTTATCGCGAGATTCTGCACGTGACCGCCAGGTACAGGGTAATGGCGGCCATCACGGAGGACGTGACCACCGGGGAAGGGGATCTTCTGCCAGGTAAGTGCAGACTCTGCTGAGTCCTGACACCTGACTGACCCGACCGACACTGACAGTGACAGTTTCGGGAAGTTCCTGTGTCACGTACTTCGTTCTGTGACACAGGAACTCCCCATAGACTTTCTCGGAAATCTCCGATTCCGGTATCCGATATGACAAAAATATCGGAACTCAGAATCGGATTCCGATACAGCAAATATCGGCCGATACCCGATATTTGCAGTATCGGAATGCTCAACACTAGTCCTGACAGTCTCAAACATAAAAGATCAGTTGAGAAGTTCAAAGGCCTTCTCCGCATCAAGACTCAGGAGGAGCACCCTAAATTTATTTCTGTTGACCAAATCAACCAGGTTGACCACCCTCCTAGTGTTATTTTTCCCTGGCTGTGAGGAACAAACCCCACCTGATCCTTATGTATGACATGGGGAAGCCAAAGATTTATTCTGTTTGCAAGGAAATGTGTAAAAATCTTTAAATCTGAGTTAAGGAAGGATATAGGTCTATAGTCAGCACAGTCAAGAGGATCTATATCAGGTTTATGAATAATTGCAAGGTACAAATGCAAAGAGGGTGTCTGGTATGTGAGAACACATTAAGAAGGAATTAAACAACGCGATCATTTAGGGAAGTAATGTGTCGGAAAAGGTTTCATAATAAAAATACATCAGACTGATTGGACCTGGTGGTTAACTCGAGGGCAAATCTTTTAAAATATGAAGTAAAATATTTAGAATTGAGAGTCCTCAGTGGTTGATACCTTTTAATGGCTAACTGAAAAGATGGTAACAAATTGCAAGCTTTTGAGACTACAGAGGTCTCTTCATCAGGCAAAGACTAAAGGGTATGCCACACTGAACAATATCGCTAACGGGATCGCTAAAAAACGTCACTATTTAGCGATCCCGTTAGCGATGTTGTTCAGTGCGGCAGCTGCCAGCGACGAGCTTCCTGCTGTGATCTCGCTCGTCGCTGGAATCGTTCCGGACCCTATTTTCTCGTCGGCGCTCCCGCTGGGTAAGTATATATCGCTAGTGTGGCACCTTTTCTTAGCGATTTAGCGGTACTTTTGTACCGCTAAAGTCGTTAAGAAGATCGCTAACGGCGATAGCGTCGTTAACTATATCGCTAAATGTGGCTGCATTTAGCGATATAGAAACAATCCCGCTAGCGATCGCATTAGTATGCGTCGTTATCGTGATCGCTAGCGGGATTGTTTAGTGTGGCAGTACCTTAATACAAAATCTGAAGAATCACATATTTATACACAACACAGCACAGTAACAATGCAATAGATAAGACAAGTGATGTGAAGCAGAACTGTCATTATGGGAGATAGAGATGAACATAACATATTGGAACAGTTCATAGATAAGGAGTGTGAAAGTTTTATTGCCCTCTGATTGGGGTCTGGTAATGTTTATTGATGCCCCCACAAGGTCTTTTTAGCAAATTCCTTAATTGATGTAAAAAGACATAAATCCATGCGACACATTCATTCCTGCACTGAGAGTGTCAAAGGTCATCATGAGTTTATATTCGGAGACTCTCCTGTCTCTCTGAGATGTGAAACTACTTTTCAGTACCAGTAATTTCATGTGTGTGGTGCTGTGATCAGGCATACAAAAATGTTTTGCCACAGGTAGATATTTATGTGTTCATCTCTATCTCTATCTATCTTGCAATTTGTTACCATCTTTTCAGTTAGCCATTAAAAGGTATCAACCACTGAGGACTCTCAATTCTAAATATTTTTCTATCTACTGGTAACACGTACAAAGATATACATCTTTATTGTATCAAAATATGAAGTAGTTATTCACCTGATATTTGACTTTTAATGGATTCAATTGCCTCAGGAGAGGGAACTGGCAGTTGAAAACTGGAGAGAAAACCACCAATTTGAGATCTCCTATGCTCTGGATCTCCCACTAGTGGGTCTCGCAGATTGTAGAGATTTTATAAAATTTATAAAAAGTATTCAACATTTCCACTGGTGTTATGTTTTGGTAGCTGAGGAGGCAGGAGCAAAAAAAGCATAGGCAGCCAAACACCAGAGAGGTTGGAAACTAATAGGTTGCAGACCCCTAAACTAACCACACAACTAGAAGCAGCCGTGGGACGTTCCTACGGTGCCCTAGACACCTCGTCACAGCCGGAGAGATTAGCTATCCCTGAAGATGGAAAGAGGAAAGCTAACTGCCCCGGAGTAGAGCCCCAAAAGAATAGGAAGCCCCCAAACATATAATGGCGGTTAGACAAGATGAAAACACGAACACAGACAGAAAATAGATTGAGCAAACGCTGGGGCCCAAAACTGTCTAGATAGGACAGCACAGGAGAGAATACTGTCTGCAACTCAGAAAAACCCTAGGAAAAACTCCAACACTTCTGAATCCAAAAACACTGAGACCACACGGTCTCGACCACCTATATCAGATCGATGGTGTGAACACGCAGCTACCCAGCAGTAAAATATCACAAGAACTGAGCAAAAGAACAAATACAAAAAGAGAACGGAGACCAGCCCAAGGGGGACCCGGCAGAACTCAAAAAGCAAAGCAGCAAAAAACAAGGAAAATCAAAACACAGTAAAAAAAAATGAAGTGACTTATCTGAATGCAAGCAGGAGACAGCAGAAAAGCAAGCTGAATTCCAACCTAGACCAGGAAGAACAATTGATTACCGGCAAGGATCATGGGAGGTCAGCTCACTTATATCAGGCCAGTCCGTCCCACCTGATAACTAATCATCAGTTGCAGGTGGTGGATTTTTGCTGTTCAACATAGGTTCAATACCCTCAGCAACCACCAGAGGGAGCTTCAGCTCCGAAGTCGTCTCCAACACGTTCACAACGGTACCCCCCCCTTGAGGAGGGGTCACCGAACCCTCACGTGCGCCACCAGGCCGATCAGGATGAGCTCGGTGATAGGCACGGACCAGTCTCTCAGCATGAATGTCAGAAGCAAACACCCAAGAATTGTCCTCCTGACCATAGCCTTTCCACTTCACCAAGTACTGGAGTCTCCGCCTAGCCAAACGAGAATCCAATATCTTCTCAACCACATACTCCAAATTGCCCTCAACCAAAACAGGATCAGGAGGCGCAGCCATAGGAACCACTGGCTCTCCAAACCTCTTCAATAAAGATTTGTGGAATACGTTGTGAATCTTGAATGTTCCTGGAAGAAGCAAACGGAAGGAAACGGGATTAAGAATTTCCATGATCTTATAAGGTCCAATGAACCTTGGCTTAAATTTTGGAGACGCGACCCTCATAGGGATATTTTTTGAGGACAACCAAACCAAGTCACCCACTTTAAACCGAGGACCATCAGTCCTATGCCGGTTGGCAAACCGCTGGGCCTTCTCCTGAGAGAGAGAGACAACTTATCCACTACTTGATCCCAAATCTGCTGCATTCTCTCCACAATAGAGTCAACACCAGGACAGACAGAAGCCTCCACCTGCCCTGAAGAAAATCTAGGATGAAACCCGAAATTGCAGAAAAATGGAGACATCAAGGTAGCAGAACTGGCTCTATTTTTCAAAGCAAACTCAGTCAAAGGCAAAAAAGAGACCCAGTCATCTTGATCAGCAGACACAAAACATCTCAAATAAGTCTCCAAGGTCTGGTTTGTTCTCTCAGTTTGACCATTGGTCTGAGGGTGGAACGCAGAGGAAAAAGACAGCTGAACTCCCCGTTTGGAACAAAATGTCCTCCAAAATCTGGAAACAAACTGGACTCCTCTGTCAGACACAATGTTCTCTGGAATGCCGTGCAACCGAACCACCTGTTGAAAAAATAAGGGCACCAACTCGGAGGAGGATGGCAACTTAGGTAGTGGCACAAGATGTATCATCTTGGAAAACCTATCACAGATTACCCAGATAACGGTCATTCTCTGAGAGACAGGGGGGTCGGAAATAAATTCCATAGAGATATGGGTCCATGGCCTCTTGGGCACAGGCAATGGCATTAACAAACCACTAGAGCGAGAGCAAGGTTTGGTCCGTGAACAAGTTCCACAGGACTGCACAAAGTCCCTGACGTCACGAGACAAAGTGGGCCACCAAAGGGACCGACTCACCAAATCTCTGGTACCAAAAATACCAGGATGACAAGCCAACGTGGAGCAATGAATCTCAGACATCACATTCTTCCTCCACTGGTCTGGGGCAAACAATTTTCCAACAGGGCAGCGTTCAGGTTTATCCTCCTGAAATTGCTCCAGGGCCAGTCTCAAATCAGCGAGATAGTGGAAAGAACCACACCCTCCTTCAGAATAACAGCGGGCTCAGTTACCTCAGGAGAATCTGCAAAGAAACTCCTCGAGAGGGCATCCGCCTTAACATTTTTAGTGCCCGGGAGAAAAGAGACCACAAAATTAAAACGTGTGAAAAACAAGGCCCACCTGGCCTGTATAGGATTAAGTCGCTTGGCCGATTCAAGATAAACCAGGTCCTTGTGATCCGTGAGGACCACCACCTGATGTTTGGCTTCTTCCAGCCAATGTCTCCACTCTTCAAAAGCCCACTTCATAGCCAATAACTCCCGATTTCCCACATCATAATTACGTTCCGCTGGGGAAAATTTTCAAGAGAAAAAGGCACAAGGGTTACTCTTAGAAGTCTCCGGATCCCTTTGGGACAAAACGGCTCCTGTACCAATCTCAGAAGCATCAACCTCCACCTGAAATGGTAGAGAAGCATCAGGTTGCCGTAGAACAGGAGCAGAAGTTAATCTCCGCTTTATCTCCTGAAACGCAGAAACTGCCTCAGGAGACCAATTCACTACATCAGAACCCTTTTTGGTCAAATCAGTCAGTGGTTTCACAATAGTAGAGAAGTTACCTATAAATTTACGATAAAAATTAGCAAAACCCAAAAATCTCTGAAGAGCCTTCAATGTAGTGGGCTGAACTCAATCACAAATGGCCTGAACTTTGACCGGGTCCATTTCAATAACAGACGGAGACAAAATGAATCCCAGAAATGAAACCTTCTGTACGCCAAAAATACATTTTGATCCCTTCACATACAATGCATTTTCTCTCAAAATCCGGAATATAGTCCGAACATGTTCCACATGAGAATCCCAGTCATCGGAAAAAATCAAGATATCGTCCAAATAAACGATCAGAAATTTATCCACGAAATCCCGGAAAATATCGTTCATAAAGGACTGGAAGACAGAAGGGGCATTAGTGAGCCCAAAAGGCATCACTAGGTACTCAAAATGCCCCTCTGGGGTATTAAATGCCGTCTTCCATTCATCATCGTTCTTGATGCGAATAAGATTATACGCCCCCCTGAGGTCAAGCTTGGTAAACCAACTAGCACCTTTCACTCTGGAAAATAGGTCAGAAATCAAGGGTAACGGATATTGATATTTAATAGTGATCTTATTCAGGAGACGATAGTCAATACACGGCCTCAATGAGCCATCTTTCTTGGCCACAAAGAAAAAGCCGGCGCCCAAGGGTGAAGAGGATAGTCTGATATGACCATTCTCTAAAGACTCTTTGATATAAGATCACATAGCATCATGCTCAGGTACAGATAAATTAAAGAGCCGACCCTTGGAAAATTTACAGCCGGGTACTAAGTCAATAGCGCAATCATAACTCCTATGAGGAGGTAAGGAAGCAGACTTACTCTCACTAAAAACATCAGAAAAATCAGTCAAAAAGTCAGGGACATCTTGAGACTGGGGAGAGGCAGAAGAAACAGGAGTGTCATTACGAACACATTGACAACCCCAACTGACCACAGACACAGACTTCCAATCCGAAACAGGATTATGAGTCTGTAACCAAGGAAAACCCAGTACAATAATGTCATGTAAATTATGTAACACCAAAAATTTGCAATTCTCTTGGTGGTCCGGGTCAACCCGCATTATTACCTGGGTAGAAAACTGGGGTTTATTCTCCGCCAAAGGGGTAGAATCAATGCCCAGCAAAGGAATAGACTTCCGCAGGGGTATCATAGGAAAACCACAACGTTTGGCAAAATCAAAATCCATCAGGTTTATAGCTGCCCCTGAATCAACAAAAGCCTGAGCTGAAAATGTGGACATGGAGCAAATCAAGGTAACAGTCAACAGAAATTTAGTCTGAACACTACCCAAAACACCTGAGCGCGCAAAACGTCTTCCCTGCTTGGGGCAGACGGAAATAGCATGAGAAGCGTCACCACAATAGTAGCACAACTTATTACGCTTTTGAAACTCATGACGCTGTGCCCCAGAAGTCACTCCATGACACTGCATGGGCTCAGGGGCTGGCCAGCAAGGCATCACAATCTCATGCATATTTATACGCTCGCGCAAATGTCTGTCAACTTGAATAGCTAATGACATAGAGTTATTGAGACCAGAGGGGACAGGGAATCAAACCATAACATCCTTTACAGGTTCTGCCAGACCCTTCCGAAAAAGAGCTGCCAGAGCATCATCATTCCATTTAGTAAGGACTGCCAACTTTCTGAATTTCTGACAATACAGCTCTGCGGCTTCTTGACCCTGATTCAATGCCAACAAGGTTTTTTTTTCAGCTTGATCAGTAACATTAGGTTCATCGTACAACAACCCCAGAGCCTGAAAAAACACATCAACATCATTCAAAACAGGATCCCCAGGTGTCAGGGAAAAGGCCCAATCCTGAGGGTCGCCGCGCAACAGGGAAATGACTGCTGTGCGGCGTTCCCTGAGGACTTAGGCTTCAAAGCAAAAAACAACTTACAGTTATTTTTAAAATTCAAAAATTTAGACCGATCCCAAAAATTAATCCGGCAGAGGGATCCTAGGTTCCACAACAAGCAACCCAGCAAGATAGATAGCAATACTCCGAATTTCAGCAGCAAGCTGCTCCACACGATCGAACAAATGCTTGACATCCATTGGGTCAAAAATTCCTCCCCAGCCCCCAGAGAAAAAAGAGGGAAAAAATGTAAGAAACAAAAAAATATATATTTTCTGACAACTATGACTTTTTTTTTTAACTATTTTTTTTCCCCTTCTGTTGAGTACCATATAATTTCAGTATGATCGGTGATTCTGTTATGTTTTGGTAGCTGAGGAGGCAGGAGCAAAAAACCTCAAAGGTAGCCAAACACCAGAGAGGTTGGAAACTGTAGCATCGGCGTCCCTGCCTTCTGCCAGGCAGGGACGCTGTTCCCCTGCGACAGCGTCCTCTGCCAGGCAGGGACGTCGCCCCCCTTACCCGCGCTCAGCGTCCTCCTTCCGCCCTGCTGGGGCCGCACGCTCCTTCCCTGCTGCTGGACTTAGGGCGCGCGCCCGCGCCCTTCCCCGCTCTTAAAGGGGCCACGCGCATCTTTCAAAAAGGTCCCCGGCCAATGCCGGAGGACTCCACCCTATATAAAGTACTTCCTCCTTAATGGAGGTGCCCGAGCAATGTTGTTGTTGCACTGTTTACTCTGCTTCAGCCCTCAGGGTCCGTTACCAGTTACCTGCCTGTTTCCTGCCAGTTTGCTGTCTGCTACCTGCCTGCAAGCCTGCCTGGAGGTTCGGCCGTCACATGCGGTGACCATCGGCAATTCCAGAGACTCTCGCCTGCTCACTTGGGGGCGCTCATCTGCCATCTGACTGCAAGCCCACCTGAAGGTTCGGCCATCACCTGCGGTGTTCATCGGCTGTTCCAGAGACTCTCGCCTGCTCACTTGGGGGCGCTCATCTGTCATCTGCCTGCTAGCCTACCGGGAGGCTCCACCGTCTCAGGTCGTATATACCTGTCCAGTCAAAGACTGCCCCGGCTCCTTGCCTGCCTGTTTATCCAGAGACTGCCCCGGTCACTTGCTGTGACTTCCTGCCTGTCTAACCAGAGACTGCCCCGGTCACTTGCTGTGACTCCCTGCCTGTCTAACCAGAGACTGCCCCGGTCACTTGCTGTGACTTCCTGCCTGTCTAACCAGAGACTGCCCCGGTCACTTGCCGTGACTTCCTGCCTGTCTACCCAGAGACTGCCCGGTCACTTGCCGTGACTTCCTGCCTGTCTAACCAGAGACTGCCCTGGTCACTTGCCGTGACTACCTGCCTGTCTACCCAGAGACTGCCCGGT
>JARQOD010000009.1:16406763-16465007 GCA_033576555.1 Oophaga sylvatica
CGCTATAACGAGTCCTGTGTGCCTGAATTGAACTGGTTTTGTGCTTGAGAATTGCTAAAATCATCAGAGAATGTATTTGCCATTTTTCCGCCATGTCTGCGTCACCACGAGGCACTGGTAAAGAAGAAGGGCGTGCTCTTCATGAGTGTACACACTCACTCAGTGACGCAAAAACGATGGCTCTAAATGGTACTGCAATGTAAGATCGTGCCCCACAGCTCTTCAGTTCCGCCTCCTCATCCTCCTCAGTGTGCGGAAACTAACACGAAGGTCCCACCTCCCTACAAAAGAGGGGCCCTCTCCAGATGCTAATGACACATGTGACTTGGCAGAGATGGCTAATGGACACGAGCAGAAGTGTGAAGGGATGGAGCAGTCAGAGCTCTCCCCCCACGGAAGCGACCCGATCGCCACGGAACCACCGTTGGGCACCCGCCTGGAAACCCTCCTACACTGCAAGAAGCGGAGGATACCCTAAGAGGCCTGGCCCGGCACCGGGAGGAGGTCGCCAGGATGGAAGCCAGCTGGCGTGTCCTAAAACTAAACTTGGAGCGGTGCCAATCCCTCTTACCTGAAGTGGCTGTACCGGAAGTGAGGCACCCGTTCTAGTAGAGGAGTCCGTGCGGGCATCCCAGCCCTTGCATGTGATCCGGTTGACGTTGTCGCAGTGGAGGCACCCGTTCGTGCAAAAAACGCTGTACCGGCAGCACCCCAGATCCCGCTGTCTGCCCCCGTCGCTGAGACAGAAGAAGCGACACCCGTCCTCATGGAGGAGGCCGCGCAGGCACCAGAGCACTACCTGCCTGTACCGGCCCCGACTGTCATCTGTTCCAGAGCCGGCTGCTTCCTCCGCAGGTGAGCGCCGCCAGGACTGGGGGGCGCCAGGAGAGCTGCCACAAACCGGACACTGTAAGCTGCAGTTTGATGGTGGAGACATGGAGCTGCTGGTGGAGGAGAATTTCAACCGGCGTCAGGAGAAGAGTGGAGACGTTGGGAGAAGGAAGCAGAGCGACAAAGGGAGCAGCGAGAATCCCAAAAACTTCGCCAACGTCAGCTGGAGAAGGACCGGGCAGATAAGGACCGATGAGAAAAGATAAAAGTACGGTGAGGAGCCGCGGCGTAAGGGTGCAGTACGGAGCTTTAAATTGAAAGGTGGTTGGGGCTTCATCCAGGAGCCTGGACTTTATTTAGAAGTTTTTGTGAACCGGCGGGACGTGGAGGCTCACCTCCCAGAAGGACACCCGGGAGGGACCTGTTGCCAGGAGACTTGGTGACTTACACCCGACACTGGGGTTACAATGGATGGTACGCCCTAAATGTTACCAGGTGCGACCCCTACTCCCCAGAGTGTCAGGAACCTGTGAGACCCTCGGAGCCTTCAGCCTCCCACATCCAGGCCTCTGCAAAAGTGCCCACCCCACGCCGTAAATCTCCCCAGCCTCCCTCAGTGGTTTCCTCAGCAGCCCCAGCTATGGACATAAGTATAGCTGGCCCGTACCCGGCGCCTGTTAGGCCCCTGGGGTTCGTTCAGTCTGGGACATAGGGTTCCAGACCCGGAGGGAGATGAAAGAGGTGGCCACACAGACCCAGATAGCGGGTCACGACTTGACTGTACAGGCCACATGACGTCATCAGGTCCTGGTGGTCCTTGGTGCCTCGGATGTTTGGCAAGCATCAGAAGAGTACCAGGTGGTACCTGGAACACCCCTGCCAAAGAATTATAAATAACCCGGACAGGGTCACTGTATGTAAATAGTTAAATTGTTTATGTACCCGGACGGGTGAATGTTCATAAAAAGTTTTTTAATTTAATAAAAAAAAAAAAACACAGTTTTCATTACTTTTATTACAGTCTCATCCTGCGACGCCATCGATCTCCTGTAAAAAAATGAAAAAAAAAAAAAAAGTATACCACCTGACCGACGCAGTCCATAGTAACGAGTGTCCCACGACGATCCAGCTCTGCTACATCAGAATGACAGGCAGAGCCTGTCATCCCGGCGCAGCACAGCTGATTACCTGCTTCCCCGGCGGTGACGTCATCGGACTGACTGCTTTACGGCCGGGATTACCCAGCAGTCACTGCAGTTATCGCGAGAAAACTGCATGTGACCGCCGGGGAAAGATGATGGCGGCCATGAAGCAGTCCAGGCCGTGACCACCGGAGATCTTCTGCCAGGTAAGTGCCGCTGACTCCTGACAGACCCGACCGACGGACACTCACAGTGACAGTGACAAATACGATTCCGGTATTCGATAAGACGAAAATATCGAAACGAATTATCGAAAGGCCGATAGAGCTAATATCGGCCGATAGCCGATATTTACATTATCGTATCGCTCAACACTAGTGAGTAGCTTAACGTCCTCACCCCACAGCGCAGGACCTTTCTGTGTAACAAAGTGGCAGATTGCGCTATCCTGCAGCTGCGGTCTCATATAGAGACCTTGTTTTGTCTGGGGCTCGCACACCCTTTTTCATTTTAAAAGGGGGTTGTGGAGAGCCTGCGACATTAACCCCTATTGGATGGTTAACCCTTTCAGCGCAAGAATCCAGCAACTACCCGCCGTAGGTTCTATTCCAGTTTGGATCAGAACATAAAGGGTTAATTATACTGCTGACATATTCTGCTGATATTTTAAATTGAGGACAGCTGGGGTAGCTCTCCCCTTTAAGAGCTTTAACCCTTCAGCGTTCTTGTTTCGTCCACTTAAGAAACCACACTTTTTTCTAGTTACTGACAGGTTTTGACCTGCCATATACTGTGTGAGGGCATGTCGGATCAGGGTCCAGAAGGTGCGGACCGTCTCCCAGATCCGCTACAGGATCAGTCGCGCGTATCTGATACGCAGACCTCGACGGCGTCAAGCGCAGTGGTCGGAGGTTGCAGTGATGCCAAAATGGATGCCCTCGCTCGTTCTATTGATGGCCTGTCTGACCTTTTAGGTTATTGGGTGTCAGCTAGATCCTCTCATGGCAGGAAGCGACACAGGCCGGTACCTTCCTTCCCGCGTAGCGAATCAGAGATCTCTGATATGGAATACGGAGAGGGTTCCCTTCAAGCTCAGATGGGGAGTTATCCGATTCGGATAAGGAGGATCGGCAGGGGCATTCAGCCTCTTTTTGGGCCGAACAGAGGTTTTTATTGGGGCCATGAGGGAGGCGTTACAGTTACCGGAGGAGGTAACTAGACGTCCTGGTAAGTCGGCCCGGATGTTTCAGGAGGCGCATAAGTCGCGATCGGCATTACCATCTCTGGACGAGCTTAATGGGCAGTGGAGAAGGAACGCCTGTGTCCAGATAAACGTTTTCAGGGGACACGGTTTTTGAGGCACTGTATCCGTGTTCGACGGAGTTGATTGATAATTGGATTCCTTCTCCTGAAGTGGATGTTCCTTTATCCCAGCTTAGCAAATCCTCTTTACTCCCTGTTAAAGGGAAGGCGAGTCTGCAGGATCCGCTGGACAGAAAAATGGAGATGGCGGCGAAATCCATCTACGAGGTCGCGGGTCATGGATTCAGAGCGGTGCTAGGATCCATGTGTGCTTGTAAAGCTTCCCTGAGCTGGTTGGTCCGTCTACGGAAGGCGTGGCAAGATAGATCTCCGTTATCCGAGGTAGATGGGCTTCTCGAATTGTTGGAGACTGCAGCCCGATATGGCTATGATGCAGGTCTGGATACTGCGTCACTGCTGTCAAGGGCGCAATCCTCGGCGGTCACAGTCAGAAGAGCACTGTGGCTTAGACAGTGGACCGGGGACGCGGTTTCCAAGCAAGGTTTGCTATCTTTAGCTTACAAGGGTGGTCAGCTATTTGGATCTGACCTCACAGAGCTGATTGCCAAGGCAAAGGCAAAAGAAGCAGCTTTACCGCAGCGAAGAGCTATGGCTTCTGCGCCTGGCAGGCCTAGTGCCGGTAGTGGTCGCGATCCTTTCGGTCCAGGGGACGGTTCGGTCAGTCCTCTTGAGGATCGGGTCGTCCCTCTTTTTCGGGAAAAAAGACCTCTCAGAAATCCCGCACTCCCTGGAAACAAAGTTTCCGTCAAGACAAGCGGGAAGCGGACAAAAAGCCCGCTAAGGCGGACTGACGCCAGGGTTCCACTCGAGGGCTCTCGAGTGGGGGGTCGCCTGCTCCAATTCGAATCGACTTGGATTTCCCGCGTTCCGGACGCCTGGGTAACGCGGGTCGTGTCGACAGGCTACTTCATAGAGTTTTCTTCTCGACCCCCGGACAGTTTTTGCCAATCTCGCATTCCGTCGGAGCCCGAGCTATTTGCCGCTCTACTGCGAGAGGTCGAATCCCTTCTGCAGAAGGGTGTGGTGATACCGGTTCCGCCAGAGGATCGGGGAAAAGGATTTTATTCCAACCTTTTTGTGGTCCCCAAAAAGGAGGACAAATTTCGCCCCATTCTGGATCTCAAAAGATTGAATCGGCATGTCCACACCCGGAAATTCCGCATGGAGTCGCTTCGCTCCGTTGTGGCAGCCCTGTCGCAGAACGACTTTCTGGTGTCAATCGACATTCGCGACGCTTATTTGCATGTTCCCGTCGGAAGGGCTCACCAACGCTTCCTTCGTTTTGCCATAGGTCAGGACCATTACCAGTTTGTGGCTCTGCCATTTGGGTTGGCCTCAGCGCCCAGAGTTTTTACAAAAATTCTGGCGCCTCTCATGGCAATTCTTCGAAGACAGGGGGTTACGATTCTTCCCTACCTGGACGACCTTTTGATTGTGGCGTCCTCAAGGGAGGAGGCGGTGACTGCTCGCAATCTGTCCCTTCAGCTCTTGGAGGACTTCGGGTGGCTGGTCAATTGGGAGAAGTCGTCTCTGGAACCGTCGCAGTCAATCCTGTTTTTGGGGATGCATTTCGACACGGTACGAGCAGTGGTGTCCCTACCTCCAGACAAGCGAGCATGTCTCCTTCGACATGTACAGGTTATGAAGTCTTCGACAGCGATGTCCCTTCGAAAGTGTATGTGCCTTCTGGGTTTGATGGTGGCGTCCATGGAGGCACTTCCGTTTGCCCAGTTTCATTCCAGGGCCCTCCAAAGGCTCATTCTGAGCCGTTGGGATCGATCGCAGGCTTCGCTAGATTGCAGTGTCATCATCTCTCACAGGGTGAGAGAGTCTCTAGGATGGTGGTTACGTCCGGAAGCATTATCCCTGGGGAAGTCATTCCTCCCTCCGAGGTGGTCGGTCATAACCACCGATGCCAGCCTGACGGGCTGGGGGGTGTCTGGAACGATCTCTGGATTCAGGGAGTATGGTCGTCGGAAGAGTCTGTTCTGCCGATCAACATCCTGGAATTGAGGACAATTTTCCTTTGCCTCCATCACTGGACGGTCCCTTTGAGTGGTCTGCCAGTCCGAGTGCAGACAGACAACGCGACGGCGGTCGCGTATATCAACCATCAAGGCGGGACGAGGAGTTCCAGGCTCATGGTGGAGGTGTCGCGGATCCTGGTTTGGGCCGAGGCCAGAGTGCCAGCCATCTCTGCGATCCACATTCCAGGAGTTCAGAATACCACGGCGGACTTCCTCAGTCACGAAAAGATGGATCCCGGAGAATGGAGTCTTCATCCGGAAATTTTTGCACTACTGTGCTCCCGTTGGGGAACTCCCCAAGTGGATTTGATGGCATCCAGGTTCAATGCCAAGTTACTGACCTTCATGTCCAGGTACAAGGACCCAAAGGCTGTGGCGGTGGATGCTCTGGTGGCTCCGTGGGACCAATTCGAGCTAATCTATGTCTTTCCGCCGATATCTTTGCTTCCTCTGGTGCTGCGTCGGATCAGACTGGAGAGAATCCCGGCTATGTTGATAGCCCCAGATTGGCCAAGGAGGACGTGGTTCTCGACACTGGTGTCGCTTTTGGCAGCACCTCCATTTCCACTTCCTCTTCACCCGGACCTGTTAACCCAGGGGCCCGTTCGTCATCCGGACCTGAAGTCTCTGCGTTTGACGGCGTGGCTCTTGAGACTGAAATATTGACCCGTCGAGGTTTTTCAGCCGAAGTCATTGCCACTCTGCGAGCTGCCAGAGGTCCGGCTACTACTAGGATTTATCACAAGACTTGGGAAGCCTTCTTTTCGTGGTGTTCGGGTTCTTCAAGGAACCCGAGGATTTTTTCCATTCCCAATTTGTTGGCTTTTCTGCAGTACGGGCTGGACAAGGGTTTGGCAGTTAGCACCCTGAAGGGTCAGGTTTCTGCTCTGTCCTTGCTGTTTCGGAAGGCTATCGCCTCGCGTAGGGACGTGCGTTCCTTTTTTCGCGGAGTAGCCCGTCAGTTTCCGCCGCGGAAGGTGCCTGTGTCTCCTTGGCGGCTCAGTCTTGTCTTGGAGGCTCTTCAGCATGGGCCTTTTGAGCCTATGGGTTCTGCTAACCTTTCTTTGCTCTCTTGGAAGGTTGCCTTCCTTGTGGCGGTCACCTCTTTGAGAAGGGTTTCTGAGTTGGCGGCTCTTTCTTGCTCGCCTCCTTTCCTGGAGTTTTACCCGGATCGCGTAGTGCTTCGCACACGGGGCGACTTTCTACCTAAGGTGGTGTCGCAATTTCATGTTAACCAGGATATTGTGTTGCCCTCGCTCTGCCCGGAGCCGAGGAATGCGAAGGAACGGGCCTTGCACACATTGGATTTGGTGCGGGCTTTGAAGTTCTATTTGTCGATTACTCAGGGTTTTCGGAAATCGGACTCTCTGTTTGTGATTCCAGCAGGTCGTCGGCGTGGTCAACAAGCTTCCAAGGACTCTATAGCTCGTTGGATTCGGTCGGCCATTTTAGAGGCTTACCGACTTAAGGGCGAACCTTGCCCGATCAAGATTCGAGCTCACTCCACGAGGGCTGTGGCTTCATCGTGGGCCTTTCATCAAGGGGCCTTGGCAGCTCAGCTCTGCCGGGTGGCGACCTGGCGCTCCGTCCACACGTTTACAAAATTTTATAAGGTGGACGTCAGTGCTTCCGCTGATGCGGCCTTAGGACGAAGGATCCTGCAGGCGGCTGTAGTTTAAAGTTCTCGTTAACTTGTGTTTAGCGCTTGTTGCGCATTTACCTAGGTTGTTGGGATCTGCCTTTTTTTGGTTTTGTTTTCCCACCCTTAATTTCTGGACTGCTTTGGGACGTCCCACTAGTAATGACTAGTGTCTCCCTTCCTTCCAATCTGCTGCTGAAACACGGATTTTGGTAAAACCTTACCTGTAAAATCCTTTTCAGCGAAGGAAGGAAGGGAGACACAGCTCCCTCCCATGGCAGAAGTGTGTTGTTGTGTTTCAGATGCGGCGTGACCCTTCTCTGATAGCGATTATCTGAGCTGAGGTCGGCGCGCTAAGGCTCTGTTCCAGCATTACCAGCTCATCGCAGTAGTCAGGTTCAGTGAGTAGTACCTGGAACTGTGTGGTTTTTTTGCCTGTTGCATGCATAACCTGTATTCTTGTGTTTTTTTTCTCTGAAGTCCTTCAGAAGGGGTTATGTTGCTCTGCTGGTGATATTTGCTCTTCCTTAGCTTGTGTACGACTGGAGAGCTGGAGTAGGAGGAGCCCGAGCTGGAGGGGCCGGTCAACACTCTTTTTAATCTGAGGTGTCTATCCTATCTGGGCTCCGCCTACCCACTAGTAATGACTAGTGTCTCCCTTCCTTCCTTCGCTGAAAAGGATTTTACAGGTAAGGTCTTACCAAAATCCGTGTTTTTTCCTATTTAGCGCATCATACGTCTTGGAGTATTATAACCATTTTTTCCTTTATTAACTTATTTATCTCTTTAGGATTTTTCTTTTTTCAGTTACCAATGGGCAAAGTGCAAATAACTAGTGACAACTATAGTGATAGTTATCTATTTTTTGCATGTTTGTAAGTTTTATATGCATATTTTCTCGTCTTCTGTTTTTATATCAGTAAAATTACATCTACCCCTTTCTACTTTTTGGTTTCTACAGCTCGAGTCTATCTTTATTAATTAACACTTTTAGCTGATTCCATTGTGGCTGGTTTCTTGACTTGCAGCAGTTTTTAACCGTTGTGCTCTAGCGCCACTGTATATTAGATTTTAAAAATAGTTTTTGCATCACATTTTGACGAGTTGATATTTTTATTGGTACCATTTTTGGGCACGTGACATTTTTTGATCGCTTTTTATTATGATTTTTGGGAGGCAGAACGAGCAAAAATCAGCAATTCATGAATTTCTTTTGGGGGGCCTTTATACCTTTCTGTGTGTGGTAAAATTGATAAAACAGTTTTATTCTTCGGGTCAGTACGATTACAGTGATACCTCATTTATATCATTTTTTTTATGTTTTGGCGCTTTTATAGAATAAAAACAATTTTATATAAAAAATAATTATTTTTGCATCGCTTTATTCTGCGAGCTATAACTTTCATATTTTTTCGCTGATGATGCTGTATGGTGGCTCGTTTATTGTGGGACAAGATGACGTTTTCAGCGGTACCATGTTTATTTATATCTGTCTTTTTGATCGCGTGTTATTCCACTTTTTGTTCTGCGGTATGATGATAAAGCATTGTTTTTTTTCCTTGTTAACTAGTGGGACAGTTTTATAGGGCGGGTCGTTACGGATGCGGCGATGCTAAATATGTGTACTTTTATTGCTTGTTTTTATTTACATAATAATGTGTTTATTGGGGATAATTTTTATTTATTTAGGGATTTTTAAAAAATATTTTTACACTTGTTTATTTATTTCTTTACATTTTTACATTGTCATAGTGTCATATCACTGATCTGACACTTTGAAGAGTACTGTGTCAGATCAGCGATCTAACAGGCAGTGCTGGAGGCTTTCTCAGCGCCTGCTCTCAGCAGGCACTGACAAGCCACCTCCCTGCAGGACCTGGAAGGACCCTGCGGCCATCTTGGATCCGGGGGCCTGCAAGGAGGAGGTCCTCGGAACATGATCACATCGCATTGTTCTGAGGGTCTCTGGGAAGCTTCCCTATACCACAGGAACACTGCGATCATGTTTGATCGCAGTGTGCCAGAGGTTAAAATTCCGGGAGCGGTCAGTGACTGCTCCTGGCACTTAGTGTCGGGTGTGAGCTGTGAGAATCAGCTGACACCCGGTCGCTATCACCTGCGCTCCCCACGTGAGCGCTGCTGATCGCACATGACGTACTATTCCGTCCATGGGAATTAAGTCCCAGGGCACATGGACGGAATAGTACGTCAGATGGAAGAAAGGGGTTAATCATTCAGTTATGTTAATCAATTATTTGCTTTAATCTATTAGTTACGTTAATCAGTTACGCTAATCATTCAGTTGCGTTAATCATTAGTTGCGTTAATAACTTTGTACATTTTTGCACTAATATACACATACAAATACTAAATGCAATATAGAGGAGGCGAAGGGCCTTTTATGTTGAAGAAAGTGTAATGTCAGGAGGTGATGATGATTTTGAAGGCTTTAGTTTCAGTGAAAGTGATAACAGAAATGAGCAATTATCCTGATCCATCCTCAAAAATTACAAGGACCAGTACAAGAGAAGCAAATAGCTCTACTGGAGAAACGTCTCCAAATCAGGGAACAATGGCCAGTACAAGTGATGTCCCTAGTACTAGTGAACTGGCACATGCCAATGTACATGGGGCTTTGCCACCTGATGTAGCATTTCCCAGATAGAAGACTTCGGATTCAGCTACTACATTCATCCCTGATTTTAATGCCATTACTATTATAAATATTAGATTTGAAAGCTTTTGGACCAGTTAATTTGTTTATGACTGATGGGTTGCTAGAGCATATTGTTCTCAAAAAAATGTGTATTCTTCCCAATTTATCAGTCAAACTCCATGATCCCATTATGCTAGGTCAAATTTATGGACGCCAACTAATCTTAATGAAATGAGAAAATGTTTAGGACTTACATTTGCCATTGGACTTTTTCCATCGCTCTTCCTAGTACCCGCTATGAAATGCTCGTGACATTTTGGTATTTTAACGACAATAGTCAATGCCTGCCCAGAAATGTCCAAGAGAATGGCAAAGTATAATCAGACCCATCATAGAAAAGTTGACAGAAATGTTTTTAAGGCTCTACATCCCAACGCAAAACATTTCTATCTATGAGTGCCTTGTAAAATTCAAAGGAAGACTGAACCTCTAGTAATTTATTCCATTTAAGAGGGCAAGGTTCGGAATAAAACTCCAAAAGGGACAGTCAGGGGCTGTTTGCCCTCAAGTATAAGAATAAGAAAGATATATTTATCCTCAGCTCGATGCACACAGATGCCACAAGGGCTATTGTAGAACTAGGATCCACTTCTCCAAAGCAAAAATCTATGTCAGTCATTGAATACTACAAATACAGTTAGGTCCATAAATATTTGGACAGAGACAACATTTATCTAATTTTGATTCTAGACATTACCACAATGAATTTGAAACAAAACAAATCAGATGCAGTTGAAGTTCAGATTTTCAGCTTTCATTTGAGGGTATCCACATTAAAATTGGATGAAGGGTTTAGGAGTTTCAGCTCCTTAACATGTGCCACCCTGTTTTTAAAGGGACCAAAAGTAATTGGACAAATGACTCCAAGGCTATTTCATGGACAGGTGTGGGCAATCCCTTTGTTATGTCATTCTCAATTAAGCAGATGAAAGGGCCGGAGTTGATTTGAGGTGTGGTGTTTGCATTTGGAAGGTTTTGCTGTGAAGGAAACATGCGGTCACAGGAGCTCTCCATGCAGGTGAAACAAGCCATCCTTAAGCTGCAAGAACAGAAAAAAACCCATCCAAGAAATTGCTACAACATTAGAAGTGGCAAAATCTACAATTTGGTACATCCTGAGAAAGAAAGAAAGCACTGGTGAACTCATCAATCCAAAAAGAAGAAAGGGAACGGCACATGATCCAAGGCACACCACATCCTCTGTAAAACATGGTGGAGGCAACGTGATGGCATGGGCATGCATGGCTTTCAATGGCACTGGGTCACTTGTGTTTATTGATGACATAACAGCAGACAAGAGTAGCCGGATGAATTCTGAAGTGTACCGGGATATACTTTCAGCCCAGATTCAGCCAAATGCTGCAAACTTGATTGGACGGCGCTTCATAGTACAGATGGATAATGACCCCAAGCATACAGCCAAAGCTACACAGGAGTTCATGAGTGCAAAAAAGTGGAACATTCTTCAATGGCCAAGTCAATCACCAGATCTTAACCCAATTGAGCATGCATTTCACTTGCTCAAATCCAGACTTAAGAGGGAAAGACCCACAAACAAGCAAGACCTGAAGGCTGCGGCTGTAAAGGCCTGGCAAAGCATTAAGAAGGAGGAAACCCAGCGTTTGGTGATGTCCATGGGTTCCAGACTTAAGGCAGTGATTGCCTCCAAAGGATTCGCCACAAAATATTGAAAATAAAAATATTTTGTTTGGGTTATGTTTATTTGTCCAATTACTTTTGACCTCCTAAAATGTGGAGTGTTTGTAAAGAAATGTGTACAATTCCTACATTTTCTAACACATATTTTTGTTCAACCCTTCAAATTAAACGTTACAATCTGCACTTGAATTCTGTTGTAGAGGTTTCATTTCAAATCCAATGTGGTGGCATGCAGAGCCCAACTCGCGAAAATTGTGTCACTGTCCAAATATTTCTGGCCCTGACTGTATATAGGGGGTGCAGGCCAGGTTCCCAACCATACCAGCTATCAAGAAAATCATATACCTGGTATAAAAAGTTAGTCATTCACTTTTTTAGGTGGCCACATATAATTATTTTGTGTTATTAAAAAAAGCAGGAAATTCAGATACTTTCCTTGATTATCAGGAAAAGGTACGGTAATTGAAAATCTTGTTTTCCCAAGACGTCCCTCCTGATAGCACCATGGGACGTCCTCCTCCTTGCCGGGACAGGAAACACACGAGAGTTTATAAGGCCCACCCCGTCCCCCATCCCTCAGTGTTTTTCCTGTCCCTGCATGGAAGGGACACACGAGTCTTACCGGGCTCAGGGGGATCGTGAAGCTCGTCGGAGCCTTCCCCCTGTCAAGTGGCCCAGGGCTGAAACTCCCCAGAGGGGAGTCCCTCCGCCCCAAAGGCCGGGAGCAGAACCAGGCTCCCGGAGGGGGACGTTCCTCCCAGGGGGAGGCTCTCGTCCCGGACCAGGTGGCGATCGGCGGCGCTGAAGTTCGTCTCTGCGGGCAGGTAACGCTGCGTCCTCCTTAGCGACGCCAGGAGCGATCCCGACAGACGCCGGCGTCACTTCCGGTCCCACACTTCCGGTGACGTCACAAGATGGCGGTGCCCAGTGTCAAAACGCCGGTTTCTGACACTGAAGAGTGCAGGCTGCTGGCTTCAGGGAAAAAAGAGTCCTGTGGCAGACGCTGGTCACCGGATAGTGTACAGCCTACCTTGTGCCTGATGGAGACAGATGCGGCTGACGGGGGAGGGGTAAGTGCGCTTTGCGCAGACCACCCTGACTGGAGGTCACTAAGTTGCTGACATACTGACGGACCCTACTCTTATGTCATTTAGGACAAATGAGCCCCGACCGCCCCCTTAACAGTAAAAAAGACGGGCAAGGCATCCGCTAAATCTCCCAGATGCCCGGTTTGCCACGTGAAGCTCTCCGATAGTGACAAGACCCTCTGTACTACTTGTACCTCCAAGGTGTTAAGGGATGAGCAACCTTCACTTTTGAAGGAGATGCGTCAGATGATTCGGGACGAGGTCCAGGCGTCTATGTCATACATATCACAACAGACACCTAGCTCTCCCGGACGTAAGCGACCCAGGTGGGAGACGGAACAGGGGGTACAGGACTTCAGTTCAGAGGACAGATCAGACATAGAGGATACCATTTCCGACGAAGGACAAATTCCACCTTAGGTCCAGGACCGGAGTAGGAAATTCCTATTTCAGGCAGAGGACACTAATGATTTAATCCAGTCTGTACGGTCTACCATGCAGATTGAGGACACTCCCAAACCGCAGTCTAGACAGGACTTAATGTTTGGCGGTCTTACGGCTCAAAAACAGACGGTATTCCCTGTCAGTGAACATATTAAAAGCATGATCCTGGAAGAGTGGAAGAATGCTGAAAGGCGACTAGTACTTTCGCGGGATTTCAAGGGTCGGCTACCTTTTGACCCTGAGGAAATTAAGCTTTGGGAAGAGACTCCTAAAATAGACAGTTCTATAGCCAGAGTCGCAAAAAAGACGGTCATCCCGTTTGAAGATTCATCTAATCTGCGTGACCCAATGGACAGGAAGGCTGACATCCTACTAAAGAGAGCTTGGGAGGCGTCGGCGGCACTAATCAGAACTAATATTGCGGCCACGTCTGTTGCTAGATCCATGTCTTTCTGGATAGGGCAGCTAGAAGAACAATTGTCTAATAAGATTCCCAGGTCTGACATCCTGGCCTCCCTTCCTGTCATGAAGTCAGCCACAGCATTCCTAGCGGATATGTCGGCTGAATCGGTTAGATTTTCAGCCAGAAACAGCTCCCTTTCTAATGCTGCTAGGAGAGCTGTCTGGTTGAAATCTTGGTCGGGAGATATCGCTTCTAAAACAAAGTTATGTTCCATTCCCTTCTCTGGAGCAAGGGTGTTTGGACCAGCCTTAGACAGTATTCTAGAGTCAGCATCCGATGAAAAGAAGGGACTTCCAGAGGAGAAAGCTAAGCGCCCCCAGTCCTTTCGTAGGGGATCCTTTCAGGGAAAACGCTATGACTCTAGAACCCATAGTAGGTCAAATCGAGGATCCTACAGGAGTTCTCAGACCCAGGCAGGGAAAAGCAAAAGTACCTTCTTTAGTTCATACAGTAAGAATAAGAGACAATGACGCCATATCTATCGGGGGAGACTTCGCCTATTTGCGGCAAAATGGGCCCAGATTACCGAGAATCTGTGGGTACGCAATACCATCGCAGAAGGTTACCGCATAGAACTTTACTCTCATCCCCCCGAGAGATACGTCTCCCCTACTTCAGTCCTTCCAGACTCAGCTATGTGGCTAAACCTTCAGGAGATGATCGACTGCTCAGTAATAGTTCCGGTTCCAGAGGCAGAAGTAGGCAGGGGTCACTAATCTTCCCTGTTTACCATAATAAAGCCATCAGGAGAGGCCCGCACTATTATAAATTTGAAACCGCTAAATCGCTGGGTCAGATACAAAAGATTCCGGATGGAATCAGTCCGCTTGGCAGTCCACCTTATAGACAGAGGAGCAGTTATGTGCACTCTCGACCTAAAAAGCGCATATTACCAGGTTCCTATACATCAGTCGTCTCAGAACCTCCTACGGTTTGCAATAGATTTACCAACCCAGACCTGCCACTTCCAGTTCCAGTGTCTTCCTTTCGGGCTAGCCTCCGCTCCTCGAATATTCACGAAGCTGGTCGCGGAGGTGGTGGCCTACCTAAGAACCTTGGGAACCATAATCGTTCCATATCTGGACGACTTTCTAATTGTGGCAGAATCAGAAGAGACGCTCGTCAAACACAGAGACCAATGCATCAACATTCTGGAATCGTTAGGCTGGGCCATAAATTGGCAGAAGTCGGACCTAATACCCAGTCAGAGGAAGGTCTTCTTGGGCGTTCTCTTAGACTCAAGAGACAGAATCTCATATTTACCGGAAGAGAAGCAGAAGGTGATGAGAAGTCTGGCAAAAGATCTGGCAAAACACAGAGGTTCCATAAGAAACGCTATGAAGGTATTGGGGCAGATGACGGCCTGCATTACCTGCGTCAGATGGGCACAAGCTCACTCAAGGCCTTTACAAAGGGAGATTCTGGCAGTATGGGATCGATCTCAGACTTCCGTGGACAGATCAATATCTCTACCGAGATCAGTAAAAGAATCCCTCGCCTGGTGGACTCAGTCTCGCAATCTTCGGATAGGAGTAATATGATCAGCCTCTCCTTACGTGACGGTCACTACGGACGCCAGTTCGTGGGGTTGGGGAGCCCATCTGCAAGGCAGAATCCTACAGGGCCGATGGCCGGAAGACATCAGGAACACATCTTCCAACTTCAAAGAACTATACGCTGTATGGGAGGCGTTAAGAAGAAACAGACCCAGGCTCAGAGACCAACACGTCAGAATATTCTCAGACAATGTAACCACAGTCTCGTTCCTAAATCACCAAGGAGGACCCAGACATCGACCTCTTCAGATTCTCTCGGGAAAGATATTTACGTGGGCAGAGAAACACAGTTCTGTCTCTAACAGCGGTACACCTCGAAGGTTCCCAGAATGTGGTGGCAGACTATTTGAGCAGGAAAGAGATCTGTCCGACCGAATGGGAACTGGACCAGGACATCTTCCGAGACCTATGTCGCCGATGGGGATCACCTCTAATAGATCTGTTTGCAAACAGGCGAAATGCAAAGACCAGAAGATTCTTTTCTCTGAACCCGCTGGATGCTCCAGAAGGTCTGGATGCTCTGAGTCACAAGTGGGTCGAAGATCTCTCGTACGCTTTTCCACCCCTAGCTCTCATTCCCGCCGTATTGAGGAAGATCAGAGAAGATCAGGCTACGGTCATACTGATAGTCCCATTCTGGCCAAAGAGGAGCTGGTTCTCTCTCCTAACAGACATGGCGCTGGAGAATCCGGTAGAACTTCCTCGGTCTGGGGATGTGATCCACCAGGGCCCAATCCGTCACCCGAATCCAGAGAGACTGCATCTCTCAGCCTGGATCCTGAGAGGAACATCTTGAGAGCTAAAGGCTTATCAGACCAGGTCATATCTACCATTCAGGCCAGTAGAAAACCAGTCACGGCAGCAATTTACCTTAAGGTCTGGAGGCAGTTCTGTCTGGAGAGTGGCAGGTCCGATTTGGTTGTAGGTGCACTCGATATGCCTAAGATATTAGATTTTTTACAGGCAGGCTTCAATAAAGGACTCAGACCCAGTACTCTGAAGGTCCAGATAGCAGCTTTAAGTTCTTTCTTTGACTATTCACTGGCATCCCACCCTTGGGTGGTTAGATTTATCCGCGCTACTCAAAGATTGCGCCCTACCATTAGGCAGAGCCTCCCACCTTGGGACCTGACTTTGGTCCTTAGAGCTCTCTGTAAGGATCCATACACTCAGAGCAGTAACATGCCGGTATCCCTTCTTACTAGGAAAGCGGCCTTCTTGGTTGCAATTACTACAGCTAAGAGAGTAGGGGAGATACAGGCTCTATCTACTAGAGATCCGTACTTTCAGATCAGGGATGACCGCATAGTCTTAAGACTAGATCCAGCTTTTCTCCCAAAGGTAGCTTCTACCCAAAACCGCAATCAGGAAATTGTCCTACCATCATTCTGTGACAATCCTTCCAATGCAAAGGAGCGAAGTCTCATTCATTGGATGTCAGAAGAACGGTTATAGATTAAATTGAGGCCACCAGAGAATGGCGTGTAGATTCAAACGTATTCATTCTCTACGGAGGGAAGAATAAGGGTAGGAAAGCTTCAAAAATGTCCATCGCAAGATGGATTACTACAGTAATAGCAGATGCCTACCGAGCGGAAGGTACTAACGCTCCGGAGAGCCTTAGGGCCCATTCTACTAGGAGTATCTCCGCTTCCTGGGCGGAAAGAGCTGGAGCTTCCCTAGATCAGATTTGTAAAGCAGCAACTTGGGCCAGACTAGACACATTCTGTAAGCATTATAAATTAGACATACTCTCAGGTCAACGTACTACCTTCGGCAGAAAAGTCCTGCAAGCAGTAATCCACCCTAAGGAGTTTTCTTTGGTACTCCCCATGGTGCTGTCAGGAGGGACGTCCTGGGAAAGTAGGTATTACACCTACCGGTAATTATGTTTCCAGGAGTTCATCCTGACAGCACTGGTAGTTCCCTTCCTATTGATTGTCATATGCTGTAATATGATTGTTCCAATAAAGTGTTATGAGCATTATCCATGTCTTGGTTCTTGTTACAACACTGAGGGATGGGGGACGGGGTGGGCCTTATAAACTCTCGTGTGTTTCCTGTCCCGGCAAGGAGGAGGAGGACGTTCCATGGTGCTGTCAGTATGGACTCCTGGAAACATAATTACCGGTAGGTGTAATACCTACTTTTGCAAACGTTGACCCACTCATTCATTGGAATCTGAAGATGTCAAAAGACTCACTGAGCGACATTTGATTGCACTTATCCAGGCAACAGAAACAAGAAAAAGCCCCCAGAGAAGATGTTGTGTATGTACCAAGAGATTAATGAGACATGATACCTGCTCCTATTGCCCACCAGCCTTATACCTCAATGACTGCTTTAAAATTTTATACACGGAACCACTTTTTTTAACTGTATTAATTTATACTGTTTTATCATTCAAGCCTATGGTCTATTTAGCGAATGACACATGTGAGTAGAGCTCGCTTAACAATTTCCAGGGTGTATGTTTCCAGAGACACAAACTGGGCACAATATATTGCCACTACAATGGCATATTTGCAATACAATTTTTGCTCTAAAGCATACACTGCGTGCTTGTTTCTGGAAATCATCCATGGAGTGAAAATCATCATAACACCCATAAATGAATTCCTAGAGGGGTGTCATTTCCAAAATGGGGTCACTTCAGTGGCGATTCTACTGTTCTGGCACATAGCAGCTCTGCAAATAGATGAACTACGGTCACCTTAATGACGTCAGTGCTCAGCACTGAAGCTGCGTTCTTCACAGTGTCTCATGGATGCCTGTCTGAATGGTCACATTTTATATGATCGCTCTGCAAAGCATCCAGATGTAGTTGAGTTGGGCTCGTCAAGGGCCAAATGGATTATTGGCGGACAGAGGAGGATTTCTTTGGTTTTTATTTTTCTTTGGATATAAATAAATTTGTAAAAGAGTGTCAGGGAGGTTTTAATATCAAGTAAAGGACTTTACTTTGTGTTTGTCTTTATTACATTTGACTCTTGGAGTTAATAATGGGTGTGTCTTAAAGACTCCATTACTAACCCCTAGGCTTAATGTCAGCTGAGATTACAAAACTGACATCAACCCCAATACTATTAACCCACTTACCATCGCATCAGGGAAGGTAGGAAGAGCGGAGGCTAAGCACCAGAATTGAAGCATCTAATGGATGTGCCATTTCTGGGGCTGCTGAGGGCTGATGTTCTTAGAATGGGAGTGAGCCAAAATCCATGGCTCTTTCCTAGGATATTAATATCTGCTTGCAGCTGCCTGCCTAGCCTTTGCTGGTTATTAATAATAGGGGATACCTCACATCATTTAATGGGGGATGACTCCTTCTTAATAACCAGTAAAGGCTAAGTAGACAGCTGTGAGCTGATATTAATACCCTGGAAGGTCTATGATTATTATTACCCCCTTCTCAGACTATAAACATCAGCCCCCAGCTGCCCGCTTTCTCTCAGCTGGTTAAGAAAAATATGGGAAAAACCACAACATTTTTTTCTTTTATTTATTTAATTATTAGCTAGACAAATGTACAGTAAGCTAAACAGACATATCTCAATGATGTATATTATCTATTTATCTCTGTTTATAAGACTGTTTTATTAGTTAATAAACTAGTGTGAAATGACAGAGAATTACAGTATGTAAAAGCTGATATTAAAACTGCATTGCATAAGGATTGCATACGTATGTCATATGGATGCTAGGTGATGGAAAAACACACAGTTGCATAGCACTCGCATGACATACAGATGCTAAATTAAAAAAAACAACACACGACACCTGCATGACACTCTCCAACTTTTCTGGCTGAGAATCTCAACTACTTTTTATACGCAGATGTGCCTAAATACTGTAATGCCTGCACATGAGGAAAAAGACATAGCTATTCAGAAAAACTATACTATATTTCTAATTGCAGGTATTTGTTAATATTATTAATATTACATCTACTACATATTGGGATAGGATCTTGGAGCTGGGAATACCCCTTTATGACCTCCATTGCTGCAATGTTGGGGTCCTTGTAAAGTTTATGATAAAGAAAAAAGTCAACCAGCTCACCTCCTCCATAAAGTAGTGATAACACTTGGTGCACGTCCTTCTCCTCGATATGACATCCAAGTATTTCCGGCGTATAAGACGACTGGGCGTATAAGACGACCCCCCAACTTTTACAGTCAAAATATGAATTTGTCTTAAAAGTGTGGGGGGGTCTTCTTATACGCCGGGTGTCATCTTATACGCCGGCAAGGTGTTTACCTCCTCATATCAGCGAGGGTCTAGGCGCTGGGGGGCGGCGTTGGCGGCTCCTCTTGTGCAGCCTGGGGGGCTCTGTGCTGGGGACGGCGGCGGAGGCTCCTCTCGTGCAGCCCCCAGGCTCTGTGCTGGGGGATGGCGGCGGCTCCTCTCGTGCAGCCCCCCCAGGCTCTGTGCTGGGGGACGGCGGCGGCTCCTCTCGTGCAGCCCCCCAGGCTCTGTGCTGGGGGATGGCGGCGGCTCCTCTCGTGCAGCCCCCCAGACTCTGTGCTGGGGGACTGCGGCGGCGGCTCCTCTTGTGCAGCCCCCGCAGGCTCTGTGCTGGGGGACTGCGGCGATGGCGGCGGCTCCTCGTGCAGCCCCCCAGGCTCTGTGCTGGGGGACGGCGGCGGTGATTCTTTTCTCAATCCCCGGAGGCCCCGGCAGCTCCATTGCTGCGATGCGGTGGCCTCCGAGAAAATGGCCGCTGAGGGCGGCGCATGCTCAGTTTCAGATCTCGTCTCCCGAGATCTTGAGACGAGATCTGAAGCTGACCATGCAGCGGCCATTTTCCCGGAGGCCATCGCATCGCAGCAATGGAGCTGCCGGGGCCTCCGGGGATTGAGAAAAGAATCACCGCCGCCGTCCCCCAGCACAGAGCCTGGGGGGCTGCACGAGGAGCCGCCGCCATCGCCGCAGTCCCCCAGCACAGAGCCTGCGGGGGCTGCACAAGAGGAGCCGCCGCCACAGTCCCCCAGCGCCTAGACCCTCGTTGATATGAGGTAAACACCTCTGAAACGCCCACTCCCCCCACCGTATAAGACGACCCCCGACTTTGAAGACGATTTTCAGGGGTTAAAAAGTCGTCTTATACGCCGGAAAATACGGTAGGTAATGTTAAAGGTTTACATGCCAGTATCACCCTAACCAGATTCCTTTCTTGGATTTGTGACTTTCAGGATAATTGGGCCAACACATTTCCTCAGTTACACTTAGAAAGCCTATGGCAGGCAATACTTTACTTCACGCTACAAGCAGTCATCCTAAACACACCATTAAATCAATGCGGGTGGGTGAATTGATCTGAACAAGAAGAAACTGTGGTGACATTTTCAAATTAATACATGAATTTAAAAAACACAGACAACGATTAGAGCACAGGGGCTATGACCCCTGGATATTGGATTGAGTGCAAAACATTGCCAGTTCTCATGATAGACATCAATTAATTTACAAGTGCTGCTTGTTTGCAAAACAAAATAACAGTGACAATACAATCACCCTACAGCACAGTAATCAATTTCAAGATATTAACCCTTTCATGCCATGGCCATATTCTGTTTTGGGGTTTCCATTTTTTCCTTGCCTTCTTCCGAGAGCCTTATCTCTTTTATTTTTCCATCCACATAACCGTATGAGGGCTTGTGTTTTGTTCTTTTTTGCGAGAAGAGTTGTACTTTTGAATGACATAATTCATTTTATTATGTGTTACTTTTTTCACAGGAGAATGGTCATGACAAGTATGGAGTTCTTCAGCAGAACCCCGGCTCTCATAATAACCAATCGGCATCGCAGCGATTCTAGTAACTTGGCTTATCTTAATAATGAAACATGAGTTCCTTGCGTGTGTTCAATCCATTTGGATTACATGTATCCAGATTATATATCCAATATGCTTCACAATCACGCAGTCTCCTTTTGATGTTTCTCCACCTCTTGGAGTTGCAAGTATTTGGGGGTTCACCTTGACAGTAAACTCGATTGGAGGTGTCATACAGAAAAGGTTTACAAGAAGGGAATGAGCAGACTGTACTTTCTGCGGAAGCTCAGGTCTTCAATGTGTGCAGTAAAATGCTGGAGATGTTCTACCAGTCCGTTGTAGCAAGCGCCATCTTTTTTGCTATCATTTGCTGGGGCAGTAGTGTGCGAGTAGCTGACGCTAATAAACTCAACAAACTTATCAAGAAGGCAAGCGCAGCTGTTGGCCTCCATCTTGACTCTTTTGAGGAGGTATTGGAGGATAGAATTCAGAAGAAGTGTAGGGCTATAATGAACAATAATACACACCCACTATACGAGCTGTTCTTGAATCAGAAGAGCACATTCAGCAGCCGTCTAATCCTACTAAGGTGCAAGAAGGAGAAATTCAGGAAATCGTTTGTACCTACTGCTATGGGGATGTATAATAATTTCCTAAGGGTGGCAGAAAATAATGACTGATGGCTGGTGTACTAATGTCAATTAACATTGTCTTATATACACCTGAACTACACACTTTTATTTATTATGTAATGTTGGTACACCTGTGCAAGATTTGTGTCCTAATATTTTATGTACTGCTGTTTGTATTGCTGCTGTAATACTGTAATTTCCCCCTGGGATCAATAAAGTGTATCGTATCGTATTCCAAACACATGAAGTGACAATGTCTCGCGGTTATTCTGGTGAATGGAATGCTAAGATGCATGAGAAATCACACAATTAGTATTAGATGTATAGATGTAGTCAAATGTTCAGAGATGAGTTTTTTTAATTTATACGAGGTGCAACCCACACACATTTTATCACACAAAGAACATTTGATAATGTATACCACATTTTCACTGTTACTATTAACCCCTTCACCCTAAGTCTGTTTTCACCTTCATGACCAGGCCAAATTTTACAATTCTGACCTCTTTTAATTTATGAGGTAAAAACTCTGGAACGCTTCAACGTATCCCACTGATTCTGAGACTTGTTTTTGTAACATACTGTAATTCATGATAGTCGTAAAATTTCTTCGATATGACTTGAGTTTGTGTAAAAAAAAAACTCAAAATTTGGTGAAAATATAGTAATTTTCAAACTTTTAATTCTGACCTAAAAATGAGATGACAAAACAGTAAATGAATAACATTTCCTACATATCTACTTTACAAAAGCAACACTTTTTAAACTTTTTTTTTTTGTTAAGAAGTTATAAACAATTTCTCATTTTTCCAACAAAATTTACAGAACCATTTTTTGTAGGGACCAAATAACATTTGAAATGACTTTGAGGGGTGCATATGACAGAAAATACCCAAAAGTGACACCATTCTAAAAACTGCACCCATCAAGGTGCTCAAAACCATATTCAAGAAGTTTATTAACCCTTCAGATGTTTCACAGGAACTGAAGCAATGTGGAAGGAAAAAATGAACATTTAACTTTACTCACAAAATTTTTATTTTCGACCCAATTTTTTTAATTTCACAATTGTGACAGGAAAAATGGAACCCACAATTTGTAGTGAAATTTCCCCTGAACATGCCGATACACAATATGTGGCGAAAACTACTGTTTGGGTGCATGGAAGGGCTCGTAAGGGAAGGAATGCCATTTAACTTTTTGAATGCAAAATTTGCTGGAGTCATTAGCAGACGCCCTATTGCGTTTGGAGAGCCCCTTATGTGTTTTAAACAGTAGAAACCCCACACAAGTGACCCCATTTTGGAAGCTGGACCCATGAAGGAACTTATCTAGATGTGTGGTGAGCACTTTGAACCCAAAAGTGCTTCACAAAAGTTTATAACATAGTTGTGAAAATAAAAAATTTAAATTTTTCCAGAAAAATTATATTTAAGCCCCAAATTTTTTATTTTCACAAGAGTAAGAGGAGAAATTGTACCACAAAAGTTATTGTGCAATTTCTGCTGAGTACACTCATACCCCATATTTGGGGAAAAACCACTGTTTGGGTGCATGGCAGGGCTCAGAAGGGAAGAAGCACCATTTGACTTTTTGAACGAAAAATTGTCTGGAATTGAGAGAGAACAGCATATTGTATTTGGAGAGACCCTGATGTGCCTAAACAGTGGAAACCTCCACAAGTGACCCCATTTTGGAAACTAGACCCATCATGGAACTTATCAAGTTGTGTGGTGAGCACTTTGAACCCACAAGTGCTTTACAAAAGTTTATAACATAAAGGCATGAAAATAAAAAATCTAATTTTTCCACAAAAATGATTTTTGGCCCCAATGTTTTAACTTTTAGAATGGTAACAGGATAAATTGGACCCCAAAAGTTGTTGTGCAATTTCTCCTGAGTACACTGATACCCCATAGGTGGAGAAAAACCACTGTTTTGGCACACGGCAGAGCTTGGAAGGGAAGGAGCACTGTTTGATTTTTTGTAACCAAAATTGGCTGAAATTGAGAGCTGAGGACATGTCATGTTTGCAGAGCCCCTGATGTGCCTAAACAGTGAAACCTCCTCACATGTGACCCCATTTTGGAAACTAGACCCCTCAAGGAATTTTATTTAGATATGTATTGAGCACCGTGAACCCCAAGTGCCTCACAGAAAATTATAACATTGAGTTGTAAAAATGGAAAAAATCACATTCTCAACAAAAATGATTATTTTCCTCCAATTTTTTTATTTTCACAGTGATAACAGAAGAAAAAGGACCTCAAAATTTGTTGTGTAATTTCTCATGAGCACGCTGATATCTCATGTGTGGGAGAAAACCACTGTTTGGGCGCACTGCAGGGCTCGTAAGGGAAGGAGCACTGTTTGACTTTTTGAAACCAAAATTGGCTGAAATTGATAGCGGACATCATGTCACTTTTGCAGAGTCCCTGATGTGCTTAAACAGTAAAACTTCCCCACATATGACCACATGTGACCCCATTTTGGAAACTATACCCCTCCAAGGAATTTATTTAGATATGTGGTGAGCACCGTGAACCTCCAACTGCCTCACAGAAAATTATAACGTTGAATCATAAAAATAAAAAAATCAATTTTTTTCTACAAAAATGATCTTTTAGCCCCAAGTTTTATTTTCACAAGGGTAACAGGAGACAATGGATCCCAAAATGTGTTGTGCAATTTCTCATGAGTACGCTGATTCCTCAGATATGGGACAACACCACTGTTTGGGCTCGCCTCAGGGCTCGGAAGGGAAGAAGTGGCGTTTTGGAATGCAGACTTTGATGAAATAGCCTGCGGGCGTTATGTCGTATTTTCAGAGCCCCTGATGTGCCTAAACAGTGGAAAACCCCCACAAGTTACCCCATTTTGGAATCTAGACCTCCCAAAAGAATTTATTTAGATATGTGGTGAGCACTGTGAACCTCCAAGTGCCTCAAAGAAAATTATAACGTTGAGTCACAAAAATCACATTATGTCCACGAAAATGATTATTTAGCCCCAAAATTTGTTATTTTCACCAGGGTAACAGGAGAATATGGACCCCAAAATGTGTTGTGATACCTAATATGTGGGAGAAAACCACTGTTTGGATACACGCCAGAGCGCGGAAGGGAAGGAATGACATTTTGGAAAGTAGACTTTGATGGGATAGTCTGTAGTTCTCATGTCGCGTTTGCAGAGCCCTTGATGTGCCTAAACAGTGGAAATGACCCAAAAGTGTCCCCATTTTGGAAATGATATACTGTTTCCTGGTATGTGAATTTTATAATGTAATGGCATACAAAAGTTTTGTGGAGTGGATCAGGTTGGTATACTTGAGTAGTGTAGAGTTCGTCAGGTTGGCATATGTGAGTAGTGTAAGTCAGAAATAAATTTAGTAGTCCATGGATGTGTGGTGCAGTTTAAAGCCTTCGTTTATACACAGGCCAGGTTTGTCGGCAGGTGTCACATTGATAAGCGGTGTCCTTGCGTATTCCCTTAACACACTTGGCACCTCTTTTGCAATTTCATTTTTTTTGAGCTTTGAGGGACCTCAGCAGGTAAATGTTGGCCTGGTACGATACGAGCACTTTCAGTTCTAGAAGTACTAGGGTCTGCTCCTTCCTGATCTCCAAAGATTAGGGCCTTTATCACTATCTCCTGGATCTGAAGGTACCATATACCCATCTGGCCTGCACATCGTGATAGCACAAAAACATTGTGCATTGACATCTGTACGATGTGCACGCCCAGCTTCTTGTACCACACCTTGATTTTTCTCATGGCACTGTATGGCAGGAGGACTTGATCAAAGAGATCAACTCCTCCATGTTCTTATTATACCCCAGGGAAAACCCGAGCAACGAGTATACTCGCTCATCCCTATTGATGACTGATGTGCACCGGTGATCAGTGCTCGACAGCTGTAGTATGCACGGATGATTTTTTTCCTATCACCCATAATAGCACCAACGACAGACGGGATCCCCCCTTCAAAGACAGGAAACCTTTAAGATAAAAAGGGTGGATCCTCTCTCCACATCAGTGGTTTCCTGTCCTTGACGGGCGGAGCCTGTACCTGTATGGCGACATCGCAAGAAGAAAGAAGATCCTAGTCCTGGGCTGGTCGGCGGCAGCAGGGCACCGACACTGTTTCGGCCAGTGCCAATGATGCTGGAAGCGCCGCGGGGGGGGGCCCAATGGAGTCTTGACAGTCGGTTGGGCAGGAGCCTTCGGCACCATCACCGCATGGTAGCTGGCAGTCCTGCGTCCCGGCATGGTATCAGAGCGTGGCCGGTAACAGGAAGTCATGCTATGATGACGCGGCCGGGACCTTTGCACGTGAGAAACACTTCCGGGGGCGGTACAGGAAGCTGCAGGAGACGTCGGTGGGCAGATCCCCTATGGGTATAGTTCTTAAGTGTAGATCGCTGGCCAGGCATGGGCACCGGTGCAACGATGGAGGCACAGCAGGTCTCTCCACAGCGCCAGCAGCAGAGCCTGCAACCACAGCAGCATTGAGAGCCAGAGCAGCCGCAGCGACTCCGACGCCAGCCTCACTAGGATGGGAGTTCCGGATGATCCAGCGGGACACGCAGGTCCAAGGATTCCAGGACAAGTCGGTGCAGCTTTCCAGGATGGGAGATTCCGCGGTCCCTAAAGGAGACCTTTCGGATGACATCCTGCCTTCTGTTCCTGTACCCTTTAATTCTGAATGGTGAGTGAGCTACGAGAATGCCATTTTAATAATGTAAATCTCTCTCTCTCTCTCACTCCTTCTCTTTCTGACCTCCTGATAGGAGCCCCCTAAAAAGAGTTCAGGAAAGTCAAAGCACAGAGTTTGTGCTCTATGTGGACAGGATCTGGACAGTGCATGGCCCAAAAAATTGTGCCAGCTGTGTATCAATGACACGGTGGCTAAGGAAACCCCTGACTTTTTTTCCTTTCAGAGGAACCATCAAGAAGGGATAGGGCCGAAGTATCTCCTTCAACGTCAATGTCATCTGACGAGGGAGTTCTGCGGGATTCTTCAGAATCCTCTTCATCAGAAGCTGACTCGGCCTTGGGTTATTGCTTCTCCCTGGAGGAGGTGGACAATTTAGTGAAGGCGGTAAGGTCCACAATGGGGCTGGTGGACCAGAGGCCTAAGAAATCTATCCAGGACGTTATGTTTGGCACCTTGGATAAGAAAAAGCAGAAAGTGTTTCCTATGAATGAGAAATTGCAGAATCTCATCAGCAGAGAGTGGGAGAAACTGGATTGGAAGTGCCCCCTACCATCCTCCTTCAAGAGAAAGTACCCCTTTGAGGAGGAGGCCTCCTCGTCCTGGAGTAAAGCTCCCAAGTTGGATGTTGCCATATCTAAGGTCTCAAAAACCTCATCCCTCCCCTTTAGGACTCAAGATTATTAAAGGACCCACTTGATAGGAAGGTTGATACCTTTCTTAAGGCTATACGTGAGTCGTTTGCAGAGGCATTGAGACCAGCCATCAAAGCAATTTGCACAGTGAGGTCGCTCATGGTCTGGTTGAGCATGTTGGAGGATCAGCTGAGTGATGGTTCATCCAGTGAGGCCATTAGAGCTACGCTTCCAATGATCAGGGGAGCCGCAGTCTTCTTAGCAGATGCATCAGCCGACTCAGCTAGGCTGGCTGCCAGATCAGCCGCACTATCTAACGCGGGCCGGAGAGCGGTCTGGTTGAAAAGATGCCCAGGGAATGTGCAGGCGAAAGAGAAACTATGTTCTCTCCCCTGTGAGGGTCAATATTTATTCGGTACAGCTTAAGACATCCTGGAAAAGGCAGCAGCTAAGAAAAAGGAGTTCCTGAAGCCTCCCTTCTCTTCCTTCAGTCAGTCCTTTCTGGGGAAGAGATACAACCAAAAGAGAACATCCTCGGAGCAGAGGAGACGGGACGACGGACCGAAAAATTCCAAGGGATTCCTGTTCGATACCCCTTCTCAAAGTGGGCAAAGGTCCTCCAAATGACTCTTTCCCAGGTGGGAGGAAGGTTCTACTTCTTCCTACAAGCCTGGGAGAAAATATTATCTAGTCCTTGGATTCTTAACTGGTGGGGGCAGGCTTGAGATTGGAGTTCGGGAGGTATCCCCCAGACAGATCGTCCATCTCAGAGCAGATAGCACTGGAGTCAGAGGTTTTGTGCCTCTTGAGGAAGAACGTTCTGCAGGATGTTCCAGAGGGAGAAGAAGGGAAGGGGTTCTACTCTCCCCTGTTTCTCATAAAGAAGCTGGATGGCTCATACAGGACGATCTTCAATTTGAAAGGCCTGAACAAGTTTTTGAGATTCCAAAGTTCAAAATGGAATCAATAAAATCAGCAATTCAGCTGCTCTTTCCAGATTGCTATATGGCCTTCCTAGACCTGAAGGATGTGTATTACCACGTGCCAATACATACAGCGTTCAAGAAATATCTCAGGGTGGCGGTGCCAATGGGGGACACCGTAAGACACCTCCAGTACAAGGCACTTCCCTTTGACCTAGCAGTGGCCCCTCGGGTTTTCACAAAGCTGGTAGCAGAAGTGACTGCCCATCACAGAGAAAGAGACAGACTAGCCATCTCATATTTGGACGATTTCCTGAAAGTAGGCCGTTCCTTCACTCACAATGAAGTGGAGAATATCGCCACCATCTTAAAAAACTTAGGTGGGTGTTTGAACCTGGAGAAGTCAAGGTTATGGCCACAAAAGATGCAAATCTTTTTGGGACTTTTGCTCGACTCTTGCCGGCAGGAATGTCGTCTGCCAGAGCAAAAGAAAGAAAAGCTGTTCAGTCTCATCTCCAGGTCAATTCAAAATCCAGTGTTGACCCTCAGAAGTGCTATGTCCCTCTTGGGCTCCCTAACCTCATGTATTCTGGCAGTGAAGTAAGCCCAGATCCACTCAAGAGAGTTGCAATGGTTTGTAATAGAAAGCCAGCAGTCATTGCAGGGGTATCTGGAGGTATTCTCTCTGCTGGTGGTTGGACATAAACAGCCACAACTAAACAGCCTGGACTGAGAATTTTAGACAGAATGATATCCTCACATAACAGTGGCAAATATTTCAATACATTCTTTTTTTATTTCATTAAATTGGAGACTAAGGGAAAGGACTGGCTTATCGCCCCAAGACTAGTCATGTCTCGCCGTACACGTAATTAAATCTGTACTTTTTTTTATTACGGACAATATTTCTAACCCTTGTAATAGCCAAAGGTGAATAATCCCTCCTCTTTAGTTTCTTATCGCAATCCAGCAGCTTATCCTCAACTTTATTAATATTGCAACAATTGCGTTTAAAGGGAACCTGTCACCCTACCCAGGGCATATTACACAATGTTCCAAATTATTATGCAAATGATATTTTTCTATGATTTTCCTAAGTGGTCGGTGCAAATGACAGTCAGTCTAATAAAAGTCATCACCTGTTAGAGTATACATCGAATTTTATTGAAGAAACCTCTCAATGATAACAATATAATCTCCAAAATGAATAAAAACTCAAAATGCACTGTTCCAAATTATTAGGCACAGTAGAATTTCTAAACATTTGATCTGTTTTAAAGAACTGAAAATGCTCATTTGTGGAATTTGCAGCATTAGGAGGTCACATTCACTAAACAAAAAAGCTATTTAACTCCAAAACAACCTAACAGGCCAAGTTACATGTTAACATAGGAACCCTTCTTTGATATCACCTTCACAATTCTTGCATCCATTGAACGTGTGAGTTTTTGGAGAGTTTCTGCTTGTATTTCTTTGCATGAAGTCAGAATAGCCTCCCAGAGCTGCTGTTTTGATGTGAACTGCCTCCCGCCCTCATAGATCTTTTGCTTGATGATACTCCAAAGGTTCTCTATAGGGTTGAGGTCAGGGGAAGATGGTGGCCACACCATAAGTTTATCTTCTTTTATGCCCATTGCAGCCAATGACTCAGAGGTATTCTTTGCAGCATGAGATGGTGCATTGTCATGCATGAAGATGATTTTGGTCCTGAAGGCACGTTTCTGCTTTTTATACCATGGAAGAAAGTTGTCAGTCAGAAACTCTATATACTTTGCAGAGGTCATTTTCACACCTTTAGGAACCCTAACAGCTGTTTCCCCATGATTTCGGCCCAAAACATGGCGACTCCAGCTCCTTGCTGACGTCACAGCCTTGTTGGGACATGGTGGCCATCCACCAACCATCCACTACTCTATCCATCTGGACCATCCAGGGTTGCTCAACACTCATCAGTAAACAAGACTGTTTGAAAATTAGTCTTCATGTATGTCTGGACCCACTACAACCGTTTCTGCTTGTGAGCACTGTTTACGGGTGGCCGAAAAGTAGATTTATGCACCACAGCAAGCCTTTGAAGGATCTTACACTTTGAGGTTCGAGGGACTCCAGAGGCACCAGCAGCTTCAAATATCTGTTTGCTGGTTTGTAATGGCTTTGTAGCAGCTGCTCTCTTAATCCGATGAACTTGCATGGCAGAAACCTTCCTCATTCTGCCTTTATCAGCACGAACACATCTGTGCTCAGAATCAACCACAAATCTCTTAACAGTACGATGTTCACGCTTAAGTTTTCGGGAAATATCTAATGTTTTCATCCCTTGACCAAGGCATTGCCCTATTTGATGCTTTTTAGCAGCAGAGAGATCCTTTTTCCTTCCCATGTTACTTGAAAACTCTGGCTTCTTAATAGTGTGGAACATCCAGTTTTCCTTTTATTGGGCTCACATGGCAAACTAATTATCACAGGTATCTGAGATTGATTTCAGTGATCCAAAGAACCCTGAGACACAATACCATCAATGGGTTTCATTTACAAAAAAAAAAAAAAACGCTATGACACTTAAAACCAATTTGCATAATAATTTGGAACATAGTGTAAAGTAAAAGAGCTACTTTCAGCAGCACTAAGGCTGCATTCTGTGAAGGTGGCTCAAATGTTTCTTATCACTAGGATCGTTGAAATAATAACTTTTATAATTTTCCCGCCATACCTCAATTGAGTCAGGGAGGTATGTATTCTTCCGCTGACTTGTTTCCGGCCTCCGCCTCCTCTCTTTCTTGTGATGTCGCCGGTGCCTGTGCTGTGCAATCAGTTCTTGGGCGTGTGCAGTGCGCGCTGCCTGGTAACTTACATCAGGTGATTTAAGGTTATCGCGCCTGCGTGTAGCGAAGGCCACAGATCCCGCCCCGCAGTGTGTTTATGATGCATTCACACTGCGGGGTTGGGAATCTGGCGCCTGCGCGGTGAGGATCTCTGCGCCTGTCCTCATCTCCCTCCAACTCTTTCCTCCACCTCTTTCCTCACTGCGCAGGCGCCAAATTCCCAGGCCCGCAGTGAGAATACATCATAAACACAGTAACTAAATATTCCACACTGTATATATATTTGTATGTACCTGAATGCTGCTATATATATTGTTGTGTAGTGTAATATATTCATGTGTAATGTTTATATGTAGATAGGGAAAGTGCTGTTATCTGATTAGACGCTAGAGGGGGATAGTGTAGGATAAAAACTTAGTATAGGAATTAGTTAAACTAGGAGGAGCCAACTGCGGGTAAGCCGGGAAGATTTCCTGTAGTGAGTCAGTAGGGCCTGAGAGCCCGGACAGGGCAGGCAGCCCCATAATGTTGAAGCACTGAGCACAGTCGTCCAGGGCCTGAGGGCCAAAGGTCACAGATGTGAGAATGCAGGGCAGCTCCAGTATGTGGCAGCTAACTTCATGGGCTGGTGCCCTTTTGTCTGGGGCAAAACAGACAGGGGAACTCCTGAATTTAGTTAGGCTGGCCAAAAGGATCGCTGTGGTACTGGATGACTCGGTACGACCCTGAGACATTCTGGAAGAAGTGAGGGAAAGCACAGGGCAAGAAAGGAATGTACTCTGAGGTGATCCCTGTGATGCAACTGTCTGAACTGGACATTCTGAGAATGGAAACAAGTAAACTCATTTTTGTTAAGTTGGAACTGGACTCTGTCTCTCTTTGTCTGAATCTGCCAGAAAGCGGTCCTCAGCAGCTCAGAGGGGATTCGGATGGGACCGAGAGCAGGACGCCAGGTAAAGATCAAAGGGGACTTTGTGTGTCTGTGGGGGGAGACCAGGGCATGATTGAGCAACCGTTGTCAGCCATGACTACGGCCCTGGCTCCCCTACACAGCCACGACACATGCAGCTGCGGCGCCGATCGGCTGTTCAGCTGGCGCGATCCAGGATGCCGGGTTCCCTCTGCAGCTTAGTTGGTAAGCGCCATAGCTTGCCGAATAAATGGGAACCCGAACAAATTCGCTCCACTCTACTCGCCTCCCTTAAAAGTGCAATAAAATGCAATCAAAGCCTTATATGTACTCCAATATCAATTAAGAATATCTCCTCAACGTGCATAAAACAAACCCTCACACAGCTCAATTGACAGAAAAATTACAGGTCTCAGAAAGTTCCCACACAAACTATTTTTTTTAACAAATTTCATATTTTTTATCATTAAAATAATAGTAAAAAACCCCACTATATAAGTTTGGTATCACTGTAACAAAACAGATCTTATGTATCATATTTTCAGGTCATTTTTATTGCATATTGAGCACCGTGAAAACAACACACACCAGAAAATACCAGAATGGTTGTTTTTTTTCACCATTTCACTGCAATTTTAACTTTTTCTCTGTTTTCCAGTACATTGGATAGTAAAATTAATCTTATCATTCAAAACTGCAACTTGTCCTGCAAAAAAAAAACCTCAAAAACAAGCCTTCATATGTCTGTCGTTGGAAAAATACTAAAAAAGCTATGACCATTGAATGGAGGAAAGGAAAAAATGAAAGCGCAAAAATGAAAAAAATTCATTATTAGGGCAGGTGCATATGAGTGCATTGTCAGTCTGAATACAATCCAACAAAAAAAATCGGATAACACTCAGACTAATATTAGTCTGACAGAATGGAGAAGATGGAGAAATTGTTTTCCTCCACCATCTCCTCTTTCCAAAGAGAAATCTTCATGAGTAACCCTATACCTGACTCAGAGAAAATATACAATTGGATAAAATATGTCGATGACATTTGGTTGATTTGGGAAGGTCCTGTATCTGAATTACAAAAATTCATGAATACTTTGAGCAACAACTTACTAAATATTAAACTTACTTTCAAGTATGGAAAAAGTTTGGATTTCTTAGATTTAAATAGTCAGCCTAATGGCTACTTAACTACTAAGGTTTTCAAGAAACCTACAGCTACGAATTCCTTTCTGTTCACTGATTTGTTGCATCCCAGGGCCAACATCCACGGAATCCCAACTAGAAAGTTCCTGAGAATCATAAGTATCTGTTTGGATGAGTAGTCCTTTGAAGTACAAGCAAACGCTTTATCGTGCCTCTTTGAGGAAAAATGTTACAGCTACGCCTGTGACTGCAATGCACTCCTGGAGCCTCAATATGTTTCTTTGCGCATCCTGGGGGACACATAGCGACCCTCACATATGACCCCGGTCACTGCCTCACAGTAGCTAATCACTGGTTTCACAATTGCTAGGTAATTGTTGATACCTTAATTGATTATCTATGCTGCATCTATGCTCTATATATTTTCATACACTATGGGATAAAGTTTGCTACAATGGGGAAATAAATGTTTGCTAGACTGCCGATTTTGAAAGTTTTCCCACCTGCAAAGAATAGAGAGTTCTGTAATTTTTATTGTTGGTACACTTCAACTGCATGAGACAGAATCTAAAAAAAATTCCAGAACATCACATTTTATGATTTTTGCATAATTAATTTGTATTTTATTACATGAAATAAGTATTTGATACAATGGAAAAAGATAACTTAACATTTGGTACAAAAACCTTTGTTCGCAATTACAGAGGTCAGTCGTTTCCTGTAGCTCTTGACCAAGTTTGCACACACTGCAGCAGGGATTTTGGCCCACTACTCCATACAGATCTTCTCCAGATCTTTCAGGTTTCGGGGCTGTCACTGGGCAACACTGAGTTTCAGCTCCCTCCAAAGATTTTCTATTAGGTTCAGATCTGGAGACTGGCTAGGACACTCCAGGACCTTTAAATGCTTCTTACGGAGCCACTCCTTAGTTGCCCTGGCTGTGTGTTTCGGGTCATTGTCATGCTGGAAGGTCCAGTCATGACCCATCTTGCTCTTAGTGACCCCATCCATCCTCCTTTCAATATGGTACAGTCATCTGGTCCCCTTTGCAGAAAAGCACTCCAAAAGTATGATGTTTCACCCACCATGCTTCATGGTTGGGACGGTGTTCTTGGGGTTGTACTCATCCTTTTTTCTTCCTCCAAACACGGCGAGTAGAGTTGATACCATAAAGTTCTATTTTGTTCTCATCTCACCACATGACCTTCTCCCATGCCTCCACTGGATCATCCAAATGACACTGGACAAGTGCTGGCGTAAGCAGGGGGACCTTGCATGCTCTGCAGGATTTTAATCCATGACTGCTTAGTGTGTTACTAACAGTAATGTTTGAGACTGTGGTCCCAGATCTCTTCAGGGAATTGACCAGGTCCTCACGTGTAGTTCTGGACTGATTCATGAATTTTCTCAGAATCATCCTTACCCATGAGACAAGATCTTGCATAGAGTCCCACACCGAGGAAGACTTACAGTTAATCCTTGTTTTATAGGTGTTTTTAATTTGTGTGTAAATTTTTAATATACTAACTTAATAAAATTTGGGTTTTATGAATTCATAGATCTCTTCTTTTTCTGTGATTATATAAATCACATTATGTTTGATATATTGTATATCTAATAAACTTATATACCTTTTTCTTTGGATTTTGCATTCACTTAGTTTGTTCTTAGTACCTGTATTATTTTCCTTGGAACAAGATTTACTGTACATTTGCTAGTAGAAGTGGTTTAGCTATTTTTTATGGACATTGAATGTAGTGAGTAAAATAATATTTGTCTCTGACTGATGTCAGATTTTTTCACAGACAGCACTCGGACTGAGACTACTGTCATGTGAACATAACTTTTTCTCCTATGTTCCTTTAAAATAACATTGGAAGTGTTCTACCTTCCAAACCTCATACTCTGCATGCAGTTCCTAAATCAGTTTTCAGTTTCTTTAGTGGCATACTTTAAAAAACTGTAGGTGTCCGCTTGAAATTGTGCTTTTAAATCCCTCTTTCTATGTTTTTATAATACTGAAGTTTATCTGGGGATAATCCCTAACTACATCCATATAGAAAATTACTTCTATTCATGACCGATGAATAGAAGCAATTCTAAGCAACCTTCCCTTTGTGTAATCTCGATTGCCTATCCCTAGCTCCTGTATAAATGACACAAAATGTCAGTTTTTACCCTAGAAATTCAGTAGGAGGTATATATCTATACATTCTGAAGACATAGTCTTATAGTACCATAAAGGCAGCAGAGATGCTTACAGTGGGTATGGAAAGTATTCAGACCCCTTTAAATTTTTCACTCTTTGTTTCATTGCAGCAATTTGGTATATTCAAAAAGTTCATTTTTTCTCATTAATGTACACTCTGCACCCCATCTTGACTGAAAAAAACAAGAAATGCAGAAATGTTTGCAAATTTATTAAAAAGAAAAACTGAAATATCCATGGTCATAAGTATTAAGACTCTTTTCTCAGACACTCATATTTAAGTCACATGCTGTCCATTTCCTTGTGATCCTCCTTGAGATGGTTCTACTCCTTCATTCGAGTCCAACTGTGTTTAATTAAACTGATAGAACTTGATTTGTTAAGGCACATACAGTTATATGAAAAAGTTTGGGCACCCCTATTAATCTTAAGCTTAATGTTTTATAAAAATTGGTGTTTTTGCAACAGCTATTTCAGTTTGATATATCGAATAACTATTGGACACAGTAATGTTTCTGCCTTGAAATGAGGTTTATTGTACTAACAGAAAATGTGCAATCTGCATCCAAACAAAATTTGACAGGTGCATAAGTATGGGCACCTCACCAGTAAAGTGATATTAACATTTAGTAGATCCTCCTTTTGCAAAAATAACAGCCTCTAGTCGCTTCCTGTAGCTTTTAATGAGTTCCTGGATCCTGGATGAAGGTATTTTTGACCATTCCTCTTTACAAAACAATTCCAGTTCAGTTAAGTTTGATGGTCGCCGAGCATGGACAGCCCTCTTCAAATGATCCCACAGATGTTCAATGATATTCAGGTCTGGGGACTGGGATGGCCATTCCAGAACATTGTAATTGTTCCTGTGCATGAATGCCTGAGTAGATTTGGAGCGGTGTTTTGGATCATTGTCTTGCTGAAAGATCCATCCCCTGCGTAACTTCAACTTTGTCACTGATCCTTGAACATTATTGTCAAGAATCTGCTGATACTGAGTGAAATCCATGCGTCCCTCAACTTTAACAAGATTCCCGGTGTCGGCATTGGCCACACAGCCCCAAAGCATGATGGAACCTCCACCAAATTTTACTGTGGGTAGCAAGTGTTTTTCTTGGAATGCTTTGTTTTTTTGATGCCATGCATAATGTCTTTTTGTATGACCAAACAACTCAATATTGGTTTCATCAGTCCACAGGACCTTCTTCCAAAAAGAAATTGGCTTCTCCAAATGTGCTTTTCCATACCTCAGCCGACTCTGTTTGTGGCGTGCTTGTAGAAACGGCTTCTTTCGCATCACTCTCCCATACAGCTTCTCCTTGTGCAATGTGCGTTGTATAGTTGACCGATGAACAGTGACACCATCTGCAGCAAGTTGATGCTGCAGCTCTCTGGAGGTGGTCTGAGGATTGTCCTTGACTGATCTCACCATTCTTCTTCTCTGCCTTTCTGATGTTTTTCTTGGCCTGCCACTTCTGGCCTTAACAAGAACTGCCCCTGTGTTCTTCCATTTCCTTACTATGTTCCTCACAGTGGAAACTGACAGGTTAAATCTCTGAGACAGCTTTTTGTATCCCTCCCCTGAACAACTATGTTGAATAATCTTTGTTTTCAGATCATTTGACAGTTGTTTTGAGGAGCCCATGATGCTACTCTTCAGAGGAGATTCAAACAGGAGAACAACTTTCAATTGGCCACTTTAAGTAGCTTTTCTCATGATTGTATACACCTGGCTATGAAGTTCAAAGCTCAATGAGGTTACAAAACCAAACAAAGTGCTTTAGTAAGTCAGTAAAAAGTAGGTAGGAGTATTTAAAACAAGAAAATGACAAGGGTGCCCATACTTATGCACCTGTCAAATTTTGTTTGAATGCAGATTGCACATTTTCTGTTAGTACAATAAACCTCATTTCAAGGCAGAAACATTACTGTGTCCAATAGTTATTAGATATATCAAACTGAAATAGCTGTTGCAAAAACACCAATTTTTATCATACATTAAGCTTAAGATTAATAGGGGTGCCCAAACTTTTTCATATAACTGTCCCTATCTATATGTCTATATAAGACCTCACAGCTCACAGTGCATGTCAGACCAAATGAGAATCATGAGGTCAAAGGTACTGACTAAGGATCTCAGAGACAGAATTGTGGCATGGCACACATCTGGCCAATGTTACAAAAGAATTTCTGCAGTACTCAAGGTTCCTAAGAGCACAGTGGCCTCCATAATCCTTAAATGGAAGAAGTTTGGGACCACCAGAAGTCTTCCAAGACCTGGCTGTCCAGCCAAACTGAGCAATCATGGGAGAAGAGCCTTGGTGAGAGAGGTAAAGAAGTACCCTAAGATCACTATTGCTGAGCTCCACAGATGCAGTAGGGAGATGGGAGAAAGTTCCACAAAGTCAACTATCACTGCAGCCCTCCACCAGTCGGGCTTTTATGACAGAGTGGCCCAACGGAAGCCTCTCCTCAGTGCCAGACACATATGAAACCCCGCATAGAGTTTTCTTAAAAAAAAAAACACATGAAGGACTCCCAGACTAAGAGAAATAAGATTCTCTGGTCTGATGAGACGAAGAAAGAACTTTTTGGTGATAATTCTAAAAGGTATGTGTGGTGAAAACCAGGCACTGCTCATCACCTGCCCAATACAATCCCAACAGTGAAACATGGTGGTGGCAGCATCATGCTATGGGGGTGTTTTCAGCTGCAGGGACAGGACAACTGGCTGCAATTGAAGGAAACATGAATGCGGGCAAGTACAGAGATATCCTGGATGAAAACCTCTTCCAGAGTGCTCTGGACCTCAGACTTGGTTGAAGGTTCACCTTCCAACTAGACAATGACCCTAAGCACACAGCTAAAATAACAAAGGTGTGGCTTCAGAACAACTCTGTGACCATTCTTGACTGGCCCAGCCAGAGCCCTGCCTAAACCCAATTAAGCATCTCTGGAGAGACCTGAAAATGGCTGTCCACCAACATTCACTGTTATGTTTCGGTAGCTGAGGAGGACAGGAACAACAGCAGGGCAGCCGAACACCTGAGATGTTGGTAACTGATGGGTTGCAGATTCCTAAACTAATGACACAACTAGAGGTAGCCGTGGAGCGTTCCTACGTTGATCCTAGACGCCTCGTCACAGCCTGAGAGATAACTATACCTAAAGGCAGAAAGATGAAAGCTATCTGCCCCGGAGCAGATCCCCAAAGAAAATAGGAAGCCCCCAAACATATAATGACGGTTAGACAAGATGAAAATACAAACATAGGCAGAAAATAGACTGAGCAAATGCTGGGGCCACAAGCTGACTAAATAGGATAGGATAGGAGAGATTACTTTCTGCAAACCAGAAAACCCTCCAAAAATCCAACAATTCTGATTACAAAAATACTGAGATCACACGATCTCGCCACCCACTAAATCAGGTCTCAGTGTGAACAAAAACCAAGCCGCAGCCGCTGAAAAAACAGGAAAGAGCAAATAAGCAAATAACAGTGGCTGCAGATAAACTGTGAGGAGCTCAGGCCCCAGGAGGGGACCTGGCTGACCTCCACAAAAGTGCAGAAAACAACGCAAAAAGCAAGCACAAAAAGAAAAGCAAAAAATATCTTATCTGAAAGCAGGAGATGCAGGCAAGACTCCAGCAAACTTCCTAATGAACCAGGAACCACAATTGAGACAAGAACAATTGATCACCGGCAACCATCATGGGAGGGAACCTCCTTTATATCAGACCAGTCAGTGAACCCAGATTGCCACTCCTCGCTGAAAGGTTCAGTACTGTCTGTAACCACCAGAGGGAGCCTCTGCTCAGAAACCAACTCTAACACATTCACAACAGTACCCCCCCTTGAGGAAGGGTCATCGAACCCTCACTTGTGCAACCAGGCCGATCAGGATGAGCTCGGTGATAGGCACGGATCAGTCTCCTAGCATGGATGTCCGAAGCAAACACCCAAGAATTGTCCTCCTGACCATAACCTCTCCACTTAACCAAATACTGGAGTTTCTGTCTAGAAAAACGAGAATCCAATATTTTCTCAACCACATACTCCAGATTCCCTCAACCAAAACAGGGTCAGGAGGCACAGCAGCAGGAACCACTGGCTCGACAAACCTCTTCAATAAGGACTTGTGGAACACGTTATGGATCTTAAATGTCCCTGGAAGAAGCAAACGGAAGGAAACAGGATTAAGAATCTCCATGATCTTATAAGGTCCAATGAACCTGGGCTTAAACTTTGGAGATGCAACCCTCATAGGGATATTTCTTGAGGACAACCAAACCAAGTCCCCCACTTTAAACCGAGGACCATCAGTACTATGCCGTTGGCAAACCGTTGGGCCTTCTCCTGAGAGAGAGACAACCTCTCCACTACCTGGTCCCAAATCTGCTGCATTCGCTCCACAACAGAGTCAACACCCGGACAGACAGAAGCCTCTGCCTGTCCCAAAGAAAATCGAGGGTGAAACCCAAAATTGCAGAAAAATGGAGACATCAAGGTGGCAGAGCTAGCCCTATTATTAAGAGCAAACTCAGCCAAAGGCAAAAAAGAAACCCAGTCATCTTGATCAGCAGACACAAAGCATCTCAAATAAGTCTCCAAGGTCTGGTTTGTTCTCTCGGTTTGTCCATTGGTCTGAGGATGAAAAGCAGAGGAAAAAGATAATTGAACACAAAGTTTAGAACAAAATGTCATCCAAAATCTGGAAACAACTCCTCTGTCAGACACAATGTTCTCCGGAATGCCATGTAACCGAACCACGTGCTGAAGGAACAAAGGAACCAATTCGGAGGAGGAAGGTAACTTAGGTAATGGCACAAGATGTATCATCTTGGAAAACCTATCACAGATTACCCAGATAACGGTCATTCTCTGAGAAACAGTGAGATCGGAAATAAAATCCATAGAGATATGGGTCCATGGCCTCTTGGGCACAGGTAATGGCATTAACAAACCACTAGAGCGAGAGCAAGGCTTTGAGCGAGAGCAAGTCCCACAGGACTGCACAAATTCCCTGACGTCACTAGACAAAGTAGGCCACCAAAAGGACCGACTCACCAAGTCTCTGGTACCAAAAATCCCGGGATGACCAGCCAACGCGGAACAATGAATCTCAGACATCACACTCTTCTTCCACTGGTCTGGGACAAACAATTTCCCAATAGGGCAGCGCTCAGGTTTATCCTCCTGGCACCCTTCCAAGGCCAGTCTCAAATTGGGCGAGATGGCGGAAAGAACTACACCCTCTTTCAAAATAACAGCAGGATCAGATAACTCAGGAGAGTCCGCAAAGAAACTCCTCGAGAGGGCATCCGCCTTAACATTCTTAGTGCCAGGAAGAAAAGAAACCACAAAATTAAAACGTGTGAAAAACAAGGCCCACCTGGCCTGTCTAGGATTAAGTCGCTTGGCTGATTCGAGATGAACCAGATTCTTATGGTCCGTGAGGACCACCACCTGATGTTTGGCTCCTTCTAGCCAATGTCTCCACTCTTCAAAGGCTCACTTCATGGCCAATAACTCCCGATTACCCACGTCATAATTCCGTTCAGTTGGAGAAAATTTTCGAGAGAAAAAGGCACAAGGGTTACTCCTAGAGGTCTCTGGATCTCTTTGGGACAAAACGGCACCTGCCCCAATTTCAGAGGCATCAACCTCCACCTGAAATGGTAGAGAAACATCAGGCTGCCGTAGAACAGGAGCAGAAGTGAATCTCTGCTTAAGTTCCTGAAACGCAGAGACTGCCTCAGGAGGCCAATTCACCACATCAGAACCCTTTTTGGTCAAATCAGTCAATGGTTTAACAATACCGGAGAAATTACCAATAAATTTACGATAAAAATTGGCAAAACCCAAAAATCTCTGAAGAGCCTTTAATGAAGTAGGTTGGACCCCATCACAGATGGCTTGAACCTTGAACGGTTCCATTTCAATAACAGACGGAGACAAAATGAATCCCAGAAATGAGACCTTCTGTACGCCAAAAAGACACTTTGATCCCTTCACATACAGTGCATTCTCTCTCCAAATCTGGAACACAGTCCGAACATGTTTCACATGAGAGTCCCAGTCATTGGAAAAAATCAAGATATCATCCAAATAAACAATCAGAAATTTATCCACAAAATCCCTGAAAATATCATTCATGAAGGATTGGAAGATGGAAGGAGCATTAGTGAGCCCAAAGGGCATCACTAGGTACTCAAAATGCCCCTCTGGGGTATTAAACGCCGTCTTCCATTCATCCCCGTGCTTAATGCGAATAAGGTTATACGCCCCCCTGAGGTCAAGTTTGGTAAACCAACTCGCACTTTTCACCCTGGAAAACAGGTCAGAAATCAAGGGTAACGGATATTGTTACTTCACAGTGATCTTATTCAAGAGACGATAATCAATACACGGCCTCAATGAACCATCCTTTTTGGCCACAAAGAAAAAAACGGCACCCAAGGGTGAAGAGGATGGTCTGATATGACCCTTCTCCAATGACTCCTTGATATAAGATCGCATAGCATCGTGTTCAGGTACAGACAAGTTAAAAAGGCGACCTTTAGGAAATTTACCACCAGGCACTAATTCAATAGCGCAATCGTAGCTCCTGTGAGGGGGCAAAGATGCAGATTTACTTTCACTAAATACATCCGAAAAATCAGTCAAAAAGTCAGGAACATCCTGAGCTTTGGGAGAGGCAGAAAAAACAGGAGTGTCGGCATTAACACATTGGCAGCCCCAACTGGTCACAGACACATATTTCCAATCCAAAACAGGATTATGAGACTGTAACCAAGGGAAACCTAGTACAATAATGTCATGCAGATTATACAGCACTAGAAATTTGCAACTCTCCTGATGATCTGGTTCAACCCTCATTATCACCTGAGTAGAAAACTGGGGTTTATTCTCCACCAAAGGGGTGGAATCAATGCCCAGTAGGGGAATAGAATTCCGCAGGGGTATCATGGGGAACCCACGACGTTTGGCAAAGTCAAAATCCATCAGGTTAATAGCTGCTCCTGAATCAACAAAATCCTGAGCAGAAAATGTGGACAGGGAGCATATCAGGGTAACAGTCAACAGAAATTTAGTCTGAACACTACCCAAGACAACTGAGCGTGCAAAACGTCTTCCCCGCTTAGGGCAGACTGAAATAGCATGAGAGGCATCACCACAATAGAAACATAACCCATTGCACTTTCGAAACTCATGACGCTGAGTGTAATGTATGTAGTACAGTTCATATAGCGTCTTGTGCTTGGGTGCGATGAAAATACATGAGACACAGGTTTGATATAGAAAGTCTTGTATTACTTCATACAAGTTGGCAAAAATAGTCACACAGTTTGCAGACACAGAAGCAGGAGACACAGCAGGCCAGAGTAATCTAAGCTCAGCAATCACTCTCCACAACAGGTTCAGGATCTTCTTCTCTGTTACCGTAAGTCCATGCAAACGTGGGTCTTTCAAAGAGCAGGGTTCAGAGTCCACAAGTGCTTCAGAGTTCCTCAGTAGGAATAGCTGGAGTACAAGGTCCAAGGCTTTAGGAGTCAGGTCACAGGTTCACTGCAGGCTAGATTCTGAAGCACTGATTGCTCAGCTGTGGCTGCTTAAGAAGCAAAAGGAGAGAATCAGGGCGGGAACATGCAAGCTGGAAACTCCATTTTGACTGAGGGCAAGATAGCTGCAGCAAGACAGAAAGTAAAATGGCTGACGAACAAACTGAGTTTCAGGAACATGTACACAGAACCTTACATTACTCCCCCCTTAGGGACAACCTCCGGATGACCTCAGGCCAGGCTTGTGTGGGTACCTCTGATGAAACTGACGGAGCAAGCGAGGAGCATTAACGTTATTGACTGATTCCCATGAGTTGTCCTCCACTGGGTAGCCCTGCCATTTAATCAGATATTGTAACTGATTTCTATACAACCTGGAATCTAAAATCCTTTCCACCACAAATTCTTCCTGACCATCGACTAGCACTGGGTCAGGGCAAGGAGAAGAACGTCCAGGACACGTATAGGGTGTCGCAGCCTTTAGTAGGGATACATGAAAGACAGGGTGAATTCTCATAGTTCTGGGCAGTTGAAGACGACAAGCAACGGCACTTATAATTTTACTGATTTTATAGGGTCCAATGTACTTATGTCCCAACTTAGACGATGGAATCCTTAACTTAAGATTTCTGGTTGACAGCCAGACCAAGTCTCCTACCTTGAAAGCTGGTGCAGGTTTACGAAATTTATCTGCTGCTTTCTTGTACCTTTCCTGAGCCGATTCCAGATTCTCCTTTAGAAGATCCATATTCTTCTGTAAAGACGTGATTCTTTCAGCCACTGCTGGTAAAGGCGTTTCTATGGGAAATCGTGGTAGAATGTTAGGATGATAACCTAGATTAGAGTAAAAAGGAGACTGCTTAGTGGAGGCACTCTGAGAGTTGTTATACGAGAACTCAGCTAATGGAAGTAGATCCACCCAATCATCCTGTAGGTGGCAGATAAAGCAGCGGAGATACTGCTCCAGGGTTTGATTGGTTCGTTCGGTCTGTCCATTAGTCTGGGGATGAAAAGCAGAAGAAAGGTTTACTTTAATGTCCAATGCTGCACAGAAATTTTGCCAAAACCTAGAAGTGAATTACACCCCTCGATCCGAAATAACCTCATCCGGTACTCCATGTAAGCAAAACACATCTTTAATCATCAAATCTGATGTCTGTTTTGCAGTGGGTAAGCCGACACAAGGGATAAAATGAGCTGCCTTTGTTAGACGGTCAACCACCACTAGAATGGTGTTCTTCCCTTGAGAGGTTGGTAACTCCACAATGAAGTCCATAGAAATGGATCCCCACGGGCGGGATGGGGTGGGAAGAGGCTGTAACAGACCAGTTGGTGAGGAGCGAGGTGTTTTGCATCTTGCACAGACTTCACATGAAGTGACATAGTTTAAAACATCCTTCCTGCAAGTGGGCCACCAAAAGAAACGAGAGAGAAATTCCTGTGTCTTTAGAATTCCTCTATGCCCAGCTATCTTGGAATCGTGAATGAGTTGCAATACTCTCAATCTGACTGTTTCAGGAATATACAGGCGTTGTCCCTGAATCCACACACCATTCTTAAAGACAAGACTTACGTCCCTTGGGGGTTGTGCCAAAAAGGAATCCGCATGGTATGCTTCTTTGATGTCCTTAAGTAGGTCTTGATTATGAATTACTCCTAGGAATCTAGAGTCAGGAAGAATAGTCTTAGGAGGAGTAATTGGACGTGTCTCTGCTGAGTAAATCCTAGAGAGTGCATCAGCCTTTCCATTGCGCGATCCTGGTCTATAAGAAATGATAAAATTAAATTGGTTTAAGAAAAGATTCCAGCGAGCCTGGCGAGGAGTCAGGCACTTAGCCGACCTGATAAACTCAAGGTTACGATGATCTGTCAGGACGACTATTTGCTGTGCAGCTCCCTGAAGAAGGTGTCTCCATTCTTTGAAGGCGGCAATGATGGCCAACAACTCTCTATTGCCCACATCGTAGTTCCTCTCAGCCGAAGACAACTGCTGGGAAAAGAAGGCACAGGGATGCAAGACATTCTTCTCACCTGTTCTCTGAGAGAGTATAGCTCCAACGGCACAGTCTGAAGCATCCACCTCTATTATGAAGGCAAGCTCGGGGTTGGGATGTACTAGGATAGGTGCAGTGGTAAATTTATCTTTTAGATGGGAAAATGCTTCCTGGGCTTGGGGAGTCCAGGAGAACCTAGACTCTTTCCGGGTAAGTTGGGTGATAGGTGACACTACCTCAGAGAAATTTCTAATGAAACGTCTATAGAAGTTGGCAAACCCGATGAAGCGCTGTACCTCCTTCACATTTCTAGGACTTGGCCAATCCTTGATGGCTTGGGTTTTGCTTCCATCCATACTAATTCCTTGTGTAGACAGTACATACCCCAGAAATTGAATTTCGGTCCTATGGAATTCACACTTTTCAAGTTTGATGTAAAGATGATTTTGTCTTAGACGTTCCAAGACCATTCTCACATGTCCATGATGTTCCTCTGTGGAGTTAGAAAAAATTAGAATATCATCCAAATAAATTACCACGAATGTATCTAGGAGATCCCTGAAGATGTCATTCACCAAGTGTTGGAAAGTGGCTGGGGCGGTACTCAGACCAAAAGGCATAACTAGATATTCAAAGTGTCCATAGCGTGACCTGAATGCAGTCTTCCATTCATCCCCAGGTCTAATACGGACTAAGTTATAGGCCCCACGAAGATCTAGTTTAGAGAAAATTTTGGCATGTCGCACTCTCTCCAATAACTCAGGGATTAAAGGCAATGGATAACGGTTTCTAATAGTAACCTTATTGAGTTCCCTATAGTCTACGCATGGTCTCAGAGATCCATCTTTCTTCTTTACAAAGAAGATGGGTGCACCTGCAGGAGATGAAGAGGGGCGTATGAAGCCCTTGGCTAGATTTTCGTCTATGTAATCCTTTAAAGCCTTTAGCTCAGGCCCCGCCAGGGGGTAGATCTTACCAAAAGGTATCTCTGCTCCAGGCAATAATTCAATTGGACAATCATATGGACGGTGAGGAGGAAGCTGGTCAGCGTTCTTCTTGTCACATAAATCCACATAGTCCTGGTATACAGCTGGTAGTTCAGGGACTGACATGGTTCCTTTAGGAACAGAGCAAGCTGAAACTTTTGGACTCATCTGTTTCTCTGGAAAGTGTAATTCCTTGGTCTCCCAGTTAATGGTAGGATTCTGAGCCTGCAGCCATGGTAGCCCTAGAATAATGGGAAAGTGGGGAGAAGAGATAAGCATAAAGGACAGTTTCTCTTGATGATCTTTACCATAAGAACCCTCAAAGGCTCTGTTTCCTGATCCACTGGTCCAGAGGTCATAAGGGAGCCATCCACAGTTTCCATCTGTACTGGAGTAGCCTTCTTCACTGAACGTATCCCCTGTTTCAGAGCAAAGGAGACATCCATAAAATTTCCACTTGCCCCTGAGTCGATCATAGCAGAGCTAGACACCCAAGCTGAGTCAACCCAGAGTTTGAGGGTGAGTTTCCACGGTCAGGAAACGCTGCGTGTTTGGCGCTGTGCGCTGGCGCAGCGCCAAACACGCAGCGTCCAGATGTTACAGCATAGTGGAGGGGATTTCAAGAAATCCCGTCTCCACTATGCGTAACAATACGCAGGTGGCAAACCTGCGTAAACGGACATGCTGCGCGTCTTTTTAGACCGCAGCATGTCCTCGCGTATTGCGGCGACGGTGCGTCGCCGCAACAGAATTAACACAGGGCTATCTAGCCCTGCGCTCTTTCCGGAGGTGTTCCGGAGGTGTCCTGAACACCTCCGGAAAGATTGCGCGTCATAAAGGGGGCGGGGCTTAGACGGAGCGGAATTTCCGCTCCGTCCAAAGCGCTATGGTTCCGGACCGTGGAACCATAGCCTGATGGAAAGAAAGCAATGAGAATTGTTTTTCTTACAACTCAGCTGGGACACCGCTGAGGAAACTTGAAAAATGGCAGCGTTTACACAGTCAACGTCCTCAGAGGTAACGGAGTTTAAGTCCGAGAAATCAAGATCTGTTGCTGCAGATCTCTCTGGAGCCTGAGGCTCGGACCTGACAGATCCCCTCTCGCAACACTCACAATGAATGAATGCTGCAGTAGTCTTACGAGAACGGCTGGGGCAGTTTATAATGAAGTGCCCTGACTTACCACAATAGAAACATAGATTTTCCTTAAAACGATGTTCCTTGCGTGCATCACTAACCCGTCGTTGTAAAGAGTCTACCTGCATGGGTTCAGGTTCAGGTTCCCGTGTAATCCTACTCAAAGGTTCCTTAGCTGGAGAGGAAGGTAGGAAAAGGTTAGTGCGATTGCTTTCGAACCATCTCTCTTGCCTGCGTTCAGTCAGACGAGTATCAATACGGATGCAGTAGTTAATAAAGTCACCTAACGCAGTGGGAGGGTCGGCACGAGCAAGTTCATCCTTAATCAGTGGAGATAACCCCTTTCGAAAAATAGATTTTTTGGCGGAACTGTCCCAGGTGGTATCAAGGGCCCATCTCCTGAAATCCAAGGCATATTCAGCTACCGAGTGCTTACCTTGGCGCAAAGCTAACATGGCTGCTTCAGCTGTTGCACCTCGATTGGGGTCATCAAACACCTGCCCCATGGCTGAAATAAAAGCATCAAGGTGATTCAAACAATCATCCTCAGTCTCAATCAGAGGGTTTGCCCACATCAAAGCCTTGTTGGTAAGCAACATAATTATAGTAAGCACCTTAGATCGTTCAGTGGGAAATTGTGAAGCATGTGCAGAAAAAAAAAGATTGCATTGATTAATAAATCCCCTGAATTTCTCACGTTCACCGCCAAAACGAAAAGGGGGCAACTTGGGAATCCCAGAACTCGGGGCTACGGCAGGAGCCTGGACTCGCTCTTCTAGAACCTCAATCCTGGCTCGCAAATCCTGGGCAGTCTGTCCAAACACTTGCAAATTGTGATTAGTGAGGTCCTGTAGGCTTGAAAAACGGGTCTTTATATTCTGCAAATCTGCAAGGATATTATCAGTCACTCCGCAAAGTTCCTTTATGCGGGCCTCCATTTTCCAGATCTTTTAAGACAGGAGTACTGGAAAAAGAGGAGAGGAGAGAAAAAAAAAAACAATAGTGTTTACCTGTGGTAACACTGCAGAGAGAAAAAAAAATTAAGGGAACTGCTCACCTGGAATGGTTGTGAGAAGTCACAACCACTATCATCACAGAAAGTTCACCCGGACATCTGATATCCACAGTTACAGCAGACAAAAAAAAGAGAAAAGAGAAAAAAAAACAATAGTGTTTACCTGTGGTAACACTGCAGAAAAAAAACACTTAAGGGAATTGCTCACCTGGAATGGTTGTGAGAAGTCACAACCACTGTCATCACAGAAAGTACAACCGGACATCCGATATCCACAGTTACAGCAGACACAGCCTTTCCAGACCCAGCAGACACTAACGTTTTGGCTTCAGAATCTTGTAATGTATGTAGTACAGTTCATATAGCGTCTTGTGCTTGGGTGCGATGAAAATACATGAGACACAGGTTTGATATAGAAAGTCTTGTATTACTTCATACAAGTTGGCAAAAATAGTCACACAGTTTGCAGACACAGAAGCAGGAGACACAGCAGGCCAGAGTAATCTAAGCTCAGCAATCACTCTCCACAACAGGTTCAGGATCTTCTTCTCTGTTACCGTAAGTCCATGCAAACGTGGGTCTTTCAAAGAGCAGGGTTCAGAGTCCACAAGTGCTTCAGAGTTCCTCAGTAGGAATAGCTGGAGTACAAGGTCCAAGGCTTTAGGAGTCAGGTCACAGGTTCACTGCAGGCTAGATTCTGAAGCACTGATTGCTCAGCTGTGGCTGCTTAAGAAGCAAAAGGAGAGAATCAGGGCGGGAACATGCAAGCTGGAAACTCCATTTTGACTGAGGGCAAGATAGCTGCAGCAAGACAGAAAGTAAAATGGCTGACGAACAAACTGAGTTTCAGGAACATGTACACAGAACCTTACACTGAGCCCCAGAAGTCACTCTATCACACTGCATGGGGTCAGAAGCTGGCACACAAGGCAACACTATCTCACGCATACCTCTGCGCTCACGCAAACATCTGTCAATTTGAATAGCCAATGACATAGAATCATTGAGACCAGAGGGAGCAGGGAATCCTACCATAACATCCTTTACATTCTCTGACAGCCCCTTCCGAAAAAGGGCTGCCAAAGCATCATCATTCCATTTGGTCAGGACTGCCCACTTTTGGAATTTCTGACAATACAACTCAGCGTCTTCAAGACCCTGATTTAATGCCAACAAGGTTTTTCAGCTTGATCAGTGATATTAGGTTCATCGTACAATAACCCCAGAGCCAGAAAAAATGCATCAATATCATTCAAAACAGGATCCCCAGGTGTCAGGGAAAAAGCCCAATCCTGAGGATCGCCGTGCAGGAGAGAGATGACAATTTGAACCTGCTGTGCTGCGTTACCTGAGGACTTAGGCTTTAAGACAAAAAACAACTTAGTTATTTTTGAAATTCAGAAATTTAGCCCGATCCCCAAAAACAAATCTGGCATGGGAATCTGTTATGTCTCGGTAGCTGAGGAGTGCAGGCAAAAAAGGCAATACACCAGAGCAGTTGGAATCTATGAGATTGCAGTACCCTGACTAACCACAACAACTAGAGGCAGCCGTGGAGCGTTCCTACGTTGGTCCTAGACGCCTCGTCACAGCCTTAGAAACTAACTACACCTAAAGATAGATATAGGAAAGCTATCTGCCCCGGAGCAGAACCCAAAGATAATAGAAAGCCCCCAAACATGTAATGGCGGTTAGACAAGAAGAAATACTGACACAGATAGAAAATAGTATGAGCAAACGTTGGGGCCCAAACTAACTAAATAGAAAAGGATAGGAAGGGTACTTACTGCAATCCCAGAAAACCCTGAAAAGCACCAACTCTACTAATTTCAAAAACACCTGAGATCACACGACCTCTACCACCTAAATTAGTTCTCTGGAGTAACAAAATCAAAACAGCAGCCACTGAAAAAACTGGAAAAAGCAAAAGTACAAACTTCAGTGGCTGAACTAAACTGAGGGGGCAAAAGCCCCCGGAGGGGACCCTGAAGGCCCCCACTGAAGTGCAGGACAAAATGCAAAAATCAAGCACAAAAACAAAAAGAAGAAAATGTCTTATCTGTTAGCAGGAGATGCAGACACGACACAGCAGGCTACAAGGGAAACAGGAATCAAGGATAAAGACCAGAACAATTGATCACCGGCAACCCTGATGGGAAGGTGACTTCCTTATATAAGACCAGTCAGTAACACCTGATTCCCAATCCTCACAATCTTCACGATCTTCACTGGACAGACCAGCACCGCTTGTAACCACCAGAGGGAGCCTCTGCTCAGAACTCATCCCAAGCCCACTCACAACAGTACCCCCCCCTTGAGGAGGGGTCACCGAACCCTCATTTGAGCAACCAGGTCGGTCAGGATGAGTTCTATGGTACACACGGATGAGTCTCCTAGCATGGATGTCCGAAGCAAACACCCAAGAATTGTCTTCCTGACCATAACCTCTCCACATAACCAAATACTTGAGTTTCCGTCTAGAAAAACGAGAATCTAATATTTTCTCAACCACATACTCCAGATTGCCCTCAACCAAAACAGGGTCAGGAGGCACAGCAGCAGGAACCACTGGCTCAACAAACCTCTTCAACAAGGACTTGTGGAACACGTTATGGATCTTAAATGTCCCTGGAAGAAGCAAACGAAAAGAAACAGGATTAAGAATCTCCATGATCTTATAAGGTCCAATGAACCTAGGCTTAAATTTAGGAGATGCTACTCTCATAGGAATATTTTTTGAGGACAACCAGACCAAGTCCCTACTTTAAACCGAGGACCATCAGTCCTATGCCGGTTAGCAAACCGCTGGGCCCTCTCCTGAGAGAGGGACAGCCTCTCCACTACCTGGTCCCAAATCTGTTGCATACGCTCCACAACAGAGTCAACACCTGGACAGACAGAAGCCTCCGTCTGTCCTGAAGAAAATCGAGGGTGAAACCCAGAATTACAGAAAAACGGAGACATCAAAGTGGCAGAGTTAGCCCTATTATTAAGAGCAAACTCAGCCAAAGGCAAAAAAGAGACCCAGTCATCCTGATCAGCAGACACAAAGCATCTTAGATAAGTCTCCAATGTCTGGTTTGTTCTCTCAGTTTGACCATTGGTCTGAGGATGAAATGCCGAGGAGAAAGACAATTGAACACCCAGTTTAGAACAAAAAGTCCTCCAAAATCTGGAAACAAACTGGACTCCTCTGTCAGACACTATGTTCTCAGGAATACCGTGTAAACGAACCACGTGCTGAAGGAACAACGGCACCAATTCAGAGGAGGAAGGCAACTTAGGTAATGGCACAAGATGTATCATCTTGGAAAACCTATCACAAATCACCCAGATGGCGGTCATTCTCTGAGAAACAGGAAGGTCGGAAATGAAATCCATAGAGATATGGGTCCATGGTCTCTTGGGCACAGGCAATGGCATCAACAAACCACTAGAGCGAGAGCAAGGCTTGGAGCGAGAGCAAGTCCCGCAGGACTGCACAAATTCCCTGACATCACGAGACAAGGTAGGCCACCAAAAGGACCGACTAACCAAGTCTCTGGTACCAAAAATTCCGGGATGCCCAGCTAACGCGGAACAATGAATCTCAGACATCACACTCTTTTTCCACTGGTCCGGGACAAACAATTTTCCAACAGGGCAGCGCTCGGGCCTATCCTCCTGACACCCCTCCAGAGCAAGTCTCAAATTAGGTGAGATGGCGGAAAGAACTACACCCTCTTTCAAAATAACAGAAGGATCAGATAACTCAGGAGAGTCCACAAGGAAGCTCCTCGAGAGGGCATCCGCCTTAACATTCTTAGTGCCAGGAAGAAAGGAAACCACAAAATTAAAACGTGTGAAAAACAAAGCCCACCTGGCCTGTCTAGGATTGAGTCGCTTGGCAGATTCCAGATAAACCAGATTCTTATGGTCAGTAAGGACCACCACCTGATGTTTGGCTCCCTCCAGCCAATGTCTCCACTCTTCAAAAGCCCACTTCATGGCCAATAACTCCCGATTACCCACGTCATAATTACGTTCAGTAGGAGAAAATTTTCGAGAGAAAAAGGCACAAGGGTTACTTTTAGAGGTCTCTGGATCTTTTTGGGACAAAACGGCACCTGCCCCAATTTCAGAGGCATCAACCTCCACCTGAAATGGCAGAGAAACATCAGGCTGCCGTAGAACAGGAGCAGAAGTGAATCTCTGCTTAAGTTCCTGAAATGCAGAGACTGCCTCAGGAGGCCAATTCACCACATCAGAACCCTTTTTGGTCAAATCAGTTAATGGTTTAACAATAACCGAGAAATTACCAATAAATTTACGATAAAAATTGGCAAAACCCAAAAATCTTTGAAGAGCCTTTAATGAAGTAGGTTGGACCCAATCACAGATGGCCTGAACCTTGACCGGGTCAATTTCAATAACAGATGGGGACAAAATGAATCCCAGAAATGAGATCCTCTGTACGCCAAAAGACACTTTGATCCCTTCACATACAGAGCATTCTCTCTCAAAATCTGGAATACAGTTCGAACATGTTTCACATGAGAGTCCCAGTCATTAGAAAAAATCAAGATATCATCCAAATAAACAATCAGAAATTTATCCACAAAATCCTGAAAATGTCATTCATGAAGGACTGGAAGACAGAAGGAGCATTAGTGAGCCCAAAGGGCATCACAAGGTACTCAAAATGCCCCTCCGGGGTATTGAATGCCGTCTTCCATTCATCCCCGTGCTTAATGCGAATAAGGTTATATGCCCCCCTGAGGTCAAGCTTGGTAAACCAAGTAGCGTTTTTCACCCTGGAAAACAGGTCAGAAATCAAGGGTAACGGGTATTGATATTTCACAGTAATATTGTTCAAAAGACGATAATCAATACACGGCCTTAATGAACCATCCTTTTTGGCCACAAAGAAAAAACCGGCACCTAAGGGTGAAGAGGATGGTCTGATATGACCCTTCTCCAATGACTCCTTGATATAAGACCGCATAGCGTCATGTTCAGGTACAGACAAGTTAAAAAGGCGACCTTTAGGGAATTTACTACCAGGCACTAATTCAATAGCGCAGTCATAGCTCCTATGGGGAGGCAAGGATGCAGATTTACTTTCGCTAAATACATCAGAAAAATCAATCAAAAAGTCAGGAACATCCTGAGCCTGGGGGGAGGCAGAAAAAACATGAGTGTTGGTATTAACCCCTTCACCCCCAAGGGTGGTTTGCACGTTAATGACCGGGACAATTTTTACAATTCTGACCACTGTCTCTTTATGAGGTTATAACTCCGGAACGCTTCAACGGATCTTCGCGATTCTGAGATTGTTTTCTCATGACATATTGTACTTCACGTTAGTGGTAAAATTTCTTCCATATAACTTGCGTTTATTTTTGAAAAAAACGCAAATATGGCGAAAATTTTGAAAATTTAGCAATTTTCAAACTTTGAATTTTTATTCCCTTAAAACAGAGAAATATGTAACACAAAATAGTTGAGAAATAACATTTCCCACATGTCTACTTTACATAAGCACATATTTGGAATCAAAATTTTTTTTTGTTAGGAAGTTATAAGGGTTAAAAGTTGACCAGCGATTTCTCATTTTTACAACAAAATTTACAAAGCCATTTTTTTTAGGGACCACCTCACATTTGAAGTCACTTTGAGGGGTCTACATGACAGAAAATACCCAAAAGTGACACCATTCTAAAAACTGCACCCCTCAAGGTACTCAAAACCACATTCAAGAAGTTTATTAACCCTTCAGGTGCTTCACAGGAACTAAAGCAACGTGGAAGGAAAAAATGAATATTTAACTTTTTAGCCACAAAAATGATCTTTTACAAACTTTTTTTTTATTTTCACAAGGGTAAAAGGAGAAAATGGACAGATAAGGTTGTTACGCAATTTCTTCTGAGTACGCCAATACCCCATATGTGGGGGAAAACCACTGTTTGGGCACACGGCAGAGCTCGTAAGGGAAGGAGCGCCGTTTGACTTTTTCAAACTAAAATTGGCTGGAGTTGAGATTGGACGCCATGTCGCGCTTGGAGAACCTCTGATGCGCCTAAACAGTGGAAACCCCCCACAAGTGACACCATTTTGGAAACTAGACCCCCTAAGGTACTTATCTAGATCTGTTGTGAGCACTTTGAACCCCCAAGTGTTTCACAAAAGTTTATAATGCCTGGGTGTGAAAAAAAAAAAAAAATTCCACAAAAATGATTTTTTAGTCCTAAATTTTTGAATTTTCCCAAGGAAATTGGACCCCAAAAGTTGTTGTCCAATTTGTCCTGAGTACGCTGATACCCCATATGTGAGGGTGGAAAACTGTTTGGGTGCACGGCAGGGCTTGGAAAGGAAGTAGTAACGTTTTGGAATGCAGACGTTGATGGGGGTCATGTTCCGTTTGCAGTGCCCCAGATGAGCCTAAACAGTGGAAATCCCCCACAAGTGACCCAATTTTGGAAACTAGACCCCCTAAGGAACTTATCTAGATCTTTGGTGAGCACTTTGAACCCCCAAGTGCTTCACACAAGTTTATAATGCCCGGGCATGAAAATAAAAAATCCTATTTTTTTCCCACAAAAATTATCTTTTAGTCACTAATTTTTTATTTTCCCAAGGGTATCAGGAGAAATTGGACCACATAAGTTGTTGTCCAATTTGTCCTGAGTACGCTGATGCCCCATATGTGGGGGGAACCACTGTTTGGGCGCACGGCAGAGCTCGGAAGGGAAGGAGCACCATTTGACTTTTTCCAACCAAAATTGGCTGGAATTGAGATTGGATGCCATGTTGCATTTGGAGAGCCCCTGATGTGCCTAAACAGTGGAAACCCCCACAAATGACCCCATTTGGGAAACTAGACCCCCTAAGGAACTTATCTAGATCTTTGGTGAGCAATTTGAACCCTCAAGTGCTTCACACAAGTTTATAACGTAGAGCCGTAAAATTTAAAAATCATATTTTTTCCACAAAAATGATCTTTTCACCCGAATTTTTATTTTTCCAAGGGTAACAAGACTCCAAAAGTTATTGTGCAATTTGTCCTGAGTACACTGATACCCCATATGTGGGGGTATACCACTGTTTGGGTGCATGGCAGAGTTTGGAAGGGAAGGAGCGCCGTCTCACTTTTTCAACGCAGAATTGGCTGGACGCCATGTCGTGTTTGGAGAGCTCCTGATCTGCCTAAACAGTGGAAACCCCCCACAAATGACACCATTTTGGAAACTAGACCCTCAAGGAACTTATCTAGATGTGTGGTGAGAACTTTGAACCCCAGGTGTTTCACTAAAGTTTATAACGTACAGCCTTAAAATAAAAAATCCTTTTTTTTTTTTACAAAAATGATTTTTTCGCCCCCAATATTTTATTTTCACAAGGGTAACAGGAGAAATTGGAACCCAAAAGTTGTTGTCCAATTTGTCCTGAGTACGCTGATACCCAATATGTAGGAGAAAACTACTGTATGGGTGCACGTCAGGGCTCGGAAGGGAAGTAGTGACACTTTGGATTGCAGACTTTGATGGAATGGTCTGGGGGCGTCATGTCGCATTTGGAGAGCCCCTGATGCGCCTAAACAGTGGAAACCCCCCACAAGTGACCCCATTTTGGAAAATAGACCCCACAAGGAACTTATCTAGATGTGTGGTGAGCACTTTGAACCCCGAAGTGCTTCACAGAAGTTTATAACGCACAGCCGTAAAAATAAAAAATCCTTTTTTTTTTTACAAAAATGATTTTTTCGCCCCCAATATTTTATTTTCACAAGGGTAACAGGAGAAATTGGACCCAAAAGTTGTTGTCCAATTTGTCCTGAGTACGCTGATACCTAATATGTGGGAGAAAACTACTGTATGGGCGCATGTCAGGGCTCGGAAAGGGAAGTAGTGACGTTTTGGATTGCAGACTTTGATGGAATGGTCTGGGGGCGTCATGTCGCATTTGGAGAGCCCCTGATGCGCCTAAACAGTGGAAATCCCAACAAGTGACCCCATTTTGGAAAATAGACCCCACAAGGAACTTATCTAGATGTGTGGTGAGCACTTTGAACCCCGAAGTGCTTCACAGAAGTTTATAACGCACAGCCGTAAAAATAAAAAATCCTTTTTTTTTTTACAAAAATGATTTTTTCGCCCCCAATATTTTATTTTCACAAGGGTAACAGGAGAAATTGGAACCCAAAAGTTGTTGTCCAATTTGTCCTGAGTACGCTGATACCCAATATGTGGGAGAAAACTACTGTATGGGCGCATGTCAGGGATCGGAAAGGGAAGTAGTGACGTTTTGGATTGCAGACTTTGATGGAATGGTCTGGGGGCGTCATGTCGCATTTGGAGAGCCCCTGATGCGCCTAAACAGTGGAAATCCCCAACAAGTGACCCCATTTTGGAAAATAGACCCCACAAGGAACTTATTTAGATGTGTAGTGAGCGCTATGAAGCCCCAAGTGCTTCACAGAAGTTTATAATGTACAGCCGTAAAAACAAAAAAATCTTATTTTTTTTACAAAAATAATATTTTCGCCCCCAGTTTTTTATTTTCCCAAGGGTAACAGAAGAAATAGGACAAATTTCACAATAACTCTTGGGGTCCAGAGTACGCTGATACCCCATATGTGGGGATAAACTACTGTTTGGACGCATGGCAGAGCTCAGAAGTGAAGGAACACCGTTTGACTTTTTCAACGCAGAATTGGCTGGAATGGAGATCAGACGCCATGTCACATTTGGAGAGCCCCTGATGTGCCTAAACAGCGGAAACCCCCCAATTCTAACTCCAACCCTAACCCCAAACACACCCTAACCCTAGTCCCAACCCTAATCCCAACCCTAACCCTAATCCTAACTCTAACCCTAATCCTAACTTTAGCGCCAACCCTAACCCTAACTTTAGCCGAAACCCTAACCCTAACCCTAATGGGAAAATGGAAATAAATACATTTTTTTTATTTTATTATTTTTCCCTAACTAAGGGGGTGATAAAGGGGGGTTTGATTTACTATTTATAGCGGGTTTTTATGCTTGGCAGCTGTCACGCTAAAAGACGCTTTTTATTGCAAAAAGTAGTTTTTTGCATCGCCACATTTTGAGAGCTATAACTTTTGCATATTTTGGCCCACAGAGTCATGTGAGGTCTTAATTTTTGCGGGACGAGGTGACGCTTTTATTGGTACCATTTTTGAGCACGTGACATTTTTTGATCGCTTTTTATTTCGATTTTTGGGAGGTTAGAATGAACAAAAATCAGCAATTCATGAATTTCTTTTGGGTGAGGCGTTTATATTGTTCCGCGTGTGGTAAAATCGATAAAGCAGTTTTATTCTTCGGGTCAGTACGATTACGGAAATACCTCATTTATATCATTTTTTTATGTTTTGGCGCTTTTATAGAATAAAAACAATTTTATATAAAAAATAATTATTTTTGCATCGCTTTATTCTGTGAGCTATAACTTTTTTATTTTTTTGCTGATGATGCTGTGTGATGGCTCGTTTTTTGCGGGACAAGATGACGTTTTCAGCGGTACCATGTTTATTTATATCGGTCTTTTTGATCGCGTGTTATTCCACTTTTTGTTCAGCGGTATGATGATAAAGCACTGATTTTTTGCTTCGTTTTTATTTTATTTTTTTTAAGGGGTTCACAAAAGGGGTTAACTAGTGGGACAGTTTTATAGGGGGGGTCGTTACAGACGCGGCGATACCATATATGTGTACTTTTATTGTTTTATTTTTTTTATTTACAATAAGTAATGAATTTATTGGGGAATATTTTTTTTTTTTTTTATTTATTTTGGATTTTTTTTTACACATGTTTATTTTTACTTTTTTTTACTTTTTTACTTTGTCCCAGGGTGGGACATCACTGTATTTCATCAGATCGCTGGTGTGACAGTGTGCACAGCACTCTGTCACACCAGCGATGTGACAGGCAGTGCAGGACGCTTCCTCATGCCTGCTCTCGGCAGGCACTGAGGAAGCCGCCTCCCTCCAGGACCCCAGCGCCATCTTGGATCCGGGTCCTGGGAGGGAGGAAGCCCTCAGAGCAGCGCGATCACATCGCGCTGCTCTGAGGGTCTCAGGGGGGCGCGCAGGGAGCCCCAACCCTGCGCGATCCTCCCCTGTGCCCCCAGTACACCGCGATCATGTTTGATCGCGGTGTGCAAGGGGTTAATGTGCCGGGAGCGTCGTGACGCTCCTGACACACAGTCACGGGTGTCAGCTGTGATGATCAGCTGACACCCGGCGGCGATTAGCTGCGCTCCCTCCGGGAGCGCAGCTAATCGCCTATGACGTACTATCCCGTCCATGGTCAGAATGGCACGGGTTTTATGGACGGGATAGTACGTCTAATGTCAGAGAGGGGTTAACACATTGGCAGCCCCAACTGGTTACAGACACAGATTTCCAATCCAAAACAGGATTATGAGACTGTAACCAAGGGAAACCCAGTACGATAATATCATGCAGATTATACAGAACCAAAAATTTGCAGCACTCTTGATGATCAGGTTCAACCCTCATTATCACCTGAGTAGAGAACTGAGGTTTATTCTCAGCCAAAGGGGTAGAATCGATCCCCAGTAGGGGAATAGACTTCTGTAGGGTATCAAGGGAAACCCACAACGTTTAGCAAAATCATAATCCATCAGGTTAATAGCTGCTCCAGAATCAACAAAAGCCTGAGCAGAAAATGAGGACAGAGAGCATATCAGAGTGACAGTTAATAAAAACTTAGTCTGAACACTACCCAAGACAACTGAGCGTGCAAAACGTCTTCCCCGCTTAGGGCAGACTGAAATAGCATGAGAGGCATCACCACAGTAGAAACATAACCCATTGCGCTTTCGAAACTCATGACGCTGTGCCCCAGACACCACTCTATCACACTGCATGGATT
>JARQOD010000009.1:16465207-16503927 GCA_033576555.1 Oophaga sylvatica
CCACCTCTCCATCTTCAGACCCCGCATCCTGCTTTCCAATGATCCTGTGGAACCCTCCTACATCTTATTCCAGATGTCTTGCTCCCAATAGAGTTGCTCCTCCCAGTATTCACCTGCTGGTCCTTTATCCCAACTTGCTATCCATACCCTTATATAACTACACATCTCCATCTTATTCCAATACCGTTAAGACTTTTTGCTGACAGCCATGTTGGGTCTTATTACTTGCTTAAGTTAGGTTTTTATTGGTACCATTTTGGAAGTATATAATTTTTTTTTCTTATTTTTGGGAGGCAGAATTAACAAAAGCAAGTTGCAGCTCATAAATTAGATTCTCTATTGTTTTGACATGGAAAAATCTGTTTTCCAACAATGATCCGGTCTTCACAGGAGATTTTCTAAAAAGAATTGAGTAAAATTTACTTGAAAAATCTAAAATCTGATATGGAACCCCCTATGAACATGAGGGATCTGACCTGCTATAAGAGGACACAGTACAAGCCAGAATTGCCTCACATCTAGCGTTTCTCCGCACGCCCAGACTGAAGAATGTTGAACATTAGTAATTACGCATAAGCAAAAAATTAGTTTAAGGATAAATGTGTCACAAAAGACTGAGGCCTCTCGTTTGTGGCTACATCTCATCTATAGAGCATCTTACAGAACATCTTGACAATATCTGCAAGCTCAGCCTTGGTTTATTTTAGCTGAAATACACCAAGGTTACTTACCACATTGTGTCCACATTGGACATTACCATTCTGAATCCTGCTCATATAGGTACTAAACACATGACCAGGTTTTTAAATACATCAGTTAGGGATTAAACACATTAGTGAGGGACTACTCTGATACAGGTATACCTTGACGTTTGGTAGAGCGGCTTAGTATACATTTTAGATAAGGTATTAGCCATTGAAACAAACTTCCACATCTCTATGAAGACAATACAGAAATATAAAAATTGGAAGGGTATAGAATTTGGGGATCATTGCTTCTAACTTAAGATCCCAGTTCCTGGTCTTGTACTCATACAGGGTCCTCATATTTTTTCGGTTATGTTCCAGTCCTGCGGCGCCATCTTGTGATCGCAACATCTTACTGGCCTTAAGTCAGAAGTTGTGACACAAGATCTCAATGCAAGACTGAGCCAGAACGAGATTCATCTAGACTTGCACTGAAGGGTAACCTCGGGCTCGCTGCATGAAACACTGGAGTGATCCGGCAGGTTAAGCTGCCAGAAGCCAACAGGAGCAGCAGCTATAGAATGGGAAGAGAGCGGCAGGGAAGTATGAGACCAAGTAGTGTAGGGACCTTAGATTCAAGAGCACCACTCCAGAGGTAAAATTAGAAGAAATACTGGAGTGCTACTTTTAAGATTTAGAATTAAAAAAAAGTTGAGAACTTTTAGAAACTGCGAACAGGAAACCACAATGGTGTACTACTTGTTTCAGTGGCTAATAAATCATGGTAGATAGGATATCCATATATTCAGTACTAAAAAGAATAAATGTCATCAGCAGGAAGGGGTTGTGCATCTCTGCCCTCAGAAGCTAAACAATTGCTAAAATTCTATATAGATCGGTGGGGGGCCGGGGCTTGAGACCTCCAGGGATCAAACAACCTTGAGAAATGTGCAGCTTTGTAGACCAGCACCACACACAAGTAGGAATGTACAGTCATGGCCAAAAGTTTTGAGAATGACACAAATATGAATTTTTACAAAGTCTACTGCTTCACTTTTTCTAATGGCTATTTGCATATACTCCAGAATGTTATAAAGCGTGATCAGCTTAACAGCAATTACTTGCAAAGTCAATATTTGGTTAGAAAATGAACTTTATCCCCCAAAACACATTTCAACATCATTGCAGCCCTGCCTTAAAAGGAGCAGCTAACCTTTTCAGTGATTGCTCCATTAACACAGGTGTGGGTGTTGATGAGGACATGGCTGGAGATCAATCTGTCATGATTAAGTAAGAATGACACCACTGGACACTTTAAAAGGAGGCTGGTGCTTGGCATCATTGTTTCTCTTCTGTTAACCATGGTTATCTCTAAAGAAACACGTGCAGTCATCATTGCAATGCACAAAAATGGCCTAACAGGGAAGAGTATCGCAGCTAGAAAGATTGCACCTCAGTCAACAATCTATCGCATCATCAAGAACTTCAAGGAGAGAGGTTCCATTGTTGCCAAAAAGGCTTTAGGGCGCCCAAGAATGACCAGCAAGCACCAGGACAGTCTCTTAAAAGTGTTTCAGCTGCGGGATCGGGCTACCAGCAGTGCAGAGCTTGCTCGGAATGGCAGCAGGCAGGTGTGAGTGCATCTGCACGCACTGTGAGGCAGAGACTCTTAGAGCAAGGCCTGGTCTCAAGGAGGGCAGTAAAGAAGCCACTTCTCTATAGAAAAAACATCATGGACAGACTGATATTCTGCAAAAGGTACAGGCAGTGGACTGCTGAGGACTGGGGTAAAGTTATTTTCTCTGATTAATCCCCTTTTCGATTGTTTGGGACATCAGGAAAACGCCTCATTCGGAGAAGACAAGGTGAGCGCTACCACCAGTCTTGTCTCATGCCAACTGTTAAGCATCCTGAAACCATTCATGTGTGGGGTTGCTTCTCAGCCAAGGGAATCGGCTCTCTCACAGTCTTGCCTAAAAACACAGCCATGAATAAAGAATGGTACCAGAATGTCCTCCAAGAGCAACTTCTCCCAACCCTCCAAGAGCAGTTTGGCGATCAGCAATGCCTTTTCCAGCATGATGGAGCACCTTGCCATAAAGCAAAGGTGATAACTAAATGGCTCAGGGAACAAAACAGAGATTTTGGGTCCATGGCCTGGAAACTCCCCAGATCTTAATCCCATTGAGAACTTGTGGTCAATCATCAAGAGACGGGTGGACAAACAAAAACCTAAAAATTCTGACAAAATGAAAGCATTGATTGTGCAAGAATGGACTGCTATCAGTCAGGATTTGGTCCAGAAGTTGATTGAGAGCATGCCAGGGAGAATTGCAGAGGTCCTGAAGAAGGGTCAACACTGCAAATATTGACTTGCTGCATTAACTCATTCTAACTGTCAATATAAGCTTTTCTTACTCATATGTTTGCAATTATTATATTTCTGTCTGTGATAAAAACATCTGTCAAACACACATAAAAACCAGAGGGCAGCAGATCATGTGAAAATATAATATTTGTGTCATTCTCAAAACTTTTGGCCATGACTGTAGTAGAACGCACACGCTGGCTCCCTCATGCTCTGCACTTTTCTCAGGGATTGGGTATGATCAATCTGAAGAACTGGTAACTATGTCCCCCCATTCCAATTAAAGACACAAACTAAAGGCTCGTTCAAGTGTTTGAAGTGCACAGACTGCCGCAGATCTACCGACTGCAGGATATCAGCTTCATATATGTCTAAGGGACTGAGGCTTGGGTTGGGAGAGTCGCGGCCAGTCCGTGCATGGACATCTGAACGAGACCTGATACAGAATATTAATAAAAATGTTTAGTTACTGTAAGGGCAGGAATGCACAAACTCCAAATGCTGCATCAAACATTGGGGACGGAATATTTTTTTTTTTTATATATTCTTTATTTAGAAAATGTCAATATAACAAGAAAGGAAAAAAGGGTATTTTCCAGAAATCGTAAAAGATAAAAAAAAGAAAAAACATTTGTAATAAATCACAACGATAACACTACAAGACTGCGGTTTGGTGAACCAAAAGGGTTGTAAGAAGAGTTTAACAAACAAGGGGCAGTGGTGGGGAGGGACATGGGAAGGAAGGGGGAGGGTACTCCAAACAAAATCATAACTTTTCATTCTAAAATTTTTCTAAATTAGTTAGAACTTCTATTTATTTAATTGAAAAATCAATATACAAGGAATAAATCAGAAATGAAATTCGCTATAAGATGTAAAGAAATGCCAAAGAGTAAATTCCGTTGTAATTAACAATTTGCGTATATTTATAGGAAGATGGAAAGATCGCTGGTGATTTGTTTCTGCTGCTGAGGAACAGACAATTTACATAGTATTACACAGTGCACGAATATCAGGTGGGGAAGGTGTCACATGACAAGTCTTCTGTTCTCAGCAGGGTCAGGAGGGATCAGGAATATGGAGCCTCCTGTGGTGAGAAACCAGTGGGACAAGGGAAAGGATGAGAGGCAGTAGCGTAGCTACCGGGGGGGGGGGGGCAGAGGGTGCGGTGGCCCCGAGCCCTGAGGGGGCCCTCCCGGAGCTACGCTACGGTAACTGTATGGGCATGCACAGCGCGCCCATCCAGTTACATTCTGCGGCAGAGCAGGGAGAATCGATCTCCCTGATCTGCCGCCCGATCACTATGGGCCCTTGAGCAGGCAGGGGGGGCACTGTGCCAGCAGTGGGCCCCCCCGCCCGTCATCGCAGGTTCAGCTCTATTGGCTACATGCCGAAACAGCTGACCACATTGAAGAGAGAAGGAGCGAGCGCTCCCTCTCCCATCATCCCCCTGTCAGCATCTCACATCACAGACGCCGACACTGACAGCGGGCGCGATGAAGTAATTGCTGGAGCGGGAGCTCGGAGCAGCGCAGGAACCAGGAGGAAGAGAGGGGAGTATATGTATTTATTTTTTTAGAGGCTGCCTATGGCGGGGCTGCATTATGCTATACAGGCTGCCTATGAGGGGGCTGCATTATGCTATACAGCCTGCCTATGAGGGGCTGCATTATGTTGTAGAGGCTGCCTATGGGGGGGCTGCATTATGCTATACAGGCTGCCTATGAGGGGGCTGCATTATGCTATACAGGCTGCCTATGAGGGAGGCCTGCATTATGCTATACAGGCTGCCTATGAGGGGGGCTGCATTATGCTATACAGGCTGCCTATGGGTGGGCTGCATTATGCTATACAGCCTGCCTATGGGGGGCTGCATTATGCTATACAGGCTGCCTATGTGGGGGGGCTGCATTATGCTATACAGTCTGCCTATGGGGAGTGCAGTATACTATATGGAGACCTATGGGGAGTGCATTATACTGTATTGAGGACTATCTGGTGTATTATGCTATATGGAGGCTATCTAGGGGGCCATCATACAGTGTGATTACAGTGGCAGGGCCATCATACAGTATTGGGGCCATTAAATAGTTTGGGGGATATTAAGTGGTCAGTGTATGTGTATATTATATATATGTCATTATACTGTGTATAAGTATCATACTGTGTACAGAAGAGCTGTACTGGGGGAGACTCAGGACATTGGTAAATGGAAAGTGGGCACTTACTGTTATAGGGGAACGCAGGTTACTGTGACTGTCAAAGGGGCACACGGGGCATTATTACTTTCTAGGGGACAAAATGTGGGCACTGTTTTCTAGGGCACTTTCCCCTGGCTTTACTACATTCTAGAGGGTTATTTTAGAATTTAGAGAGCGCACAGAGAACCGCACAGCAGGGGCAGTGATAGGGACACCTACAGCAGCAGCGGCTCAGTATTGGGGTATCAGCAGGATGAGGGGTTTGTGCAGGTTGGGGATAGATGGTGCTGAAAATGTGAGAAGTGAAACGTGTCTTTGCTGTAATCTCTGCAGACAAGTCCTGGCTTGAGGAGTTGTCATGTCGATCTGGGCCAGATGGAAAAGACAGGACAAGTGACGACTCCATCAGAAAGAACGTCAGCGGTAAGTCACCATCTATAACTGTGCTGTAATCTGTTATATGTTCTGTAGGACTGGTATCTACCACTGACCATATGGCGGTAATGTCCATGTTGGTCTTTATGTAGATATTTTCAGTAACAGCGTGGTCATCTCCTGAGGTTCTCCTCCACTATTAGGGTGCGTCACCCAGTTGTTACCTGGTTAGGGGCCCACTCAGAAGTTTCGCCCCCCTGAACCAATACCCTAGCTACGCTTCTTATGAGGAGAATGACAGCGTGACATTTTCATTACTCCCCTGATGAGTACAGTAAGGAAATGCGTAGGAGTCACTGAGGGAGGACAGACACCGGTATGGTAGGATGCAGGATTACGTGCATTTGCTGTCTAAAGCATTTATTTTGCCTGAGGTGAGCCTGTGCCAATTACGCTGTTCAATATTGGCTCCACATGTCTGCACTGTGGCCCTGGGGATAAATAAGCATGAATGAACAGTCCATGTCAACCGCAGTTATGTCCTCACAGTTCAGTCGCTGACTGTCAGCCCACACAATTCCCTATGCTCTGGGTTACTTGCTTATCAGATCCTCAGGTGTAGCAGCCTGGATTCATATAGGTCCTGTGAGCAGTTCAGGCCCTCAGTGCTCCCTAGACTCTCAGGGGCTCCAGCCAGCTGTGACGACTCCTGGAGTGGACCCTCTGGGTCGTGATACCAACCCACCCTGGGCGAGCCGACCTAGTGAGAACCACTCCCTATACAGGGAGCGTCAGGGGCAGACCCAGGGGATAAAGTACCACGACTGCTGGAACCAGGTGGCCGGCTCACAGAAGACGGGAGTATGCAAGAAGTGGAAGTGTGCAAAGCGAGGACACAAGAACACGCAGGAGTGTGGAACAGTGCAAAGCTTGTGCACAAGGGCAAGCAGAGTACAGGACAGTGCAAGGCATGTGCTCAAGGGCATGGGACAGTGGAAGGCATGTACACACAGAGTACAGGACAGTGCAAGGCGTGTACACGAGGGCATGCACGGGTATAAGGTAAAGCAGAGCAGAGCAAACGCTGGGAAGCACGCCTGGGTATAAGGAAAGGCAGAGCAGAGCAAACGCTGGGAAGCACGCCTGGGTACAAGGCAAAGCAGAGCAAACGCTAGGAAGCACGCTAGAACACAAGGCAGGAGACCTGAGTACAGAGAACAGCCAAGCAGGGACCAAGCAGGTCTAGCTAGGAAGCACAATAATCAGGCGCCACCTACAGGAAGAGGCAGCCTGATATAGGGCAAGTGTGCAGGAACTTCCGGGTCAGGTCCTCCAGGACCATAGAGACATCCGAGATGGCGCGGCCGTAGTCAGGCTCAGGAGGAAGCACATGCGCGCTGGACAAGGACCGGAAGTGAAGTGAACAGCCACAGAGTCAAGCGCAGGAGGTGCGAATGCGCACTCGATGAGACCCACGGACCTGCCGCGATACCGGAAGTGATGACGTTGGGCGCTGAGCCCTGACACCGGAGAAATGCCGTGAGAGCAGCAAGACACCAGCTCCAGTCTCATGCAGTTTTCTTTATTTTACATATGTATTCTGACATTTTATTTTCACAGATATGTACAGATGAATTTAACGAGTTCTGACTATTACCGAAAATACGTCGTAGAAGTCCCATCGTTAAAAATAAAATAAAAAAAAATAAAAAAATCGGCCTCGTGGATTCATTGACCATGTAATGCAGCATTACTAGTGGCCTTGATTTGTCACACCTTAAATGTTTGGACTCTGATAAGGGACTTTTTGAAGTGAAAAGCAAGTCTGCAATTGATTTACAAAAAAAAAAAACTGCATACCGTTTGCATGTGCAAGTGGGCCCCTCCAATCCAACACAAAGCCTGGCAGAAATTTCTGCTACCATGTAAACACATGTGTCTAATTTTGCGTGTTGCAAATGGGCAGTGGTATGACATTAATCCAGCATACTCTGAAAAACCCATTTTTATCCTGGATAGTGATTGTTTTGTGGACACAAACACTAGGCATCATGACAATGATTTACAAGTACATGAGTGCAGACCACAAAATAGTGTCAATTCACATCCAACACTGCAAGAATTGCCCTCTAGGAGGATAAATCCGCTGACCTATTTGATTCGCCATTGTGTCGAAGCGTTAAGATTTATAGACTCAGTAAATCTTTCGGACAATCATGACTTTGTGAAACATTTCACTGTTGAACTAAGTAATTTGTATTTACAATTACAAATCCACCAAGAAGGTGGCTTGCCATTAAAACCAGCACCAAAAATAACAGTCTCAGAAGCTACACAGGAGCTTCCGGTAAGAAAATATGGGAAACAAAAAAACATGGATATTCTCAGAGTAGGATCTAAGGCAGAGAATAAAACAGCTGATGTATGGTTAACTGAATGTAGATTGACAAGAGGCAACCTCACAAACACCCCCAACAGAAAATCTGGATTGTCTGTAGGTCACTGTAAAGCTCAATATTATATTCTTCAGGGATCGTGCCGTGATTATCAATAATGATTGGCTACTTGATAACATAATTAATGCATGCCAGCATTTCATTAGAAAAGCATACCCCAAAGTGTCAGGTTTGATAGACACTACTGTTGGCCCATTCGACATTCCTTTGGTAACTGGCAGCCATATCATCCAGATCCACCATGTTGGCGCACATTAGCTAGTTTCAGCATGTAACGATTTGGTCACTATTTAACTCATTGCACTCCTCAACCATTTCTGACACACTGAAGAAATTACGGTAATTTTAAAAATGTACAAACCACTTTTCCACGACAGTAATAAAATTCTGGATGTTACAATTATGTGTGGCCAGAAACAAAATGGAGCAAATGCTTGTGGGATTTTTGGAATTGCCAATGCAGTGGCTTTAGCCGAAGGTGTAGATTTAAAGAGTGTAGAGTTTAACCAGGCCGAGATGCGCAATCATCTAATTTTATGCCTAGAAATGGGTCGTTTGGAATTATTTCCTTATGAAGCCAAGCTTCGTCAGAAAATATATAAAAAAAAGGTTAACTCTTACAACTTATTGCCTTTGCCACATGTACAAAGCAGATGAACATATGGCGGAATGTTCCTTTTGTAAATCATGGCTTCACTTAGCATGTGTAACTATCAAAAAAGATGACAAAGTTGTTACAACAAGAAAACGCTTTTACTGTCCCATGTGCCTAGAGAATAAAAACAAGTTAACTTTAGGTAGGGTTGGGAGGTTTTGAAAAGATTATACAGTGGTGGCCAAAAGTATTGGCACCCCTGCAATTCTGTCAGATAATACGCAGTTTCTTCCTGAAAATGATTGCAATCACAAATTCTTTGGTATTATCTTCATTTAAATTGTCTTCAATGAAAAAACACAAAAAGAATTGACCTAAAGCCAAATTGGATATAATTCCACACCAAACCTAAAAAAGGGAGTGGACAAAAGTATTGGCACCGTTTGAAAAATCATGTGATGATTCTCTAATTCATGTAATCACCAGCACCTGTAACTTCCCTGTGGCACCTAACAGGTGTTGGCAATAACTAAATCACACTTGCAGCCAGTTAACATGGATTAAAGTTGACTCAACCTCTGCCCTGTGTCCTTGTGTGTACCACTGAGCATGGAGAAAAGAAAGAAGACCAAAGAACTGTCTGAAGGTACTGCCACACTAAACGTTCCCGCTAACGATCACGATAACGACGCTATCGTTGGTGTGATCGTTTTAAGGTCGCTAGTAGAGGCCAAACTGGACGATCTCATTAACGACGCATCAGCGGTTAGCGATCTATTTAACGACTTTGGCGGTCGTTGGGACGTGCCACACTGCATGAACTGTGAAAGATCACGACCTCGATAGGCGTGACTGAGCGCGACCTTTTGCAACGCCCCTCATCACAGATTGGTGGTCACTATTTTTCTCATATTTATCACAGCTCTCCCGCTTTGTGATTGGATGACCGCGTCATAAAAGACGACGTATCAGCACTCCTCTCCATTGCTCTCGAGCAGAAGCGGTTCTTTCAAATCTCCAGCATCGTTCCAGTGTGTCCTGCTAGCCTTTGTAGCTACTGCGATCCAGTTTGCGCCACTATTGAGGTTGCTGCGTTCCTGTCTACGGCGTTGGGGTTTTTGCGATCCAGTCTGTGGCGTTATATCCTCTGCGATCCAGTTTGTTTCCCTATTTTCTTTTTTTTTGTTCAAAATCACAACCAAGTTTTGTAAGGTAGGTATTTTTTTTTGTCACATTTAATTTTTATTTTTTCTTTAATTTTACAGATCCATTTTTAGATCTCTGCTGTTGTTAACCATTGTCGTCCATCAATTTTTTTTTGCCATTGTTTTGTTCTGGCATTTTGTGATCCCTGCTGTTTTTTGCGTAATTGTTCATCTATGATTTTTTATTTTTTTTGCCATTGTTTTGTTCTGGCACGCCCACCACCACCATTTTATGATCCCAGCTCTGTCAATGTTTACTCCAGCTGCGCCCACAAACACCATTTTATGTTCCCTGCTGTGTTCTATGTTGTAGGCTACGTAAGCATTTTATTTAACCATTCTGGCGTTCTCACATAATCATTTTTTTATTACAGATGGCTGATAAGCAGGAATTTTTGCGGGAGTTTATCGAGCTGTACCGCTCAATGCCGTGCCTGTGGAAAATAAAGTCGGCTGATTACTGTAACAGGTTGAAAAAGAAGGACGCATACCAAAAACTGGTGGAGCTCTGCAAGAACCGTTACCCAAATGAACCGGCGGATGAGTCATCGGTGAAAAAACGCATTCAGGCCCTCCGCACAGTGTACAAAAAAGAGCTCAATAAAGTAATAAATTCTACCAAATCTGGAGCGGGGGGCCGAAGATGTTTATGTCCCCCAACTGTGGTACTTTGATCTGTTCGCTTTTACAAGGGACCAAGAAGTACCCAGACAAGGGACATCCATGTTGGATCTAGACCCGGTGATCCAGCCGGACACCCCTGTCATACATGTAAGTACCTTTGTATTACAACACATTTTAATGTACATGCCAAAGTGGACTTAAATTTAAAAAATATTATTGTGAAATGTAGATAAAATGGCAGAATTTATCCCTTCATGTACTGATAATTTATGTAGCTCAACGGTTGAGGCCTATCCATTTACAAGTGTCGTTTTCACATTTTTGCTGTATACGGGTGTTAGTGTGAAGATTAATTTCTTTGTATTTGTGATTTACCATTTGTTTTTTGTTCATGCAGGACACAGAAGAGGCTGTCTGCACACCTCCAACTGAAGAAGACAGCATGGCGTTGATCCAAGATGAAGAAGTAGTCGAGCCACCATCCTCATCTGTGCGGCGCCGGCTTTCACTTTCAGGAAGGAAAAGGACTTGAGAAACCAAATTGTGAGGAAGCATGAGCAATCTCAAGGCTACAAGTCCATCTCCAAAGACCTGAATGTTCCTGTGTCTTCCGTGCGCAGTGTCAAGAAGTTTAAAGCCCAAGGCACTGTGGCTAACCTCCCTAGATGTGGAAGGAAAAGAAAAATTGACGAGAGATTTCAACGCAAGATTGTGCGGATGGTGGATAAAGAACCTCGACTAACATCCAAACAAGTTCAAGCTGCCCTGCAGTCCGAGGGTACAACAGTGTCATCCCGTACTATCCGTCGGCGTCTGAATGAAAAGGGACTGTGTGGTAGGATACCCAGGAAGACCCCACTTCTTACCCCAAGACATAAAAAAGCCATGCTGGAGTTTGCCAAAACTTACCTGAGAAAGCCTAAAACGTTTTGGAAGAATGTTCTCTGGTCAGATGAGACAAAAGTTGAGCTTTTTGGGAAAAACCGTCAGTGTACAGGGAAAAAAAAAAAAAAAAGCATTCAAAGAAAAAAAACACGGTCCCTACAGTCAAACATGGCGGAGGTTCCCTGATGTTTTGGGGTTGCTTTGCTGCCTCCGGCACTGGACTGCTTGACCGTGTGCATGGCATTATGAAGTCTGAAGACTACCAACAAATTTTGCAGCATAATGTAGGACCCAGTGTGAGAAAGCTGGGTCTCCCTCAGAGGTCATGGGTCTTCCAGCAGGACAATGACCCAAAACACACTTCCAAAAGCACTATAAAATGGTTTGAATGAAAGCACTGGAGACTTCTAAGGTGGCCAGCAATGAGTCCAGATCTGAATCCCATAGAACACCTGTGGAGAGATCTCAAAATGGCAGTTTGGAGAAGGCACCCTTCAATTATCAGGGACCTGGAGTAGTTTGCCAAAGAAGAATGGTCTACAATTCCAGTAGAGCATTGTAAGAAACTCATTGATGGTTACCGGAAGCAGTTGTTCGCTGTTATTTTGGGTAAAGGTTGTGCAACCAAGTATTAGGCTGAGGGTGCCAATACTTTTGTCTGGCCCATTTTTGGAGTTTTGTGTGAAATGATCAAGGATTTGATTTTTGCTTCATTCTCTTGTGTTTTTTCCTTGCAAGCAAATTAAATGAAGACAAAAATAGCAAATAATTTGTGATTGCAATCATTTTCAGGAAGAAACTGAGTATTATCTGACAGAATTGCAGGGGTGCCAATACTTTTGGCCACCACTGGTATATATTATATACACTGGTATAGGTGTGTTTTTACAAAAGTGGTGGAAAGAACATCACCATAACCACCAAATGGTATAAAAATTACAATACTTTATTAGACAATGTGTATATAACGAAGTTACAACTTTTGCTGAAAGGTGCCAGACACAAAAATAAAACACATAAGAGAGCCGTTAAAATCCATAGGACTTATCTCAACCTGCAGCACTTGCCAATTGGGCCAAAATATGTAGCAATAACGTGGATAATCTAGCCAAATAATTCAGCACATTCCTCAATTGCCGTAATAATACTCCTGTTTCCCAATAATTGCTAAACATAATGAAGTGACAAAACCAAATGGTTAGAAAAACATACCACAAGGCTGCCAGGTGGAAACTCCTCGGACGTCCCTCTGCTCCGACGCGCGTTTCGAACTGCTTCTTCGGGAGGCGTCTGGTGGTTGTTATAGTGATGTTCTTTCCACCACTTTTGTAAAAGTATTTAGCTGTGGTATATTAACCCCTGGTGGGTTACCTTATTTTAGTGGGCATTTCATGTGATTATATTGGTATAGGGTGTGGCAGATTTTCGTCTTGGACGCAGAGACATGGATCACTGAGGCCAAGGAGGTGTTCTCAGATAAGGTATTAACACAATAAACCCCCTCTTTCAATACAGCATTCAAGGCCAGCCATGTCGCGTTTGGAGAGCCCCTGATGTACCTAAACAGTGGAAACCCCCCACAAGTGACACCATTTTGGAAACTAGACCCCCTAAGGAACTTATCTAGATGTGTGGTGAGCACTTTGAACCCCCAAGTGCTTCACATAAGTTTATAACGCCCAGGCATGAAAATAAAAAAAATAAAAATTATTAATATATATATATATATATATATATATACATATATACACACATATATACACATATATACATACATACATACATATACACACTACCGGTCAAAAGTTTAGGGTCACTTAGAAGTTTCCTTATTTTTGAAAGAAAAGCAGTTTTTTTTTCCAATGAAGCTAACATTAAATGATTCAGAAATACACTCTATACAGTGTTAATGTGGTAAATGACTATTCTAGCGGCAAACGTCTAGTTTGTAATGCAATATCTTCATAGGTGTATAGAGGCCCATTTCCAACAACCATCACTCCAGTGTACTTATGGTATTTTGTGTTCGCTAACTGTGTAAGAAGGCTAATAGATGGTTAAAATACCCTTTAAAACCCTTGTGCAAGTATGTTAACACAGCTGAAAACCGTTTGGTTGATTAGAGAAGCTATAAACCTGACCTTCCTTTGAGCTTGTTGAGAATCTGGAGCATTACATTTGTTGGTTCCATTAAACTCTCAAAATGGCCAAAAAAAAAAGAACTTTCTTGTGAAACTCGACAGTCTATTCTTGTTCTTAGAAATGAAGGCTATTCCATGCGAAAAATTACCAAGAAACTGAAGAATTCATACAATGGTGTGTAGTACTCCCTTTAGAGGAGTGCACAAACAAGCTCTAACCAGAGAAGAAAGACAAGTGGGAGGCCCCGCTGCACAACTGAGCAACAAGACAAGTACATTAGAGTCTTTAGTTGAAAAATTGACGCCTCACAGGTCCTCAACTGGCAGCTTCATTAAACAGTACACATTAAACGCCAGTGTTAACATCTACAGTGAAGAGGCGATTTGGGGATGCTGGCCTTCAGGGCAGATTAGCAAAACAAAAGCCATATTTAAGACTGGCTTAAATGAAAGGAAAAGATTAATATGGGCAAAAGAACACAGACATTGGACAGAGGAATATTGGCTTTTGTTTTGCCAATCTGCCCTGAAGGCCAGCATCCCCAAATCGCCTCTTCACTGTAGATGTTGACACTGGCGTTTAATGTGTACTGTTTAATGAAGCTGCCAGTTGAGGACCTGTGAGGCGTCAATTTTTCAAACTAAAGACTCTAATGTACTTGTCTTGTTGCTCAGTTGTGCAGCGGGGCCTCCCACTTGTCTTTCTTCTCTGGTTAGAGCTTGTTTGTGCACTCCTCTAAAGGGAGTACTACACACCATTGTATGAATTCTTCAGTTTCTTGGTAATTTTTCGCATGGAATAGCCTTCATTTCTAAGAACAAGAATAGACTGTCGAGTTTCACAAGAAAGTTCTTTTTTTTGGCCATTTTGAGAGTTTAATGGAACCAACAAATGTAATGCTCCAGATTCTCAACAAGCTCAAAGGAAGGTCAGGTTTATAGCTTCTCTAATCAACCAAACGGTTTTCAGCTGTGTTAACATACTTGCACAAGGGTTTTAAAGGGTATTTTAACCATCTATTAGCCTTCTTACAGTTAGCGAACACAAAATACCATAAGTACACTGGAGTGATGGTTGTTGGAAATGGGCCTCTATACACCTATGAAGATATTGCATTACAAACTAGACGTTTGCCGCTAGAATACTCATTTACCACATTAACACTGTATAGAGTGTATTTCTGAATCATTTAATGTTAGCTTCATTGGAAAAAAACTGCTCTTCTTTCAAAAATAAGGAAATTTCTAAGTGACCCTAAACTTTTGACCGCTAGTGTGTATATATATATATATATATATATATATTATATATATATATATATATATATATATAATATATATATATATATATATAATTTTGTTTTTCCACATACATGATCTTTTAGTCTCCAGTTTTTTATTTTCCCAAAGGTAACAGGAGAAATTGGACACCAAAAGTTATTGTGCAATTTGTCCTGAGTACGCCGATACCCTATATGTGGGGGGTAAACTACTGTTTGGGAGCATAGCAGAGCTCAGAAGGGAAGAAGCACAGTTTGACCTTTCCAACACAGAGTTGGCTGGAATTGAGATCAGACGCCATGTCACATTTGGAGAGCCCCTGATGTGCCTAAACCATGGAAACCCCCCAATTCAAACTCCAACCCAAACCCCAACACACCCCTAACCCTAATCCCAACCATAACGGGAAAATGGAAATACATTTTTTAAATTTTATTATTTTTCCTTAACTAAGGGGGTGATAAAGGGGGTTTGATTTACTATTTATAGCGGGGTTTTATATTTGGCAGCTGTCACACTAAAAGACGCTTTTTATTGCAAAAAATAGTTTTTGCATCACCACATTTTGAGAGCTATAATTTTTGCATATTTTGGCCCACAGAGTCATGTGAGGTTTTTTTTTGCAGGACGAATTGACGTTTTTATTGGTACCATTTTCGGTCACGACATTTTTTGATCGCTTTTTATTACGATTTTTGGGAGGCAGAATGAATAAAAACCAGAAATTCATTAATTTTTTTTCGGTGGGGGTGTTTATACCGTTTCGCGTGTGGTAAAATTGATAAAGCAGTTTTATTCTTCGGGTTAGTACCATTACAGCGATACCTCATTTATATTTTTTTTTTATGTTTTGGCGCTTTATACAATAACCATTTTATATAAAAAATAATTTTGCATCGCTTTACTCTGCGAGCTATAACTTATTTTCTCGTTGATGATGCTGTTTGGGGGCTTGTTTTTTGTGGGACAAGATGACGTTTTCAGCGGTGCTCAGTTTATTTATATCTGTCTTTTTGATCGCCTGTTATTTCACTTTTTGTTCGGTGGTATGATACATCATTGTTTTTTTTGCCTTTTTTTTACATTTTTCTATGGTGTTCACTGAAGGGGTTAACTAGTGGGACAGTTTTATAGAGCGAGTCGTTACGGATGCGGCAATACCAAATGTGTACTATTGGTTTTTTACATAAATGTGTTTATTGGGAAAATATTTACTTTTCTTTATTTGGGGATTTTTTTTTTTTTACACAAAAAAAAATTACTACATTGTCAACGTATGGGACATTACTATATAACGTCAGATCGCTGATCTGACACTGTGCATTGCACTGTCAGATCGGCGATCTGACAGGCAGTGAGGGAGGCTTGCCAGTGCCTGCTCTGCAGGCGCTGACAAGCCACCTCACTGCAGGACCCAGAAGGACGCCACGGCCATCTTGGAGCCAGGGGTCTCCATGGAGACCACCGGAACGCGCAGGGAGCCCACAATCGGTGTTAGCACAGATCATGGGCATTGCTGCGGGGTGTCAGCAGTCATATACAGCCAACACCCGTCTGCGATTGCGGCGCCGTACTAGTACTGCTGTTTGCGGGAATGCAGCTCCTGCAGAGCAGTACTAGTATGGCGCATGTCAGGAAGGGGTTAATCTGAAGTCCCTTACTGAAACTTTGATTCAAGATTCTGATCATCTCCCCTGCCACCATTTCTCATAGCGGCTTACATTTTTCCCCATTCCCTGAGACCTGTGAACAGATTTTGGTGGAGTCTGCTTACTCATGTCCCCACAATGCACTTTCCAGGTCATCCTTCCCAGTTCCATCATTCATTCTTCTTTTGATGTCCACACCATCAGGTTTTTCCATCCTCTCTCCCCTTAGAGTAGCAGTTGTATACCGTGACCCAAGCTCACCCACCCAGTTACTATTTTTCTACCTGGCTGCTGCACCTTATGTCCGTCAAATTACCAACCCTTATCCTAGGAGACTTAAACATCCTCATAAACAACCCCACCTGCCCATCTGCTCCCAGCTTCTTTCTCCAATCAATTATTTGGCCTCTCACAGCTCTGAGACATATGGACACCTTCCCCACTGTCAAGCATGGCGGTGGAAACATTATGTTTAGGGGGTATTTCTCTGCTAAGGGCACAGTACTTCACCGCATCAGTGTAGCCAAGCCCAGTATTTTTGGCCTTGTAAACTGGGGTGTCTGTCATCATGGGACGCAACTCAAATCTCTAACCTTTTGAAACCATCAATATGCCAAAACCCTGCGTGTTCAGTATTGACCATATATACCGCAAATGGACTCAAACATGGACTGTGGTCCAGGAGAAGGTGCATAGTGTGACCCAGACATGGTAACAGGCCAGGAGAAAACCTTTGGGGGAAAGAAGAATTACCAGCGATATCCCAAACCTCCATACTCTTACCTGGCCATGATTGCGCTGGTGATCCAAAGTGCCCCAGACAAGAAGCTGAAGCAGGTAAGAGAACGATGTTAAAGGAATAGGTTAATGGGAATTTACTGAGGATTCCTAAAGGACAACAAATCTTAAGCCTTTACTTCTGCTAAGTGGAGATATTTTTACTTTCGTTACAATTTTCCTTCAGTCATATACACAGAAAAAAGAACAAATATTTCATAACAAGACTTTCCCACATTGTGGGAATATACTGTTACATGTTATAACAGCCAGAATCGTTTTTTTGCGCTGCGTTTCGAGCGCACATGAAGCGCATTAAAAAAACGCATGCAAACGCTTGTAAACACTGCAATATTTAGTCGCATCAGCATGCGCATTTCGACAAAAAAACGCAGCGTTTGTCTGCGATTTCATGCGTTTTTGCATGAGTTTTCTATTTGTCACATTCATCATCTCTGCCTCCATCATCTCTGCCTCCATCATCTCTGCCTCCAATCATCTTTTGCCTCCACTCATCTCTGCCTCCATCATCTCTGCCTCCATCATCTCTGCCTCCATCATCTCTGCCTCCATCATCTCTGCCTCCATCATCTCTGCCTCCATCATCTCTGCCTCCATCATCTCTGCCTCCATCATTCTCTGCCTCCATTCATCTCTGCCTCCATCATCTCTGCCTCCATCATCTCTGCCTCCATCATCTCTGCCTCCATCATCTCTGCCTCCATCATCTCTGCCTCCTTTACAGAAAAATCGCGTGCGTGCAAAAGCGCTGACGAGCGCAAAGCCATGCGCACGCCAGCGCCCCCATAGACTGCAATGTTATTTTTTGCGCATAGCATGCGCACACGTTTTTTTAAAGCGGTTGGGCGGAAAAAAAAATGCAACATGTAGCATCTGGCGCGTATGGGCGCACACCGGGAAAATGCGCAGCGCACGACAAACGCACATGAACGCGTGCAAGCGCTAGACCCTGCGCCCGCCATGTTAAAGATAGGGGAACATTGCGCATGCGTCCGATAGCGCAAGATGCGCTGCGCAAAAAGACGCAAGTGTGAAAGTAGCCTTAGAAACTTCCAGGTTCAAAGAATTATAAAAATCCTGCTGGTTCTTTATCTTCCTTATATACTAATTTTTAATGTATATTTATTAGGAAAGGAGAATTCACAATTTAGGATAACAGGGGTTCACTGTTATGAACTATTTAGCAGGACTAAATGATTTTGTTTTTTTTTTTTTTTCCCTTCACATTTTAGACAAGATCAGCGACTTCTTCCCCATCTTCAATGGACAATATCAAGGGTGGAAAGACTCCGTCAGACACAACTTGTCCTGTAATGACTACTTCAGAAAGGGGAGGACTCAGCGTGGTCATTACTGGGGTGATTCTCCTCTAATGGACATTGCGGTTTTGTTTTGTTTTTTTTTACATATATAAGGGGAGATTTATTAACCCCTTAATGACCAAGCCATTTTGTAGGTTAAAGAGCAGGCCAATTTTTACAATTCTGACCACTGTCTCTTTATGAGGTTATAACTCTGGAACGCTTCAACGGATCTTGGCGATTCTGAGATTGTTTTCTCGTGACATATTGTACTTCATGATAGTGGTAAAATTTCTTCAATATAACCTGCGTTTATTTATGAAAAAAAACGGAAATATGGCAAAAATTTTGAAAATTTTGCAATTTTCAAACTTTTAATTTTTATGCCATTAAATCAGAGAGATATGTCACAAAAATTAGTTAATAAATAACATTTCCCACATGTCTACTTTACATCAGCACAATTTTGGAACCAAAATTTTTTTTTGTTAGGAAGTTATAAGTGTTAAAAGTTGACCAGCAATTTCTCATTTTTCCAACAAAATTTACAAAACCATTTTTTTTTAGGGACCACCTCATATTTGAAGTGAATTTGAGGGGTCAATATGACAGAAAATACCCAAAAGTGACACCATTCTAAAAACTGCACCCCTCAACGTGTTCAAAGCCACATTCAAGAAGTTTATTAACCCTTTAGGTACTTCACAAGAATTGAAGCAATGTGGAAGGAAAAAATGAACATTTAACTTTTTTTCCCAAAATTTTTCTTTCTACACAATTTTTTTAAATTTTGTCAAGGGTATCAGGAGAAAATGAACCACAATATTTGTTGTACAATTTCTCCTCAGTACACAGATACCCCATGTGTGGGGGTAAACCACTATTTGGGCGCATGGCAGAGCTCGGAAGGGAAGCAGCGCCATTTGACTTTTTTGGCTGGAATTGAGATTGGACGCCATGTCGCATTTGGAGAGTCCCTGTGTGCCTAAACAGTGGAAACCCCCCACAAGTGACCCCATTTTGGAAACTAGACCCCCCAAGGAACTTACCTAAATGTGTTGTGAGAGCTTTTAACCCCCAAGCGCTTCACAGAAGGTTATAACGTAGAGCCGTAAATTAAAAAATCATATTTTTTCCACAAAAATGATCTTTTCATCCCAATTTTTATTTTCCAAAGGATAAAAGGACCCAAAAGTTATTGTGCAATTTGTCCTGAGTATGCTGATACCCCATATGTGGGGGTAAACCACTATTTTGACGCATGGCAGAGCTCGAAAGGGAAGGAGCGCCTTTTTCAAATGCAGACTTTGATGGAATGGTCTGCTGGTGTCATGTCACGTTTGGAGAGCCCCTGATGTGCCTAAACAGTAGAAACCCCCACAAGTGACTCCATTTTGGAAACTAGACCCCCCAAGGAACTTATCTAGATGTGTGGTGAGCACTTTGAACCCCCAAGGGCTTCACAGAAGTTTATAACGTAGAGCCGTGAAAATAAAAAAATCATTTTTTCCACAAAAATAATCTTTTTGCCCCAAATTTTTATTTTTATAAGGGTAACAGGAGAAATAGGACCCCAAAAGCTATTGTGCAATTTGTCCTGAGTACGCTGATATCCCATATGTGGGGGGGAACCACTATTTTGATGCATGGCAGAGATCGGAAGGGAAGGAGCACCGTTTTTAAATGCAGACTTTGATGGAATGGTCTGCGGGTGTCATGTCACGTTTGGAGAGCCCCTGATGTGCCTAAACAGTAGAAACCCCCCACAAATGACCCCATTTTGCAAACTAGACCCCCCAAGGAACTTATCTAGATGTGTGGTCAGCACTTTGAACCCCAAGGGCTTCACAGAAGTTTATAATGTAGAGCCGTGAAAATAAAAAAAAATCATATTTTTTTCCACAAAAATGACCTTTTTGCCCCCAAATTTTTATTTTCTAAGGGTAACAGGAGAAATAGGACCCCAAAAGCTATTGTGCATTTTGTCCTGAGTACGCTGATACCCCATATGTGGGGGGTACCACTGTGATCGCCTTACTGCGATCTTTGGGAGGCACAATGAACAAATCTACAAAAGGTGAAGAATCGTTTTTCTTTTTTACGCCGTTCCTCGTGCAGTATTAGTGATTAGGCGACTTTATTCCTCGGATCGGTGCGATTACAGCGATACCAGATTTACATCCTTTTTTCATGTTTAGCTTCTGTCACACTCTAAAAGATGCTTTTTTTTTGGAATAATTTTTTGTAAGAAATTTTTGCATCGCCGTATTTTGAGAGCTATAATTTTTCCATATTTCGGCCGACAGTTATCTGTGGGCTTATTTTTTGCGGGACGAGCTGACGTATTTATTGGTACCATATTCGGGCACATAACGTTTTTTGATCGCTTCCTATTCCGATTTTTGTGGAAGCAGAATGAACAAAAACCAGCAATTCAGGAATTGTTTTTTTTTTTCCTCCGTTCCGCGTGTGGTAAAATTGATAAAGCATTATTCTTCGGGTCACTACGATTACAGCGATACCTCATTTATATATTTTTTTTTATGTTTTGGCGTTTTTTTTTTTTACACAATAAAAAATTTTATAGAAAAAATAATTATTTTTGCATCAGTTTATTCCGCGAGCTATAACTTTATTTTTTCGCTGATTATGCTGTATAGCGGCTTGTTTTTTGCGGGACAAGATGACGTTTTCAGCGGTACCATGATTATTTATATCTGACTTTTTGATCGCGTGTTACTGCACTTTTTCCAAGCGGTATGATGATACCGCTTGGAAAAGTATAATTTACTACTTTTTGTGTTTTTTTTTTACGGCTTTCACTGAAGGGGTTAACTAGGGTTACGCTTTTATAGATGGGATTTTTACAGACGTGGCGATACCTAACATGTGTATGTTTTTTGTTTTTTATTTTTTTTATTACATAAAAATGTGTATTTTTTAAGGGATTTTTTTTAAATTATTTTATATTTTTTTTACAATTTTTTTTAAAAAATGATTTTTTTTTAACTTGTCCCTTTATGGGACTTTCACTTTTTTTACTTTTTATTGCAGTTACAATGCATTGCAATGCTCCAGCATTACAATGCATTGTACCTATGGGGAAAGCTGCTGTGACATGATCACAGCAGCTTCCCGTAGGTAGATGACCCGGAGGTTGTCATGACAACCCCCGGGTCATCAAGGCAGAGATCGGGCCCTGCAAATACATTGCAGGGCGCCGATCTGAGGCAGAGGGAGCTCCCGACCCTCTGCCTCCCCCCCTGAGCTCTGCTATCGCGCTGGATCGCAGCAGTCAGGGGGTTAACAGCCAGGGGCGGTGGGGGCTCCGCTCCTGGCTGTCAGTGCAGGAAGCCTGGCCACTGCAGCGCCGGCTCCTGCACTGATCGCGCTGGAGAAGCTGAAATTTCAGCTTCTCCTGCACGATCGCTGCTGTGTTTGGTCAGTCAGATTGACTGACCAATCACAGCGCTGTGGGTGCGGGGACCGACGGCAAAGGTCCCCGCACCGCTTGCCATGCCTGTCAGCTGTCGGCACTGATCTACCTCTGCGTGTTTACACGCAGTGGTAGATCAAAGGCATGACGTGCACAGTCCGTCCTGGTGCCGGAACTGGCACCTTGCCATGACGGACTGTGCACGTCAGTGGACATTAAGGGGTTAATATTGTAAGATACTTCATTTTATAAGATGGTAGAAATAGTGGAAATGACTTGTGCCATTTTCAGTCTCAGATATGTCATGTGTCTAATATAAGATCTAAGAAAACTGGAGCATTTTACAATTCTCTTAGATCTGATCTCACTTACTAGACACTTCAGTTCTGGGGCAAAAAGTAATTTTACCTTAATTCCCTTAGTAGATTCCAGGTTCTTCTCCATAATCCTCATCACACAGCGCTGTATTTCTCCTCTAATGAGGCAGGACTTCTCTTCATCTCACTAAATATTTATAAGATCAGTAACAATTTTCAAGCTTATAAATCTCATCTGCTTAATTTTAGGTGTCTTTTTTTTATAAGTTTTGAATTTAAGAATGTATGTTACATTTTCAGAAAAATATATATTTCCCAATTCTAATATTACTGATAAATGTCCCCTCCTAATGACCTAATGAATAAGTAACATCAACTGATCTTCACTGTCCTATTAAAGGAATAGAAGAATCCAGGATATCTATAAACAGAAAGACAGTGAGGAAACACTTAGCTAACATAAATGAATTCAAGTCTCCAGGTCCAGATGAATTACACCCCAGGGTACTGAAGGAGATAGCAGAAGAAATTCTTGAACCACTGTCCATAATCTTTGAAAATTCTTGGAGAACAGGAGAAGTCCCAGAAGACTGGAGAAGAGCAAATGTTGTTCCTATCTTCAAAAAGGGGAAGAAGGTGGACCCAGGGAACTACAGGCCGGTGAGTCTGACTTCTATACCAGGAAAGATCTTTGAACAAATTATTAAAGAACATGTATGCAAGTACCTGGATAAGAATGAAGTGATTAAACAGAGTCAGCATGGGTTTGTAACTAATAAGTCATGTCAGACTAACTTAATTTCCTTCTATGACAGAATCACTGACTGGGTGGATCAGGGAAATGCTGTAGATATAGTATATCTTGACTTCAGCAAAGCATTTGACAAAGTATCTCACACAATCCTTATTGAAAAAATGACTAAGTATGGAATGGACAAGGCAACTGTTAGGTGGATTCATAACTGGCTTAGTGATCGGACCCAAAGAGTGGTTGTAAATGGCTGCACATCCAGTTGGAAGAATGTCTCAAGTGGGGTACCACAAGGCTCTGTTTTGGGCCCTGTATTGTTCAACATCTTTATCACTGATTTAAATGAAGGAATTGAGGGTAAACTGATCAAATTTGCTGATGACACAAAGCTAGGAGGGGTAGCTAATACTAGAGAAGAGAGAGAGAGGATTCAAAAAGATATACATAAACTGGAGCAGTGGGCAACAACTAACAGAATGGATTTTAACAGGGAAAAATGCAAAGTACTACATCTGGGCAATAAAAATGAAAAAAAGCATATACAAAATGGGAGGAATAGGGCTAAGTAACAGCACATGTGAAAAAGACTTGGGTATACTAATTGATCACAGACTTAACATGAGTCAACAGTGTGATGCAGCAGCAAAAAAGGCAAATGCAATTCTAGGATGTATCAACAGAAGCATACAGTCTAGATCACGTGAGGTCATTATTGCCCTCTACTCCTCTTTGGTCAGACCTCATCTGGAATACTGTGTCCAGTTTTGGGCACCACATTTTAAAAAAGACATCAACAAACTGGAGCAAGTTCAGAGAAGAGCCACCAGAATGGTGACCGGTCTGCAAACCATGTCCTATGAGGAACGGTTGCAGGATTTGGGAATGTTTAGCTTGCAAAAAAGAAGACTGAGAGGAGACTTAATAGCTGTCTACAAATATCTCAAGGGCTGTCACATTGTAGAAGGATCATCTTTATTCTCATTTGCACAAGGAAAGACTAGAAGCAATGGGATGAAACTGAATGGGAGGAGACACAGATTAGATATTAGAAAAAACTTTTTGACAGTTAGGGTGATCAATGAGTGGAACAGGCTGCCACAAGAGGTTGTGAGTTCTCCTTCAATGGAAGTCTTCAAACAGAGGCTGGATAGACATCTGTCTGGGATGATTTAGAGAATCCTGCTTTGAGCAGGGGGTTGGACCAGAAGGCCCAGGAGGTCCCTTCCAACTCTACCATTCTATGATTCTATGACTCCTATCAACAATCTTAAAGATCACAGTTTTCTACCAGTTATTCATATAATCATTTATTCTCCATGACCCCTATATACAGTAGTGAATTTATATTGCAGAAATTATTTTTATTTGAATTTATTTCTTCTTTATTTCAGGTGCTGAAAGACCCACACAAGCCTCAGGCCAAAGGGAACTTCTGGACAGTGGATGCGAGTCAGATTCGTCCAGAGGCCATGAAGCTCCAGGACACAGTGGTCAGCAGACAGGATATCTACTACCTTGACTGGGCCCCCTTTATCATCCATGGACATCCCTACAGGCCTTTAGATGACCATCACCCTTCTCTTCCAAAGACAAAGTTCCCATCAGACCAGAAGCTGCTTTATCATCCACTTCTTCCTCTCCAGACCCTGTATAGTCTTTCCCAATGAGTCTGTGGAACCTTCCTACGTCTTATTCCAGCTATGTTACTCCTAATGTAGTCACACCTCCCGCTGTTCACCCTCTTGTGCTTTACCCAAATCTCCCATCCATACCCCTCCACAACTTCCCATCCACATCCAATTTTAACTCCCCCCTTCACATCTTATTTTAACCCTCCTTACAAAAACCCCTCTACCCTACAACCTCAGTTACCCCTACCCCATAGACTCTGGAAATCAATCAGCCTCCTGTCAATTGTTCCCTCAACAAAACAATGTTTGACATCACAGGGGGCTCCAGACAGCCTGGGAACCTGCCCCACCAAGAACCATACCGGGACCACCAAAGACACTTCAAGCTTATGGTATCTTCTCCTCCAAACACTAATTACGCAATTAAAAAAACCTCTTGATCCATCCTGCACAAATAGCTACAGACCAGTCTCCATCTCAATTCTTGGAGTGCCTGTCTACTTCTGTGGTGACTGGACCCCCGGGGTGCCACATAGGTACTGCTCCTCATCTAGAGGTGTGGTATCCCACTCTCCAGTAAGGAGGGGGCACTACCCAGGACTCCAACACTCACACCCAGCACACACCAGTTCAGTCAGGGCATCTGTGTGTACCCTTTGGGAGGATGGCCACATCCCAGGCTGGGTAGGAAAGGGTGTTGGAAGTGGGTGGGGAAAGTAGGGAATTGCCGGATTACAGCACTCCCCCAACGCTGCTTCTGATCCGGAGCCCCTGCCGTTCCCAAGGAGACCACACAGGCGGCTCCCAGACCAGGTATTTTTCTTTGTAGAAATATCCTGCGGTCGCCCATAGGAACAGGAAACCAACTGAGGAGAGGGGGACCGCCTTTTTTTATCTCTGTAGGTTTCCTGTTCCTATGGGCGGATCCCTCTCTCCAAGTGGGTGCTGTCGTGGCGAAGGGTAAAATATATATATATATTTTTTTCCCAACAAACAAGATCATTTAGTCCCCAGTTTTTTATTTTCCCCAAAGGTAACAAGAGAAATTGGACACCAAAAGTGATTGTGCAATTTGTCCCGAGTACGCAGATACCCTATATGTGGGGGTAAACTACTGTTTGGGAGCATCGCAGAGCTCAGAAGGGAAGGAGCACAGTTTGACCTTTTCAACACAGAGTTGGCTGGAATTGAGATCAGACACCATGTCACATTTGGAGAGCCCCTGATGTGCCTAAACAGTAGAAACCCCCCAATTCTAACTCCAACCCGAACCCCAACACACCCCTAATCCCAACCCTAATGGGAAAATGGAAATACATTTTTATTTTATTATTTTTCCTTAAATAAGGGGGTGATAAAGGAGGGGGGGGGGGGTTTTGATTTACTATTTATAGCGGGGGTTTATATTTGTCAGCTGTCACGCTAAAAGATGCTTTTTATTGCAAAAAATAGTTTTTACATCACTACATTTTGAGAGCTATAATTTTTCCATATTTTGGCCCACAGAGTCATGTGAGGTTTTATTTTTTGCGGGACGAATTGACGTTTTTATTGGTACCATTTTCGGTCACAACATTTTTTGATTGCTTTTTACTATTTTTGGGAGGCAGAATGAACAAAAACCAGCAATTCATGAATTTTTCTGTGGGGGGGGGGGGGGCGTTTATACCGTTCCGCATGTGGTAGAATTGACAAAGAAGTTTTATTCTTCTGGTTAGTATGATTACAGCGATACCCTCATTTATATTTTTTTATGTTTTGGCGCTTTTATACAATAAAAACTATTTTATATAAAAAATAATTATTTTGCATCGCTTTACTCTGCGAGCTATAACTTATTTTCTTATTGATGATGCTGTATGGGAGCTTGTTTTTTGTGGGACAAGACGACGTTTTTTCAGCGGTACTAGGTTTATTTATATCCGTCTTTTTTTATTCCAGTTTTTGTTCGGTGGTATGATACATCGTTTTTTTTTTGCCTTTTTTAAATTTTTCTATGATGTTCACTGAAGGGGTTAACTAGTGGGACAGTTTTATAGAGCGAGTCGTTACGGATGCAGCAATACCAAATGTGTACTATTGTTTTTTTACATAAATGTGTTTATTGGGAAAATATTTATTTTTCTTTATTTGGGGATTTTTTTTTATTTTTACACAAAAAAAAAATACTACATTGTCAACGTATGGGACATTACTATACAACGTCAGATCGCTGATCTGACACTGTGCATTGCACTGTCAGATCGGCGATCTGACAGGCAGTGAGGGAGGCTTGCCAGTGCCTGCTCTCTGCAGGCACTGACAAGCCACCTCACTGAAGGACCCAGAAGGACACCACGGCCATCTTGGAGCCAGGGGTGTCCATGGAGACCACCGGAACGCACAGGGAGCCCACAATCAGTGCTAGCACCGATCATGGGCATTGCTGCGGGGTGCCAGCTGTCATATACAGCCAACACCCGCCTGCGATTGCGGCGCCGTATTAGTACTGCTATTTGCAGGAATGCAGCTCCTGCAGAGCAGTACTAGTATGGAGCATGTCAGGAAGGGGTTAATCTGCTGTCCCTTACTGAAACTTTGATTCAAGATTCTGATCATCTCCCCTGCCACCATTTCTCATAGCGGCTTACATTTTTCCCCATTCCCTGAGACCTGTGAACAGATTTTGGTGGAGTCTGCTTACTCATGTCCCCACAATGCACTTTCCAGGTCATCCTTCCCAGTTCCATCACTCATTCTTCTTTTGATGTCCACACCATCAGGTTTTTCCATCCTCTCTCCCCTTAGAGTAGCAGTTGTATACCGTGACCCAAGCTCACCCACCCAGTTACCATTTTTCTACCTGGCTGCTGCACCTTATGTCCGTCAAATTACCAACCCTTATCCTAGGAGACTTAAACATCCTCATAAACAACCCCACCTGCCCATCTGCTCCCAGCTTCTTTCTCCAATCAATTATTTGGCCTCTCACAGCTCTGAGACATATGGACACCTTCCCCACTGTCAAGCATGGCGGTGGAAACATTATGTTTAGGGGTATTTCTCTGCTAAGGGCACAGTACTTCACCGCATCAGTGTAGCCAAGCCCAGTATTTTTGGCCTTGTAAACTGGGGTGTCTGTCATCATGGGACGCAACTCAAATCTCTAACCTTTTGAAACCATCAATATGCCAAAACCCTGCGTGTTCAGTATTGACCATATATACCGCAAATGGACTCAAACATGGACTGTGGTCCAGGAGAAGGTGCATAGTGTGACCCAGACATGGTAACAGGCCAGGAGAAAACCTTTGGGGGAAAGAAGAATTACCAGCGATATCCCAAACCTCCATACTCTTACCTGGCCATGATTGCGCAGGTGATCCAAAGTGCCCCAGACAAGAAGCTGAAGCAGGTAAGAGAACGATGTTAAAGGAATAGGTTAATGGGAATTTACTGAGGATTCCTAAAGGGGACAACAAATCTTAAGCCTTTACTTCTGCTAAGTGGAGATATTTTTACTTTCGTTACAATTTTCCTTCAGTCATATACACAGAAAAAAGAACAAATATTTCATAACAAGACTTTCCCACATTGTGGGAATATACTGTTACATGTTATAACAGCCAGAAACTTAGAAACTTCCAGGTTCAAAGAATTATAAAAATCCTGCTGGTTCTTTATCTTCCTTATAAACTACCGTAATTTTTAATGTATATTTATTAGGAAAGGAGAATTCACAATTTAGGATAACAGGGGTTCACTGTTATCAACTATTTTCTTTTTTTACCCTTCACATTTTAGACAAAATCAGCGACTTCTTCCCCACCTTCAATGGACAATATCAAGGGTGGAAAGACTCCGTCAGACACAACTTGTCCTGTAATGACTACTTCAGAAAGGGGAGGACTCAGCGTGGTCATTACTGGGGTGATTCTCTTCTAATGGACATTGCGGTTTTGTTTTGTTTTTTTACATAAGGGTAGATTTATTAATATTGTAAGATACTTCATTTTATAAGATGGTAGAAATGGTGGAAATCGTGATAAATCATCAGAATGGTGCACAGGGAAAGTTACATTTGTAATGACTTGTGCCATTTTCAGTCTCAGATATGTCATGTGTCTAATATAAGATCTAATAAAACTGGAGCATTTTACAATTCTCTTAGATCTGATCTCACTTACTAGACACTTCAGTTCTGGGTCAAAAAGTAATTTTACCTTAATTCCCTTAGTAGATTCTAGGTTATTCTCCATAATCCTCATCACACAGCGCTGTATTTCTCCTCTAATGAGGCAGGACTTCTCTTCATCTCACTAAATATTTATAAGATCAGTAACAATTTTCAAGCTTATAAATCTCATCTGCTTAATTTTAGGTGTCTTTTTTTTATAAGTTTTGAATTTAAGAATGTATGTTACATTTCAGAAAAATATATATTTCCCAATTATTAGAATATTACTGATAAATGTCCCCTCCTAATTACCTAATGAATAAGTAACATCAACTGATCTTCACTGTCCTATTAAAGGAATAGAAGAATCCAGGATATCTATAAACAGAAAGACAGTGAGGAAACACTTAGCTAACATAAATGAATTCAAGTCTCCAGGTCCAGATGAATTACACCCCAGGGTACTGAAGGAGATAGCAGAAGAAATTCTTGAACCACTGTCCATAATCTTTGAAAATTCTTGGAGAACTTTTTTTTATAAGTTTTGAATTTAAGAATGTATGTTACATTTTCAGAAAAAAATGTATTTCCCAATTCTAATATTACTGATAAATGTCCCCTCCTAATGACTCCTATCAACAATCTTAAAGATCACAGTTTTCTACCAGTTATTCATATAATCATTTCTTCTCCATGACCCCTATATACAGTAGTGAATTTATATTGCAGAAATTTTTTATTTGAATTTATTTCTTCTTAATTTCAGGTGCTGAAAGACCCACACAAGCCTCAGGCCAAAGGGAACTTCTGGACAGTGGATGCGAGTCAGATTCGTCCAGAGGCCATGAAGCTCCAGGACACAGCGGTCAGCAGACAGGATATCTACTACCTTGACGGGCCCCCTTTATCATCCATGGACATCCCTACAGGCCTTTAGATGACCATCACCCTTCTCTTCCAAAGACAAAGTTCCCATCAGACCAGAAGCTGCTTTATCATCCACTTCTTCCTCTCCAGACCCTGTATAGTCTTTCCCAATGAGTCTGTGGAACCTTCCTACGTCTTATTCTAGCTATGTTACTCCTAATGTAGTCACACCTCCCACTGTTCACCCTCTTGTGCTTTACCCAAATCTCCCATCCATACCCTCCACAACTTCCCATCCACATCCAATTTTAACTCCCCCCTTCACATCTTATTTTAACTCTCCTTACCAAAACCCCTCTACCCTACAACCTCAGTTACCCCTACCCCATAGACTCTGGAAATCAATCAGCCTCCTGTCAATTGTTCCCTCAACAAAACAATGTTTGACATCACAGGGGGCTCCAGACAGCCTGGGAACCTGCCCCACCAAGAACCATACCGGGACCACCAAAGACACTTCAAGCTTATGGTATCTTCTCCTCCAAACACTAATTACTCAATTAAAAAAAACCTCTTGATCCATCCTGCACAAATAGCTACAGACCAGTCTCCATCTCAATTCTTGGAGTGCCTGTCTGTGGTGACTGGACCTCAGGGGTGCCACATAGGTACTGCTCCTCATCTAGAGGTGTGATATCCCACTCTCCAGTAAGGAGGGGGCACTACCCAGGACTCCAACACTCACACCCAGCACACACCAGTTCAGTCAGGGCATCTGGGTATACCCTTTGGGAGGATGGCCACATCCCAGGCTGGGTAGGAAAGGGTGTTGGAAGTGGTTGGGGAAAGTAGGGAATTGCCGGATTACAGCACTCCCCCCAACGCTGCTTCTGATCCGGAGCCCCTGCCGTTCCCAAGGAGACCGCACGGGCGGCTCCCAGACCAGGTATTTTTCTTTGTAGGAATATCCTGCGGTCGCCCATAGGAACAGGAAACCAACTGAGGAGAGGGGGACCGCCCTTTTTTATCTCTAGTTATAAGGAAAAAAAAATCAAAATAGCAAACCATAGGATACTGACTTATAATTTAACTGAGAATTACTGGAGAACAAAAAAGTCAAAAAAAAGTATCTCAAAAAATATATCAAATTTATTTGTATACAAAAAGTACAGATATCAATAAAATTACAGCATTGTGCATATATATTGAATAGTTGTATATATAACTCAGGATGAGATGATACACCCAATAATAAGGACCCTGTGGGTGCCTGCTCAATGCAATATCATATGTACAGAGCGCAATGTATTAGCGTCATAGAATCATAATTAGGTCCACAGAGGGCTTCCATCATTATATGAACTGACGATATTGTATTGCTCATAGCGCTGTTGTAACAATAGACAAGAAAATGTGCATTTAAATAAACAGACCACGCCCCCTTTGAGGAAGTGAGCGTCAGGCTCACGAAACGCGCGTCAGGGTTCCTGGACACCTGTGGATATCACAACCTGCTACTAAAATGGGTAAATTTTACCATGATCTGTTTATTTAAATGCACATTTTCTTGTCTATTGTTACAACAGCGCTATGAGCAATACAATATAGTCAGTTCATATAATGATGGAAGCCCTCTGTGGACCTAATTATGATTCTATGACGCTAATACATTGCGCTCTGTACATATGATATTGCATTGAGCAGGCACCCACAGGGTCCTTATTATTGGGTGTATCATCTCATCCTGAGTTATATATACAACTATTCAATATATATGCACAATGCTGTAATTTTATTGATATCTGTACTTTTTCTATACAAATAAATTTGATATATTTTTTGAGATACTTTTTTTTACTTTTTTGTTCTCCAGTAATTCTCCTTTTTTATCTCTGTAGGTTTCCTGTTCCTATGGGCGGATCCCGCTCTCCAAGTGGGTGCTGTCGTGGAGAAGGGTAAAATATTATATTTTTTTTTTCCCACAAACACGATCTTTTAGTCCCCAGTTTTTTATTTTCCCCAAAGGTAACAAGAGAAATTGGACACCAAAAATTATTGTGCAATTTGTCCCGAGTACGCAGATACCCTATATGTGGGGGTAAACTACTGTTTGGGAGCATCGCAGAGCTCAGAAGGGAAGGAGCACAGTTTGACCTTTTCAACAGAGTTGGCAGAAATTTAGATCAGACACCATGTCACATTTGGAGAGCCCCTGATGTGCCTAAACAGTAGAAACCCCCCAATTCTAACTCCAACCCGACCCCAACCCACCCCTAGCCCTAATCCCAACCCTAATGGGAAAATGGAAATACATTTTTTTTATTTTATTATTTTTCCTTAACTAAGGGGGTGATAAAGGGGGGGGGGGTTTTGATTTACTATTTATAGCGGGGGTTTATATTTGTCAGCTGTCACGCTAAAAGATGCTTTTTATTGCAAAAAATAGTTTTTACATCACTACATTTTGAGAGCTATAATTTTTCCATATTTTGGCCCACAGAGTCATGTGAGGTTTTATTTTTTGCGGGACGAATTGACGTTTTTATTGGTACCATTTTCGGTCACAACATTTTTTGATCGCTTTTTACTATTTTTGGGAGGCAGAATGAACAAAAACCAGCAATTCATGAATTTTTCTGTGGGGGGGGGGGCGTTTATACCGTTCCGCATGTGGTAGAATTGACAAAGAAGTTTTATTCTTCTGGTTAGTATGATTACAGCGATACCCTCATTTATATTTTTTTATGTTTTGGCGCTTTTATACAATAAAAACTATTTTATATAAAAAATAATTATTTTGCATCGCTTTACTCTGCGAGCTATAACTTATTTTCTTATTGATGATGCTGTATGGGGGCTTGTTTTTTGTGGGACAAGACGACGTTTTCAGCGGTACTAGGTTTATTTATATCCGTCTTTTTAATCGCCTGTTATTCCAGTTTTTGTTCGGTGGTATGATACATCGTTTTTTTTTGCCTTTTTTAAATTTTTCTATGATGTTCACTGAAGGGGTTAACTAGTGGGACAGTTTTATAGAGCGAGTCGTTACGGATGCAGCAATACCAAATGTGTACTATTGTTTTTTTACATAAATGAGTTTATTGGGAAAATATTTATTTTTCTTTATTTGGGGATTTTTTTTATTTTTACACAGAAAAAAAATTACTACATTGTCAACGTATGGGACATTACTATATAACGTCAGATCGCTGATCTGACACTGTGCATTGCACTGTCAGATCGGCGATCTGACAGGCAGTGAGGGAGGCTTGCCAGTGCCTGCTCTCTGCAGGCACTGACAAGCCACCTCACTGAAGGACCCAGAAGAACGCCACGGCCATCTTGGAGCCAGGGGTCTCCATGGAGACCACCGGAACGCACAGGGAGCCCCACAATCAGTGCTAGCACCGATCATGGGCATTGCTGCGGGGTGCCAGCTGTCATATACAGCCAACACCCGCCTGCGATTGCGGCGCCGTATTAGTACTGCTGTTTGCAGGAATGCAGCTCCTGCAGAGCAGTACTAGTATGGAGCATGTCAGGAAGGGGTTAATCTGCTGTCCCTTACTGAAACTTTGATTCAAGATTCTGATCATCTCCCCTGCCACCATTTCTCATAGCGGCTTACATTTTTCCCCAGTCCCTGAGACCTGCGAACAGATTTTGGTGGAGTCTGCTTACTCATGTCCCCACAATGCACTTTTCAGGTCATCACTCCGCAGTTCCATCACTCATTCTTCTTTTGACGTCCACACCATCAGGTTTTTCCATCCTCTCTCCCCTAAGAGTAGCGGTTGTATACTGTGACCCAGGCTCACCCACCCAGTTACCATTTTTCTACCTGGCTGCTGCACCTCATGTCCGTCAAATTACCAACCCTTATCCTAGGAGACTTAAACATCCTCATAAACAACCCCACCTGCCCATCTGCTCCCAGCTTCTTTCTCCAATCAATTATTTGGCCTCTCACAGCTCTGAGACATATGGACACCTTCCCCACTGTCAAGCATGGGGGTGGAAACATTATGTTTAGGGGGTATTTCTCTGCTAAGGGCACAGTACTTCACCGCATCAGTGTAGCCAAGCCCAGTATTTTTGGCCTTGTAAACTGGGGTGTCTGTCATCATGGGACGCAACTCAAATCTCTAACCTTTTGAAACCATCAATATGCCAAAACCCTGCGTGTTCAGTATTGACCATATATACCGCAAATGGACTCAAACATGGACTGTGGTCCAGGAGAAGGTGCATAGTGTGACCCAGACATGGTAACAGGCCAGGAGAAAACCTTTGGGGGAAAGAAGAATTACCAGCGATATCCCAAACCTCCATACTCTTACCTGGCCATGATTGCGCAGGTGATCCAAAGTGCCCAGACAAGAAGCTGAAGCAGGTAAGAGAACGATGTTAAAGGAATAGGTTAATGGGAATTTACTGAGGATTCCTAAAGGGGACAACAAATCTTAAGCCTTTACTTCTGCTAAGTGGAGATATTTTTACTTTCGTTACAATTTTCCTTCAGTCATATACACAGAAAAAAGAACAAATATTTCATAACAAGACTTTCCCACATTGTGGGAATATACTGTTACATGTTATAACAGCCAGAAACTTAGAAACTTCCAGGTTCAAAGAATTATAAAAATCCTGCTGGTTCTTTATCTTCCTTATAAACTACCGTAATTTTAATGTATATTTATTAGGAAAGGAGAATTCACAATTTAGGATAACAGGGGTTCACTGTTATCAACTATTTCGCAGGACTAAATGATTTTGTTTTTCTTTTTTTTCCCTTCACATTTTAGACAAGATCAGCGACTTCTTCCCCATCTTCAATGGACAATATCAAGGGTGGAAAGACTCCGTCAGACACAACTTGTCCTGTAATGACTACTTCAGAAAGGGGAGGACTCAGCGTGGTCATTACTGGGTGATTCTCTTCTAATGGACATTGCGGTTTTGTTTTTTGTTTTTTTACATATGTAAGGGGAGATTTATTAATATTGTAAGATACTTCATTTTATAAGATGGTAGAAATGGTGGAAATCGTGATAAATCATCAGAATGGTGCACGGGGGAAAGTTACATTTGTAATGACTTGTGCCATTTTCAGTCTCAGATATGTCACGTGTCTAATATAAGATCTAATAAAATGGAGCATTTTACAATTCTATTACTGATAAATGTCCCCTCCTAATGACTCCTATCAACAATCTTAAAGATCACAGTTTTCTACCAGTTATTCATATAATCATTTCTTCTCCATGACCCCTATATACAGTAGTGAATTTATATTGCAGAAATTATTTTTATTTGAATTTATTTCTTCTTTATTTCAGGTGCTGAAAGACCCACACAAGCCTCAGGCCAAAGGGAACTTCTGGACAGTGGATGTATGTCAGATTCGTCCAGAGGCTATGAAGCTCCAGGACACAGCGGTCAGCAGACAGGATATCTACTACCTTGACCGGGCCCCCTTTATCATCCATGGACATCCCTACAGGCCTTTAGATGACCATCACCCTTCTCTTCCAAAGACAAAGTTCCCATCAGACCAGAAGCTGCTTCATCATCCACTTCTTCCTCTCCAGACCCTGTATAGTCTTTCCCAATGAGTCTGTGGAACCTTCCTACGTCTTATTCTAGCTATGTTACTCCTAATGTAGTCACACCTCCCACTGTTCACCCTCTTGTGCTTTACCCAAATCTCCCATCCATACCCCTCCACAACTTCCCATCCACATCCAATTTTAACTCCCCCCTTCACATCTTATTTTAACTCTCCTTACCAAAACCCCTCTACCCTACAACCTCAGTTACCCCTACCCCATAGACTCTGGAAATCAATCAGCCTCCCGTCAATTGTTCCCTCAACAAAACAATGTTTGACATCACAGGGGGCTCCAGACAGCCTGGGAACCTGCCCCACCAAGAACCATACCGGGACCACCAAAGACACTTCAAGCTTATGGTATCTTCTCCTCCAAACACTAATTACTCAATTAAAAAAAACCTCTTGATCCATCCTGCACAAATAGCTACAGACCAGTCTCCATCTCAATTCTTGGAGTGCCTGTCTGTGGTGACTGGACCTCAGGGGTGCCACATAGGTATCTGCTCCTCATCTAGAGGTGTGATATCCCACTCTCCCGTAAGGAGGGGGCACTACCCAGGACTCCAACACTCACACCCAGCACACACCAGTTCAGTCAGGGCATCTGGGTATACCCTTTGGGAGGATGGCCACATCCCAGGCTGGGTAGGAAAGGGTGTTGGAAGTGGTTGGGGAAAGTAGGGAATTGCCGGATTACAGCACTCCCCCAACGCTGCTTCTGATCCGGAGCCCCCGCCGTTCCAAGGAGACCGCACGGGCGGCTCCCAGACCAGGTATTTTTCTTTGTAGGAATATCCTGCGGTCGCCCATAGGAACAGGAAACCAACTGAGGAGAGGGGGACCGCCCTTTTTTATCTCTAGTTATAAGGAAAAAAAAATCAAAATAGCAAACCATAGGATACTGACTTATAATTTAACTGAGAATTACTGGAGAACAAAAAAGTCAAAAAAAAGTATCTCAAAAAATATATCAAATTTATTTGTATACAAAAAGTACAGATATCAATAAAATTACAGCATTGTGCATTATATTGAATAGTTGTATATATAACTCAGGATGAGATGATACACCCAATAATAAGGACCCTGTGGGTGCCTGCTCAATGCAATATCATATGTACAGAGCGCAATGTATTAGCGTCATAGAATCATAATTAGGTCCACAGAGGGCTTCCATCATTATATGAACTGACGATATTGTATTGCTCATAGCGCTGTTGTAACAATAGACAAGAAAATGTGCATTTAAATAAACAGACCACGCCCCCTTTGAGGAAGTGAGCGTCAGGCTCACGAAACGCGCGCAGGGTTCCTGGACACCCGTGGATATCACAACCTGCTACTAAAATGGGTAAATTTTACCATGATCTGTTTATTTAAATGCACATTTTCTTGTCTATTGTTACAACAGCGCTATGAGCAATACAATATAGTCAGTTCATATAATGATGGAAGCCCTCTGTGGACCTAATTATGATTCTATGACGCTAATACATTGCGCTCTGTACATATGATATTGCATTGAGCAGGCACCCACAGGGTCCTTATTAATTGGGTGTATCATCTCATCCTGAGTTATATATACAACTATTCAATATATATGCACATGCTGTAATTTTATTGATATCTGTACTTTTTCTATACAAATAAATTTGATATATTTTTTTGAGATACTTTTTTTTACTTTTTTGTTCTCCAGTAATTCTCCTTTTTACTCTGTAGGTTTCCTGTTCCTATGGGCGGATCCCGCTCTCCAAGTGGGTGCTGTCGTGGAGAAGGGTAAAATATTATATTTTTTTTTTCCCACAAACACGATCTTTTAGTCCCCAGTTTTTTATTTTCCCCAAAGGTAACAAGAGAAATTGGACACCAAAATTATTGTGCAATTTGTCCCGAGTACGCAGATACCCTATATGTGGGGGTAAACTACTGTTTGGGAGCATCGCAGAGCCAGAAGGGAAGGAGCACAGTTTGACCTTTTCAACAGAGTTGGCAGAAATTTAGATCAGACACCATGTCACATTTGGAGAGCCCCTGATGTGCCTAAACAGTAGAAACCCCCAATTCTAACTCCAACCCGACCCCCAACCCACCCCTAGCCCTAATCCCAACCCTAATGGGAAAATGGAAATACATTTTTTTTATTTTATTATTTTTCCTTAACTAAGGGGGTAAATAAAGGGGGGGGGGTTTTGATTTACTATTTATAGCGGGGGTTTATATTTGTCAGCTGTCACGCTAAAAGATGCTTTTTATTGCAAAAAATAGTTTTTACATCACTACATTTTGAGAGCTATAATTTTTCCATATTTTGGCCCACAGAGTCATGTGAGGTTTTATTTTTTGCGGGACGAATTGACGTTTTTATTGGTACCATTTCGGTCACAAATTTTTGATCGCTTTTTACTATTTTTGGGAGGCAGAATGAACAAAAACCAGCAATTCATGAATTTTTCTGTGGGGGGGGGGCGTTTATACCGTTCCGCATGTGGTAGAATTGACAAAGAAGTTTTATTCTTCTGTTAGTATGATTACAGCGATACCCTCATTTATATTTTTTTATGTTTTGGCGCTTTTATACAATAAAAACTATTTTATATAAAAAATAATTATTTTGCATCGCTTTACTCTGCGAGCTATAACTTATTTTCTTATTGATGATGCTGTATGGGGCTTGTTTTTTGTGGGACAAGACGACGTTTTCAGCGGTACTAGGTTTATTTATATCCGTCTTTTTAATCGCCTGTTATTCCAGTTTTTGTCGGTGGTATGATACATCGTTTTTTTTGCCTTTTTTAAATTTTTCTATGATGTTCACTGAAGGGGTTAACTAGTGGGACAGTTTTATAGAGCGAGTCGTTACGGATGCAGCAATACCAAATGTGTACTATTGTTTTTTTACATAAATGAGTTTATTGGGAAAATATTTATTTTTCTTTTTTGGGGATTTTTTTTTTTTTTACACAGAAAAAAAATTACTACATTGTCAACGTATGGGACTTTTCTATATAACGTCAGATCGCTGATCTGACACTGTGCATTGCACTGTCAGATCGGCGATCTGACAGGCAGTGAGGGAGGCTTGCCAGTGCCTGCTCTCTGCAGGCACTGACAAGCCACCTCACTGAAGGACCCAGAAGAACGCCACGGCCATCTTGGAGCCAGGGGTCTCCATGGAGACCACCGGAACGCACAGGGAGCCCCACAATCAGTGCTAGCACCGATCATGGGCATTGCTGCGGGGTGCCAGCTGTCATATACACCAACACCCGCCTGCGATTGCGGCGCCGTATTAGTACTGCTGTTTGCAGGAATGCAGCTCCTGCAGAGCATACTAGTATGGAGCATGTCAGGAAGGGGTTAATCTGCTGTCCCTTACTGAA
>JARQOD010000009.1:16504027-16550034 GCA_033576555.1 Oophaga sylvatica
GATGCTGCGGTAAAAAGGCCTCCCAAAAAACCCCATTTTGAGGACAGGGGGGCCCAAAAAAGATGCGCGGGACAAAAAGCTACTCTTTTCTAAAAGGTATTTGGGGGGCCCCGGGGGTTTTAAACCCAGCAGGACCCCCTTTGTACGGCTGATCCGTGGGGGGTTTGTTAGTCAGCAAAAGTGCAGTTGAAGAAGGTGCCTCCCGAGGCCCATGAAAAAACCCCCTAAATTTTTAAAAACGAGCACTTTTTTTGGAGATTCTTCCCCCGATCTGAAAGGGATGGCCGCCAGGCTGCGGGATTTCAAATGCGCAGAGGGCATATGGCTCAAATTTTGGCCGGGGTGCATTCGGGCCCCGATCCCGCTTGTTTTTTCCCTTGTGAGGGGAAATTTGTTTGGCCCCGCCCTGACGAATTTTGGGAAAAGGGGGGATGAAAAAAAAAAATTCCCCCGTACCCAAAATCCCTCTATAGACGCCCCTTCGGCAAAAAGAGTTTCCCTCCGAAGGTGTCCGAAGCGGGGACATGGGCGATAGAAGGGGGAAAAAAGTATGGAACATGTTCAGACCCCAGCTCGAGATTCCAAGAAATTTCAAAAGCGCATCCGTGGGGGGTTTTTTAGGGCCCCTTTCCCCGGGCCCTGGCCCGGATATCCGCAGTATTTGGTTTTTAAACCCTGTGGCTTCAGGACTCATTTAAAAATTTTCTGAGCTCCCCGAGAAACCTTTTAAATTTTCCCCCCATCGGTTTTCAGCAGAGCAGGGTACTGGGGGAAAAAAATTTGGTTTTATGCCAAAGGGGGTCCTGGGCGGGGTACCTGCGATGGAAAGGGGAAAGGGGCTTTATCCTCTATTTTTAGTCCAGAAGCCGGATGGCCCCTTCAGGCATAATTAATTTAAAAGCCTTTAAAACGATCGGGTTTATACCCCGGGTTTTTAAAGGGAAAACAGCAATTCCACAAAAAAATTTTTGTTTAAAAATGTTTCATGGTGGTATTGGACTTAAAAGACCCCTTTACCTGTCCCCCCCCCTGAACCCATCAGTTTTTCCTTAGAGTAGCAGTTTGGCAAAAAGGCTCGCTGCACTTTTTCAATAAAAGGGGCCCTACATTCGGTTTTGATTTCCCCCTCGGTATTTTCAAAAGTGAGCAGAAATATGGCCCCCTGCGAGAATCTAATATCTTGTAATTCCCTACCTCGATGACTTTCCCGATTTTAAGGCAAACAGCGGACTTGTCAGGAACAGTTAAATAAAGCAATATCTGTTCTAGAACAGTTGGGGTGGCTACTTAATATTGCAAAGTCTCGATTGCAGCCGATCCAAGTACAACAGTTTGAGCCAACCTTAGATTCCCAAAGCAAGATGCCGACTTCCACCGACAAACTGATACGCCTGCACTACCAGGTCCTAAATGCTTCCAATAACCCCACCATGTCTCTTAGGAAAGCCATGTCCTTGTGGGCTCTCTTTCTTCCTGCATCCTGCAGTGCAATGGCACGGTTTCATGCCAGGACTTACAGCTGAAGTCTTGCGTTATGATAAGAGTCTAGGAAACCGCCTGGAGAGCCGACTAACTTTGTCCCAGGCCACAATTAAATCCCTAGAATGGTGGCTGGATAATCGTAATCTATCCAAAGGGGTGCCCTGGGAGTATAATATAACCAGAGTGGTCACCACGGATGCTAGTCCCACTGGTTGGGGGGCTCATGTCTGATTCTGTAGTGCAGGGCTTATGGCAACATCATCAAATAGACATGTCCTCTAACATGAAAGAGCTTACAGCAGTAGAATTGGCAGTAAAAAGACTCCTCATTTATCTACAGGGTCATCAAGTGCGAATTTTGTCCGACAATCAGGTTGCGGTAGCCTATATCAACCACCAGGGTGGCACTCAATCTGGTCCTCTCATGCAAGTGTCAGAGCGCCTGTTCCATCTGGCAGAAAGACATTTTCTATCGTTAACAGCATTACATATAAAAGGAGAGGAAAACACCACCGCAGACTTTTTAAGCCGCCACCTTCTAAGACAAGGGGAATGGTCACTAAAGAACGCCATCTTCAATATGATCATACGCAAATGGGGGCAACCAGACGTAGACCTTTTTGCCACCAGAAGGAATCGGAAGGTAGAACAGTTCTGCTCCCTAAACCCCAGAGAAAATCCGCTGGCGGTAGATGCCTTTCTAATACAATGGGATTTTTCTCTGGCTTATGCCTTTCCCCCCTTGTCTCTGATTCCTCTGGTAGTCAGAAAGATCAGAAAGGACAAAGCAAAAGTGATCTTGGTAGCACCCTTTTGGCCCAAGAGAGCGTGGTTCTCGAGCCTCAGGACCATGTCAGTAACCGACCCATGGATTCTACCGGACGTTCCGGATCTCCTGTCCCAGGGTCCAGTGTACCATCCTCAGGTGGCTGGCCTGCATCTGACGGCGTGGAATTTGAGCGGTCGCTATTGTTAGATAGGGGGTTTTCTCCTGAATTGATTAATACCCTTCTTAAGAGTAGGAAGGAAGTTACAACTAAGATATATGCCAGGACCTGGAGAAAATTCTTACAGGTCTCAGGAATTTCGGCTAGAGAATCAGTCCCAATATCTCAGATTCTAGAGTTTCTACAAAAAGGGTTAGATATGGGTCTTTCCACCAGTACCCTCAAAGTACAGGTTTCTGCCCTGGGAGCCCTTTTTCACTGTGACATAGCTAGAAACTATTGGGTCAGTAGATTTATCAAAGCGGCAGCAAGATCAAGACCTATAGTTAAAAATATGTTTATGCCTTGGGATTTAAACTTAGTACTCACAGCCATGACGGAGGCCCCATTTGAACCCATATCAGCTGCCTCGATTTAAACTCTCTCTATCAAAGTAGCTTTCTTGGTGGCTCTAACATCAGCACGAAGGGTGAGTGACATTCAGGCACTCTAGACTTCCTCCATATACACAAATTCAGGACGATAGGGTGATTCTTAGGGCTGATACGGCATACCTACCTAAAGTGGCATCCACCTTCCATAGAGCTCAGGAGATAATCCTACCATCGTTCCTGCCTAATCCTAGTAACCAAAAAGAAAAGAAATTCCATACCTTAGACGTGAGGAGATGTCTCTTAAAGTATCTAGCCATTACTGATCCCTGGAAAAAAGATAACGCCTTATTTGTTTCTTTCCAAGGCCCAGGAAGGGCCTTAGAGTATCAAGGGCCACACTAGCTAGATGGATCAGGGAGGCTATTACATTAGCATACACCTCAAAAGGCAAGCCGGCACCAGAAAAACTGAGGGCACATTCCACTCGAGCCATGGCAACCTCGTGGGCGGAAAGGTCGGAAGTCTCCATCGACCAGATATGTAAGGCTGCCACTTGGTCCTCTCCAAGCACTTTTTTCAATCATTATAGATTAGACTTGGGTGCTTCCTCTGATCTCTCCTTTGGGGTAAGGGTGTTGCAGGCTGTAGTCCCTCCCTGAGTAATTATTACTCTGTAATTCTCTCGTTGGGTGCTGTCATGTGCTTCGAATAAAGTCTAAGTTACTTACCGTTAACGGTATTTTTCGAAGACCATGACAGCACCCCTTGTATTCCCTCCCTTTATCTTATCGGCGCGCACTTCTTCCTCTTATAAGTTTCACATAAAATGAAATACTGATACGCAAGAATGTTGTATAGAGCTTGTGATTGTCATTAACCTTGGTGGTCCTCGTGCTCTGTAAACCAACTGATGCGTGGGAGAGGTGCCGCCCTTATGTATCTGTAGGTTTCCTGTTCCTGAAGGGCGGATCCCCTCTCTCGTTGGGTGCTGTCATGGTCTTCGAAAAATACCGTTAACGGTAAGTAACTTAGACTTTCCTGGTCCATTTGGAAGTCAGCTGGTGTCTTGCCTTCGTCTGCTACTTTCACATAAGTTATTTGCTGCTTGTTTTTATAGTGTTTGCCATTTTCATTTTTTGTCTGCACTTTTGTGGGAGGTTAGCCAATTGTTGCCTTCTAGTGTCTATGGATGACCCTACTGATAGTTTTTCCTGGCTTTGCACTTTGTGCAAAGCCTTTGAGTGCAGGAGTACTACAACTACACTTTGTTCACAGTATTTGATTGAGGCACTACAGTTGGTGCCTTCAAGGGTGTATGGATAACCTTGCTACTAATTTTGGGCAGGATCTGCACTTAGTGTATGCCTTTATGAGTTTAGGAGTACCACTAAATGACAGTTTGAATAGAATGTGTATGAAGCCCTCCTTTATGTCTTATGCAGATTGTATCAGAGTCCCTAAATTTTGGCATTTCTTGCTTCCTTCATTAATTACTCTGAAATTTCCAATTTTTAATTGAAAATTCAACCTTGGTTTACTTAAATTACATTAAAAAAACTTAAAATGTTTCCTTATATACTGTACAAGTTATTATATAGGAAAAATGTTTATTAACATTTTTTCTCCTGTAAACTCCAATTTGTCAATCTGGGAGTCAGATGCTTCCAGGGGTTTTCCCATGCTGTTCTACTTCCATTGTACCTACCACCTAGTAGGTTTTGTAGTAAAAATGCTTGGATTTCTCATTGACTTCCATTATACTTGTTACTCGAAATGGGCACCTGTTCATTAACCCCTTCATGACCCAGCCTATTTTGACCTCAATGACCTGGCCATTTTTTGCAATTCTGACCAGTGTCCCTTTATGAGGTAATAACTCAGGAACGCTTCAACGGATCCTAGCGATTCTGAGATTGTTTTTTCGTGACATATTGGGCTTCATGTTAGTGGTAAATTTAGGTCGATAATTTTTGCGTTTATTTGTGAAAAAAATGGAACTTTGGCCAAAATTTTGAAAATTTCGCAATTTTCAAATTTTGAATTTTTATTCTGTTAAACCAGAGAGTTATGTGACACAAAATAGTTAATAAATAACATTTCCCACATGTCTACTTTACATCAGCACAATTTTGGGAACAACATTTTTTTTGTTAGGAAGTTATAAGGGTTAAAAGTTGACCAGCGATTTTTCATTTTTACAGCAAAATTTACAAAACCATTTTTTTTTAGGGACCACCTCACATTTGAAGTCACTTTGAGGGGTCTATATGGCAGAAAATACCCAAAAGTGACATTATAAAAACTGCACCCCTCAAGCTACTCAAAACTACATTCAAGAAGATTATTAACCCTTCAGGTGCTTCACAGGAACTAAAGCAACGTGGAAGGAAAAAATGGACATTTTAATTTTTCCAACAAAATTTTTCTTTTAGCATCAATTTTTTCATTTTTGCATGGGCATCAGGATAAAATGGACCCTAAAATTTGTTGGGCAATTTCTCCTGAGTATACAGATACCTCATATGTGGTCATAAACCACTGTTTGGGCGCACGGCAGGGCTCAGAAGGGAAGGAGCGCCATTTGACTTTTTGAATGGAAAATATGCTGGAATATTTAGCGGTTGCCATGTCGCATTTGGAGAGTCCCTGTGTGCCTAAACATTGGAGCTCCCCCACAAGTGACCCCATTTTGGAAACTAGACCCCCCAAGGAACTTATCTAGATGCAGAGTGAGCACTTTGAACCCCAGGTGCTTCACAAATTGATCCGTAAAAAAAAGAAAGTACTTTTTTTCACAAAAATTTCCTTTTAGCCTCAGTTTTTTCATTTTCACATGGGCAACAGTATAAATTGGATCCTAAAATTTGTTGGGCATTTTCTCCTGAGTACACAGATACCTCATATGTGGTCATAAACCACTGTTTGGGCGCACGGCAGGGCTCAGAAGGGAAGGAGCGCCATTTGACTTTTTGAGTGGAAAATTAGCTCCAGTCGTTAGCGGACACCATGTCATGTTTGGAGAGCCCCTGTATGCCTAAACTTTGGAGCTCCCCCACAAATGACCCCATTTTGGAAACTAGACCCCCTAAGAAACTTATGCAGATGCACAGTGAGCACTTTGAACCCCCAGGTGCTTCACAAAACTTTATAATGCAGAGCCGTGAAAATAAAAAATCATTTTTTTTTCTCAAAAAATTATTTAGCCCCATATTTTTTATTTTCACAATGGTTACAGGAGAAATTGGACCCCAAAAGTTGTTGTCTAATTTGTCCTAAGTACGCTAGTACCTCACATGTGGGGGGAGAACCACTGTTTGGGCACACATCAGGGCTTGGAAGGGATGTAGTGACGCTTTGAAATGCCGACTTGATGGAATGGTCTGCGGGCGGGCAGAGCCCCTGATGTGCCTAAACAGTAGAAACCCCCCACAAGTGACCACACTTTGTAAACTAGACCCCTCAAGGAACTTAACTAGATGTGTGGTGAGCATCTTGAACCCCCACGTGCTTCACAGAAGTTTGTAATGCAGAGCCGTGAAAATAAAAAATCATTTTTTTCCTCAAAAACTGATTTTTTTAACCCACAATTTTTTGTTTTCACAAGGGTAACAGGAGAAATTGGACCACAAAAGTTGTTGTACAGTTTGTCCTGAGTACACTGGTACCCCATATGTGGGGGGGAACCACTGTTTTGGCGCATAGGAGAGCACAGAAGGGAAGGAGCGCCATTTTGGAATGCAGACTTGATGGAATGTTCTGTGGGCGTCATGTTGCCTTTGCAGAGCCCCTGATGTGCCTAAACAATAGAAACCCCCCACAAGTGACCCCATTTTGGAAACTAGACCCCCCAAGGAGCTTATCTAGATGTGTAGTGAGCACTTTGAACCCCCAAGGGCTACACAGAAGTTTATAACGCCGGGCCATGAAAATAAAAAAATCATTTTTTTTCCACAAACATGATCTTTTAGTCCCCAATTTTTTTATTTTCCCAAGGGTAACAGGAGAAATTAGACCTCAAAAGTTGTTGTCCAATTTGTCCTGAGTACGCTGATATCCCATATGTGGGAGAAAACTACTGTATGGGCACACTTCGGGGCTCGGAAGGGAAGTAGTGACGTTTTGAATTGCCGACTTGATGGAATGGTCTGCGGGCGTCATGTTACGTTTGCAGAGTCCCTGATGTGCCTAAACAGTATAAACTCCCCACAAGTGACCCCATTTTGGAAACTAGACCCCGCAAGGAACTTATCTAGATGTGTGGTGAGCACTTTGAACCCCCAAGTTCTTCACAGAAGTTTATAACGCAGAGCCGTGAAAATAAAAAATCATTTTTTTTCCACAAAAATAACTTTAGTCCCCAATTTTTTTTCCCAACAGTAACAGGAGAAATTAGACCCCCAAAGTTGTTGTGCAATTTTTCCCGAGTACGCTGATACCCCATATGTGGGGGTAAACCACTGTTTGGGCACACGTCGGGGCTTGGAATAAAGGGAGCACTGTTTGACTTTTTGAACGCAAAATTTGCAGGAATCAATGGTGGCGCCATGTCGCGTATGGAGATCCCCTGATGTACCTAAATAGTGGAAACCCCTCAATTCTAACTCCAACCCTAACCCCAACACACCCCTAACCCCAACCCCTACACACCCCTAACCCTAATACAAACCCTAACCAAAACCCTAACCCCAACACATCCCTAACCCTAATCCCAACTCTAACCATAAACCTAACCACAAGCCTAACCCTAATCCCAACCCTAACCCCAAAACACCCCTAACGCTTATCCCAACCCTAACCTTAATCCCAACCCTAACCCTAATTCCAACCCTAACCCTAATTCTAACCCTTACCCTAGTTCTAACCCTTACCCTAGTTCTAACCCTAACCCTAGTTCTAACCCTAAGGCTGGGTTCATATTGCGTTTTACCAGCCCGTTCAACACGTAGCGTTGACGGGCTGGTAACGGTATAGCATAACGCGATCGCGTTATGCTATACCCGCTAGTGCAGAGGAATCAGCGATGATTCATCTGTGCTAGCGGTGATGGAGCCCAGACGCTGCAGCCTGCGTCCAAGGCTCCGTCACTGAATGACGACACGTCGCGAACGCATACCGCTTCATGGCATGCGTTGCGATGCGCACACAAATGGGGTGAATGGCAGCGTTAACGGACTGCGTTACACCGCGTTATACCGCGGTGAAACGCAGTCCATCTAACGGACTGCCATAATGCAATATGAACCCAGCCTGACCCTAAGGCCCCGTGCACACGTTGCGGATTCACTTGCGGATTTTTCTAAAATCCGCAGGTAAAACGACCTGCCTTTTACCTGCGTATTTAGCGCGGATTTGCTGCGGTTTTTCTCTGCGGTTTTACGCCTATAATGGAATAGGTGTAAAATCGCTGCGGAATCCGCACAAAGAATTGACATGCTGCGGATTTAAAACCGCAGCAAATCCGCGCTGAAAAATCTGCAGCATGTGCACAGCGTTTTTTTTTTACCATTTATTTGCATTGTACTGTACATGGTTTCTGGATCTGCTGTGGATCCGCAGCGCCAAATCAGCTGCAGATCCGCAGCAAAATCCGCTGCTGATCCGCAGCAAAATCAGCTGCGATCAGCAGCGAAATCAGCTGCGGATCAGCAGCGAAATCAGCTGCGGATCAGCAGCGAAATCAGCTGCGGATCAGCAGCGAAATCAGCTGCGGATCAGCAGCGAAATCAGCTGCGGATCAGCAGCGAAATCAGCTGCGGATCAGCAGCGAAATCAGCTGCGGATCAGCAGCGAAATCAGCTGCGGATCAGCAGCGAAATCAGCTGCGGATCAGCAGCGAAATCCGCTGCGGATCAGCAGAGAAATCGCTGCGGATCAGCAGAGAAATCCGCTGCGGATCAGCAGAGAAATCCGATGCGGTCAGCAGCGAAATCGTGCGGACAGCAGAGAAATCAGCTGCGGATCAGCAGAGAAATCAGCTGCGGATCAGCAGAGAAATCAGCTGCGATCGCAGAAATCAGCTGCGGTCAGCAGAGAAATAGGATCAGCAAGAATCATGCGGATCAGCAGAGAATCAGTTCGGATCCGCAAGCAAATCCGCAAGTGTGCACAGGGCCTAATAGGAAAAAAAAAAAAATTCTTTATTATTTTTCCCTACCTATGACAGGGGGGGGTTCACTTTTTTTTATTTTGATCACTGTGACAGTTTATCACAGTGATCAAAATAAATTTTTTGACTATGCAGGGCGCACTGCGCATGCGCCGGCCGGCGGGCGCACTGCGCATGCGCCCGCCATTTTCCAAGATGGCGGCGCCCATGAAGAATCCCGGGCAGCCGCCGGGAAGGATCCAGGGACATCGGTGGACCGGGAGAGGCGAGTATGGGGGTCGGAAGTGAGGGGGGGGGGGATCAAAGGTGGGGGCAGCGGAGGCCAGGACGAGGGGAGCTTTTAGTGACGGCGGTGACCGACCTCTGCCATCTTTTGGTGGCGGCGGCCGATCGCCGCCGTGAATCCGTGTGGGGGGGTCAGGGCTCGGTGTCCAGCCATGGCAGATGCTATTGCAGCATCGGCCATGGCTGGATTGTAATATTTCACTAGTTATATTGGTGAAATATTACAGATTGCTCTGATTGGCTGTTTCACTTTTAACAGCCAATCAAAGCGATCGTGGCCACGGGGGGGGTTAAGCCAACCCCCCTGTGGTGAAGCACAAAGGGTCCTGTGCCGGCGGGTCGGGTGACCTTTCAGTGACCCCGGTCACCCGACCCGCAGGGACGCGATCCTTTCATGACGCCACATAGGCGTCATGGGTCGGATTGGCACTGATTTTCATGACGCCTACGTGGCGTCACAGGTCGGGAAGGGGTTAAAAATTGCTTGATTCAAGCAATGAGCATCAGAGCATTTTAGTGCTCGCTCATCTCTAATTGGATGAGGTAGTCAAAAAAAAAAAAAAAAAATCCAGTGAAATTTTCTAAGTAGGAGATCCACAGAGAAAATGTATAGCATACTGTTACACCTGGTCCCCGTGCTGGCTCTGCACTCTGTCCTGGTCACTCACCTTCTGCTTTTCAAGTTGTCCCTATGCAGCAGCGTGCTCAATGTCTGGAGTCTCGTGCTCTCTCTGCTTCTCAGCGTCCTGCTCCCTCCCCATTTCCTGGCATGCTGCCAGCAGGCCTCCAGGCAGAATGCTTAGGACACGAGCACGCATTCCTCGTCTCTTAAAGGGACAGCGCCGGAGCAACGAGTATCTACCATTGCTACATCCGGTTCGGTCTCTGATCTGCCCGCGCTGCGTTAGCAGTCTCTGTGCATTTGCTCATACTATTTGTCTTCACAGAGTATGGGTATCCTGTATCCTGCTATCCCTGACAACCTCTGCAATCACTTGTGCAAGTGTCATCCCGTTCCACCAACAGCCATCTGAATCCATGGACTGACAAGGTTACTGGAGCCAGTCTGGTACCATCTACCCAGAACCAGGACCTTCCTCATCTGTGTCTACCTCTCCACGGTCCCTTCTATTATCTGTCCCGCTGGGACAGCTGCCACGCGTCTGGGGTCTAACAGGTAGCACCTGTGTCCTCCGGGTATTCCATTCCTGTCCTGTTCGAAGGGCCTTACTGCGGGTACCCGGGGCTCACTAGTTACGCCCCCTTCAGAGCTCCCCGGACCGTGATCCTGAGGTTCCACTTCAAAAATAGAAGACGAATGTGAACTTCACCATCTCTGCCTCCGCTTCCATTCGTTACACATACTCCTTAATTGCTTTGAGACGAAGCCTGTTTTCACCTTCCTGACCAGGCCAATTTTTACAATTTTGACCACTGTCATTTTATGAGGTAATAACTCTGTGATGATGATCTGGCCTCCTACTTCACAGAGGTAACAGAAAATATCTGTCAGGAAATCAGCTCCCAGCCATCAAGTTCTGTGACTTCCATCCCTCCACACACATGCTTTAGCTCACTCTCCACGTTTTACCCAGCTACAGAACATTTTGAAGTCTCCTTCTCTCCTTATCCTACTACTTGCACTACTGACCTTATTCCCTTACACCTACTCCAGTCTCCACTACTCGCCTAACTAAAATCTTTAATATTTCCCTCTTATGGTATCTTCTCCTCCAAACACTAATTACTCAATTAAAAAAAACCTCTTGATCCATCCTGCACAAATAGCTACAGACCAGTCTCCATCTCAATTCTTGGAGTGCCTGTCTACTTCTGTGGCGACTGGACCCCAGGGGTGCCACATAGGTACTGCTCCTCATCTAGAGGTGTGGTATCCCATTCTCCAGTAAGGAGGGGGCACTACCCAGGACTCCAACACTCACACCCAGCACACACCAGTTCAGTCAGGGCATCTGGGTGTACCCTTTGGGAGGATGGCCACATCCCAGGCTGGGTAGGAAAGGGTGTTGGAAGTGGGTGGGGAAAGTAGGGAATTGAGAGGGAGGAGTCAGGGAGTGGAACAGTGGTCAGAGAAGCTTCTGGAAGGAGTCTGCTGGAGGGAGAGGAGGAGTGAAGAGCAGAGAGTAGCTCCTGAAGGAAAGAAACAGAGAAAGTCTGAGGGGGCTGAAGTGGAGATCAGCTAGAAAACCAGAGGCTGCAGTATCTGCATATGCTGCAGCCATATCCAACACATTCGCTGAAAAGGCAGACAGGATCCAGGGGTCTGACCAACGTCACCCGACAAGATCCAAGTCTACTAGCTCAGGACATTGTGTGTGAAGACACAGGGCAGGAAAGGCGGTAGCCAGCGTAGGGAGATGGCCAAGAAAGAAACACCTAAGGGATCCCTCACAACGTGCACCCCAAGCTACCCGAGAGCTGACTGGACCACAGACCCTGAGGACACAGCACACCGGCTGGGGATTGTAACATCAGAACTGTGAGTAAAACCTGTGAAGACTGCACATTGTTGTGTACTGCTGTTTATTTGCAGTGTCACCTCAGGGACAGATTGATACATAGCCAGTTCAGATTGACAGGGACAGCTGTGCCTCTGTTTGTCCCTCCAAAGGGTTGCTTTAAATGTGGTAGGTGCAAGGCTTGTACTGCCATTCTTCAGACGAAAACTTTTTCCAGTAACGTCACTGGCACCACTTATTCTATTAGGCACTTCATCAATTGTCGCACCAGTGGTGTTATCTACAAAGCTGGATGTAGATGTGGTTTGGAATACGTGGGTAAGACAAGGAGGGAGTTCCGTAAGAGGGTGGGAGAGCATTTACGAGATATCATTAATAAAAGGGATACTCCAGTGGCCAATCACATCAATTTGATACATCAAGGAGACTCGAGCATGCTTAGATTCATAGGTATTGACAGTCTTCCCCCCACATAGAGGGGGTGATTGGGATAGACAAATCCTACAAAGTGAGAGTAGATGGATATTTATAATGAGAACACATCCCCTTGGCCTGAATGAACAGTTATCGTATAGCTGTTTTTTGTAAACATCTTACATTGTGATTTTATCTCCCTGAGCCGCGCTCCATTGGGGGTTTTTTGTCTGGTCTGGTTGAGCTCCTATACATGCACCTGACACTCCCTGTATAGGGGGTGGTCCTCACCAGGAGAGCTCGTTTGGGTGCTCATGGATCATGACCTTCGGAGTGCCACTCGGGAGACCAGTTCTTTATATACATGGAGCATTGTTGTGAATGGGTTTGAGATGAGTTCTGAGCAGAGACTCCCTCTGGTGGTTACAAGCGGTACTGCTCTGTTCAGTGAAGATTGTGAGGACTGGGAATCAGGTGTTACTGACTGGTCTTATATAAGGGAGTCACCTTCCCATCAGGGTTGCCGGTGATCAATTGTTCTGGTCTGAATCCTTCATTCCTGTTTCCCTTGTAGCCTGCTGTGTCGTGTCTGCATCTCCTGCTAACAGATAAGACATTTTCTTTTTGTTTTTGTACTATATTTTTGCATTTTGTCCTGCACTTCTTTGGGGGCCTTCTGGGTCCCCTTCGGGGGCTTTTGCCCTCTCAGTTTAGTTCAGCCACTGATGTTTGTACTTTTGCTTTTTCCATTTTTTTCAGTGGCTGCTGTTTTGATTTTGTTACACCAGAGAACTAATTTAGGTGGTAGAGGTCGTGTGATCTCAGGTGATTTTGAAATTAGTAGAGTTGGTGCTTTTCAGGGTTTTCTGGGATTGCAGTAAGTACCCTTCCTATCCTTTTCTATTTAGATAGTTTGGGCCCCAGCGTTTGCTCATACTATTTTCTTTCTGTGTCAGTATTTCTTCTTGTCTAACCGCCATTACTTGTTTGGGGGCTTTCTATTATCTTTGGGGTTCTGCTCCGGGGCAGATAGCTTTCCTATTTCTATCTTTAGGTGTAGTTAGTTTCTCAGGCTGTGACGAGGCGTCTAGGACCAACGTAGGAACGCTCCACGGCTGCCTCTAGTTGTGGTGGTTAGTCAGGGTACTGCAATCTCAGATTCCAACTGCTCTGGTGTATTGCCTTTTTTACCTGCACTCCTCAGCTACCGAAACATAACAGAGCATGTCTCCGGAGTGCCACTTGAGAGATTATTTTTTCGTACATATACTGTATATGTTGGGACCACCTTCTGGATCATCTATTCCCCACGTATTTTGTTTGTTTTTTCATTTCATCATTGTTTACCCAATTACAGGGGTCTTATTTAGAGTGTATTATAGCTGCGCTCTTCTTTGTATGTGCCTCTGTTAAACTAACCTATTCAACCAAGATGCTAGTTGGATATAAAGGCATTAATTTTCTGTGTCTTCACTGCTTGCCTGTATTTCTCCCTGCTTTTGGTCCCTATTTGGGGTTAACAATCCATGGGGGCGTCACCTGAATCATACTGATTGGAATACAGGCCAAACCCGGCATTAATGGGTGTGTTCCTGACAGTGCTTTTACAAGTTAATTATCGGCTGATAAACAAATACCTCCATGAATAAATTAAGTACGATACATTTATAAGAGCTGTTATTTGGGACCACTAGAGAATGTTTTGAAAGTGGTGAGAGATAGTAGTGGTTTGGAGGTGTGACCATCCACGTTATACTCACCAAATGATCCACCAGAGGAAGTGTGTCTCAGTAACAGGAGGCGCATCACACGCGGGGGGCGGAGCCTATCATGAACCGCTACAAGCCCGGAATCTTTAAATCTTCACCAGTAACGCTGGCGCTCAGCAGCAGTAACATGCTTGTCTGCATGTAACACTTTCCTGATAAGTCTCAGGACGAAACGCGTCGGGAGATGCATGCACCATTCATAAGGCAAGCGCAGCATATCCATATCTGGGGTTAAAGACAGTGTGTTTCAGTATACAGCCCCATGTTCAGGATATTGGGTGAGATCGTTCTATATTTTACAATTCTCTATAGGATGATTATTTGAACAGCGCTCATTTATTGTTTGCACATATGGAATGCTCATTACACATGGGAGCTTTATTCCATTAGATGGCTAATAGCGTTGACTAATACTGGTTGCCAAAAGACTGCTTGTTATTTTATATTTAACCCCTACTATGCACACATATTGATATAAGGTTTGGTATGTATCAAGAGATCAGACAAAAAGATCTATATGGTTTATCACATATAACTGCCAAACAGTTTGAATTGAGTTGTGGTATGGTTCTAAGGCTCAAGTTGTGTATTATGTGGAGATTGGAACAACACAGTTCAGTTACCTTAACCATATTCATATCATATAGTATGTGGCATTTATAGGTTGGACCTCTAATTGGTTATAAAAGACAGCTGCGCTTTCAGTATTTGTATTACATTTACAGCCGCATTGTCTGATTCCAATTAATCATCAGGTCATAAGGGGTGTACTTGCCCTTAGAGGACTGTATATACCTCTGGGTAATTTTATCATCTGTGTTATTTGTGGGTTTATTTTTCACTTGGCACTTTTCTCATTTTTTTGTTGGTTTGTCCTTTTTAAAGCTTCATTAAAAGTTATATTTTATCCATTGCTTTTACACATCATACATATTTTGGATAATTATTCCTGCTTTCTCACCTCAGCCATGCACTACAACAGTCATCATTTTACACTTTCACTGCCCTGGGGAATAGCTCTGCCTGTGGAGAGCTGAACCAACTGCTGCTTTAACAACTGCCCCAGCAGACTGAACCTGCAGCATCGGCTAACACCTTATTTGCCGAATACTACAGAGGCGTCACGAACTATCTTTCATAAACATTATCATCCCCTTTTTATTTCCCCCGAATCACAATGCTTTTTTGAAGTGCATTTGAGCAGCAAGGTGATTTGCTGCTGAAGGAGAGGAAAAAAAAAAAAAACTCTTTAAATCTTCTGCTTCAGCGAGTGTGAGCGAACTGAGTGTGACCGGTGCGCAAGTGCGAACGGTGGTAAGTGTGACTAGAGATTCAGTGAAGAAGTATTTGAAAAACCTTTAATCAAATACCTGTGTGAATTGGTGTGAGTGGCTGAATTGTGGATTGCGGAGTGCCTTTCTACCTGTTCTATCTTTTGGGGGCTTTTTTAACCTATTTTTTCTCTCTAAAGGATTAATCTCTTATTTTACTATCTGTGTGTTTAAAGGTTTAAAGGTTAACTATATTGCATTTAAATCTTGGTGTAGCTATATTCACAAGGGGTTAATTAAGGGTGGGGGTTCATAATTAAGGGTTTATAAGGGCCAGCTGGTTGGGGCTCAAGTCTTTTTTGAAGTGCATTTGAGCAGCAGGGTGATTTGCTGCTGAAGGAGAGAAAAAAAAAATCTTTAAATCTTCTGCTTCAGCGAGCTGAGTGTGACCGGTGCGCAAGTGCGAACCAGGTGGTAAGTGTGACTTGAGATTCAGTGACTTTGGATTCAGGGAGTTTCCAAGGGAGGATTTACTGAATTGCTGTTATATTTTATTAATACTTTATTTATTTTTTACTTATCTTTGCTGTCTGGTGAAATCCCCATTAGATATGTGCTCCACTATTGCCAATGCCATCCAGTGTACATCTTGCCACATGTATGCAGTCCTTGAATAGCCGGTCGAGGGTGCATACTGCTGTGTGAGATGTGAGCACGTTGTGCATTTGGAAGCCCAAATCCTGGATCTAAATGTGCAGCTGGCAACACTGAGATCCATAGACAATATGGAAAGGAGTCTTCTGCTCACTGAGCAGACGCTCAATGGGATAGATGAGGGGGGGATGCTAGGGTGGAGCTGCAGGACACTGAAGTAGGAAGCTGGGTGACAGTTAGAAAGCGGGGTAGAGGGAAGAGCGCCAGGGAGGCTAGTCCTGATCTGGCACATCCCAATAAGTTTGCAAAGTTGGCAGATGAGGGGGTTGTCAGTACAGGGGTAGCACTGCTGCAGCCAGGCATGTCCTCTGAAAGCCGGGGGAGTGTCTGCTCCAGTAAGGGGGGAATTAGGAGAGCAGGGCAGGCCAGACAGGTGCTGGTAGTGGGGACTCAATTATTAGGGGAACAGATAGGGCAATATGTCACAAAGACAGGGATCGTCGAACAGTGTGCTGCCTACCTGGCGCTCGAGTCAGACACATCGCTGATCGGGTTGACAGATTACTGGGAGGGGCTGGTGAGGACCCAGCGGTCATGGTGCACATTGGCACAAATGACAAAGTTAGAGGTAGGTGGAAGGTCCTTAAAGATGATTTCAGGGAATTAGGCTGCAAGCTTAAAGCAAGGACCTCCAACGTGGTATTTTCTGAAAAATACTGCCTGTACCACGTGCCACACCAGAGAGGCAACGGGAGATTAGGGAGGTTAATAAGTAGCTCAAGAATTGGTGTAGGAAGGAGGGGTTTGGGTTCCTGGAGAACTGGGCCGACTTCTCAGTTGGCTACAGGTTCTATGCTAGGGACAGGCTGCACCTCAATGGGGAGGGTGCAGCTGTGCTGGGGGAGAAAATGGCTAGAAGGTTGGAGGAGTCTTTAAACTAGGGACTAGGGGGGAGGGTATTCATTTTATAGGAGGGGAAGGCAGTGCAGATAGAGACCTGGGCACAAATAATGAAATTGGGGGTGGGGGTGGCATGGGGGTGGGGTTAGAACAGTTAATAATTTAAGAAAGAATAGAGGTTCAGAGAGATACATAAAGTGCATGTATACTAATGCCAGAAGCCTCACCAACAAAATGGCGGAATTAGAATTAATTTTGTTGGAACATAATTATGACATGGTGGGGATATCTGAGACTTGGCTGGGTGAGAGCCACGACTGGGCGGTTAATTTACAGGGCTATAGTCTGTTTAGAAATGACAGTAAAAATAAGCGAGGTGGGGGTGTGTGCTTATATGTAAAATCATCCTTAAAACCCATCCTGCGTGATATCTGTGAATCTAATGAAGATGTAGAGTCTCTGTTGGTGGAGATTAGGGGAGGGGGGAAAAATAATAAATTACTGATAGGGGTTTGTTATAAGTCTCCTAAAATAATGGAAGCAACAGAGAATATCCTCGTAAAGCAAATAGATGAAGCAGCGACTCAAGGAGAAGTCATTATTATGGGGGACTTCAACTACCCTGAAATACATTGGGGAACAGAAACCTGTAGTTCCAGCAAAGGTAATAAGTTTTTGGCAACTATGAGAGACCATTACCTTTCACAACTAGTTCAGGACCCAACAAGAGGGGGGCACTGCTAGACCTAATATTATCCAACAGGCCAGACCGCATATCAAATATAAGGGTTGGGGGTCACTTGGGTAATAGTGATCACAAAATAATAAGCTTTCATGTATCCTTTAATAAGTGTGTAGTCGAGGGGTTACAAGGACACTAAACTTCAGGAAGGCAAATTTCCAACGGATGAGAGATTATCTTGGTGCAATAAATTGGGACGATATCCTGAGACATAAAAATACACAAAGAAAATGGGAGACGTTTATTAGTATCCTGAATAGGACCTGTGCACAGTATATACCCTATGGGAATAAACATGCTAGAATTAGGAGGAAACCACTATGGCTAAATAGAGCTGTAAGGGGCGCAATAAGTGACAAAAAGAAAGCGTTTAGGGAATTAAAGCAAGTAGGTAGTGATGAGGCATTAAATAAATACAGAAGACTGAATAAATTCTGTAAAAAGCAAATCAAGACAGCAAAGATTGAGGCAGAGAGACTCATTGCCAGAGAAAGTAAAAATAATCTCAAAATATTCTTTAACTACATAAATAGCAAGAAACTAAAAAATGATAGTGTTGGTCCCCTTAAAAATAGTCTGGGTGAAATGGTGGATGAGGATGAGGAAAAAGCCAATATGCTAAATGACTTTTTCAACTGTATTTACACAAGAAAATCCCATGACAGATAACATGATCAGAGATAAAAAAAATTTCTCCATTAAATGTCACCTGCTTAACCCAGCAGGAAGTACGGCGGCGTCTAAAATTCACTAAAGTTGACAAATCCCCGGGCCCGGATGGGATACACCCCCGAGTACTGCAGGAATTAAGTACATTCATAGATAGACCATTATTTTTAATCTTTAAAGATTCCATAATAACGGGGTCTGTACCACAGGACTGGCGTATGGTGCCAATATTCAAAAAGGGGGCAAAAACAACCTGGAAATTATAGGCCAGTGAGCTTAACATCTACTGTGGGTAAAATCCTGGAGGGTTTTTTAAGGGATACTATATTGGAGTATCTGAGGCTGAATAACCTCATGACACAGTATCAGCATGGGTTTACGAGGGACCGTTCTTGTCAGACTAATCTGATAAGCTTTTATGAAGGGGTAAGTTCAGGACTGGACCAAGGGAATGCAGTGGATGTGGTGTTCATGGACTTCTCAAAGGCTTTTGATACAGTGCCACACAAAAGGTTGATACATAAAATGAGAACAATGGGGATAGGGGAAAATATGTGTAAGTGGGTTAAGAACTGGCTCATGGATAGAAAACAAAGGGTGGTTATTAATGGAGCACACTCGGACTGGGTCACGGTTAGCAGTGGGGTACCACAGGGGTCAGTATTGGGGCTGCTTCTCTTTAACATATTAATGACCTTGTAGGGGGCATACAGAGTAGTATTTAAATATTTGCAGATGACACTAAACTCTGCAGGGTAATAAATACAGAGGAGGATAATTTTATATTACAGGAGGATTTTTGTAAACTAGAAGCTTGGGCTGATAAATGGCAAATGAGCTTTAATGGGGATAAATGTAAGGTCATGCACTTGGGTAGAACAAACAAGATGTATAATTATGTGCTTAATTGTAAAACACTGGGCAAAACTGTCACTGAAAAAGACCTGGGTGTATGGGTGGACAACAAACTCACATTTAGTGGCAAATGTCAGGCAGCTGCTGCCAAGGCAAATAAAATAATGGGATGCATTAAAAGAGGCATAGATGCTCATGAGGAGAACATAATTTTACCTCTAAACAAGTCACTGGTGCGACCACACTTAGAATACTGTGTGCAGTTCTGGTCTCCGGTGTATAAGAAAGACATAGCTGAACTGGAGCGGGTGCAGAGAAGAGCGACCAAGGTTATTAGAGAACAAGCAATACCAAGACAGGTTATTACACTTGGGGTTATTTAGTTTGGAAAAACTAAGGCTTAGGGGTGATCTTATTACAATGCATAAATATATGAGGGGACAGTACAAAGACCTTTCTAATGATCTTTTTACTCTTAGACCTGTGACGGGGACAAGGAGGCATCCTCTACGTCTGGAGGAAAGAAAGTTTAGCCATAATCACAGGCGCAGATTCTTTACTGTAAGAGCAGTGAGACTATGGAACTCTCTGCCGTCTAATGTTGTAATGAGTGATTCCTTACTAAAATTTAAGAAGGGACTGGATGCCTTTCTTGAAAAGTATAATATTACAGGCTATATTCACTAGTTTCCTAGATACTGCGTTGATCCAGGGAGCTAGTCTGATTGCCGTATGTGGAGTCGGGAAGGAATTTTTTTCCCCCAATGTGAAGCTTACTGTTTGCCACTTGGGGTTTTTTGCCTTCCTCTGGATCAACATGTTAGGGCAGGTTAGGATAGGATATGGGTTGAACTAGATGGACTTAAAGTCTTCCTTCAACCTTAATAACTATGTTACATTTTTATTGGACGCCCAGGGCCATGGACCGAGTCACTGCTGCCTTGACACATCCCCTTAAGACTGACCCGGTACCGAGTACACCCCATGGCCCTGGCGGGCGCTCCACTCCCACCTTTGCAAGTTACTCTCTACTCACTCTTCTAGATCCATCAGTCTGGCTTCTACTCACTACGTTCTAAATAAACTGCACTCAAAGTGACCAATGACCTTTTGACAGCAAAACATAGCCGACTGCTCTGCAGCTTTTGACCAACATCGCCTACTTTCTATGCTCCACTTAATCAGCATAAAAGAAATTGCTCTCTCCTGGTTCTCTTCCCATCTTTGAATGCTCCTTCAGTGTGTTGTTCGCTGGCTCCACTTCTTCCTCCCACCATTTGGGTTCCCTCAGGGTTCAGTCCTTGGTCCTCTTCCCTCTATATGGCCCCAGATGGACAGGCCAGCAAATTTGGCTTTCAGTACCATCTTTAGGCTGACGACAACTATACACTTCATCCCAGACCATACCTCCGTTGTACTACAGAACACCAGTGACTGTCCGGTCTGAAACGCAACCTTTCCAAAACTGAACTTCTGCTCCCACCGTCTACTTACCTCCCTAAATCTGACATCTCCCTCAGAGTGTGGCACTACAATTATGCCTAGGCAGAAGGCTCACTGTTCAGGTGTTATGTTGACACCAATCTTTCCTTCACCTCCAATACTTGCTCGCTCTTGTCACTTGCACCTGAACATCTCTAGAATCCGCCCCTCTCACCATGGAAAACAAAACCTCACTGTCACCCTGATCCACTCATGCCTTGACTATTATAATTCTCAATCAATTGGCCTCCCCCTCTCGACTTTCCGAGTCCATCCTTAATGCAGCAGCCAGGGTCAACTATCTGGCAAATTGCTACTCTGTCACATCCGCTCTGTACGAGACATTGCACTGGCTGCCCATACATTATAGGATCCAATTTTAACTAATTGTTCTCACCCACAAAGCTCTCAACAGTGCGGGCCTCCTACATCTCCCTCATGGCTTGTGTAAGGAGAGGAACAGGAGCAGTGCTGCCGGTCTGAGGAACGCTCTAGGACCGGAACTATCGGGGCCATCATCACTGTTTCAGGGGGATGACTTGCCTGTGTGGGGAAAGCCTGAGCACCTGACAGAAGGGGGCGTGTGGGATATAAAAGGAGCTGAGCGCAGGAAAGGGAGAGACTTGGCAGAAAGGCGACTACAGAGCAGGAAGAAGGTTGACTCCATCTCCTCATCTACCGCCACTGACGTCAGGCCTGTAGAGACTGCCCGACTCACATACCTTTTACCTACACGACCCAGAATGTGCAGTGCAGCAGACGCACTGTCTTCTCCTGAACTTTGTGATTCTGTGCGAGGCCTTGTCATCTCCGCGGCCTGTACGGCGTTGTGCACCCGGTGTACCGCATTCTCCTTGAGGAACCAACAGAAGGATCTGTACCCACGCTCCAACGGACCCAAGATCAACGGACTAAGGACCCAGATACTTTGGCACGGTCAGAAGACAGTGCATCTCGTTCCTACACAACAGAGCCAGAGAATTGGTTCACGGACTGACGCTGTCCGGAGCTGTTCCAGCCACCCCCCAACCAGAACTCTGTTATGTTTCAGTAACTGAGGAGAAATAGCAAAAAATAGCAAAAGCGGTAATACACCAGAGAGGCTGGAACCTATTGGATTGCAGTAACCTGAACTAACCACACAACTAGAGGTAGCCGTGGAGCGTTCCTACGGTGATCCTAGACGCCTCGTCACAGCCTGAGATATAACTACACCTAAAGGCAGAAAGATGAAAGCCATCTGCCCCGGAGCAGATCCCCAAAGAAAATAGGAAGCCCCCAAACATGTAATGGCTGTTAAAGAAGAAAGCACTGACAGACAGAAAATAGAATGAGCAAACGCTGGGGCCCAATCTGTCTAGACAGAAAAGTACAGGAAAGAATTCTGACTGCAATCCAACAAAACCCTAACAAAAATACCAACACTTCCTATTGCCAAAAAACCTGAGATCACTCGATCTCATCCACCTAAATCAGATCTCTGGTGTAACAAAACGCTATTCAGCAAATAAAAAGTAACAAAAGAGCAAGCAAAAGTGCAGACACAAACGGAGCACAATTGCAGCCCAGACCCCAAAAGGGGACAGGCTGCAGTCCACTGCAAGCAGCAAACCAGCAGATAAAATCTAACAGAGGGAAAAAAAAAAAAAAACAGCAAACACTTATCTGAAGGAGAGCAGGAAACTAGCAGTGCTTCAAGCAAGACCAGAAGGAACAATTGATAACGGCAAGGCTGCTGGGAACTCAGGCCACTTATATCCTACCATTCAGCGCCAGCTGAAGGCCATTCAATACTCAGTTCATTACCCTCAACAACCACCGGAGGGAGCCCCAGCTCAGAAGCCGCCTCCAGCATATTCACAACAGAACTCCAATTGATAAGTCTTCACCTTCACTTTTCCTCTTCTTGTTACAGTTATTGTGTAATTCATCATTTGCTTAATCACTTCCCTGCATGGAGGTTTTCTTTGAAATCGTATTTAACCATTTTTTAAGTAAATTCCTGTTAACCCCCTTCTCTGCCTCCTGCTGTTCACTGCATCTGACGAGCCTTTACAGTTGTATCAGCCGACCCATTCTCTATGCTCTGCAAGAGACTTTCGACTACCGCCTACTCCTAGTCCAAGGATTTCACCTCCGTTACATCAATTCTATGTAATGCTCTACCTTAAGAAATTAGGACTAATCACAACTTACAATTTTAGGCTCCTGCTAAAAAACAAATGTTCAGTGCAGCCCATCACGTTCCCTAATCGAAGTCCATATACAGTGGGTTCGGAAAGTATTTAGACCCCCTTAAAAATTTTTACTCTGTCATTGCAGCCATTTGGTAAATGCAAAAAGGTCATTTTTGTTCTCATTATTGTACACTCTGCACCCCATCTTGGCTGATAAAAACCAGAAATTTTTGCAAATTTATTAAAAGAAAAAACAAACATCACATGGTCATAAGTATTTAGACCCTTTGCTCAGACACTCATATTTACATCACATGCGGTCCATTTCCTTGCGATACTCCTTGAGATGGTTCTACTCCTTCATTGGAGTCGAGCTGTGTTTAATTAAACTGATAGGACTTGATTTGTAAAGGCACACATCTGTCTATATAAGACCTCACAGTGCATGTCAGACCAAATGAGACCAAAGGAAATGGCCAAGGACCTCAGAGAGACATCTGGCCAAGGAGCTCAGAGAGACATCTGGCCAAGGTTACAAAAGAATTTCTGCAGTACTCAAGGTTCCTAAGAGCACAGTGGCCTCCATAATCCTTAAATGGAAGAAGTTTGGGACCAGTAGAAGTCTTCCTAGACCTGGCTGTCCAGCCAAACTGAGCAATTGTGGGAGAAGAGCCTTGGTGAGAGGTAAAGAAGAACCCCAAGATCACTGTGGCTGAGCTCCACAGATGCAGTAGGGAGATGGGAGAAAGTTCCACAAAGTGAACTATCACTGCAGCCCTCCACCAGTCAGGCCTTTATGGCAGAGTGGCCCGAAGGAAGCCTCTCAGTGCAAGACATATGAAAGACAAAGATAAAACTTTTTGGTGATAATTCTAAGTGGTATGTGTGGAGAAAACCAGGCACTGCTCATCACCTGCCCAATAGAATCCCAACAGTGAAACATGGTGGTGGCAGCATCATGCTATGGGTGTTTTTCAGCTGCAGGGACAGGACAACTGGTTGCAATTGAAGAAAACTTGAATGAGGCCAAGTACAGAGATATCTTGGATGAAAATCTCAGTGCTCTGGACCTCAGACTTGGCCGAAGGTTCACCTTCCAACAAAACAAAGAACCTAATCACACAGCTAAAATAACAGAGGAGTGGCTTTAGAACTCTGACCATTCTTGACAGGCCCAGCCAAAACCCTGAACTAAACACAATTGAGCATCGCTGGAGAGATGTGAAAATGGCTGTCAACCAACGTTCACCATCCAACCTGACGGAACTGGAGAGAATGCAAGGAAGAATGGCAGAGGATCCCCAAATCCAGGTGTGAAAAACTTGTTGCATCATTTCCAAGAAGACTCATGGCTGTACTAGCTCAAAAGGTGCTTCTACTCCGTACCGAGCAAAGGGTCTGAATACTTAGGACCATGTGATATTTCAGTTTTTATTTTAATAAATTAGCAAAAATTTCTACCTTTGTTTTTTTCAGTAAAGATGGGGTGCAGCGTGTACATTAAGAAAGTGAGCTTTTTTGCATTTACCAAATGGCCGCAATGAAACAGTAAAAAATTTTAAGGGGTCTGAATACTTTCCGAACCCACTGAATACATTACACACACAATTCAATAGTTCTCTGAACATAATTCTCCATCAAACGCCATTGCACTCAGAAGCACTAGACACTGGCTATTGACCAGCTCATTCAGCCTTTATCTACACCCATTCCCTAAAGATGACTGGACCACCATTGTAATTAAGCACCTGTACTTGGTGCCCCCACCTCATTGCAGATTGTAAGCCCTTATGAAGCAGGGTCATCATTATTTTCACATTATCTTTGACCCCTTTACAATTAATGATGTATAGGTACATCATAGGTCACCTTCCCGTTTGATATAGGCCTCGGCATTGAGCCTGCAACTTTTCCAGCATATGTGCCCCCAACTACCAGGGGTGGAATCGTGATAACCTGCGACTTAACATGTTAAATGCTGCTTTCAATCTCTGACAGCGGCATTTAATATGATAGCGCTGGAAGCGCGTTATTAGCTCTGCTCATCGACGTTTGTGTCACGTGACCGCGGGTCGCTGATGGGTTGGCATGACAACCTAGGGTCTGCAGGAGACCCCCTTGGGGGTCATTATAGCAGATAAGCATTTTAGCTAGACAAAGCAGGGCTGAAATCCACACTCTGTACTTCCTACCCAAGATTCATAAAAATGCTACAATGTTGTGAACACGTTGGAGGCAACTTCAGAGCTGGGGCTCCCTCCGGTGGTTGCTGAGGGTAATGAACCAATTACTGAATGGCTTTCAGCTGGGTCCGAATGGTCTGATATAAGTGACCTGAACTCCCATCAGCCTTGCCGGTAATCAATTGTTCTTCCAGCTCTTGGTTTGAATTCAGCTTGCATTCCTGCTATCATTCAGATAAGTGATTTGCGTTTTTTTTTACTCTGGTTGGATTTTCCTTGCTTGCTTGCTGCCTTGCTGTGGACGTCAGCCTGGTCCCCTTTTGGGGCCTGGCACTGCATTTGTGCTCATTTTGTGTTTGCACTTTTGCTCTGTTCCTGTCTCGCTTTTTGTTTACTGAATAGCTGTGTTACACAAGATATCTGATTTAGGTGGCAGAGATCGTGAGATCTCAGTTTTTTTTGTTAATCAGAAGTGTTGGTATTTTTGTCAGGGTTTTTTGGGTTGCAGTCAGAATTCTTTCCTATACTTTTCTTTCTAGACAGTATTGGGCCCCAGCGTTTGCTCATTCTATTTTCTGTCTGTGTTCGTATTTTCTTCTTGTCTAACCGCCATTACATGTTTGGGGGCTTCCTATTTCTTTGGGGGTTCAGCTACGGGGCAGTTAGCTTTCATCTTTCTGTCTTTAGGTGTAACTATCTCTCCGGCTTGACGAGGCGTCTAGGATCACCGTAGGTATGCTCCACAGCTACTTCTAGTGTTGGTTAGTTTACGGTTCTGCAACTCAGTAGTTTCCAGCCTCTCTGGTGTATTGCTACTTTTGCTATTTTTTGCTATTTTTCCTCAGCTACCGAAACATAACACTACAACACCTCCAGGTAGGCCAATAGTTTTGGGGATAGGGGGCTTGACATAAAATATCTGCAAGTACCGTATATACTCATGTATAAGCCGACTCGTGTATAAGCCAACCCCCCTAATTTTGCCACAAAAAACTGGGAAAACGTATTGACTCGTGTATAAGCCTAGGGTGGAAAATGATTATGCCCATATGCTGCAGATTATGCCCCATATGCTCCACAGATTATTCCCCCATATGCTCCACAGATTATGCCCCATAGTATAGGTCCCTTATTCTGCCGCAGCAAAAGAAAAAAAAATGACATACTCCCCTCTCGTCGCTGGGGGCCAGGTGGCAGTGTCCTGAGCAGGCGGTGACACCGGCGAGCTATGGGGGACAGGTGCCAGTGTCACCACTAGCTCTGGACCCCGGCACCTGAGATGTTTACCTGTCACCGGACCGGTCCACCGCTGCACTGCTCCCTCTTCTGGGTTCTCGGCAGTGAATGATCAGGCAGAGGGCGCGGCGCGCACTAACTACGTCATCGCACCCTCTGCCTGAACATTCACAGCCAGAGGAGTCGGACGAGGAGGTCGGAGCAGCGTGCAGCGGTGGACAGGTGAATATCGCTATACTCACCCCCCTCCCCCGCCGGCGCGTCACTCTCTGTAGCCTCTCTTCTCCTGGCGGTCTCCGCAGCTCTTCCTTCCTACAGCGGTCACGTGGTACCGCTCATTAAAGTCATGAATATATGTATATTCATGACTTTGAGCGGTACCACGTGACCGCTGCAGGAAGGAGTCAGAGATCGTGGGAGAAGCAGGGGGGCTACAGAGACGCGCCGGCGGAGGGGTGAGTATGATCCGACACCCCCGCCGACCCCGGGTATACAGTATGACTCGCGTATAAGCCGAGGGGGACTTTCAGCCCTAAAAAAATGGGCTGAAAATCTCGGCTTATACGAGAGTATATACGGTATGTTGATAGCCTTCTTAAAAAGTTGGCGGAGAATCTACCCTCATACTTGCAAGATACAGCTGATCTCCGAAAAAAAGCAAAAAAAAAAATCAGATGATCTACATATTGATGAAGATATGCTGTTAGTTACTTGTGATAGTTACTTGTGATGTAGAGTACCTCTACACAAGTATCAGGCACCAGGATGGCTTATGTGCAGCCTCCTTTCTTCAAACAAGTAACCTTAAAAATAATCATTGCTGTTTCATTTTAACACTGATGGAATTTATCCTCAATTTTTTTTTTTCCCCACATTTAATGGCTCCTTCTACCTATCGCTCCAGGGAACTGCTATGGGAGCAGCATGCGCCCCCTCTTATGCCAACTTGTTCCTGGGGTTGTGGGAGAGGGAGCCTTTTATAACTGATATGCATCATTTGATGGAGTGTGTTGTTTTTTGAACACATTTCATCTATGTTTTTTCGGATATGGAAAGGAACTCCTTTGGAACTGTGAGACTTCTTTGAGGAACTCAACAAGAATGAGCTAAATATACACCTGACTTATAAATTTGATCATCAAGTGATTGATTTTCTGGACGTACTGATCAAACATGATAGTAATGGCATCCTCCAAACAGATATTTTTAGGAAAATTACTGTAGTAAATGTACTACTACATGCTAAATCCTCTCACCCTCCACAGATAGCCCCTGGCTGGTTTCTAAGGGCTAGACGCATTTGCTCGAAAGATGCATCTTTTGAGGTCCAGGCCAAGAATATAGAAAGAAGATTTGTTGATTGTTGATACAGCAAAAGAAACATTAACCATGTCTATCAAAAGGCAAAAATTTTCAAATTGTCAAGAACTTACAGTATGCATTCCTCATGAAGACATCATGGAGATAATCAGGTGAGATTTATCATGCAACACCACTCACATTGATAAGCGATGAGAAAAACTGCAGATAAATACTGGCCAATTTTACGAACAGATCCTGTCATTAAAAAATACACTTCAGCTAATGCAAGCATCACTGCTAGACTTGGTAAAAATCTAAAGGATTTGCTTGTGTCAAGTCATTATCAGCCTAGCCCTGGGGCTGTAAACCTTGTGGTAACCATTTCTTGCCTAAATATTTAATATGCAACAGATTTTTCAAGTACGGCTAGTACAAAAATTTTCACCATCACACAACATCACGTGCACAACTCGTTCACTTGTGTATTACGCAGTTTGTCCCTGCCCGAAGATTAGGTCTGCCTTACCACACGCGAATTGAAAGTCAGGGTAAAGGCCGGGGTCACACTTGCATGTGTGATGCGAGAAACTCTCATGAGTCTATCGCATCAACAGCAACACCCGACACTTGGACTGGAGCGTGCAGCTACATGTATTTCTATGCAGCCGCATGCTCCGGTCCGAGTGCCGGGTGTTGATGCAAGAGACTCGTGAGTTTCTCGCATCACACAAGCAAGTGTGATCCTGGCCTAAGAGAACCTATTCATGATATCATGGCAGAAAAAAAAAAAAAAAAAAAAGAAAAAAAAAAGAAAGTGATCTTGAATCCTTGAAGTCAATTCCAAGACATTTTAGGAGTCACCATGAGTGTGATGCAACTTTGCTGAAAGTGAGGTATTGATCATGTGCTCTCTAACTTTCAGGGAGGTAGTACAGCCAAAGTACTGTCACAAAGAATGTAGGTGAATTTGGACCTTGGATACTGTGATGACTCCTGGAGTGGACCCTCTGAGTCGCGATACCAACCCACCCTGGGCGAGCCGACCTAGTGAGAACCTATACAGGGAGCGTCAGGGGCAGACCCAGGGGAGTAAAGCACCACGACTACTGGAACCAGGTGGCTGGCTCACAGAAGACGGGAGTACACAGGAAGTGGAAGTGTGCAAAGCGTGGACACGAGAACACGCACAGTACGAAACAGTGCAAAGCAAGTGCTCGAAGGCACGCAGAGTACAGGACAGTGCAAGGCGTGTGCTCGAGGGCACGCAGAGTGCAGGACAGTGCAAGGCGTGTGCTCAAGGGCACGCAGAGTACAGGACAGTGCAAGGCGTGTGCTCGAGGGCGTGCAGAGTACAGGACAGTGCAAGGCGTGTGCTTGAGGGCGTGCAGAGTACAGGACAGTGCAAGGCGTGTGCTCGAGGGCGCGCAGAGTACAGGACAGTGCAAGGCGTGTGCTCGAGGGCACACAGTACAGGACAATGCAGAGCATGCGCTGGGAAGCACGTTAGAGCACCAGGAAGTGCAAAGAAGCACGACAGAGCACAGAGCAGAGTGTGTGCTAAGAAGCATGGTACAGGGGATCCGAGTACAGGGCACAACCAAGCAGGCCTAGCAGGGAAGCACAACAATAATCAGGTGCCTCCCATAGGAAGAGGCAGCCTGATATAGGGCAAGAGCAGAAGGACTTCCGGGTTAAGTCCTCCAGGACCAGAGGACGTGGCTGGAGACCGAGCAGAGAGGGGTGCGCCGTGCAGCCACAGGATCAGAGTGACCACGGCACCGGAAGTGGTGACATCGGGCATGAGTCCCGGTACCGGGTGAGCGCAGTGTAATAGATACTGTGCAAGTATCTAAGATTTAAAGGGCTTAAATGAAGAATAGATCCTTTATTTCCCCTGACCTCAACAGTTCATGTATATATACTTATGCATTTTTTGCTTTTTTTTTTATATATTAAAAAAAGTTTAGACCTTTTTTGTAGGCGCTTTTTATGTGCTCCTGTTTAATATAATACTCGTGTTCTATTTACTTTTAATTCATATCTTTTTCACTCTCCTTTATTTAGTTCAGCATATAATTTCTGGAAACCATATTTATGTGCAAGTCGCTGTTTTCTGAGTGACGTTCCTTGGAAATTAATTTATTGAAGGTTGTCTTCCTTGGCATGAATTGCAAATTAGTTCTGCTGTATGGACGCCATCCCATTATGAATTAGGTGTTGAATTTTGTCCCATATGTTATTTGTGTCCTTCTATGCATGGTGTTTAATTCATGCATTATTTGCACTGATGCACTTATATTACATATTATGCTATTATATGCACTTTATTACAAGCAATGATGCACTGATATTTTTCATATTACATTATGTAATTTGTTACACTGATTATGAGCATATAGTAGCGCATTTATTATTGTAAAACATTGTTCACACTTTTTGCATCTGTCACTTTATATTTTTATGACACTGCCAGATATGCTTTTATTTCAACCCGTGTCTCTATTTGATAACCTGGGGAGGGATGATTCTTTTCCCAGGTGTTATTTTCCTCCTCACGGTCTGCACGCATGCACAGTCTCCTCGTGTGATGTCTGACGTGGTGTGGGGCTTACGAGTTGCATGCGCCACACATGACCTAGAGTATGCCCTTGACACGTGGCTCTTGTTTATTGGTTTTTGGGCTATTTAACGAGCTTCCTGCTGGTCTAACGCCATGCCCCCTGATGGCAGGCACTGCACTGGTTAAGGAGAGTGCCTCTGACTGGGGCGCCCTCCCCTTTTTCCCCTTACACCCCTGTTCCTCACGTGCTGGTGGCGTGCTTCTGCCTGTCCACCATTTCATGGTTAATGGGGAGGGGCTTGGGTTTTGGGGCCAATAAGTTTTGGTGTGGGCTAGTACAGCCCCTTCCTGTGGGTATAAAACACAGCCTCACACCCCATAGTCCCCTCTTCCCCCAGATACTCAGGGTCCTGGAAGTGCTTGTAAGGTGGTCTGGAGTGAGACTATGGAAGACCCTCTTATTGAGGCCCTGCGATTGAGAGCGGAGCAGGAGGGTGAGCACTGGCTACGTGCCCTGGTACCAGGGCTCAGCGCTCACCTCTCCTGCGGCGCAGCTGCTGATATCCAGCTCCATTCCCGCTCACCCACTAGCTGGCCCCCAACTTCCCTTCCTCTAGCCAGGCACACGCGGCTGCTGTAGCTCAGCACAGCGGCAAGTGCCTGCCTGCTCCGGCAACATCCACCAGGCCCCACAGCGGTCACAGCAGGTGCGAGCAGGCCAGCTCCCACAGAGCAGGCAGACAATAGTAATTTACCCTGTCGGCTCAGAGGTACCGGCCATGGGGGGTAGACAGCACATCAGGCTCTGCAGAGGAGCCAGGCCTCTCCCAGCCTGAGTTAAATCAGATTAACCCCTCAGACAGGGTTCAGATTATGTTACCTCCTACACAGGCCCAGGGTTATGTTGCAGCCACCATTCAGCCCCCGCTAGCCCCAGAAGAGGTACATCAGCCACATCATACGGCTCGGCATAGGTACATCATGTTAGCCAAACTCAAGGGCATTCTATCCCCATTACAGCTCCTGGTACTGCAGGATGTGGGATGATGGAGGGTGTTTCAGGAGCCCCTGCTCCTGTTGTTCATCCCCATAAAAGGAAGCATGACAGGCGTAGACGCCGCAGGTCATATTCTTCCTCATCACCTCATTCTCGGCGTAGTCGGCACGCACCTGACAGGCACAGTAAAAGATCAGCGCATTCAGGCCAGTGGTCCAAATACCATAAATGCGACAGATCTCGGTCCTCAAGGCGGGGCTCTCCATCTTCATTGTCTGAGGTGTCGAGTGCGTCCGGGTCCTCCTTCCATCCAAAGGGAGTCGAGGGCACTCCAAGGACTTCCAGCCTGGTTGAGCCAAGTGCACCTCCCGAGGCTTCAAGTCAGGGCTTCAACTTCCTGCCGGTTTACTCTGTCCATGGGAGTCTCTCCTACAGCTGTCGGTTTGGGTGAGTGTTCCTTACCAGGAGTTCAACCCAGGGATAATGTCGCAATTTTAACCGCCCTGAAGGCTCTGGTTGATAAATTGTCCGCTCCGGGTGGTTCAGGAAAGACTGCTGATAGAGCAGATACTTCGCTAGCGAGTGTACATAAAGATGCAATATTTTGTGGGGTTAGTGCGCTGCGGTCTCCAGACAAGGCCACAAAAAATAAGATTTGGAGCAACGATTATGTTGACATATGGGCTCTTATGTCGATTGACCAGCACACAGTTGATAAAGAGCAGACAGATTTTTAGAGAGGAACAGGCAGAAGGTAGCAAAAACAAAGAACAACTGGTTACAAGCCTTTGCTGTACTAGGTTGCATTATGAGACAGAAGCACCTGGAACGTTGCTCGGAGTTTATTTACCAGGATAGGATTTATAACTCCAAGGCTCACGGTGGTTCTGCCTGGTGGAGTTCTGACGAGGAGATCAGACGGCGTTTGGCTTTACACCCTGAAATAGGCTGGGGGGTGAAGGCAACGAGGTCTGGCTGCGGCTTATGCTGACAAAAGCAATTTCCCTTTCCAGCAGCGGCTACTGAACAAAGCACAACAGGCCCAAATTCAGTGATCATACGAAGACCCAGTGCCTGTTAGCTATTTAATGAGGGAAACTGTCGTTTATACGGCCTCTGCAAATTTAAACATGAATGTTCCGCTTGTGGAGGATCACATCCTGCTGCTCGGTGCCCTAGTCCCGTGGGAAAATTGCCAACTAAACCCCAGCAGACCGAACGGAAGGACACCAGTGAGCGTGGTTGTAATAGGGCCGTGGTTTAATCTCTACCCCAACAAGGAAGCGGGGTTAGTTTTGAGTTCGGTTTTTTCATCCCTTTAAAATTACAAAGTTTGTCTAACTTTCCGAGAAATTTAAAAATCGGCACTAGAACAACCAGAAATTATTCTAAATAAGATCGAGAAGGAAGTCTCGCTAGGCAGAATGGCTGGGCCTTTTAACTCCTCGCCTTTTTAGAACTTCAGGGTTTCCCCTTTGGGCGTAGTTCCAAAGAAAGAACCTGGATCGTCTCGCATGATCCATCATTTATCATATCCAAAGTGAAACACAGTCAATGATGGTATTTCACCCGAGGACGAGTCGGTAGCTTACACCTCCTTTGACCGAGCGGTTGCATTGGTCAGGAAGGCGGGTGCTTGGTTAGCAAAATCCGACATTGATTCGGCTTTTCGCTTACTATCTGTGCATCCTGATTGTTTTCATCTTTAGGGTTGTCAGGTGGAAGGTGAATACTATGACATGTGCCTCCCTATGGGATACTCCATCTCCTGTTATTATTTTGAACTTTTCATTTCCATTTTGGATTGGTGGTGAGATTTGAATCTGGAATCTGGTCCACTACTCATTACTTAGACGATTTCCTATTTGTCGGCCCTAATCATTCTGACTTATGTTTCAGACTACTTAACACATTCAAAGCTATCGCACAACAATTCGGTGTGCTTTTGTCACCTGAAAAAAAACAAAACGATTGGGCAGGTTCAGACATTGTCTTCTTGGCATCGAAATAGACACCGTGGAGATGGTCTATCGTTTACCTGCAGAAAAAATTCAGAAGGCGGTTTAGTTAATCGAGGGATGCATTAGGTTCCCTATCCCAGATGCAAATAGTTACTGGGCTTGCTAGTCTTCACAAGCAGAGTGATGCAGGTAGGCAGGGTTTTCACTGCGGCTGTCGTTAGCAACCAAAGGCATGTCCCTGCCCCACCATAGATTACGGGTTACCAGAGCCATGAGGGCAGATTTGGAGGACATTTTTGCAATCATTCAATGGTTATACATGTTTCATGTTACCCGGTACAATGACATGATCTGATTATTTACAGGTTGGGATGCAGTCGCTGGTTTTATCAGTTTTTGAAAACCGATTGTGCCGGGAGTCTTGGCCAGCGTCTTGGGATTCGTCAGGTTTGTATCACGACATGACTGAGATTTTCCCTGTAGTTGCTTTGGTTGAACTCTGGGGTGCACATGTGGCCAACAAGGAAGTTTATTTTCAGACGACTAGAGTGAGTGTCTCATTGTATAAATCACATGTCTTCTAGGTCGCTTCCTGTATTGAGTCTTGAGATTAGCACTTCTGTTTAAAGTTCAATATTTGCCCACCCTAAAGGGTATGCCACACTAAGCGAGATCGCAAACGAGATCGCAATTGCATCACCATTTATGACGCAGTAGCGATCTCGTTAGCGACTTAACTGTGTGTGACATGTAGCGGCGATGTGGCCCCTGCTGAGATGTCGCTGATCGTTTGTAAACGTTCTGAGCCGTTTTTTGGTCGTTGGTGTCCCGCTGGTGAGCCTGAATCGCTGAGTGCGACACCCTTTATGAACGACTTCACCAGCATCGCAGGTGGGACTAGGTTTTCCCAACGACCGCAGAGGTCGTTATACAGATCGCTGATGAGATGTGTTTGGAATCACACAGCTAAGTCGCTAACGAGATCGCTACTGCGTCAAATGGTGACGCAGTAGTGATCTCGTTAGTGATCTCGTTTAGTGTGGCATACCCTTATAACGCAAGAAACTGTTAACACTTTAGCTAATTCTTTGACACATTCTGATTGGCAGGTCTTCACAGATACCTTTCCTAATGCTCTCCCAGTGGGTTCACCTTGCCCTCCTCACCTCTGGGATGCGGTAGCGAACACCTAATGCCGCTGGTTCGTTCTTCAGTTGTCCCGTCAACTTGGAAAGCATACGGTAAGGCATGGGATGAGTGGTGTCTTTGTAGGCCACAGACCAGTTCAGGTGCGTGATAATTCTAGATTGCAAGTGACTATGGAGCATCTCTGCCTCCTTAACAATAATGGCTCATCGGGTGTGTCTGCACAGCAGTGCTTATCAGGCCTGGCCTTTTACTTTCAGCTATTGATTTGGACGGATGTTACTAAAGCTTTTATTAGTAGGCAAACCATGAAAAGGTTGGAAGAGGTAACAGCCTAGTAATGAATGTAGGCGTCCCATTTCCTTAGCTTTACTCAGTCAAATCATAGCCAACTCTGTGGCAATGTAAGGAGGTCAAGGGTATTAACCCTTGAAATGTTTTATTCTTTATATGTGTGTAAATGTATGCCTTCTGTGTATTGTATGATGTCATCTTCTAGTGTTATGTCTGATTAGTAGGGGTACGGATATAGATGGACAGTGCATCCTTAGGGACACTAGAGCGGGGTACTAGTAGTAATATATATATTAGATATAGCTTTGCGAAGGATCACTAATTGGGGGCATGTTAGAGATCCAGTTAGAACGTTATAAAAAGATGTCAAGCAGTAATTGGGTTTGGTCACTAGAGGGGAGCATAGAGCACATCCAGTCCTATAGGGACAATATCTTAGGGACTTGTTGCTAGGGAAAGTTTGCCTCCAAGCAGAAATCTGTCAGGAAGACTTCCTCTTAGTGGGAGTCAGTCGGGGGTGGACCTTGCTAGTGTGAAGACATCCACGTTCCTGGACCCTGAGCTTAGGGTAGGAAGAAGAGACCAGCAACCCCTGAAGAAGCCGGTGAAGGATTCAACGTGGGAAACGTGAGCCCAAAGAGAGTGGGTTTATGTAGCAGTAGTCCAGTGGAAGAACCACTGTGGGAACGCTCATCAGAAGAGTTCGTGCATGAGCGTAGAAGCGAGTGGGCCATCATAAGTATCCTGACAGGATAACCAGAGAGGGGTGGACGACCTAGTAGATGTCTTTCTATACTGGATTGAGGCGTCTCCAGGGGAAGAGATCAAAGTGCCGTTTTCACCAGGCTCCTCGTCCCAACAATAACTTTGCGGTCCATTCTGGTGTAGCAGAGAAGAAGCGGAGTTGTGGAAAACGTACTGCTGGTACCGTATAAGACATGTTAATGGTGTTTTGGATGTGCTGTGTCCGGAAGAAAATAAAGCAGACCTGTTTGACGTGACTGGACTCTGACTCTAATTGTTCTATGTGCTCTGTCACGGGGGGGGGGGGGGGGAACACCCCAGGAAAATAGAGGTAACCAGAGTGAAGAATGCAGCTGCTCCCAGTAAGTTCACCCCTCGGCCAACCCTTTACAGTTACGTGCAGCTCTCATTTTGAGTTGGCACTCATATCCGCAGCATTTGCATTAACATTTTTTGGGGCTTTACGAATTAGTGAATTGGTCCAGCGGTCAAAGTCTAGCACATGGGGTGGTTTGTTACACGGGGACGTGTTTTTATTGGATTAGTCTTTGGATTCGCAAATCAAAGACAGATCCTTCGGGTAGAGGTTCCTGGGTTCTGTTACAGCCTTCGAACCCTCCGACTTGTCCTGTCGGTTTAATTACCGCATACTCAGCGATTCGGCGTGGTGGCAGTTTTTTTTCTTATCGCATGCAGATGGTTCACCTTTAACAAGGTATCAGTTTCAATCATTGTTTGCTGGGTTTTGTCAGGTGAATATGGGACGCATTGATTCTGAATAGGGGCCGCAACAGAAGCTGCCAAGTCGGGCTTGCCTGATTCCGTAGTTCAGAGGATAGGGAGATGGCGCTCGGCGCGTTTTGCTAGATACATCAGACCAGATTTGTTATATTAATGCTGTTCATTCTACCCACAGGTGCAGTTAGACCGGCTGTTTGGTTGCTGGGTCATTCGTATATATTTTGAGCAGCGCAACGAGCCGAATGCCGCCCAGGTGAGAGACACTTGGGTTTTTGTGATGTGAATTTTATGTGGCGAGGCATCAGAGGCTTGCAACGGCCCAAGTCTTTCCCGACGTGGTGAACGTCGCAAGAGGCCATGGGTCCGGTAATATTGGTTTTGAACGCGGGGGGTAACGACCTATGCTCGTACAAAGTGGCGGAACTCATGACTGATGCGTTCGGATATGGAGCAATTTCACAGTTTTTTCCCAGAACTTGTGTTGGTTTGATCCGAAATAGGTCCGAGGGCAGTGTGGCAAGGAGACAGATGGAATGGTCGTTGAGCGTACTAGAAGAACAATCAACGCTCGCATTTCTAAATTCATTAGGGAAAGATTTGCCGTGGTCATAAGACACAGACAATTGGAAGAAGATAACGCAGGCTTGTTAAGGCCAGACTGGGTCCGTCTAACTGATATCGGGCTCGATATCTTTTTGTCTGGGCTTCAAGACGGTATTGAGCAAGCATTGTTATTGATGGGTGGGGGTCGGAGTCCGGTCTAGAGAAAGGATCCTCCGTGGCGGTTAAAGAAAGGTCACATGGTTGCGGCTTGTCGGCTGACTTGCCTATGAATATGCAGCAGGGCATTTAGCAGCGAGCGCGGATTAATAAATTTAAGTGCCTTTCCAATGTTAGAATCCATTTAAAGGCTTTTATTCAGTCACCCCGTTTTTCGACCATCAGCTGTAGCCACCACCATCAGGGGCTTATCTAAAGCATTCTGTAATGCTGTAGATAAGCCCCCGATGTCACCTGAAAGAGAAGAAAAAAAGTTATATTCTACTCACCCAGGGGCGGTCCGCCATCCTGTCTCGTTGGCGTCACAGTCCGGTCCAGCGCCTCCCATCTTCTAGCGAAGCCCTCCTCTTAGCTTCCAGTCGCGGCTCCGGTGCACTGCTCTGCCCTGGTGAGGGCAGAGCAGAGTACTGCAGTGCGAAGGCGCTGGACCTCTGACCTTTCCCGGCGCTTGCACACTGCAGTACTCTGCTCTGCCCTCACCAGGGCAGATCAGTGCGCTTGCGCAGGAGCCGCAACGGGAAGCTAAGAGGAGGGCTTCGCTAGAAGATGTGAGGCGCTGGACCGTACCGCGACGCCCATTGGACCAGACCGCCCTTGGGTGAGTATAATAACTTGTTTTTCTTCTTTCAGGTGACATTGGGGGCTTATCTACAGCATTACAGAATGCTGTAGATATGCCCCTGATGGCAGAGGCTACAGCTGATGGTCAAAAAATGGGGTGACAGATTCCCTTTAATAAAGCTGTGACCAACCTTCACCCATCACTTGGTGTTTCGAGCATTAATTCGGTTCTTGTGGGTTAGGAAGTGTGCCAATGGGGGGGGGGGGGGCGGTTTTGGTTGGGTCGCCGCAGTCTGAATGCTACGTGCCGAAACACGCGTTGGGATCTGGCGCCAGCACTGCAGGAGGCGATGACTACAGGTATCCACTGTTTTTATTCATGTTTGTATATTAATTTGTACTTTCACTCTGTCACCCTTTGAATTGTGCATGTCAAGCGGTGTGTACTGAAGGGTATCCATTTTTGGAGCCCAGCACTTTATACATTAGCCTGCCATGTAGCCCCGTATACACCAGTGCATCTCCTCCACGCTGTTGTGTCGCCTTAGCTTGCTCACTTTATGAGCACCAAAACAGAAAAATATTCCTAAAATATACCTTTTATTAGAGCAATATAAAATTTAAAATGGGAAGACAAGCAAGTGGGATTCCAGGGGAACAAATGCATAAGATAAATAAGTAGTAAATAAACAAAATAGCACAGGGGCAGACTATCCTCACCCTAATGGGCCCTAGTGCGCCCCTACCTGACTGCGGAGGTTGGCACCCTAGTTGTTGACGATATGGCGCCCCCGCTCAACGTCGGTAGCCCTGGGAAACCCTGGAAAAACCTACCACTAAAACAAGGATACACAAAAACCCACACACAGACAATACACCCGAAAAAACCTAAGTGGGGAGACATATGGTCTCAAATCAATTATATTAATATCTCGTAGCAAAAATGGCTTAGAAATGACAGGTTGTGTAGCTAAAACTATAATGCTTATCTCGAAGTAAAAAAGACAAGAAGCTACAGACCAAACCATAAAAATATGAAGTCCAAAAACAAAAAAAAAAAAAAAGTCACCTCAAAGACATATATGAGGAAAGAAACATTATTAGAGGATATCATACTCAAATAGTGCCAGTGAGAATGAAACCCACCAGGTAAACATATGGCATACAACAGATCAGCTAGGCTGCCACCCCCATGTCAATAAGGCAGCCTCATAAAACATGCTTATAAAAATAATTAAATGAATAACATATATAGCATGTATATAGTCCAAATGTTAGACAGATCTGTGAGCCAGACGGCTAATACTCAGCCATAGGTATTCAAACGACAACGCGTTTCCCCCTCTCAAGATGCAGAGGGTTCATCAGGGGTCACATGCGGAGGTACAATCTCCCCTGGGAGCCAAGAAAATGTGCGGCGTGCAGCACGTGTATACCTTACTAACATTTATAGATGCAGCCAGTACCTGGACGACATCCGGTCCAACGATACAGGAGGCGCAGCGTTCGTCTCACACGCCGGAAATACAAGTATGTATAACATCCGGTCAAGCGATAAATGAAAAAATGCGCTCCAAACAGCGGAAGTGCTCATACGTGTCATCAAGGGTCGGGGGAGTGCCAGACGGGCCTCCGGATTACTCTTGGAATGAAAATGCGTGTCAGAGCCGGAACAAGGACATACAATATGTACGCAGTACAGGAAGTAGGGTAACATCCCCACACTGATAGTAGCAAACATTATTACCAATTAAAGACACTGCGCATCATATCCTCTTATCAGCATAGGAAGATTTATTTTTTAAATAAAGAATGCATGTCCTAAATCACCCCATACTGGGATTCCAACGGCAGGTATACAGTACAGCACGATGTATCAAAAAAAAAAAAAAAAAAAAAAAAAATAGATAACATACAATAATACAAATAATCATATTGAAAGTATTCCGGAAGTGTCAGAACCATATCATAGATAACTGGTAAAATTCAATTGTTCATTTAAGCAGTTAGGCTTCTGTGAATCAAGCCAGATAATCCAGCGTGTTTCACGCTGTAGGATTTTCCTATCCCCATCTCCCTGTCTCACTGCGGGTAAGACTTTCTCAATGACACGAAACGAGATTTGTTTCTCATCCCCGCCATGTACTAGATTGACATGTCGGGCGAGTGGGGTATCTTTGTTATGCCTAATATCCCCAGATGTTCACCAATCCGGACACGTAGTTCACGTTTAGTCTTCCCCACATAGTCAAGGGGACATGAACACGTACACAGATAAACAACCCCTTTTGTTTTGCAATTAGCAAAACATTTGATATTATACATCCTTCTCGTATGTGTACTAGAGAAGGTCTGCGATGGACAAAAACTGCAATGCCCACATCTGAAGGTACCTACGGATCTATTTTGTAGCCAAGTACCATCAGTTTTCTGGAGTTCAAAAGGACTATTCACCACCTGATCTTTGATTGATCTACCCCTCCTATATGTAACTGATGGTTGGGGGGAGAACATTACAAATGTCAGGGTCAGTTTTCAAAATTGCCCAATGTTTCTTTAAGATCTCCATGATCTTGCCGGATTGGTCAAACGTCCCAATCAATCTTGTGATATTATATGAATCCTCTTTTACCCTTGGACAAGCAAGGATGTCCTGCTTGTCCATTTTGCCTGTTTATATGAAGGTTCAATCACTTTCTCGGGATATCCTCTGAATCTCGCCCATAAGTCACCAGCTTGTTTTTCAAAGTCTCCCCAATCAGAGCAGTTCCTCCTTACTCTGAGAAACGGTCCCCTTGGGATGCCACGTTTCAGAGGTGGGGGATGATAGCTCTCCCACCTGAGAAGACTGTTAGTTGAGGTGGGTTTACGATAAAGACGTTGTGAGAAGGCCCTCATTTGATATGGAGATATTCACATCCAAAAAGTCAACAAAAGACCTGAAAGATTCTTTGTCACCAGCCCACAGGACCAGGATGTCATCTATATATCGCCCCAGAAAATAATCCTGGGGGACCAGACAACATCCTCATCATTGAAGAGTATTGTGTCCTCCCACCAACCCAGGAGCAAGTTTGCATAAGTGGGAGCACAAGGGCTCCCCATAGCAGTGCCCTGAGTTGGTGGTAGTATCTGCCATTAAATAAGAAGTAGTTGTGGCATAGTACAAACTGTAGTAGTTCCATCAAGAAGTCATTATGAGTTACCAAGTATGTACCTCTCCCTTTTAGGAAGTGGTCAACCGATTTCAGGCCATCAGTGTGTTTAATGCTGCTATATAGCGCCTCCAAGTCTATAGATGCCAGTATTGTGCCTGGATCGACTAATTCCCTCCAGTTTATTCAGGAGATCCATAGTATCCCTTAAATGTGAGGGGAGAGCCAGCACAAAGGATCTCAATAGTCTGTCCAGATAAATGCTTGAATTCTGACACAAGGCATTTATCCCAGAGACAATAGGGACAACAGGGAGGCAGGTCGCAAACTGAGATCACTCCTTAATAGACGCATGAAAACATGGTGGAATCGTGCATTCCTTCAAAAATATGTTGAAAAGGGCCTCATTCCACGTGGACTCAGAGTCCAAGTTTTTCCTTCCTTTCCCATTCAGGATACTGATATTAAACAAAAATGGGAGGATTTAGCCAGTTGTTGCTCAAAGGGGTTCATGGACCTCCTCATCCAGCTGAATGGCAATACACTAATGGAGTTGGATGTTGAAATTGAGGAATTGCAGAATTATATTAAAAAGGAGCTGTCTGGTGAAGAATTAGGCATATTTAACCATGAGCTTGACACGGACTTCACTAAATGGGAGAAGGAAATATGTGAAGTTAAAACAAAAATTTCAAATGGACATTGGTGATCATCAATCTGACTCAGTCTATAGATGGAACCGCAGGCCTAAGCAATCAAGAAACCCAAATCGGGGAAGATCTGCTTCAATGACCTCCCATGCTTCCAGTGAAGGGTCGATCAAATCAGATTCCAAACATGTGGAGACCCGATATACATCCCGGGAGCCACATGCAAATAGATTTAAAATGCCCCCTCTTCCTGCCAAAAAAGTTGATAAAACCAAGAATCAAACACTCTAGGTAATCAACTTGTCCACTCATGTGTTGACTCCTTCACAGACTGAGGTATTGTCCAAAGGATGACATTTTCACCAACCCATTCCTTTGATTTTTTTCACAGTTGTAAAAGATTTATACCTATTTTCCCAAAAACTTATTTTGAAAAAATTGCACAATAGTTACAAACAAGACATCATGATGACACCCGTCTGGAGGAGGAGGCCCTAAATGCCTTGGAGGAACTACTGAGGGAGAAGGATTCTAACCCCCAAGGTATGTTCCCCGTCTGCATGTTCTAAATCTACTAGATTCCCCCCCTTGTCTGTATGTCCAGCTGTGGAAATTTTTACCAGGTTGGTTCTGGAGGACTTTCGGAGGATCTCCAGTAGACGTAATCATGACAATCTGACAGTGAGACAATGAAAGGCAATTGATGAATTGAAATCATACACTGATATAGTGATTAAGCCTGCAGACAAGGGGCGGGGGGGGGGGGGGGGGGGAACATAGTACTATGGCCCCAAGAACTTTATGCAAAGGAGGCCAGTCGACAGCTTAAAGACAGGGTGACCTACCAGAGGCTGGACCGTAGCCCCCTCAGCACCTTCTCTAAAGGCCTGGAGGAAATCCTCTTTAGGGCTTGGGAAAGGGGTATCATACCGAAACAAGTTTGAGGGGCTCCTCATCAAATTTCCAAAGATACCCACAATATATTTTGTTCCCAAAATTCACAAGGACCCCTTGAACCCGCCGGGGCGTCCTATAGTGTCGGGCATTGGAGAGCTATGCGAACCTGTTTGTAAGTTCATCGACTACTACCTTAAACCACTAGTGGAAACGCTGCCCTCTTTTGCCCGAGACACTATGGACGTCCTGGCGAGGATCGACGGTATGTCCTTGGAATCAGATATGTACTTGGCAACTGCCGATATCGAGTCTCTGTATACGCCATCAGGACGGTCTTGACGCCTGTAGATTCTCTCAGGGGCAGCAACTGGGATGTCCCTACATGCGATCTTGTCCTCGAATTACTTGAATATATCCCGACGCACAACTTTTGTATTCAGGGACGTGTTCTACCTACAGCAGTGTGGCACTGCCATGGGCGCGGCTTGTGCGCCCTCCTTCGCAGGCCCCTTCCTGGGTTACTGGGAGAGGGAGGTCTTTGCGGAGGGGGATGGGCGATCCGAGGACCATGTGCAGTGCTGGCTGCGATATATTGATGACGTGTTCATGGAGTGGCAAGGATCTCAAGAACTTCAAAATTTCATGGAGAGTCTTAATTGTAATGGATACAATATTAGGTTGACATACAACTTTAGCAACACAGAAGTGGACTTCCTGGACGTCAAAATTTATGTTGACGAACAACTCAACTTACAAACAGATGTATATAGGAAGCCCACCTCAGTAAATTCTCTACTCCATGCTCGTTCCTGCCACCCACGAACAACCCTTAGGGCCATCCCGGTTGGCCAGTTCTTGCGCGCCAAGTGCATCTGCTCCTCGGAGACTAATTTCCAACGCCAGGCGGAGGAACTCAAAGATAGTTTCCTTAACAGAGGATATAGCAACCGATGCATCAGGAGAGGCTATAACTGGGCAAGGAGGACAAAGATCGACACTCCTCCACCCCACCACCAAAATTAAGTCACAAGACAGTGAGATTCTCTACATTTAATGGGGAATGGGACGAGATGAGGGAGGTTCTCAGTCGACACTGGAACATCCTTAGTACAGAATCCTCCTTGACCAAATTCGGACCTGAACGTCCTCTTATGACGTATCGTAGGAGTCCTAACCTAGGCGACATATTGGTGCATTCACATTATGCATCAAGTCGCCCAAATTATTTTGGCTCTCGGGGTCCTCCGTGGGTTGCTACCCCTGTGGTAACTGCGTGGCGTGCAGCAATGTCTTACGAACAACTTCTTTTCAGTCAGCGGACGGCAAAAAATCTTTCAATTCGGAAGCATATATCCTGTAACACCACCCAGGTGATTTATTATGCAACCTGTGGCTGCCCTAAGATATACATAGGACTAACTAGCCGTCAACTGAAAATACACGTCAGAGAACACGTTCGAGACATAGCTGCAGCTAAGCAGTTTCTGACCTGACTCAACTAAAAACCATCCCACAGCACTACAAGTTGGTACATAATTGTGATCCCAAAACATTTCAAGTAAGAGGTATCCAACACGTCAAAAGCAGCATTAGAGGAGGTGATATTAAACGCATTCTGGCTCAAAAGGAGTGTAGGTGGATTACCATTCTGGGGACCATGACGCCACATGGCCTCAACGAATCCCTAGGTTTCGAGTCTTTCCTGTGATCTTTGTGCACTTTTGTTTTAATTGCCCCTTTGGGCATTATTTGTGTTTTATCCTCCCTCTTCTCCATTCCTTTCACTTATTTTTTCCCATTTTATCGATTTCTAGCCTAAGTGTATAATATTCCTTGTTTTTAATTTATTCTGTTTCTTCATATCTGGTTGTAGATACCGTTATTGTTATCAGCATGGATTCACTTACTTACCTGGCGTTGCAGCAAATAAATTGTGAAGCAATAAGAAAAAGAATGACCCTTGATGACATCTTTACCAACACAAGAATTTATATACTTCTTTCATCTACAATATATTTTTGTGTATATTGAACTATGTATGTTTGGCTAATTTACATTTCTATTTATTTGCCTTAAATATACATTTTTCTTTAAACAAGGTTTTTGATTGATCCATGTTGTATATATGCTATGGTCACTTCCATGCATTCAGTGCTGCACTCCCCCTCTGAGCATTTACAATTGCTGCAGTGAGATATTGCTTCCTTTCACATATGTTCTGCCCACTCACGCTCCCTGGAGGTGGTTGGGCGCCGTCGCCCCCAGGCAGTGTCAGTGATCACTCCCATTTGTGCTCCAGGTTTCTCCAGCGTCACCCAGGAGACGGCCAGGCGCAGGCCCACCCTGTGTGACGCTGTTGCTCTTTGGTCCACAACATGGCAGACATATGCTCTAGCAATGGCACATTTGTGCTTCCTATACTCACCTGCATTTTCATTGGGTGAGTTGCAGCATGTGACCAGCATCATCCGGGTATTTAGACAGGCCGGGTTCCCATTATTAGCCACGCCCCCCCGAAGAAGAGGACTGTTCCGTGAAACGTGCGTTGGGGTACTCGGCACTGCACCTCATTAGACAGCAGCATGATGGGTATGTCTTAGTGACCTTTTTCCTTTCACTTAATGCTTTCCCTCTCCCAAGCACTTGCCGCACTTTATCCATTGATAGCATTGTGTTACAGGAGAGTTTTCTCCTCAGCACTTGGGCTGCACTCAGCAGTATTCAGGCTGCCAGCATTCTACACTCATGTGCTCATGATAATGCAATCCTTTTTCTCCTCCCCATTTTCTTCCATATAGCATGGGACTTGCAACTTTAGCATATAACACTAACTCACAGTCTCATTTTAGGGATTACACCTTTTTATATATACTTTTTACATGTGCTATGATTGTTTTTCCCATCCATTACACTAGCAGAGAATGATATACTTGTGGGGCAAAGTGCAATATGATTGTTATCTATATACTGTGATCTATACTGCATGATTTTCATGACTAAGGAGGGATATCTCAAACAACTTGTTCATTTATTCTGAGACAGTTATCCTCATTCAGCCATGCCACATTGGCTCTATGTAAATGAGTTGCTGTTCCGGGTTTCTTTTGATTCTGGGCTATTAACCCATTGAAAGCCGTTCACATTTTACAATTGTCCTGTTTCTCCTACATGTGTCCTTTTTTGCACTTAATAAATGCATTGGTTTTTCAAATAGCTTTGAACTCCGGTTCTGTTTGTTGTATCATAATTTCTATGAGTTGTCGCTATTGTATATTACTTTCTGAGGCATAATTGGTATTTTCCCAGATAATGAACTAATAATGTGTATTTAGAGATTTTTTGTTTCAGATGCCTGTATTATGCCTGGATCGACTAATTCCCTCCAGTTTATTCAGGAGATCCATAGTATCCCTTAAATGTGAGGGGAGAGCCAGCACAAAGGATCTCAATAGTCTGTCCAGATAAATGCTTGAATTCTGACACAAGGCATCTATCCCAAAGACAATAGGTCGGCCCTTCAAAGGGCAAATGCCCTTGTGCATTTTAGGGAGTGCATAAAATGTGCCAACAACTGGCCATTTTGGCAACAAAATTAAATTCATCCTTGAATAAGAGTCTCTGCCTCAAGGCCTCGCTCAAAATCCTTGAGAGTTTGGACTTCTACTCCATAGTCGGGTCACCTCTCAATATTTCATAGGTGGAGCGATCAGATAGAATTACAAGGCACATCTCAACATACTTATCCCTGTCCAAAATGACAGTGTTCCCCCCTTTGTCAGAGGGTTTTATAATAATCCGAGTATTGTTCCGCAGCCCCTCTAATGCTTTTTACTCATCACAGGAGAGGTCAGGCAGAATCCGTTCAAATCTGGGACTGATCTGTTTAATCTCGTCAGATACCAATTGTAAAAAGATATCCGTGCTGCCACTATCCCCAAGTGGGGGCATTTTGAGGCTTTTAGGTTTCAAATCAGAGAAAGGACCTGCCCCCAACTCTCCTTGTCCTTCCTCAGCCATTCCTGCAAGAAGTGGCACGTCAGGGAAATCCTCAGAAGAAATACCAAGTTGTTGTCACTTATTCCTTTTTATTAACCGCAAAAAAAATTTTCCATTTCAATTTCCGTATAAACAGATTAATATCTTTGATCCACTCAAAAGGATCAAATCTAGTCGTCGGCACAAATGACAGGCCT
>JARQOD010000009.1:16550134-16567373 GCA_033576555.1 Oophaga sylvatica
GGGGAAAAAAAGGCCTGCATGTAGGAAAAAAAGGGCTAATATTTTGAGCACTAGCAGTTCAGTAAGTTACTGTCCCCGTTCCAGCAAACAGGGAAGCAACTATTCTTTTTTGGGTTCTGTCCAGCTCTCCTTTGGACAGAGAAGCTGAGTATAACTATACGATGTCCTTGTGAGCTCAGCCTACGCTAAGTGCATTTTCAGACCATTTTCATCTACTGTAACCAAAACCAAACTAGATTTCAAAATTGTTATATGTCAAAAGTTATATGTTAAATTATTATTGGTATTCTATGACATTAAACATTTGAATACGTTTATATCTAGTCACATTAGTAATTTTCTGTGTTTTTTGTATAAGTCAAACACCGATAACTCAGGAACTCCGTCTAGATGTAAAATGTACATGTTCTGTTTATATTACAGGGATTTGCAGTCCTAAACTTTCAGGTTTTCACTGTTAAATATCTATTTCTGTAAGGTATTACTTTTACCTGTGTTTTTCACTGTACTAATAAGCAAGATTTTTTTTTGATAATTAAATTGATTAAAATGAGACCACATAAGAAGTTTTTGTTTAGTCTATGTACAGGCTTTTTAACCCCTTGACGACCGCCCATTGACTTTTGCCAACGGGGCTAGCCGGGCCTTATTCCTCCGCCATAGTTTTCACGTCGGGCAGGGAATGGCAGCCCCAGCTAGCCCCGTCGGCAATCGCGGGATCCCAGCTGTCCTAACCGTCAGCTGGGATCCCAACCCACAAAAATTAAATATTTAATATTTATTCCACACGTAAACGCCATAAAAAATAAAAAAGCCATAATTTCTATTTTTTTTGACTGTTTGAGTCACAAAAAAAGGCATAAAACGCGATCAAAATATCGGATATACCCCAAAATGGTCCGAATAAAAACGACAACTCTTCCCGCAAAAAAGGAGGCATCCCACAGCTCCGTAGTCAGACAAATAAAAGCTCTACAGGGCTGCGCATGCGGCGAGACCAAATCCTCTCTCATTATTTTAAAAAAAAGTTTTTACTTTTTAAAAGTAGTAAAAAAAAAAATTACATGAATTTGGTATCGGTGTGTCCGACCTGACACGGAGAATAAAGTTATTCTATGTTTTTTACCGCACGGGAAATTAACTAAAAAATAAAACTCAAAAAACATTAGCGTAATTAATTTTTTTTTTTAATTTTCCCTCTCCTAAACAATAAAAGTTATACAAAACATTATATGCACTCCAAAGTGGTGCCAAGGAAAAATACAACTTGCTACGCAAAAAACAAGCCACCTGTACTTTGAAATTTGCCTGTAATTATATGGATTCTGATAGATACTGTATTCGTTAGATCCGTTTCCGCAGCGGCAACTTCGGCGGGGGCCAGTTGTGGGCAGCATCCGGACTTCATTGGCGAAGTGTTGCGGCGAGGAAGGGGAGCAGTGTGCTGCGATGATTGTGAAGAGCCAGGCCTCTAGGCATCATGGGGGACGAGAATGACTCACTGACCAAACTTTCAGATTGTCCCACTCACTCACCACCTCCTCACTTCACTCTCCATCTGTTGGTCTCCCCCAAATGGACCCCTCCTCGTCTCCATCTACACCTCAGGACCAATGCTGAAATGGATCTAACGAATGACGTATCAGAATCCATCCAAAAACCGGCAAATTTCAAATTAGGGGGGGCTAACCTGTACCTAACCCCCCACCTGACACCCCCAATATCTCGGGAACGAAAGGAGATCTAACGTTAATTTTTGCTGATCAAACCGATCTAACGAATATCTATCAGAATCCATCCAAAAAACGGCAAATTTCAAATTAGGGGGGGCTAACCTGTACCTAACCCCCCACCTGACACCCCCAATATCTCGGGAACGAAAGGAGATCTAACGTTAATTTTTGCTGATCAAACCGGATCTAACGAATATCTATCAGAATCCATCCAAAAAAAAGGCAAATTTCAAATTAGGGGGGGCTAACCTGTACCTAACCCCCCACCTGACACCCCCAATATCTCGGGAACGAAAGGAGATCTAACGTTAATTTTGCTGATCAAACCGGATCTAACGAATATCTATCAGAATCCATCCAAAAAAACGGCAAATTTCAAATTAGGGGGGGCTAACCTGTACCTAACCCCCCACCTGACACCCTAATATCTCGGGAACGAAAGGAGATCTAACGTTAATTTTTGCTGATCAAACCGGATCTAACGAATATCTATCAGAATCCATCCAAAAAACGGCAAATTTCAAATTAGGGGGGCTAACCTGTTCCTAACCCCCCACCTGACACCCCCAATATCTCGGAACGAAAGGAGATCTAACGTTAATTTTTGCTGATCAAACCGGATCTAACGAATATCTATCAGAATCCATCCAAAAAACGGCAAATTTCAAATTAGGGGGGGCTAACCTGTACCTAACCCCCCACCTGACACCCCCAATATCTCGGGAACGAAAGGAGATCTAACGTTAATTTTTTGCTGATCAAACCGGATCTAACGAATATCTATCAGAATCCATCCAAAAAACGGCAAATTTCAAATTAGGGGGGGCTAACCTGTACCTAACCCCCACCTGACACCCCCAATATCTCGGAACGAAAGGAGATCTAACGTTAATTTTTGCTGATCAAACCGGATCTAACAAATATCTATCAGAATCCATCCAAAAACGGCAAATTTCAAAGTTGGGGGGCTAGCTACGGGTTACCCCCCCTGGAAAAGATTGTAAATATCTCATTTTGTAGGGGTGATCTAACATTAGTTTTGGTTGATCAAACCGGATCTAACAAAGATCTAACGAATGTAATCATTTTTTACCCAAATTCTCACTAAGGGGGGGCTAACCCGGGGTGGTCGCACTGATGCGAACTGTGAAGGGCCCCGCTGATGCGGACTGTGAAGGGCCGCGCTGATGCAGACTGTGAAGGCCCCGCTGATGCGGACTGTGAAGGGCCGCCTGATGGCGGACTGTGAAGGGCCCCGCTGATGCGGACTGTGAAGGGCCGCGCTGATGCGGACTGTGAAGGCCGCGCTGATGCGACTGTGAAGGGCCGCGCTGATGCGGACTGTGAAGGGCCGCGCTGATGCGGACTGTGAAGGGCCGCGCTGATGCGGACTGTGAAGGGCCCCGCTGATGCGGACTGTGAAGGGCCCGCTGATGCGGACTGTGAAGGGCCGCGCTGATGCGGACTGTGAAGGGCCCCGCTGATGCGGACTGTGAAGGGCCGCGCTGATGCGGACTGTGAAGGGCCCCGCTGATGCGGACTGTGAAGGGCCGCGCTGATGCGGACTGTGAAGGGCCCCGCTGATGCGGACTGTGAAGGGCCGCGCTGATGCGGACTGTGAAGGGCCGCGCTGATGCGGACTGTGAAGGGCCGCGCTGATGCGGACTGTGAAGGGCCGCGCTGATGCGGACTGTGAAGGGCCGCGCTGATGCGGACTGTGAAGGGCCGCGCTGATGCGGACTGTGAAGGGCCGCCTGATGCGGACTGTGAAGGGCCCCGCTGATGCGGACTGTGAAGGGCCCCGCTGATGCGGACTGTGAAGGGCCCCGCTGATGCGGACTGTGAAGGGCCGCGCTGATGCGGACTGTGAAGGGCCCCGCTGATGCGGACTGTGAAGGGCCGCGCTGATGCGGACTGTGAAGGGCCCCGCTGATGCGGACTGTGAAGGCCCCGCTGATGCGGACTGTGAAGGGCCCCGCTGATGCGGACTGTGAAGGGCCGCGCTGATGCGGACTGTGAAGGGCCGCGCTGATGCGGACTGTGAAGGGCCGCGCTGATGCGGACTATGAAGGGCCCCGCTGATGCGGACTGTGAAGGGCCTTAAACAACCTTAAACTGCGGTGAGTTACAGCTTATGCTCCGGGAGGTAATCAGTGCCTGGCAGCCAGATGTAGCGGACACAGAACTAACACTTGGCAGATGTACTTATCGCACCATTCCTAGGAGTAAGAAGCAATGAAGATGAGCTCCTGAATTTCCATCACTTTATACCTTGTAATGAGCCAACTGTAAGACAAAACCTGGAAAAAATCAACTCCGCGGGACAGAAAAGGGACCTGGACTGAGCTGGACTTTGGATTTTTAGAAAGAGGAAGAAATAGAGGATTTAAAGGACAAAGCAAGAATCTCTTGGAGGACAGACTGCACACAGGCAACATTCATCTGACATCCAGAGACCTGAGCATCCAAAGGTAGGACCACTCTGCAACCCCAAAACAATCTATAGACTTCCTACAAATCTATCTTCTTAGAAATAAGGATTACAATTACTATATAACCACAAAAATGGAAAGCACAAATTTAGAAGTAAATGGGCAAAGCACATGGCTGGAGACACAGCACACCAGGGGTCAGATATGGAGACACCACAGGGCAGAAGAGCAGTAAAGTCAGCAAAGGAAAAGCAAGGAGGGAGAATCCAGAAACCCTTATTTCTAATTACACAAAGATGAAGAAAAAAGGAGAACCAACGTGGTATTCCGCACAGACCATCTCTCAGCCTGGCACACCACCCTGTGCAAGCAGTATAAACATATATCTCAGTGCACACCAATACTGGCCGGCAGATTAAAATTAAAAACAACGCAGAAGATGACACACACTCACTCACTATAACTCTGTACAATACTGGCACCGTCATGGTGCAAGGAACTGAGGACAATCTGCAACAATTTGATGAACTTTTTATTGAAATCAGTGAACAGCTCAAATCCTTAGAAAGACACTTCCAGAGACCATTTCTAATGCTCACATATCTACAGAGAAGACCTCCAGGGCCCATACCCCCAACACTTCACACCTCTCCCCTGAGAACATCAGAGACTATCTATCTCAATTAGAAGGAGACTTGGCTCAAATTAAGGAAGAACTTCAAAGAAACTCACATAGAAATGCAAATGACCAAGCAACAAATGAGATCAATAAGCTGAAATGCGAGTTCAACTCAGCTCTCCAGAAAATAAGAGAGGAAATGTGCAAATTACAAAATGACAATGAAAGGCTCAGAAAGGAGATAGCAGAACTCAAAACGCAGAGTCCTCAATGTCTGACCCAGCAGGGGGCAATGGGAACAAGCCAGAGAGCAGACAATATGGCCCCCACTGACCAGAATGTGGAGACCCCAAACAACAACACAGCAATAACCTATAATATGAATAATACTGAAACCAAGAAAAGTGAGCCAGCGAGAAGCGAACCAACCACCAGCAAAGCCAGCATCACAGACCCCCACCATCAGCCACTTAACCCATCCCAGACACCACAAAGCCCTGATATCGTCCTAATAATGGACTCAAATGGGAAGTACCTAAATGCACAACGGCTATTCCCAGGAAAACGGGTCAGAAAAATCCACTGTGCAACTATTGAACAGGTGACAGAGGTCATCAATAATCCACGTTTTACCAACCCAAACCATATTATTATACACACAGGTACAAACAGTCTGCCAGACCAGCACAAGCAGATAGCAGCACAACTGGCCCAACTAGCAAAGAAGGCAAAACTAAAATTCCCAGACAGCAAAATCGTTCTGTCATCTCTGCTCCCAACAAAGGACATATCCAGGCAAACCACCCAAAGCATCAATATGGAACTGACAGAAAAGGTCAAGACTGTCCCAAACGTGACCCTGGCACAACACCTTTCCATAACCACCATCACCTATATGATAATAAGCACCTCAACAAACAAGGGGTCAGCCTCCTGGCCAAAGAGCTGAAAGACATGTACTAAACAGAGGACCCAGGCCTGGATTCAACAGTGACCAACATCACACCGAAAGACCCCTAACAATAAAAAGACAGAAAACCCCAATCCTATCTCCAGAAGCTGGAAACAAAGCTCTTCACCCAAAATCAGACCATCAGAGGAGGAGACCTCCATGGAGGGGTCCACCGACCCCACACAGATACACGCAGAGCAGAGATACGGATGAGGTAAAGACCCTGCTCAGTGCACTATGCAGGAAACTAACGTGACTGGATGGAACCAAGCACACCTACAAAACAGTCAGAAATCCAGTTTGTCCTACACAGCCATACTCATTACAAGGTAAATACACACAAGATAAATAGAAAAAATGACTTCACTTACAATCAGCAGCTGGAATATTCAGGGTCTCAACACCTCGACCTTTGGATGTAAAACAAATGACCCGGACTTTATACAAAGACTGAAAAATATAGACATCCAGATCCTCCTGGAAACATGGACCAGAGCCGAAAACGAATCCCTGGCGCCCATCGGATAGAGAAATCTCTGTCCCTGCCCTGAAAAATAAAAACATCAAACAGGGCCGGAGCTCAGGAGGAATACTGATCTGGTATAAAGACGAGCTCCACCAATACATCAAACCGGTGAAGAGAGGAGGCAGCCACATATGGATCAGATCAGCAGCTCCATCCGCACCTCTCAGTCTGATGTCCACCTCTGCGCCACCTATATACCACCGCCAGAGTCCCCCTACTTCAATCCAGAGAGCTTCGAGATCTTACAAAGAGAAGCCGCCCACTATCAGGCCCTGGGCAAAGTTCTCATCTTTGGAGACCTCAACGCAAGAACAGGGAGAGAAAACGACTTCCTGACCACGGATGGGAACATCTACATATTTGGAGCAGAGAATGACGCCAAGACTCAGTACACACAGAGAGAAACAGCTACGACAGTACAGTCAACAAAAGTGGTAAAAAGCTCCTGAACGTATGTAGAAGTTTAGGACTTCATATTCTTAATGGACGTACCAAAGGAGACTCTTTAGGGAGGTATACACTAAACTCCCATGTAGGGAGGAGTGTAGTAGATTATGCCATTACAGACATGAACCGGCAAATATCAGCGCCTTCATAGTCACCCCACAAACGCACCTGTCAGACCACAGCCAACTTCTTCTGTACTTGAAATCTACAGAGAAACCACCCACTCAAAAGCCACAGCATAGCGGCCTCTTCAACCGGCCTCCATCATATAAATGGTCCAAAACGTCGGCACTAAAGTACAAAGAGGCTCTCAGCAGACCCGAAATACAGCGGATGCTCCACCACTTCTACAACCACGAGTACCAGCCTAACCCAAAGGGAGTGAGTCAAGCTACAAAAGACCTCAACAATATATTCTATGCAATGGCCAGACTGTCCGACCTTAAAAAAGTTGACTACAAGAGACCAAAAGAAAAACAGACCAACGGTTGGTTTGACAGAGAATGTAAAGCCGTACGGAAGACCCTGAGAACAGCCTCAAACAAGAAACATAGAGACCCCAACCACCCTGGTCTGAGGGAAGCCTATGAAACCATACAAAGACAGTACAAAACCATCCTCAGGAGGAAGAAGCAGAGTTACATCTCTACCAAGCTTAACCAACTCCAAGATGCTCTTCAAGACAATTCCTTCTGGGAACTATGGAACCACATGGGCACAAAAGACAAGAAAAACAACATCCATATCCAAAATGGCAACATCTGGCTCCAGTACTTCAGAGACCTCTATAAAGACATCCCAAAGGAAGAACTAAACCAAGAACAGGAAAACATAATGGCAAAACTAAAAGCAATGGAGGAAAAAGTAAAAAATTTCCAAAACCCAGTGGATACACCTATTACATTACAGGAAGTAGCAGAGAGAATCTCTTCCATAAGATGTAGAAAAGCCGGTGGCCTGGATGGAATCCTACCAGAAATGCTGAAGTACAGCCCACCAGAAATACAGGCTGCAATGGTTAAACTCTTCAATATTGTGCTAAGTGCCGGCTACTACCCTCGTACCTGGAACCAAGGCCTCATCACACCCATCCACAAGAATGGGGACAGGTATGACCCAGCCAACTACAGAGGCATATGTGTCAGCAGCAACCTGGGGAAACTGTTCAACAGCATCCTGAACAAGAGGATCCTCAGTTTCCTCACCGAACATAACGTCCTCAGCAAGAGCCAAGCAGGGTTCATGCCAAACCACCGCACCACTGACCACATCTATACCCTGCACAGCCTCATTCAGAGACACGTCCACAATACAAAGAACGGGAAGATATACGCCTGTTTCGTGGACTTTAAAAAGGCCTTTGATTCGGTGTGGCACCCGGGCTTATTCCTGAAACTGCTGGAGAGCGGAATAGGAGGAAAGACCTACGATGTTATCAAAAGCTCCTACACCGAGAACCTCTGCAGTGTGAGTGTGAACGGTAAAAGAACGGCTTATTTCCAGCAGAGCCGTGGAGTCAGACAAGGCTGCAGCCTAAGTCCAACGCTCTTCAACATTTACATCAACGAGCTGGCTACCGCTCTGGAATCTTCCACAGCACCAGGTCCCACCCTCCATGACACCCAGGTGAAATTCCTGCTGTATGCAGATGACCTGCTGCTTCTGTCACCAACCGAGAAAGGCCTCCAAGACAACCTAAAAATCTTAGAGAAATTCAGCTCCACCTGGGCACTACCGGTCAACCTAAAGAAAACCAACATCATGGTGTTCCAGAGGAGAAAGAGAAAATTAGACCAGCACCCTTCATTTGTCCTCAACAACTGCGCCCTTACAGGAACAGACAAATATACCTACCTGGGCCTAGAGATTCACCGGTCAGGAAGCTTCAAACAAGCCATAGAGACCCTGAAAGACAAGGCATGTAAAACCTTATATGGCATCCGAAGGAAACTTTACCATCTGAAGCTACCAGTGAGGGTCTGGTTAAAAATCTTCGACTCGGTCATCGCCCCAATCCTCCTGTATGGCAGTGAAGTCTGGGGTCCTCACACCTACCCAGACTGGTCAAGATGGGATTCCAGCCCAACAGAAATATTCCACCTGGAATTCTGCAAGCACCTTCTCCAAGTCCATCGGAGCACCTCCAACAGTGCCTGCCGGGCCGAGCTGGGCAGATTCCCTCTACACCTAACGGTTCTAAAGAGGGCACTGTCATTCCGGGCTCACCTACGTAGGAGCAATCCAAGCTCCCATCACCATAAAGCCCTGACACACGTAGGTGAAACAGAAAAACTAGGACCCTTGGAACAGCTCACCCAAACCCAACCTGACCAGAACACCAATCACAACAACCTGACAAAAGCCGAAATCAGGAAGATGGTAGACGAAGGCCAGGAGAGGTATGTCAGTGACTGGAAGAACGACATCATCAGCTCCCAGAAACTGACCATGTACCGGAGTCTACAGAGAGACTACAGTCTGGCCCCATACCTGGAGAAACTCCCAGACCCCAGAGACCGCCAGATCCTGAGCTGGTATAGACTCAGCGCCCACAGTCTGGCCATCGAATCCGGCCGACACAGGCAGAGCTACAAGCCCAGGGAGGAAAGACTATGCCAACACTGTGACCAGGAGGCCATAGAGGACGAAACCCACTTCCTGCTACACTGCTCCAAATACTCAGCAGTGAGGGACACTCACTTCAGGAGACTCTCACATCTCTTCCCGGATTTCATCACCATGAAGGAGGAAGAGAAAACATATATCTTGCTGGGGAAGAAGAGAGAGCAGCGGAGATAGCAGCGCGGTATGTGAGCGAATGTCATAGACTGCGAGAAAGAGAACTATGATATGCCATGGACTTCTATAGCCCCCACCCCGGATCTGCCCCCATCACCCCTCCCTATGCCATGGACTTTTATAGCCCCCACCCTGGACCTGCGCCCCCATCACCCCTCCCTATGCCATGGACTTCCATAGCCCCCACCCTGGATCTGCCCCTACTCAACATCCCTATCCCCCTTTGGTACACTTGCTTTGGCAAAACTAATGTGTATTTAGTCCTGCCAATAAAGCTTCTTTGAATTTGAACTTATCCTGAGTGGGAAGATAAACCCATCAGTGTGCACAGCACCAAACCGCTCACCAGGAGCCTCCACCTGAGAAGCCCACGTGGTCCGCCAGTCACATGACTTCCCTGGGAGCGCACGTGCTAGAGCCCTGTGACAGCTCGGCGCGGTAAACAAGTTGCAACGCCGGATCCTAGCGAAGGGCCAATCGGAACTGAAGAATGTATACACGCCCCTTTGAACCTGACATTTCAGACGTCCCATTGGCAGCAGGAAGTAGGTAGGCGGGGTTATCAGCTTGATAGCCAGTTCTGTCTAAACGTGACTTTGCCTCCGAGATCTCGTGACTGGGAGGCGTGACCAGTTGTGTAAGATGCCCATTTTGAGCCAATCAGCTCCCAATCTATACATTATGCAAATTCCAGACAGACTCGGAGCCAATGAACCCGATGTATAGCAATGTAACGTCAGAACGTTCGTCGCTCGGTGCGTTTATAGGCTCGTGATAGGGAGAAATATAAATCACGCCTATTACGTGCGTCATCACGGCATGCCCTATGACCATTGGTGGATACAACATGCAGTGAACATTCTAACCAATCACCCTCGGAGGCTCATGAATAATACCGTGAGCGTGGAATCCTCCGCTGGTTGCTAGTGATTGCGTTCGGCAGTGATTCGGTAACATTGTGCCCGCAATGTCTGCACCGCAACCTTCAGCCCAGGCCTCTCCCGCTCCGGCGGCACCGGGCTCGCTGCTCGGCGACTCCTTCCCGCTGGTGCTGAAGAGGCTTATTGAGAACCCTCCGAGGAGCTGCCTGGATCCAGGAGACGTCGGTGAGGCGCTGTTCCCCGCCATGGCGCCTCCTCCCTCCGTGCGGCCATGAGCGGCGCCCAGAATACCGCCAAGTGTGCGGAGGGAGAGCGCGCGTCCTGCGCCGGCCCGGGATACTAGCTGCAAGGGCCGTGTACCTGCCCGTGTGTTCCCTGCAGTAGGAGACCCCACTATACCGCCCTCGTGTCCTCTGCAGAAGACCCCACTGTACCGCCCGCGTGTCCTCTGCAGAGGAGACCCCACTGTACCGCCCGCGTGTCCTCTGCAGAAGGAGACCCCACTGTACCGCCCGCGTGTCCTCTGCAGAAGGAGACCCCACTGTACCGCCCGCGTGTCCTCTGCAGAAGGAGACCCCACTGTACCGCCCACGTGTCCTCTGCAGAAGGAGACCCCACTGTACCGCCCGTGTGTCCTCTGCAGGAGACCCCACTGTACCGCCCGCGTGTCCTCTGCAGAAGGAGACCCCACTGTACCGCCCGCGTGTCCTCTGCAGAAGAGACCCCACTGTACCGCCCGCGTGTCCTCTGCAGAAGGAGACCCCACTGTACCACCCGCGTGTCCTCTGCAGGAGACCCCACTGTACCGCCCACGTGTCTTCTGCAGAAGGAGACCCCACTGTACCGCCCGCGTGTTCCCCGCAGATGGAGACCCCACTATACCGCCCGCGTGTGCTCTGCAGAAGGAGACCCCACTGTACCGCCCGCGTGTCCTCGCAGGAGACCCCACTGTACCGCCCGCGTGTCCCTGCAGGAGACCCCACTGTACCGCCCGCGTGTCCTCTGCAGAAGGAGACCCCACTGTACCGCCCGCGTGTCCTCTGCAGAAGGAGACCCCACTGTACCGCCCGCGTGTCCTCTGCAGAAGGAGACCCCACTGTACCGCCCGCGTGTCCTCTGCAGAAGGAGACCCCACTGTACCGCCCGCGTGTCCTCTGCAGAAGGAGACCCCACTGTACCGCCCGCGTGTCCTCTGCAGGAGACCCCACTGTACCGCCCGCGTGTCCTCTGCAGGAGGAGACCCCACTGTACCGCCCGCGTGTTCCCTGCAGATGGAGACCCCACTATACCGCCCGCGTGTGCTCTGCAGAAGGAGACCCCACTGTACCGCCCGCGTGTCCTCTGCAGAAGGAGACCCCACTGTACCGCCCGCGTGTCCTCTGCAGAAGGAGACCTCACTGTACCGCCCGCGTGTCCTCTGCAGGAGACCCCACTATACCGCCCGCGTGTCCTCTGCAGAAGGAGACCCCACTATACCGCCCGCGTGTCCTCTGCAGAAGGAGACCCCACTGTACCGCCCGCGTGTCCTCTGCAGAAGGAGACCCCACTGTACCGCCCGCGTGTCCTCTGCAGAAGACCCCACTGTACCGCCCGCGTGTCCTCTGCAGAAGACCCCACTGTACCGCCCGCGTGTCCTCTGCAGAAGGAGACCCCACTGTACCGCCCGCGTGTCCTCTGCAGAAGGAGACCCCACTGTACCGCCCGCGTGTCCTCTGCAGAAGGAGACCCCACTGTACCGCCCGCGTGTCCTCTGCAGAAGGAGACCCCACTGTACCGCCCGCGTGTCCTCTGCAGAAGGAGACCCCACTGTACCGCCCGCGTGTCCTCTGCAGAAGGAGACCCCACTGTACCGCCCGCGTGTCCTCTGCAGAAGGAGACCCCACTGTACCGCCCGCGTGTCCTCTGCAGAAGGAGACCCCACTGTACCGCCCGCGTGTCCTCTGCAGGAGACCCCACTGTACCGCCCGCGTGTCCTCTGCAGAAGGAGACCCCACTGTACCGCCCGCGTGTCCTCTGCAGAAGGAGACCCCACTGTACCGCCCGCGTGTCCTCTGCAGAAGGAGACCCCACTGTACCGCCCGCGTGTCCTCTGCAGAAGGAGACCCCACTGTACCGCCCGCGTGTCCTCTGCAGAAGGAGACCCCACTGTACCGCCCGCGTGTCCTCTGCAGAAGACCCCCGCTGTACCGCCCGCGTGTCCTCTGCAGAAGGAGACCCCACTATACCGCCCGCGTGTCCTCTGCAGAAGGAGACCCCACTGTATTGCCTGCTGCTATACAGTCACATGCACACGTGTGTTCTGTACCTGCAGGGAAACGTACGTGTGGGCCGCAGCACCCCCTAAGGTCACATTCACACGTTCAATATTCGGTCAGTATTTTACCTCATTATTTGTAAGCCAAAATCAGGAGAGGAACAGAGGAAAAGTATAATAGAAACACATCACCACTTCTGTATTTATCACCCACTCCTGGTTTTGACTTACAAATACTGATGTAAAATACTGACCAAATACTGAAAGTATGAACGTGTATAGCATCACCTCCTATAGAATGTGTGAGTGACGTCCGTCTCCTTAGCTCCTCCTGTAGAGTAATATGTACACTTGTATAGCATCACCTCCTATAGAATGTGTGAGTGATGTCCCTGTCTCCTTAGCACCTCCTGTAGAGTAATATGTACACTTGTATAGCATCACCTCCTATAGAATGTGAGTGACGTCCCTGTCTCCTTAGCACCTCCTGTAGAGTAATATGTACACTTGTATAGCATCACCTCCTATAGAATGTGTGAGTGACGTCCCTGTCTCTTTAGCTCCTCCTGTAGAGTAATATGTACACTTGTATAGCATCACCTCCTATAGAATGTGTGAGTGACGTCCCTGTCTCTTTAGCTCCTCCTGTAGAGTAATATGTACACTTGTATAGCATCACCTCCTATAGAATGTGTGAGTGACGTCCGTCTCCTTAGCTCCTCCTGTAGAGTAATATGTACACTTGTATAGCATCACCTCCTATAAAATGTGTGAGCAATGTCCCTGTCTCCTTAGCACCTCCTGTAGAGTAATATGTACACTTGTATAGCATCACCTCCTATAGAATGTGTGAGTGATGTCCCTGTCTCTTTAGCTCCTCCTGTAGAGTAATATGTACACTTGTATAGCATCACCTCCTATAGAATGTGTGAGTGACGTCCGTCTCCTTAGCTCCTCCTGTAGAGTAATATGTACACTTGTATAGCATCACCTCCTATAAAATGTGTGAGCAATGTCCCTGTCTCCTTAGCACCTCCTGTAGAGTAATATGTACACTTGTATAGCATCACCTCCTATAGAATGTGTGAGTGATGTCCCTGTCTCTTTAGCTCCTCCTGTAGAGTAATATGTACACTTGTATAGCATCACCTCCTATAGAATGTGTGAGTGATGTCCGTCTCCTTAGCTCCTCCTGTACAGTAATATGTACACTTGTATAGCATCACCTCCTATAGAATGTGTGAGTGATGTCCCTGTCTCTTTAGCTCCTCCTGTAGAGTAATATGTACACTTGTATAGCATCACCTCCTATAGAATGTGTGAGTGATGTCCGTCTCCTTAGCACCTCCTGTAGAGTAATATGTACACTTGTATAGCATCACCTCCTATAGAATGTGTGAGTGATGTCCCTGTCTCTTTAGCTCCTCCTGTAGAGTAATATGTACACTTGTATAGCATCACCTCCTATAGAATGTGTGAGTGACGTCCGTCTCCTTAGCTCCTCCTGTAGAGTAATATGTACACTTGTATAGCATCACCTCCTATAAAATGTGTGAGCAATGTCCCTGTCTCCTTAGCACCTCCTGTAGAGTAATATGTACACTTGTATAGCATCACCTCCTATAGAATGTGTGAGTGATGTCTGTCTCCTTAGCACCTCCTGTAGAGTAATATGTACACTTGTATAGCATCACCTCCTATAGAATGTGTGAGTGATGTCCCTGTCTCCTTAGCTCCTCCTGTTGAGTAATATGTACACTTGTATAGCATCACCTCCTATAGAATGTGTGAGTGATGTCCCTGTCTCTTTAGCTCCTCCTGTAGAGTAATATGTACACTTGTATAGCATCACCTCCTATAGAATGTGTGAGTGATGTCCCTGTCTCTTTAGCTCCTCCTGTAGAGTAATATGTACACTTGTATAGCATCACCTCCTATAGAATGTATGAGTGACGTCGCTGTCTCCTTAGCTCCTCCTGTAGAGTAATATGTACATTTGTATAGCATCACCTACTATACAATGTATGAGTGACGTCCCTGTCTCCTTAGCTCCTCCTGTAGAGTAATATGTACACTTGTATAGCATCACCTACTATACAATGTATGAGTGACGTCGCTGTCTCCTTAGCACCTCCTGTTGAGTAATATGTACACTTGTATAGCATCACCTCCTATAGAATGTGTGAGTGATGTCCCTGTCTCCTTAGCTCCTCCTGTAGAGTAATATGTACACTTGTATAGCATCACCTACTATACAATGTATGAGTGACGTCCCTGTCTCCTTAGCTCCTCCTGTAGAGTAATATGTACATTTGTATAGCATCACCTCCTATAGAATGTATGAGTGACGTCGCTGTCTCCTTAGCTCCTCCTGTAGAGTAATATGTACATTTGTATAGCATCACCTACTATACAATGTATGAGTGATGTCCCTGTCTCCTTAGCTCCTCCTGTAGAGTAATATGTACATTTGTATAGCATCACCTCCTATAGAATGTGTGAGCGATGTCCCTGTCTCCTTAGCTCCTCCTGTAGAGTAATATGTACACTTGTATAGCATCACCTCCTATAGAATGTGTGAGTGACGTCGCTGTCTCCTTAGCACCTCCTGTTGAGTAATATGTACACTTGTATAGCATCACCTCCTATAGAATGTGTGAGTGACGTCGCTGTCTCCTTAGCACCTCCTGTTGAGTAATATGTACACTTGTATAGCATCACCTCCTATAGAATGTGTGAGTGACGTCCCTGTCTCCTTAGCACCTCCTGTAGAGTAATATGTACACTTGTATAGCATCACCTCCTATAGAATGTGTGAGTGACGTCGCTGTCTCTTTAGCTCCTCCTGTAGAGTAATATGTACACTTGTATAGCATCACCTCCTATAGAATGTATGAGTGACGTCGCTGTCTCCTTAGCACCTCCTGTAGAGTAATATGTACACTTGTATAGCATCACCTCCTATAGAATGTGTGAGTGACGTCCCTGTCTCCTTAGCACCTCCTGTAGAGTAATATGTACACTTGTATAGCATCACCTCCTATAGAATGTGTGAGTGACGTCCCTGTCTCCTTAGCTCCTCCTGCAGAGTAATATGTACACTTGTATAGCATCACCTCCTATAGAATGTGTGAGTGACGTCGCTGTCTCCTTAGCTCCTCCTGTAGAGTAATATGTACACTTGTATAGCATCACCTCCTATAGAATGTGTGAGTGACGTCGCTGTCTCCTTAGCTCCTCCTGTAGAGTAATATGTACACTTGTATAGCATCACCTCCTATAAAATGTGAGTGATGTCGCTGTCTCTTTAGCTCCTCCTGTAGAGTAATATGTACGTGTGTTCTGTGTTTCCTCCAGTAGAGTGACATGTACGGTCTGTGTCCCCCTTATACAGCAATATGTACGTGTTTGTTCTTCCCTATAGAATCACATGCACATCTGTTCTGCATCCCTCCCCTATAGACACACATACACTATGTGCGTGTTGTCATGTGATTAGCTGCTCTAGGACACTCCCCGATCCGGTCCACTATGCACGGTGGACCAGGCCTGGAGGTGCACTACCAATATGTCAGTCTGGGATGCCAGGAGTGTTTCCTTTCATGTGATGTGCACACAGCCTTCGCTTTCTCTTCTCTCCCATACGTCCTCGGTGCCGCGTGAGCTGCTCTGCAAGAATCCATCCATGCTGCCTGTAATGCTCTATTATAGTGTCGTCCACCCAACACATCCAAAATCAATTCAAAAGATTAGCAGCAAAAACAGATTTATTGCTTAGCCGGAACTTGTAGTTCTAAAACAGATACGTATTCTGCATTCCTAACCACTCACGTAGAGATTATTACTCTCGGCTGTGAAGTATGTCTGTTTTGAGGTTTTTACTGTTTGGACGCCCACAGTCCTCTGAGCAGTTACTGAAAGCATATGTGCTCTTCTGGGTGCAGTTCGTTTGTTCTTGAATGCATATATCTTTAGCAAAAACTATTTGTTGTGTCATTAAAATGATCTCACTTTTTGTCTTTAGTTTTGCATTGTCTATTGCTGACTACAGAATGAGTTAACTAAGAATCTGTCAGTAAGCTTCTGGCAGGGAGTTTGTAACTGTTATCTGTCTTTTTTTTTCCATTTCTTCTTAGCTGATTGATGACCACATGGAAGTTCTGCTCTCCTTTGATGTGGTTTGTGGTCATAAATATGCGCAGAGGAGCTTTGTAGAAGACAGATAAAAGCTTACAAATTCCCTGCCAAGTTCACTGACAGATTTCTCATTTTACTCCTGTGAGGATTACCCTGAAGTTTAATATATATATAAGTAAAATAATTGTTTGTTTTCCAGACAAAGACAAGATTAAGTTGGAGAAAAATGACGACCTTGATGGGACCTCGCTTGCTGTGTCGGCTGCGCTCATGCCCCCTATTTGGGATAAGACCATTCCATACGATGGAGAATCTTTTCATCTGGAATATATGGCCTTGAGAGTTCTGTTAGAAATGGGTCCCACCACCCCCCCACAGTGGGTAGGGCCCTACAGAATCCCGATGCAGTGTCCCAGCTGGAGGGTGAAGAGGGTCGGCTTCCACCCCCCCCCGGTCGCC
>JARQOD010000009.1:16567813-16789744 GCA_033576555.1 Oophaga sylvatica
GCGTCTAAATTACATATCAGATTGTCACGTTCTGCCGGAAAGAAGCGAGAAGCGAGCCCAAACTGTTCCCTTTAGACAGCACTGTCCCATGACTCCATGGAATTAAATAGGCTTTTGTACTAATTTCGCTGGCATATATTGCAAGGAAAGAGTTAATGTTCACCCGCGCTCGGCTGCAGGAAGTGTGATCAGTGCATGTGATCCTAGTCAATGAAAGATTATTTTTGTTTTCTGGCTTCAATTATTATTAATGGAAAATCAGATTATATGTGGCTTATGTTACTTTCAAGATTTAAAGAAAAAAGTAAGTGGGTATTATCTAAGAAAATAAGTCGTCCCGCTGTAGGTAACATCTACTCTAGAGTTGGGAAGATCTGTAGGCTTTTCCTTCACTGGGCCCAAGAAGGCCGACTATGAGCAAACTTTCCAAAGAAAATGTTTAAAATTTTCACTTATTTCTTCTTCTATTTTGGTGTAAGTAAAAACGTAAAAAAACGACAGATCCAAAGTTCATAGGGATCTTGTCTTCGCCTTTGTTCAGAAGGTCTTGATTTGATCCTAAGAGCCCAAGGCTGGTTTCTCACATCCGTTATTCATGGCCCCAGTATAGACCATTATGCCCAGACTGGCTGTGGGTCCTCTAACCCAAATTCATACCTCATAGGCGTATATGAGGCTGATGAGTTTAGGTCGGAGAACCTGCGGCTCGGTCCACAGTCTGGACTTGAATTGTGAATGTTGAACTTGTGAAACCGGCCAAATGGTTACCTAAGTTTATTTCGCCTTAAACATAGGAGGCCAGGTTCTTGCACCCTGTAATATAAATGTTAAAATGTGACTGCTATGATTTTGCAAAGACTGACCCATGACGCAGTTAATTTGTGGAATGCATGGGATTTGATAAAATGTCTTCCAGATGATTATTCACATTTATCGGTGCAGATACTAGCAGGGTGTCCATTTCCTCGTGACTACTGTAAGGTGTGGACGGGTCATTGAATTTCTCATCTTCTAGTGCCGACTTTAAAAATGTGTACTGTCTGTTTAAAAATGCCAGACCCCCATATTTGTACATATCCTGTAGTGCAAGACACTAGCAAAGCTTGGGTATGTTTATGGGGGTAGATCAGAAGAGACCACACCTGGTGATTAAATAGCTGCTGACTGGGGACGATCACATTCGACACACCATGTCTCCCTTGCTTAGAATTGGAGAGGACGATGGTTTTGAGGGTGCTTGTGAGCCATATAGGAGGTTTCAGAAAAGTGCTACAGCTGGTGACAATGCTAAGGGCATCAGACGTAAATAGCAGATACATGTCTTGTGAACGGGGCGGTGGAGCATAGACACCTGGGCCTGAAGCTGCAGTCCTGAAAGGGGGTGTATCAGTTTCTACAAATTATTACCTATCCACTGTATAGGTGATAATTATTAGATCCACGTCCTCCACCCCCCATCCACAGACAGTCAGGAGAAGTTGAGTGGAGCAGCTGGTGGCACAGGCGCCCTGGTGCTCTATTCAAAGTCTATAGCACTGACAAAGATAAGCGAGGACATTGCTCAGATATATTTATTAGTGACATAGGCATTGAATGGAGCAGCAGGGCGCCTGTACAACCAGATGCTCCACTCAACTCCTCCTGGAGACTGAGAAGGGAAAGTACAGAGATTCCCCATTCTGGTCATTGTTGAAGGTCCCAACAGTCAGGCCCACACTTATCTGACAGTTTCCACATACAGTCATGGCCAAAAGTTTTGAGAATGACACAAATATTAATTTTTACAAAGTCTACTGCTTCACTTTTTCTAATGGCAATTTGCATATACTCCAGAATGTTATAAAGAGTGATCAGCTTAACAGCAATTACTTGCAAAGTCAATATTTGGCAAGAAAATGAACTTTATCCCCCAAAACACATTTCAACATCATTGCAGCCCTGCCTTAAAAGGACCAGCTAACCTCTTTTCAGTGATTGCTCCATTAACACAGGTGTGGGTGTTGATGAGGACATGGCTGGAGATCAATCTGTCATGATTAAGTAAGAATGACACCACTGGACACTTTAAAAGGAGGCTGGTGCTTGGCATCATTGTTTCTCTTCTGTTAACCATGGTTATCTCTAAAGAAACACGTGCAGTCATCATTGCAATGCACAAAAATGGCCTAACAGGGAAGAGTATCGCAGCTAGAAAGATTGCACCTCAGTCAACAATCTATCGCATCATCAAGAACTTCAAGGAGAGAGATTCCATTGTTGCCAAAAAGGCTCCAGGGCGCCCAAGAAAGACCAGCAAGCGCCAGGACCGTCTCTTAAAAGTGTTTCAGCTGCGGGATTGGGCTACCAGCAGTGCAGAGCTTGCTCAGGAATGGCAGCAGGCAGGTGTGAGTGCATCTGCACGCACTGTGAGGCGGAGACTCTTGGAGCAAGGCCTGGTCTCGAGGGCAGCAAAGAAGCCACTTCTCTCCAGAAAAAACATCATGGACAGACTGATATTCTGCAAAAGGTACAGGCAGTGGACTGCTGAGGACTGGGGTAAAGTTATTTTCTCTGATGAATCCCCTTTTCGATTGTTTGGGACATCAGGAAAACGCCTCATTCGGAGAAGACAAAGTGAGCGCTACCACCAGTCTTGTCTCATGCCAACTGTTAAGCATCCTGAAACCATTCATGTGTGGGGTTGCTTCTCAGCCAAGGGAATCGGCTCTCTCACAGTCTTGCCTAAAAACACGGCCATGAATAAAGAATGGTACCAGAATGTCCTCCAAGAGCAACTTCTCCCAACCCTCCAAGAGCAGTTTGGGAATCAACAATGCCTTTTCCAGCATGATGGAGCACCTTGCCATAAAGCAAAGGTGATAACTAAATGGCTCAGGGAACAAAACATAGAGATTTTGGGTCCATGGCCTGGAAACTCCCCAGATCTTAATCCCATTGAGAACTTGTGGTCAATCGTCAAGAGACGGGTGGACAAACAAAAACCTAAAAATTCTGACAAAATTAAAGCATTGATTGTGCAAGAATGGACTGCTATCAGTCAGGATTTGGTCCAGAAGTTGATTGAGAGCATGCCAGGGAGAATTGCAGAGGTCCTGAAGAAGAAGGGTCAACACTGCAAATATTGACTTGCTGCATTAACTCATTCTAACTGTCAATATAAGCTTTTGTTACTCATATGTTTGCAATTATATTTCTGTCTGTGATAAAAACATCTGTCAAACACACATAAAAACCAGAGGGCAGCAGATCATGTGAAAATATAATATTTGTGTCATTCTCAAAACTTTTGGCCATGACTGTATACAGGAAGAGGTAATTATTCATGTGAACTGAAATACACCTTTTTAGAGCTATTTGAAATGTCCTGATACATGGAGTAGAGGGAATCTAAAACTGCATTAAAGAAGCACTCCTCCTCCCATCAAAGTTTTGATCTTCTTAATATATAGAAATCATCACATTATACAGCACTATGTACTTACAATTGCTCATTTTGCCTTTCTACCCAGATAATTCTTCTCTTTTCCATTAAGGAAAACCGATAAGTCTGCAGTTACTGTGTTTGACTGCAGACTTATGAATCCCCCCCGGCCACGCACTGTGCGCTGCAAGGATTAGTCGTTTTCTGACCCTGTGTAAAAGGCCAAATTAACCCCTGATCAGATTAAATGCAGGTATAGTTTGGTCCAGGCCAGAGTATACCCCGGGGGAAACACTGTCCTAGGCCAAACTATACCTGAGGGTGTAAAATAGCCTAGGCCAAACTATACAATTCCATGCTACAATATACCCCTCTATTTTAGGAGCTCTTGTAAATTAGATAGATTTTAGATGCCATTATTTAATAACTTAAAACTGACTTATAGGCTGTGAGAAGGTATTTGTGTTGTTAATCACATGATGGAGATTGATCTTACAGTACAGTTGTGAATGTAACGAACAGCAGATCTTACATCTGAGATTACATTGCTGTCCAGTAAGATTTTACCTTAGAATGTAATTATAACTTGATCTCAAGCTTGCTGCCAAGCACTGCTTTACCATCTTGCAACATAGTTTAATGTGCCTGTTAATAAGGCTTTGGAATAATTCATTTTTGCACTGTGTTTAAAATACTTACTGCTTTATATCCCGGTGACTGGGGCCTCTCTAGATGCTATCAGGTGGAAGGTGCTAAAGCATATAGATGTTGCCAGGTAGCCTTTGATGATCTAACCACCCCCTGGTGTGCTGGCCCCAGCTGGCAAATTATCCCAAAACAGCCCCCACAATCCCACTTTCCTGACCCTGTAGTGTGGACTATATATTTAGGAGTAGTCTAAGGGGCGCACGCAGTAAGGGGGGCGCACGCATCACGAAAGACAAGCATCGAGTAAAAGGCAGTTATCCATGGCAGTTAATCAGGGCAGGAATCAGGTAACCCACACTTTGCTTTCTTTTAAATTATGTTCTCTATCTCTATCCTCCTGTGTTCCCTTGCCATCCACATTCACTGCCCCATCCCCCCTCCATCACGACTCATATACATCAGCCCCTCCATACTTCCCTCTCCCATGTACAGTTCCCATGCACTCCTCACCTTCCTAAGAAAACTCAGCCCATCTTGCCCAAACATATCTCAGAAAAAACCTATTTATAAATCCAACAACTACCTGCTCTTTATCTTCCTACTCCTACTGATTTCAGGGGACATCTCCCCCAACCCTGGTCCATCCCCCAACCTCAATCCCTACCCTACCTCATTTCGAAACCATAATAATCTTGTTAATATTACTTGCACTCCCTCATCTCCTTCTTTCAACTGTGCCCTCTGGAATCCAAGGTCTGCATGCAATAAACTATCTTTCCTGCACAACTACTTTCTGAACAACTCTCTTCATCTGTTGGCCCTCACTGAAACCTGGATTCAGGATTCTGACACGGTCTCCCCTGCTGCCATTTCCTATGGTGGCTTACAGTTCTCCCATTCCCCGAGACCCACAAACAGACATGGTGGTGGAGTTGGCATACTCCTGTCCCCACAATGCACTTTCCAGGTCATTCCCCCCAATTCCATCACTCTCATTCCCTTCTTTTGAGGTCCACACCATCAGGCTCTTCCATCCCCTCTCCCTCAGAATAGCGGTCATATATCGGCCCCCAGGCTCATCCACCCAGTTCCTTGACCACTTCTCAGCCTGGCTGCCGCACTTCATGTCCTCAGAACTACCAACCCTTATCCTTGGAGACTTCAACATCCCCATTAACAGTCCTACTTCCACATCTGCATCTCAGCTACTATCACTAACCACTTCTCTAGGCCTCTCACAGCTTTCAACCTCTGAGACACACAAGGATGGCAACACCCTTGACCTGGTCTTTGTCCGCCTCTGTTCAATTTCCCACCTAAATAACTCACCGCTTCCACTCTCTGACCACAACATTCTCTCCTTCATGCTCACAAATCCTCCACCACCCCAGCGAACTCCTACCTACCGCACATTCAGAAATCTGCAAGCCATTAACCCTCAGACACTTTCAGACTCCCTACACTCTTCGCTGTCCCCAATCTCCTCTTTTTCTTGTCCTAATCTGGCTGTTCAGCACTACAATGACACTCTTAGAAGCACCCTTGACCAAGTACACCGCTCACCCTCAGAACTTCCAAACACACAGTAAAACAGCCCTGGCTCACATCGCAAACTCACCTTCTCCAGCGATGCTCTAGGAGTGCTGAACGCCTATGGAGAAAAACCCGCACACCAGAAGACTTCATCCACTTTAAATTCATGTTAAGAACTTATAATGCTGCCCTTCACCTCGCCAAACAGACCTACTTCACCACACTGATCTCCTCACTAGCCAACAACCCCAAGAAACTTTTTGACACTTTTCACTCCCTCCTCAGGCCAAAAGCACAAGCCCCTATCACAGACATTTGTGCTGATGACCTGGCCTCCCACTTTATAGAAAAAATAGATACTATCCGTCAGGAAATCTGCTCTCAACCACCAAGTGCTGTGACTCCCATCCCACCCTGCATTTCCCCTGGCTCAATTTCCACATTTGATCCCATCACAGAAGAAGAAGTCTCCAGACTCCTCTCTTCCTCTCATCCGACTACATGCACTACCGACCCCATCCCCTCACATCTCCTCCAGTCTCTTTCTCTGTTGTCACAACTCACCTAACTACAATCTTCAATCTCTCACTCTCCTCTGGCATTTTCCCATCCTCCTTCAAACACTCCATCATTACTCCACTACTAAAGAAACCCGCTCTTGACCCTTCCTGCACAAACAACTACAGACCGGTCTCCAATCTCCCCTTCATCTCCAAACTTTTGGAGCGCCTAGTCTACTCCCGCCTCACCCGTTACCTCTCCACTCACTCCCTCCTAGACCCTTCACAGTCCGGCTTCCGAACCCTACATTCGACTGAAACTGCACTCATCAAAGTGACCAATGACCTTCTGACAGCAAAACGTAACGGCGACCACTCTCTGCTCATTCTACTCGACCTTTCTGCAGCTTTCGACACGGTTGACCACCGTCTCCTACTGTCCAGGCTCCACTCTCTAGGTATTAAGGACACTGTTCTCTCCTGGTTCTCCTCCTATCTTTCTGACCGCTCCTTCAGTGTTTCGTTCTCTGGCTCCACTTCATCTCCTCTCCCTCACTGTCGGTGTACCCCAGGGCTCAGTCCTTGGCCCCCTTCTCTTCTCTCTCTACACCGCCCCAATTGGACAGACCATCAGCAGATTTGGCTTTCAGTACCATCTTTATGCTGATGACACACAATTATACACGTCATCCCCCGACCTTACCCCCGCTGTACTACAGAACGCCACCGACTGTCTGTCCGCAGTCTCCAACATCATGTCTGCTCTCTATCTGAAACTCAACCTCTCCAAAACTGAACTTCTTCTGCTCCCGCCGTCTACTAACCTCCCTAAATCTGACATTTCCCTCTCAGTGGGCGGCACCATAATAACACCCCGGCAGCAGGCTCGCTGTCTGGGTGTTATGTTTGATACCAATCTCTCCTTCACCTCCCATATACAATCTCTTGCCCGCTCTTGCCGCCTACACCTAAAGAACATCTCTAGAATCCGCCCTTTTCTCACCATGGAAACAACAAAAACCCTCACTGTAGCATTGATCCACTCCCGCCTGGACTACTGTAACGCTCTATTACTTGGCCTCCCCATTACTCGACTATCCCCTCTCCAGTCCATCCTTAATGCAGCAGCCAGGGTTATCCATCTGGCTAATCGGTACTCGGACGCGTCCGCTCTTCGCCAGTCCTTACACTGGCTGCCCATTCATTATAGGATCCAATTCAAAGTACTTGTTCTCACCCACAAAGCTCTCCACACTGCAGCACCCCCCTACATCTCCTCCCTCATTTCTATCTATCGGCCTAACCGACTGCTGCGCTCTGCAAACGACTTTCGACTAACCTCTGCACTAATCCGTACCTCCCACTCCCGACTCCAAGACTTCTCCCGCGCTGCGCCAATCCTCTGGAATGCTCTACCCCAAGAAATTAGGACTATCCACAATTTGCATGGTTTCAGGCGCTCCCTCAAAACACATCTGTTCAGAGCGGCCTATCACATTCACTAATCAAAGTCATTCTATGTGTAAGTGTGTGTGTGTGTGTGTGTGTAGCCCATTCACTATCTCCATCAATCCCTCACTCCCTTAAGATGGCTGGACCATCATTGTAAATGCACCATTGTATATACACACCTGTATTTTGTATCTCCCCCACCTCATTGTAGATTGTAAGCTCTCACGAGCAGGGGCGGCTTATTTTGCTTTAATCACTGTATTGTTAACGTTGTTACTTATGACTTGTGTTTTGAAACTGTTAAACTGTAAAGCGCTGCGGAATATGATGGCGCTATATAAATAAAGATTATTATTATTATTATCTCATCACATCACTGGTTTTCTCACTGGCTTTTGAAAGTTTCCTTTAATGTGTGACTACTGAGAAGTGCGGCAGGATTCTTTATTTCATTATATCTTTGTGGAAGTCTAATATTTTTACTGTGTGAAGTTTTTCTAGTTCAAGTAATAAAAGTCTATGTTTTTAGAACTTTAAGATTTGTCAGTTATCTTCTCACATAACTTACCTGACAAACCTGAACCCCAATAAGATGTGGAAAATTGAGTAATTCTTTTGTATATCACTCAATGCTGCTGATATCAAGGGGGATAGAATCTGGAATAAGAGAATATGAAATGACCTAGGCCAATTTATACTCCGGATTATAAATTGGCATAGGGCATAATTTATCCAGGGTATAATCAAGCCTAGGCAGCTTTAACCCCGAGTATAGTCTAGACTCGGGGTATACTATGGCCTGTTACATCCTCTTCAGTCCCGGTTGTAACAGTGTATGTGATATACATACTCCCGGCCAGGGGCACGGCCTCACTTCCATACACTTGAATGGAGATAGGTCACTCCCACTAGACAGGCTCTGGACAGGAGTATATATAGCGCATACAGACAGAAACTGGCGACTCACCGCAGTGCGTGCGCTGGGGAGATTCATAAGCCGGCAGTCACACAGCGTGACTGCAGACTTATCGAATTGGACCAAACAACCCCTTTAAGTCTGACATCACGTGCGTAAAAGCAGACTAACTGAATCCTTTTAACCCCTTCCCGACCTGTGACAGCGTATGTGTCATGAAAGGATCGCGTTCCTGTGGGTCGGGTGACCGGGGTCACTGAAAGGTCACCCAACCGCAGGCACAAGACCCTTTGTGCTTCACCACAGAGGGGTTGGCTTAACCCCCACGTGGCTACAATCGCTCTGATTGGCTGTTAAAAGTGAAACAGCCAATCAGAGCAATCTGTAATATTTCACCAATGAAATTTGGTGAAATATTACAATCCAGCCATGGCCGATGCTGAAATAGCATCGGCCATGGCTGGAGACCGAGATCCGACCCCCCCACACCGAGTCACGGCGGCGATCGGCCCGCCGCCACCAATGGATGGCGGCGATCGGTCACTGCCGTCACTAAATGCTCCCCTCCTCCTTGCCTCTGCTGCCCCCACCTTCCGATCCCCCCTTACCTTCCGACCCCCCCTACTCACCTCTCCCGGTCCTCTGATGTCCCTGGATCCGTCCCGGCGTCCGTCCGGGATGTTTCATGGGCGCCGCCATCTTGCAAAATGGCGAGTGCATGCGCAGTGCTCCCGCAGGCCGCCGCATGCGCAGTGTGCCCTCCAGAGTCCAGAAACTTATTTTGATCACTGTGATAAACTCTCACAGTGATCAAAATAAAAAAAAAGTAAATATATATATATTTTTTTATCTTTTTATTAGGGTTAGGGTTACGATTATAAGGCTGTGTACATTTTGCGTTATGGCAGTCCGTTAGACGGACTGCGTTACACCGCAGTATAACGCGGTGTAACGCAGTCCGTTAACGCTGCCATTCACCCCCATTTGCGGGCACATCGCGACGCATGCCGTAAAGCGGCATGCGTTCGCGACGTGCCATCATTCAGTGACGGAGCCTCGGACGCGGCCTGCAGCGTCTGGGCTCCGTCACTGCTAGTGCAGATGAATCATCTGCTGATTCATCTGCGCTAGCGGGTATAGCATAACGCGATCGCGTAATGCTATACCGTTACCCGCCCGTCAACGCTGTGTGTTGAATGGGCTGGTAAAACGCAATATGAACCCAGCCTTAGGGTTAGGGTTAGAACTAGGGTTAGGGTTAGAACTAGGGTTGGGTACCTTAGGGTTAGCATTAGGGTTAGAATTAGGGTTAGGGTTAGAATTAGGGTTGGAATTAGGGTTAGGGTTGGGATTAGGGTTAGGTTTGTAGTTAGGGTTAGAGTTAGGATAAGTGTTAGGGGTGTTTTGTGGTTAGGGTTGGGATTAGGGTTAGGCTTGTGGTTAGGGTTATGGTTAGAGTTGGGAATAGGGTTAGGATTTGGATTAGGGTTAGGGGTGTGTAGGGGTTAGGGTTGGGGTTAGAGGTGTGTTGGGGTTAGGGTTGGAGTTAGAATTGAGGGGTTTCCACTATTTAGGCACATCAGGGGTGTCCATACACAACATGGCGCCACCATTGATTCCTGCAAATTTTGCGTTCAAAAAGTCAAACAATGTTCCCTTTATTCCGAGCCCCGACGTGTTCCAAACAGTGGTTTACCCCCACATATGGGGTATCAGCATACTCAGGAAAAATTGCACAACAACTTTGGGGGTTTAATTTCTCCTGTTACCCTTGGGAGAAAAAATTGGGGACTAAAAAAATTATTTTTGTGGGAAAAAATGATTTTTTATTTTCACAGCTCTGCGTTATAAACTTCTGTGAAGAACTTGGAGATTCAAAGTGCTCACCACACATCTATAGGAGTTCCTTGTGGGATCTAGTTTCCAAAATGGGGTCACTTTGGGGGATTTCTACTATTTAGGCACATCATGGGCTCTGCAAACGTAACATGACGCCCGCAGACCATTCCATCAAGTCGGCATTTCAAAACGTCACTACTTCCCTTCCGAGCCCCGACATATGCCGATACAGTAGTTTTCTCCCACATATGGGATATCAGCGTACTCCGGACAAATTGGACAACAACTTTTGGGGTCTAATTTCTCCTGTTACCCATGGGAAAATAAAAAGATTGGGGACTAAAAGATCATGTTTGTGGAAAAAATATGATTTTTTTATTTTCATGCCCGGGCGTTATAAACTTCTGTGTAGCCCTTAGGGGTTCAAAGTGCTCACCGCACATCTAGATAAGTTCCGTGCGGTATCTAGTTTCCAAAATGGGGTCACTTGTGGGGAGTTTCTACTGTTTAGGCACATCAGGGGCTCTGCAAACTTAACATGATGCCCGCAGACCAATCCATCAAAGTCAGCATTTCAAAACATCACTACTTCCCTTCTGAGCCCCAACGTGTGCCCGAACAGTGGTTCCCCCACATATGGGGTACCAGTGTACTCAGGACAAACTGTACAACAACTTTTGGGGTCCAATTTCTCCTGTTACCCTTGTGAAAATAAAAAATTTCGGGTTAAAAAAATCAGTTTTTGAGGAAAAAAATGATTTTTTATTTTTACGGCTCTGCATTATAAACTTCTGTGAAGCACGTTGGGGTTCAAGGTGTTCACCACACATCTGGATAAATTTCTTGGGGAATCTAGTTTACAAAATGGGGTCACTTGTGGGGGTTTCTACTTTTTAGGCATATCAGGGGCTCTGCAAACGTAACAAGATGCCTGCAGACCATTCCATCAAGTTGGCATTTCAAAGCGTCACTACATCTCTTCCGAGCACTGACGTGTGCCCAAACAGTGGTTACCCCCCACATATGGGTATCAGCGTACTCAGGACAAACTGGACAACAACTTTTGGGGTCCAATTTCTCCTGTAACCATTGTGAAAATAAAAAATAGGGGGCTAAAAAATCATTTTTTGAGAAAAAAAATGATTTTTTATTTTCAGAGCTCTGCGTTATAAACTTCTGTATAGCACCTGGGGGTTCAAAGTGCTCACTGTGCATCTAGATAAGTTCCTTAGGGGGTCTTGTTTCCAAAATGGGGTCATTTGTGGGGGAGCTCCAAAGTTTAGGTACACAGAGGGTCTCCAAACACGACATGGTGTCCGTTAACGATTGGAGCTAATTTTCCATTAAAAAAGTCAAATGGCGCTCCTTCCCTTCTGAGCCCTGCCGTGCCCCCAAACAGTGGTTCCCCCCCCCCCCACATATGGGGCACCAGCGTACTCAGGAAAAACTGGACAACAACTTTTGGCGTCCAATTCATCCTGTACCCTTGGAAAAATAAAAATAGCGGGCTAAAAAATGATTTTTGAGAAACAAAAATGATTTTTTTATTTTCACTGCTCTGCGTTTATAAACTTCTGTGAAGCACTTTGGGGTTCAAAGTGCTCACTACACATCTAGATAAGCTCCTTGGGGGGTCTAGTTTCCAAAATGGGGTCACTTGTGAGGGGTTTCTACTGTTTAGGCACATCAGGGGCTCTGCAAACACAACATGACGCCCGCAGAACATTCCATCAAGTCTGCATTCCAAAATGGCGCTCCTTCCCTTCTGAGCTCTCCCATGCGCCAAAACAGTGGTTCCCCCCACATATGGGGTATTGGTGTACTCAGGACAAATTGCACAACAACTTTTGTGGTCCAATTTCTCCTGTTACCCTTGTGAAAATAAAAAATAGCGGGCTAAAAAATCATTTTTAAGGAAAAAAATGAATTTTTTATTTTCACTGCTCTGCGTTTTAAACTTCTGTGAAGCACTTGGGGGTTCAGAGTGCTCACAACACATCTAGATAAGTTCCATAAGAGGTCTAGTTTCCAAAATGGTGTCACATGTGGGGTTTTTTCACTGTTTAGGCACACAGGGGCTCTCCAAACGCGTCATGGTGTCCGCTAACGATTGGAGCTAATTTTCCATTCAAAAAGTCAAATGGCGCTCCTTCCCTTCTGAGCCCTGCCGTGCACCCAAACAGTGGTTTATGACCACTTATGAGGTATCTGTGTACTCAGGAGAAAATGCCCAACAAATTTTAGTAGTCATTTTATCCTGTTGTCCATGTGAAAATGAAAAAACTGAGGCTAAAATAAAATTTTTGTCAAAAAAAGTACTCACTATGCATCTAGATAAGTTCCTTGGGGGTCTAGTTTCCAAAATGGGGTCACATGTGGGGGAGCTCCAATGTTTAGGCACACAGGGACTCTCCAAATGCGACATGGCAACCGCTAAATATTCCAGCATATTTTCCATTCAAAAAGTCAAATGGCGCTCCTTCCCTTCTGAGCCCTGCTGTGCGCCCAAACAGTGGTTTATGACCACATATGAGGTATCTGTGTACTCAGGAGAAATTGCCCAACAAATTTTAGGATCCATTTTATCCTGTTGCCCATACAAAAATGAAAAAATTGATGCTAAAATAAAATTTTTGCTGGAAAAATTAAAATGTCCATTTTTTCCTTCCACGTTGCTTTAGATCCTGTGAAGCACCTGAAGGGTTAATTATCTTCTTGAATGTAGTTTTGAATAGCTTGAGGGGTGCAGTTTTTATAATGGTGTCACTTTTGGTATTTTCTACCATATAGACCCCTCAAAGTGACTTCAAATGTGAGGTGGTCCCTAAAAAAAATGGTTTTGTAAATTTTGCTGTAAAAATGAGAAATCGCTGGTCAACTTTTAACCCTTATAACTTCCTAACAAAAAAAAATGTTGTTTCAAAAATTGTGCTGATGTAAAGTAGACATGTGGGAAATGTTATTTATTAACTATTTTGTGTCACATAACTCTCTGGTTTAACAGAATAAAAATTCAAAATTTGAAAATTCGAAATTTTCAAAATTTTCGCCAAATTTCCATTTTTTTCACAAATAAACGCAAAAATTATCGACCTAAATTTACCACTAACATGAAGCCCAATATGTCACAAAAAACAATCTCAGAATCGCTAGGATCCGTTGAAGCGTTCCTGAGTTATTACCTCATAAAGGGACACTGGTCAGAATTGCAAAAAATGGCAAGGTCATGAAGGGGTTAAGCCCTATGTAGAAAGTCTCTTTTCCCTGCATGAGTTATCCCTCTCTTCAACTGCTGATACCTCCCCCTGCCAGGGACTTTGGCAGTGACTTATGACTCATACAGGGAAAATTGACCTATTCCTACATAGAGCTTAGAAGGATTCAGCTAGTCAGTGTTTAATCACGTGATGTCATAGATTTAATGGAAAAGAGAAGGACTATCTGGGTAGAAAGGTAAAATGAGCAATTGTAAGTACACAGTGCTGTATAATATGACTGCAATATATTAAGAGGATAAAAATTTTGATGGGGGGAGGAGGGCTTCTCTAAAGAGACTATAAGTAAGGGTTATCAGTGCCTCAATAGAGCTGAGAAATTAGTTCATCTGATTGCTGTGAGCTGTTCTGCTGTTGCTGATAAACTGTTAGCAGTCCTGATTAGTTCTCTGAATTGCTGTATATCCTCCATCGGCTCTTACGTTTTCAATTCAGGTTTCTTAAAAGGAATCTGTCACCGGGATTTCACCCGCCAAATTATTTTTATATGATCTTAGCTTTTTAAAAGACAGGTTCAGAAACATCTTTACATGACCAGCCCCTTCCTCCATTACTCAGAAATCAGTATTTGAATAAATATGCAAATGAGGCTGAAGTGCTTTGGACACATGGAAGCACTTCCCCAGCTTCTCACTTCCCCACCCAGCTCCGCCCCTTCCTGCTTAAGTGACGGCTCATTTACTGGAATTCACACAGCAAAGCAGCAGTCAGTGAGGCCGGACAATGCGATGCTGGGCTAGGAATAGGGAGGATAGATAGCGGCTTGGGTTCAGCTTCCCTTGGCCACCTGTCTGTATTACTGATGTCTGTAGTCCGGATTGTCATTCATGTGACATCTGTAGTTATCTCACTGCTCAGTAAGGGTGAATTTAGCTTGTTTTTTACTTTTATCTGCACAGTGCATACCTTATGCTTTTGCAGACTTTTAGCTGCAGGTCGCTGTTTATATACTTGATAGAATTTGTACAGTTATTTAGAGACAGAGCAATGGCAGCTAATCCATTGGATTAAGTCATTCTTCTCCCTGAGACATGGCCATCTGTTCACCATAGTGCAGAACAGAGCTGCTAAGTGCGCTGCACAGACCTGTCGGCATTGCATTACCAGTAATTACAATGCCCTTCAAATACAGCTCTTTGCAGTTTACCAGTTCATACCTGGAAGCACTGCCGCTGCTCCATAAACTAGGTCAAATATATGGAACTGGATCAACTACAAGCTGAAGGAAAATTTCTGTTATGCCAGTGACCTGGATAGGCCGGTGCTTACCAACGGCATTAGAAAACTGGCAGCACTTGGCATCAGTAGAGGATTATAAAATGGCAGAAAACATTGTGAATGTTTGTAAGTGCCAGATATCCTCACACAACCTTTTTATGGTGTCAGGGCTATTATTAATATTGTTTTATTGCATTTCACTGTTGAGACATGATTATCATCACCTTTCCCATAGAAATCTGTACATCGTGTCTTAGTAGTGCCAAAGAACTGGTGCCTACTGCTGTATTACGACTTTTACGGGATCCCGATATGCCTCTCTATGACCCCAAATTCATACAAGGGAATACCGAGCGCACAGCCTCCATGATGCAAGCGGCTATTGCCGTCATTTAGAGTTTCATAAATTCCTAAAATGGTACTTAAATACTATACACGTCTCATGTATAAGTCACCCTACCTGGTTGGCTCCGTTGGCCTCCAGCTGCTTCCTCCGCTCAGAACGGCGGTCCATACCTTCTGCTTCCTAAATGGGCGCAGTGGCAACTGTAAATCTAAACCGAAGCCTCTCCTCACAATACTGTGGGATACAAAAGGCCAAGGAGGCATGGTTTAGACTTCCCATGGCACTGTGGTGGCCATCTTGGAAGCAGAAGGAAAGGAAAGCCGATCCGGGGAGATCCAGCAGAGGGAGTCAAACAGAGGAATACTAGGAAGGGCGACTATACATGAGAAAAGTATAGTCACTTTTCAGTCTAAGGGTAGAGTGTCCCTTTAAATGTTGCAGGTACAAAAAAAATTGACAGCTTTCACTTAAGGGGCATGGTGCATATTAGACAAGGTCTTTCGGAACAGAACACAGGTGCTTATTTTGCCACAGTAGGCTGTGCCCAGCCAGGTGTTTTCCCTGCAGGGGAAATGTAGTGTTACATAGAGGCCAATTAGAGCAATAACCACGCAAAATAAAAGGGACATATAGATAGGGGTTATTATCATGCGACAACCTATCAATAAACATTCATGGCCTATCCACTCGCACTCCACTTCTGGGTACACAGTGGTTCTAGCCCTTTTGCATCCCTCTGTTCAGTGCTTGATTGAATGCACTTGGTGTGAGGGGTCTGTTTAATCACGATCTGTCACTGGGTCAGAGTGGCCATTTTTTTTTTGCTGATATTTTATTCCCACCGCTCCACTGAGCTGATCTTTTTGCTAAATACACCATACAGTTCCATAGATATGGGCTTTTTTTTATTTATTCCTATTTTTTATGGTCGTTTTAATAGGGTTATAATACAGAGCAGCCTAAAGACACGCCCTAGAGGATCCTGTGAGCCACCGCGGGTAAAGCGCATACGTAATTAGTATGCGTTTTCCCGCAAAACACAAGTATTTTGCAAGCGTTTTTAGCTTGCAGAATGCTAGCGTTTTCCAAGCGATCTGTAGCATCGCTTGGAAAACTGATTGACAGGTTGGTCACACTTGTCACACATAGTGCTGACAAGTGTGACCAACTGTTTACTAATGAGGAATGTAAAAAATAATATAAAAAATATTGATACTCTCACCTTCCGGCGGCCCCCGGAGTCTTCTCCTCAGCGACGCTGCCGACAAGTTCCCTTCCAAGGGATGCATTGCGAGAATGACGTCGCGGTCACTCGACTGCCACATCATCTGGGGTCATTCGTGCAATGCATCCCTGGGAACGTAACTTGCTGGCAGCGTCGCTGAGGAGCGGGAAGACTCCGGGGGACGCCAGAAGGTGAGAATATCAATATTTTTTATTTTAATTCTATTTTTCACAGGAATATGATACCCAGGGCCTAGAAGAGAGTCTCCTCCCGACACTAGGTACCATCCGCACATAAAGCGCTCACTTCACGGATGATGGGCATAGCCACATGCGTAAAGTGAGCGTTTCAATGCAATCATATGGCGGCATAATCGCCGCAATTACGCAAAAATAATGGACATGCTGCTTATTTTACCGCAATGCGATTACGCTCCACAAAAATAAGCAGCATGTGCACAGCAATGCGTAATCCCATAGGATTGCATGGGATGCGTTTTGTAACCGTTTTTTAAGCGATTATGCCGCGTAAAAATGCGGCAAAAGCGCTACGTGTGCACATAGCCTCAAGGGGAATGAAAACTTTCTGAAAAGTGCAGAGCAAGAGGGGACCTCATTTTCAACTCCAAATCACACTGGGTATAGCAAAAATGGGCAAAAACCTGTAATCTCTACCAAAAATACACCACCAAGCTTTGTGTAAATCAAAGCTGTTATCCATAAATAAGAATCTTCAGAGGCAAATTATGCAGATATTTCTTATAATATGCTTATTTCTACAAGTGAAACAATCGCAGATGAATGAGAATAATCAGAAAGATTGTGCACGTACAAGCAAAATATAAACACTAGCAATAACTCCACGTTAATGAGTGATAACTTGTGAAAAAGAACACACAGCAGCACGGGGGTCTATAGGCCATATGGTTACACCACCATAAAACGGTGCAAAAAGCGCAGGTATCCGTTTATGTTAAAAATGCACCAAAACGCATTAAAAAAACGCAACAAAAAGGAAGCAAAACCTGCTTTTTTTGCAGCACGTTTCATACTGCCAAGAGAGCGGCTTTTGTCTGCGAGGAAAAAAATGCATCAAAAACGCAACACGTGAACGTAGCCTAACAGTGGGATGTGCTCCCAACAACCACTGTTTATGACAGTCAGCGATCGGGATCGAGTACACATTTGGCTATAAAATCATTTATGTGCAAAGACTTGATTGACAGCTTAGCTTTATGGACAAATCCTAAAATTCCTCCTGATCAATGCGGCTGAAATGTTGCTGAGAGATGTCGCCCAGTTCTTATAATGCCAATTTATTTTGCCATCCATGCAGATCTTTACCATTACGTATAGGTGGTGGAGTAGTGAAAAGCATAGAAGCATACAGATACACCTAAATGCAAAAGTTAAAAAACAAAACACTTACCTGTACTCTGATATGGGAGTGGGTATTCCAAGAGGGATTTTAACATTTCTGGAATATCCAAAAATCCTTGGATGATTTCACTTTTGGACATTGTTGCCGGATAGCAGCAGCAGTAATGGCTCATGAACACTGAGTGTCATTTGCCTGGGATTTCCAGGATAACAATCTGAAGGGAGGAGAGAGCTCTTGGCTATTCCAGTAAGTGATTCTCCAATAGCTGTGACTGGGCGGGAGAGGAGCGAGGCACTGAGTCAGGAGCCAATGAGGAGGCGGAAAGGGATCTGTTACCTAAAGGAAGCGCAATGTGCAGAAGTGAACCGTGCGAGCGCAGAATGGAGCCGTGCGAGCGCAGAATGGAGCCGTGCGAGCGCAGAATGGAGCCGTGCGAGCGCAGAATGGAGCCGTGAGAGCGCAGAATGGAGCCGTGCGAGCGCAGAATGGAGCGTGAGAGCGCAGAATGGAGCCGTGCGAGCGCAGAATGGAGCCGTGCGAGCGCAGAATGGAGCCGTGCGAGCGCAGAATGGAGCCGTGCGAGCGCAGAATGGAGCCGTGCGAGCGCAGAATGGAGCCGTGAGAGCGCAGAATGGAGCCGTGCGAGCGCAGAATGGAGCCGTGCGAGCGCAGAATGGAGCCTGTGAGAGCGCAGAATGGAGCGACTGTAGCGAGCGCAGAATGGAGCCGTGCGAGCGCAGAATGGAGCCGTGCGAGCGCAGAATGGAGCCGTGGAGAGCGCAGAATGGAGCCGTGCGAGCGCAGAATGGAGTCGTGAGAGCGCAGAATGGAGCCGTGAGAGCGCAGAATGGAGCAGTGCGAGCGCAGAATGGAGCCGTGCGAGCGCAGAATGGAACCGTGAGAGCGCAGAATGGAGCAGTGCGAGCGCAGAATGGAGCCGTGAGAGCGCAGAATGGAGCCGTGCGAGCGCAGAATGGAGCCGTGCGAGCGCAGAATGGAGCCGTGCGAGCGCAGAATGGAGTCGTGAGAGCGCAGAATGGAGCTGTGCGAGCGCAGAATGGAGTCGTGAGAGCGCAGAATGGAACCGTGAGAGCGCAGAAGGAGCAGTGCGAGCGCAGAATGGAGCCGTGAGAGCGCAGAATGGAGCCGTGCGAGCGCAGAATGGAACCGTGAGAGCGCAGAATGGAACCGTGAGAGCGCAGAAGTGAGCAGTGCGAGCGCAGAATGGAGCCGTGAGAGCGCAGAATGGAGCCGTGCGAGCGCAGAATGGAGCCGTGCGAGCGCAGAAATGGAACCGTGAGAGCGAAGCGGGCAGAATGGAGCCGTGAGAGCGCAGAATGGAGCGTGAGAGCGCAGAATGGAACCGTGGAGAGCGCAGAATGGAGCAGTGCGAGCGCAGAATGGAGCCGTGAGAGCGCAGAATGGAGCCGTGCGAGCGCAGAATGGAGCCGTGAGAGCGCAGAATGGAGCCGTGGCGAGCGCAGAATGGAGTCGTGAGAGCGCAGAATGGAACCGTGAGAGCGCAGAAGTGAGCAGTGCGAGCGCAGAATGGAGCCGTGAGAGCGCAGAATGGAGCCGTGAGAGCGCAGAATGGAGCCGTGAGAGCGCAGAATGGAGTCGTGAGAGCGCAGAATGACCGTGGAGCGCAGAATGAGCGTGGAGCGCAGAATGGAGCCGTGAGAGCGCAGAATGGAGCCGTGCGAGCGCAGAATGGAGCCGTGCGAGCGCAGAATGGAGCCGTGAGAGCGCAGAATGGAGCCGTGCGAGCGCAGAATGGAGCCGTGGAGCGCAGAATGGAGCCGTGAGAGCGCAGAATGAGCGTGCGAGCGCAGAATGGAGCCGTGAGCGCAGAATGGAGCCGTGAGAGCGCAGAATGGAGCCGTGAGGCAGAATGGAGCCGGAGCGCAGAATGGAGCGTGCGAGCGCAGAATGGAGCCGTGAGAGCGCAGAATGGAGCCGTGAGAGCGCAGAGATGGAGCCGTGCCTGGGGCGCAGAATGGAGCCGTGCGAGCGCAGAATGGAGCCGTGAGAGCGCAGAATGGAGCCGTGAGAGCGCAGAATGGAGCCGTGAGAGCGCAGAATGGAGCCGTGCGAGCGCAGAATGGAGCCGTGCGAGCGCAGAATGGAGCCGTGAGAGCGCAGAATGGAGCCGTGAGAGCGCAGAATGGAGCCGTGAGAGCGCAGAATGGAGCCGTGCGAGCGCAGAATGGAGCCGTGAGAGCGCAGAATGGAGCCGTGAGAGCGCAGAATGGAGCCGTGAGAGCGCAGAATGGAGACCAGATGCGAGAGCGCAGAATGGAGCCGTGCGAGCGCAGAATGGAGCCGTGGAGCGCAGAATGGAGCCGTGAGAGCGCAGAATGGAAGCCGTGAGAGCGCAGAATGTGAGCCGTGCGAGCGCAGAATGGAGCCGTGCGAGCGCAGAATGGAGCCGTGCGAGCGCAGAATGGAGCCGTGAGAGCGCAGAATGGAGCCGTGAGAGCGCAGAATGGAGCCGTGAGAGCGCAGAATGGAGCCAGTGCGAGCGCAGAATGGAGCCGTGAGAGCGCAGAATGGAGCCGTGCGAGCGCAGAATGGAGCACTGCGAGCGCAGAATGGAGCAGTGCGAGCGCAGAATGGAGCCGTGAGAGCGCAGAATGGAGCCGTGAGAGCGCAGAAATGGAGCCGTGCGAGCGCAGAATTATGGAGCCGTGCGAGCGCAGAATTGAGCCGTGAGAGCGCAGAATGGAGCCGTGAGAGCTCAGAATGGAGCCGTGAGAGCGCAGAATGAGCCGTGGAGCGCAGAATGGAGCCATGTGAGCGCAGGATGGAGCCGTGAGGGCGCAGAATGAGCCGTGCGAGCGCAAAATGGAGCCGTGCGAGCGCAGAATAGAGCCGTGAGGGCGCAGAATAGAGCCGTGCGAGCGCAGAATGGAGCCGTTGAGCGCAGATGAGCCGTGAGGCGCAGAATAGAGCCGTGCAGCGCAAATGGAGCCGTGGAGCGCAGATGAGCCGTGAGGTCAGAATAGAGCCGTGCGAGCGCAGAATGGAGCCGTGCGAGCGCAGAATGGAGCCGTGGGGAGAGAGCGCAGCGCAGAATGGAGCCGTGAGAGCGCAGAATGGAGCCGTGCGAGCGCAGAATGGAGTCGTGCGAGTGCAGAATGGAGTCGTGCGAGCGCAGAATGGAACCGTGCGAGCGCAGAATGGAGCCGTGGGAGCGCAGAATGGAGCCGTGAGAGCGCAGAATGGAGCCGTGCGAGCGCAGAATGGAGCCGTGAGAGCGCAGAATGGAGCCGTGAGAGCGCAGAATGGAGCCGTGTGAGCGCAGACGCACCTGTGTGCTGAATAAGTTCGGTGGTCACATTTTTTTTTCCACGTAATGCCATGTTCCCATGTAATGTAAATGCTGTATTTTTTTCAGCTGCATGTTTTCTGTTTTGTTTTTTGTTTGCACAGAAAATTTGCTTTTTCCTGTCCAAAGAAAATGGATGTGATTTCATGAAAACTCGTCTAAATACGTTGTTTAACGCTGCATTTTTTTGGTGCATTTTTATTTCCTCTATATATGCCTGAAAAACGCATGTTAAAAAATGCCTTTGGGTTTTTAAGTGCAGAATGAAAGCTTTTCTGTGCTAAAATTCACTCATTAAAACCACTGTTTCAAATCTGCACCAAAATCACATGAAATAGAGGGAAAAATGCAGAAACAAAGGCAACAATGAGAACGTATTGTTATTGTGTATTTTGGTGTGGTCACTTGCAGAAAATATGCAGATAAAAAGAAGCAGAAAAAAAACAATATGTATGCTAAATGTGAACAACAGCCTAAGATAGCTGAGAAATGTGTTATAGGATCTTGGGTAGCTCCCAAGTGTCTCACGTAATATTGCCACATACTTGTAAAAGTGCTTCTCACAAAATTAGAATATCATCAAAAAGTTGATTGATTTCAGTTTGTCAATACAAAAAGTGAAACTCATATATTATATAGAGTCATTACAGAGTGATCTATTTCACGTGTTTATTTCTGTTAATGTTGATGATTATGGCTTACAGCCAATGAAAGCCCAAAAGTCATTTTCTCAGTAATTAGAATACTTTATTACACCAGCTTGAAAAATGATTTTAAAATCCGAAATGTTGTCCTACTGAAATGTATGTTCAGTAAATGCACTCAATACTTGTTCGGGGCTCCTTTTGCATCAATTACTGCATCAATAGTCCTGCATACAGTTTATTTGTCCTTGAATTACACTTGGCCTTCCATACACTATAATGGCTCCACATAGCCCTCCATACAGTATAATGGCTCCACATAGCCCTCCATACAGTATAATGGGTCCTGCATTGTTTTCCATAGAGTATAATAGTCCCATATAGTCCTCCATACAGTATAATGGGCCTTGCATTGCCTTCCATGCAGTATAATAAAGTCTCACATTGTGCTCCATACAGTATAATGGCCCTACATTAACAAGAATAAATACCTCTTCCCGGTCCCCCACTGCTAAAGTCCCAGCAGTGAGTGCTCTGAACCTCTGCACTGTCCAACACAGCAGGCGCGTTGTGGTAACGTCATCGACCACACTGCACTGAGACGTCAGACGCAGAGGGAGAATGATGGCAGAGGGAGCATCAGCAGACGACTCCCTCTTCCATCATTATTATCAACTGTATTGGCATCCAGATTTGTCCCGTGGACCAGAGTTTGACGTGTGCTTGAGCCCGTATGAAAGACCAAAATTATTAAAGCAATTATCCGGAACTTTGCTTATTTTTTCTCTGGCTAAGTTGTTGCCAACTACCTACCTGTTCTCTCCGGCAACAATCTATGCCGGTTCAGAGCAGGCACAGATGACTTCTGCCAGCGATTTTCCTGCTTTGGGTGACATCACATTGAAATAGCAGCTCCTTCTTCTCTGTTCTGCTCTGTTGCTGGGGCGTCACTGCCGATGTTATGCTGATTGACAGTCTGTTCCCCGCTGCCTGACTGCGCAGAGCCAGCTGTCAATCAGCATGACATCAGCAGTGACGCCCCTGTCATCAGAGAACTCTGGAAGAGACCAAAAATCTGTTCTCACATACCCAATCCTTGTACCGCAGGAGATAACCTGTTCCCAGAGAGCTCTGGCGGCTGGTCATTCGCCTTTAAAATAAAAATGCATCCCCAGGCGAGGGCAGATGTTTATGGTGAAGTCTGGAGAAATAGTTATTTCACACGTATGGCCAACTGTAGGCCTTTATAACGCAACCCCGCATCTATATAGGCAAGGAACCCAGAAAACTTGGCCAAGGGCAACCAATCTCCAAGTTGCAGAGAGCTATAATGAGCACAGATTAAAGTCTAAGCTTAAATTCCCCACCAAAAACGCAGCGTCTTACAGTTCCAGCAAAGTGGACGGGATTTATAGAAATGCTCACAGTGCATTTGTTTTACGCAGCGTAAACTGACCTGCCGTGCGGTTTTCAAATCCGCAACATGACAATTTCTCTTGGGGGTACGCTGAGTTTTATGTGCGGATTTTCCCTTTAGAATTGCATTAGATGCCAAAAATTCGCAGGTAAAAAAATGAATATGCATGTTTTGGGTATTTGTACTGCGGAAATATACTGAAAATGCATGTGATCCAAACATGACTGTATTAAAGTTTTGTCAAAGCCAAATACCAAAAAGTATTAAAAAAAAGCAGCTTTATTTAAAATATAACATTTCAAAAAGATAATTGCTTCTGTCCGAAAGTATCTTCAGAATATGGTGCAATGTGGACGCACCCAGTGGTGGTCCTCCTACACCAGCTTTCTGCACATTAAGCTTTAGGCAAGGTTCAAACAAGTGCATTTAACACCATGTAACAACAAATGGGCGAATTCCGAGTCTGTTTTTATATGAAGACAGTGTCCTTGTGGGGAAAAAAAAGTCCATGCAGCATGCACTAGTGCCTTCGGTTTTACAGATAGCACTCGCCAATAGAACTCGAGTTTGTAAAAAAAAAATAATTTCAAAAGTGAATTCCATACGGACATCATTTTTATGGATCCATTTTTTGTTTTTTACAAATCCAATGCTAAGGCTAGTTTCACACTAGCATTGCACTGACCTGCCCTGGTCAGCGCACGGCCGCCCTAAGCTCCGCTCCCGGCCGCGCCTCCTCCCGGCCGCTCCGCCTATGGGAACATGATGCTGCATGCGACCTGCGTACTCTATCTTTAGCGTTGGATATGCAGGCCGTGAGCAGTTTGCAAGCGCATGCGTCCTTTTGACGGTGTGCCGAGCACACCAAAATGCAACACGGTGCGTTGGGCGCAGGTCGGCACACCGTCAAAAGGATGCATGCGCTGGCAAACGCATAACTGCTCACGGCCTGCATATCCAACGCTAAAGATAGCGTCATGCGCCCATAGGCAGAGCGATCAGGAGGAGGTGCGGCCGGGGGCGGAGCTTAGCGGCGGCCGCGCGCTGACCGACGCAGGTCAGTGCAACGCTAATGTGAAACCAGCCTAAGATTGCATGAGAAACTTTTATTATGTTTTCCATTGTGAAGGTAAAAAAATGAATGACATCTGTGAAAGTGACACGTGGAGCACCAAATGGGAGAACAATAGTCAATTTTTTGAGTTGAAAAACAGATGATTTTTCATATACTCATCTGAACCCCCGGATTTCCCAGGAAATAACTCACTATTGACATCTCATCATGTAATGTGCATTACTATCGACAGGACAAATAGTTCTCAAAACGAGTTAGAAGTAGTGATGAGCGAACGTTCTCGGATAAGGTGTTATCTGAGCATGCTCAGGTGCTAGCCAAGTGTCTTCGGTGTGCTCGAATACTAAGTTTGAGTCCTAGCGGCTGCATGTCTCGTGGCTGTTAAGCAATCCTGCATGAGTTGCAGCTGTCGAACAGCCACGGGCACTCCAACATATTTTTTGAGCTCACGAACATACTTGGTTAGCACCCGAACAAGCTCAGATAATACCTTATCCGAGCACGTTCGCTCATCATTAATTAGAGGGGTTGCTGTGTCCTTTTTTTCTGGCTGACAATATAGGCTACTTGCCACGGGGATGTGATGGAGGAGGAGACGGCCGCTTTAGAGCATGCGAACATTAATAATAATCACTGGGAGCATGTCGCTTTATATCATTCCAATACTGAATTTGGCTTACAAATACGGATGTAACTACTGAACGTGTGAATGTTGCCTAATACTGCACCTCAGTTTCATCCAAGTAATGGTGGATTAATCAGTAGACACCGACACTACAAAATGTACAGAGCTCAGTGTTGTGAACAATGTAGAAGCACGTAATGTGTCTGGGTGCTACAGCCCTTTCAATCGGCTGATCGGTGGGGTCGATGGGTGTCTGACCTTCTCCAATCTGATATTAAGGACCTGTTGTATAGGTCATAAATATAAAGTCCAAGTAAACCCCTTTATATTGTGGCCGTGGTGCATTTTTTTGTCACAATCACAGCAATTCCACAACATTTTGCCATGATTTACAATAGCGTAGGCAAATATGATGCATTGTTAAGGTACTGCCACACTAAACGTTCCCGCTAACGATCACGATAACGACGCTATCGTTGGTGTGATCGTTTTAAGGTCGCTAGTAGAGGCCAAACTGGACGATCTCATTAACGACGCATCAGCGGTTAGCGATCTATTTAACGACTTTGGCGGTCGTTGGGACGTGCCACACTGCATGTACTGTGAAAGATCACGACCTCGATAGGCGTGACTGAGCGCGACCTTTTGCAACGCCCCTCATCACAGATTGGTGGTCACTATTTATCTCATAGATATTTATCACAGCTCTCCCGCTTTGTGATTGGATGACCGCGTCATAAAAGACGACGTATCAGCACTCCTCTCCATTGCTCTCGAGCAGAAGCGGTTCTTTCAAATCTCCAGCATCGTTCCAGTGTGTCCTGCTAGCCTTTGTAGCTACTGCGATCAAGTTTGCGCCACTATTGCGGTTACTGCGTTCCAGTCTACGGCGTTGGGTTTTTTGGCAATCCAGTCTGTGGCGTTATATCCTCTGCGATCCAGTTTGTGACGCTATTTTGTTTCCCTATTTTCTTTTTTTTTTTCAAAAATCACAAACAAGTTTTGTAAGGTAGGTATTTTTTTTGTCACATTTAATTTTTATTTTTTCTTTAATTTTACAGATCCATTTTTAGATCTCTGCTGTTGTTAACCATTGTCGTCCATCAATTTTTTTTTTTGCCATTGTTTTGTTCAGGCACGCCCACCATTTTATGATCCCAGCTCTGTCAATGTTTGCTACTGCTGCGCCCACAACCGCCATTTTGTGATCCCTGCTGTTTTTTTTGCGTAATTGTTCATCTATGATTTTTTTATTTTTTTTGCCACTGTTTTGTTCTGGCACGACCACCACCACCATTTTATGATCCCAGCTCTGTCAATGTTTACTCCAGCTGCGCCCACAACCACCATTTTATGTTCCCTGCTGTGTTCTATGTTGTAGGCTATGTAAGCATTTTATTTAACCATTCTGGCGTTCTCACATAATCATTTTTTTATTACAGATGGCTGATAAGCAGGAATTTTTGCGGGAGTTTATCGAGCTGTACCGCTCAATGCCGTGCCTGTGGAAAATAAAGTCGGCTGATTACTGTAACAGGCTTAAAAAGAAGGACGCGTACCAAAAACTGGTGGAGCTCTGCAAGAACCGTTACCCAGATGAACCGGCGGATGAGTCATCGGTGAAAAAACGTATTCAGGCCCTCCGCACAGTGTACAAAAAAAGAGCTCAATAAAGTTATAAATTCTACCAAATCTGGAGCGGGGCCGAAGATGTTTATGTCCCCCAACTGTGGTATTTTGATTTGTTCGCTTTCACAAGGGACCAAGAAGTACCCAGACAAGGGACATCCATGTCGGATCTAGACCCGGTGATCCAGCCGGACACCCCTGTCATACATGTAAGTACCTTTGTATTACAACACATTTTAATGTACATGCCAAAGTGGACTTAAATTTAAAAAATATAATTGTGAAATGTAGATAAAATGGCAGAATTTATCCCTTCATGTACTGATAATTTATCTAGCTCAGTACGTGTTTTGAGGCCTATCGTATTTACAAGTGTCGTTTTCACATTTTTGCTGTATACGGGTGTTATAGTGTGAAGATAAATTTCTTTGTCTTCACAAGTGTCGTTTTCACATTTTTGCTGTATATGGATGTTATAGTGTGAAGATTAATTTCTTTGTCTTTGTGATTTACCATTTGTTTTTTGTTCATGCAGGACACAGAAGAGGCGGTCTCCACACCTGCAACTGAACAAGACAGCATGGCGTTGATCCAAGATGAAGAAGAGCCACCATCCTCATCTGTGCGGCGCCGGCTTTCACTTTCAGGAAGGGAAAGGAAGGCTCCCACCTCGGCTACTCCTGAATTGGTGGAAATTGCGAAAAAAGTGCTTACGGCAGAAAAAAGACCAAACTAAAATAACAGGGTTTGCATACTTCGCTAATGAGAAGCTGCCTACACTGGATCCTGTTCAGCGGCTTCATGCAGAGAGACTCATGTTTGAGGTACTGACTCAAGCGTCTTTTGGAAACCTGGATAACAGATATGTCGTCATGCCAAGACCGCAGTACCCGGACTACTCATGGCCTAACAATCCTGTGCCGAACCCAATTGGGCTAAATCCTGCAAACCCAAACGTTGGTGCTCCCCCTTATTTTTATACACCGCAGAGGCAGCGTGGTAATGGCAACGATCCATCTTACCAGCAGTTGTAGTTTTTAAAATGTTTTACAAAAGTTTTTTTTGTTGTTTATATATTTTTTTACATTGATACCTTTTTTAATAAAAATCTTATTTATCTAATGAATTGTGGTCTTTTCTTATGTGATGTCAACTATTAAAATGTTGTATTTTTATTACATCTACTTGTCACACACGGGGTCATGGGAGTACCAGCTATCATAGGTGTTCCATCATAGGGAAAAAATTAATTGAAAAAAATTTCAAAAATTAACATGTCTTTTAAAGGCCCCTGGTCACACTAGCGCTAAAACCTTATACTAAAAAATAATACACCACACCTGCGTAGATTAACGTAAAATAGAAAATATATTTTTTTTTCATATATATATATATTTTTTTTAAAAGAAATCAAATTTAAATAAAAACAAAAAACAGTAACATAATAAAATAAAAAATTATATACAAAATATTAACAAAATAAAAATAATTAAACAAAAAAAAAATTAATGAGGGCCCCGGAGTCCAGGAAATGCCCTCTCCAGCATCACCCCGTGTTGATGCAGAGCTCCCATGGCACGTTGCAGCTCTGCCACCGCTGTCTGCATGGCTCCCACCGCGCTGCTCATTGCCGCCATCAGCCGGCGGTGTGACTGAAACAGGTCCTGGGCAGTTGGGATTTCTGTGGAGGTAAAGGTAACAGTTAACTCAGGGAATTCTGTTGAAACATCAACATGTACATGTTATGTTTGTTAACACTTACGGTTTTCCTCAGAGGAACCGCTGACCGCCCACCCAGAACCTGATGCTCCGCCGGCTAGGAAAAAAAGAAAAAAAATTTATATCACAACAGCCATTACAATAAGACCTTACAAAGTTCTCAAACTTGTCTGAAGCTTATATAATGTGCGTTAATTACCTGATGGGGAGCCTGCATCCGTGTGACGGGATGATGCTGGAGAGAAGGCAACGTCGGGGGAAGGCTGAACCACAGAGTCACGAGGGGTTGCTGCCAGTGAAGGGTTAAGGGTTGGAGAGTGTGTGATGAGGGTGGTGAGGGGTAGCCGGAAGGAGTGAGTGGAGGGGTAGCGGGGACGGTGGAGCCGCAGCAGCTGGTGAAGGTGGTGCTGATAATACATTCAGTCAAATAATCCTTCTAACCCCGTTACGCATACTCCATATGCTGAAACCCTCCGAGGTACCTTACGCTGCCCATCACTGCTGGTACTCCATCCTACTGTCCCGTTACTGCAGTATTCCATCATGCCGTAACCCTCACGACTGGTACCTTCACTGCCTGCCCTATCACTGCTGGTACTCCATAACTGGTGCTCCGTTATGCATATCATCATGCTGTAACCCTACGACGTACTCCTTACTGCTGCCCATCACTGCTGTACTCCATCACTACTGGCCTCCCGTTACTGCCAGTACTTCCATCTATGCCTGTAAACCCCCTCACGACTGGTACTCCCTTCACTGCCTTGCCCCATCACTGCCGGTACTCTCATCACTGCGGGTGCATTGATATAGGTAGATAAGGCTACTTTCACACTTGCGTTTTTTTGCGCAGCGCAACTTGCGCTATCGGACGCATGCGCAATGTTCCCCTATCATTAACATGGCGGGCGCAGGGTCTAGCGCTTGCACACGTTCATGTGCGTTTGTCGTGCGCTGCGCATTTTCCCGGTGTGCGCCCATACACTAGACGCTACATGACATAAAGGAGAAAATAGGAGTCACTGGTGAAAAAGGATTTTTTAGCAAAAAATAGTAAATATTTATTTATATAAATTGTATAAAAAGTAACACAAGATCATATGAAAAAGACATAAGAAACACATACATAGGACGGATGCATATGCAGGGGGAATGCGTTCCTGTTAATATCAAGTGACATTAATAACAGTGGCAGTGGAATAAACAAATGGTAGCCCCAAACAGGAGTCATATGGAGCACCTCCCGCAGTGGGAAAAAGAAATGCGGTGCTGTAGCTACCTACATGTTAACCACAAAGTGCCTGAACATGCTTCAAAAAAAAAAAAAAATCACAAACATTGGTATATATTCAGGTCAGCAATAGACTGTGCAGCGCTGCCTAATTCAGCAAGAAGCCATGCTCACCAATACAAAAGTAACACAGGAATGCAGTCACCCCGCTCACAGATGTCACCCCAACGCATGTTTCGTGGCTAGCATGCCACTTTTTCAAGGGGTCTAGCGCTTGCACGCGTTCATGTGCGTTTGTCGTGCGCTGCGCATTTTCCCGGTGTGCGCCCATACGCTAGACGCTACATGTTGCATTTTTTTTCCGGTCAAAAAAGACAGATGATTGAGACAGAGATGATGGAGACAGATAATAGAGCCAGAGATGATGGAGACAGAGATGATAGAAATGTGACACATAGACAACGCATGCGCCAAAAAAAGCAAACGCATGCAAAAACGCATGAAATCGCAGACAAACGCTGCGTTTTTTTGTCGAAATGCACATGCTGATGCAACTAAATATCGCAGCTTTTACAAGCGTTTGCATGCGTTTTTTTAATGCGCTTTCATGTGCGCTCGAAACGCAGCGCAAAAAAATCCAAGTGTGAAAGTAGCCTACCCCACAAAACATAACCTCTCCAGATACCCTCATCAATACTCACTCAGAGGCCTTCGTAGCTGGGCCCGGATGCTGGCGACCCTATCGCGTGAGCGGTATCGCAGGTCCGCCAGCTTCTTTCGGATTTGTTGCCTGGTCCGCCGCACATTGAAGTGCCTCTGCAGGCCCCGCCGATTCTCTGCAGGCATACCCTTTTGTGGCGCATTGGATGCGCCACAGGTAGCCTGCAGAAGTAATCCCAACGGTCCGTTTTTTAAATTAAAAAACGACCTCCTCGTCCGTCCACTTAGGCCCTCGCTGTCTAGCCGCCGCCATTGCCGCCATCACAAACAACACTGCATTGGGCGACGCCAGCGCCATGACGTCACAGCGTGCGCACGTTACGTGCGGCCGCATTCGCGACGCAAAACGGTATTGCGATTGCAAAGTGACCGCAGCAGCCATAAGCCCAGCCAAGCACAGATATGAGATGCTGTTGCGATCGCAAAACAACGTTTCCAAGCTAGCGATTCACAATGGCGTCTCATATCTTTATGGCTGGGGCTCGAGAATCTTTACCTTTGCAATCACAATGGCTTTGCATATCTGTATGCATATCTGCATAGCTGGAGCCATCGGTGACAATACTCACACTTTGCGATCACAATGGCGTCGCAATATCTGTATGGTTGGGGCTCGAGAATCTTCACCTTTGCAATCACAATGGCTTTTTGCATATCTGTATGCATATCTGTATAGCTGGAGCTCGTGACAATACTCACATTGCGATCACAATGGCTGTCGCATATCCCTGGTGAATAGTCTGTTTGCTTCCCTGGTAAGAATTGATTGACCTTTACCTCCCAAGAATTTTCAAATATATTTATAACAATTTTTTAATCTTCATATATGACAAAAATATATATTATATATTTAAACTTTATATATGCAGCTGTGGTGTATTATCTGTTATATTTAATTATAATGTTTGAACGCTAGTGAGACCATAGGCCCTTAAAATAATTGTAAATATTTGAAACTTTTTTCTTTATTTTTTTAACAATGAACTCCTATGACTGATGGTACTCCCATGACCCCATGTGTGACAAGTAGATACAATGTAAAACAAAAAATAGACAACTAAAAAGCCTTTGAAAAGATTTTAAAAACTGCAGCTGCTGGTAACATGTCTCTTTGCCATCCCCATTACTCCCTCCCCACATCTCACCCATCATTATCCCTTCTCCCATATAGGTGAAATAATTGAAAAAAAACACAAATGCATTTTTAAAATAAAATTTTTTATTATAAAAACATTGTTAAAAAAAGGCAAAAGTCAAACATCATCAAAATCAAACTAGACCTGATGCTGCCAACTCACTGCACCAGGCCCATTAAAGTAATGGCAGTACTTGTCTCGGCCGGCCTTCGCATCGTCCTTGCTCCTGCCTTGATTGACAGGTTGAAGGCCTGCAATAGCGGGATCATTCTCACGCCATTCTCCAAGCACCACGTCACCATTGCTGTCCGAGTCCATGAAGCCTGGCGGACTGTAAGTACCAGCATCGCGTTTGCGTAGAAAATTGTGCAGCACACAACAGGCCAACACCACCGAGTCTATGGATTCCAGCTTCATGTTGATTGGAGTGTGGAAAACCCTGAAGCGGTTGGCCATTATGCCGAAGGCATTCTCCACAACGCGCCGTGCCCTAGACAGTCTGTAGTTAAAAATCCGCCTTTCCCCTGTCAAAGTCTTTTGTGGGTACGGTTTCACAAGATGCTCATGAAGGGGGAAGGCTTCATCGCCCACAAACACAAAGTTTAGGTTGGCGGTGGTGTCCATGTTGGTTGGCAAGTTAAGTTTATTATTAAACAACCGTTCACCAAAAGTTGTGTGCTCCAAAACGCCACCATCAGAAACCCTTCCATTAATGCCAACATCAACGTTAATAAATTCATAATTGGCATTAACAAGGGCCATGAGGATCACGCTGAAGTAGCCCTTGTAATTATGAAAATAGGATCCGCTTTTGGCTGGTTGCGTGATCCGCACATGTTTGCCATCCAAGGCACCACCACAGTTTGGAAACTGCCAAATCCTTTCAAAATCAGAGGCGATAATTTGCCATTCCGCCACTGATTTGGGAAAAGGCATGTAGCTCCGTAAACTTCGGACGATGGCGTTGCATGTCTCCGGAATTAGTTCTCCAAGCAGCGACCGAGAAATTGCAGCAGAAAATTGCAAATCCTTCATTGAACGTCCGGTTGCCAGAAATCGCAGCGTTACTGCCAAACGTTCCTCTGCTGAAACAGCTGCACGCATGCGGGTATCCTGCCGTTCAATGAGTGGCCTCACACATTCCAGTAGGAGCTTGAATGAATCCTCCGACATCCGTAGATAATTCCAGAAATCCTGGGATTCTTCTCCTGCAACTCCCTCACTAGATGCATGTGGGAGAATTTGGACCTCTGCTCCAGCCATTCCCTGGTCCACATGCGACGCTTTCGCTTGGAGCGCCTCTCTTCCACCCGCGCCTCCTCTTGTCGATCTGCCTCCATTGATAATGCAACTGCCACAATCATACGCTCCGTGGTGGACAGGTTCATTATGTGCAACCTGTACGGTAAAGAAGAGAAAAGTTAATTACTAATTAATTACTATTAATAAAGTGTTTAAACAAAATAAAATAAAGAATAGAATAAAAAATATATAAAAAAAAAAAAAAAATTAAACTTTTCAGTTAACATTTAAAATACAGCTTACAAATGTCTAAAATGGTGGGGGGTGTAAAATATATAATGCAGAGGAAAAAAAAAAAAATAAGGTCAGGGGTGTAAAATAAATAAAGCAGACGGAAAAAAAAAAAAAAAAAGAAAATAAGGTCAGGGGTGTAAAATAAATAGAGCAGACGAAAAAAAAAATATAAGGTTAAAAACCATTATCAAACAACATCACAAACAATATTTACCTTGAATCCAAATATCCCAAAGATCCAAATCCAAATGGGGATGGATGGTGCTCTAGCGACTCAGACAGGATCGCAAAAACCCACCACTGCGCCACAAACAGGATTGCAAAACTCCGCCACACGATACTATCCTCGCAACAACGCACAAAGAGTCACCCACAAAGCGCTCTGGAAACAATGGATGGGGGCGCAGTTATTATAGCTGAGGTGATGTTGTGGTCACCAATCGGAGCTGTAGGGCGTTAACGAAAGAAAACAAAGTCCCGCCTGCGCCGCTGACTAATGCGTCGTTAACGAGGTCGCACATCGTTCACAAAAGGTGCCAAACACAGCGATATAGGCTCACCAGCGGGACGCCAACGATCAAAATACGGTCCAGAACTCTAGTGAACGATCAACGAGATCACAGCAGGGGCCACGTCGTTGCTACATGCCACACACAACTACGTCGCTAACGAGATTGCTAAATAGTGACGTATTTTAGCGATCTCGTTAGCGTTCTTGTTTAGTGTGGCATACCCTTTAGCCGTGGGCTACTCATCTATTGTTTCCCAGCATGTTACATGAAGGTGGGGGTCCTAGCTGGATGTGTGGACTTGTGCTGTGGGGGTGCTACACCCTTGCAGGCCGCATGTAACCAATGACTTGGGTTGCCCAGAACCAGGTGTTTAACAGGTCAGTGAGGGAGACCACCAGTCAAAAATAAACTTATTACTCCATGATAACTTGGGGGATTATATATAGTAGATAGCGGTTACACAACTTGATGCACGTTTCCTTTACAATACGGAGTATTTTCCACACACAGTTTAAATTATTTCCTCTTTACTCGTTTGTCCTCCATCTTCACTGTTCCTCTCTACTTCCACAAACCAGTTCTTTATTACAATCCAGTTCTATTCTGAGCCCGCGGTTCCACATCTTTTTTATCCTCTAGGGAACTACACACATGGTCAAAATTGTTGGTATCCCTCGTTTAATGACAGAAAAACACACAATGGTCACAGAAATATCTTGAATATGACAAAAGTAATGATAAATCAAAAATCTATGAAAATGAACAAATGAAAGTCAGACATTGTTTTTCAACCATGCTTCCACAGAATTTAAAAAAAATTAAACTCATGAAATAGGCCTGGACAGAAATGATGGTACCCTTAATATTTTGTTGCACAACCTTTTGAGGCAATTACTGCAATCAAACGATTCCTGTAACTGTCAATGAGACTTCTGCACCTCTCGACAGGTATTTTGGCCCACTCCTCAAGAGCAAACTGCTCCAGTTGTCTCGTGTTTGAAGGTTGCCTTTTCCAGGCGGCATGTTTCAGGTCTTTCCAAAGATGCTCAATAGGATTTAGGCTCACAGAAGGCCACTTCAGAATAGTCCAATGTTTTCCTCTTGGCCATTCTTGGGTGTTTTTAGCTGTGTGTTTTGGGTCATTATCCTGTTGCAAGACCAATGACCTGCGACTGAGACCAAGCTTTCTGACACTGGGCAGCACATTCTCTCTAGAATCCCTTGATAGTCTTGAAATTTCATTGTACCCTGCACAGATTCTAGACACCCTGTGCCAGATGCAGCAAGGCAGCCCCAGAACATAACAGAGCCTCCTCCATGTTTCACAGTAGGGACAGTGTCCTTTTCTTGATATGCTTCATTTTTCCATCTGTGAACATAGAGCTGATGTGCCTTGCCAAAAAGTTCAATTTTTGTCTCATCTGTCCATAGGTCATTCTCCGAGAAGCTTTGTGGCTTGTCAACATGTAGTTTGGCAAATTCCAGTTTGGCTTTTTTATGATTTTTTTTTCAACAATGGTGTCCTCCTTGGTCGTCTTCCATGAAGTCCACTTTGGCTCATACAATGACGGAAGGTGCGATCTGACACTAATGTTCCTTGAGCTTGAAGTTCACCTTTAATCTGTTTAGCAGTTTTTCTGGGCTCTTTTGTTACCATTCATATTATCCGTCTCTTTGATTAGTCATCAATTTTCCTCCTGCGGCCATGTCCAGGGAGGTTGGCTACAGTCCCATGGAGCTTAAATTTCTGAATAATATGTGCAACTGTAGTCACAGGAACATCAAGCTGCTTGAGATGGTCTAATAACTTTTACCTTTAACATGTGTCATGAAATATGACGTAAGTCTTATTGTTCTGTCATGCACACTGAGCTTTGCTACATCTTTTGGTCTTGCACATGATATGCAGCTGTGATCAAACCCTCACCCCTCCTTCTCTCTTTCTGCCTGCCTGCATAATTCTATACCACTCTTCCCCCCTCCCTCAGGAATGTTTGTGTGTGATACCTCCTCACCTCCTCCCTCCGGCTTGCAGCTCTAAGAACATGGTCTCTTCCTTTGTTGTACGAGAGGGTTATTCAAGATGAAATATCTTGACCCCAGTTGGTGTAAGGCCTGTTTCACACTTCTGTTTTCTGGCGTCAGTCAGTCTCTCTCTCTCCCAGAACTGCATTGGACACAGTTCAAATCAGCAGCCTTGACGGATCCGGCAAAAAAATGGTTCCAGTGCATCAGTTTTTTTAAATCTGCAACAGATCCGTTTTCTTTACAATTTGACAGATTGTGACTGAACCAAAAAGACTGAAGTGTGAAACAGGCCTAATCCCTTTTTATTTGTAATTGTCTGTACATATTGTAACTGTCTCCTTTTATAACAACTTTTTATACTTTTGTAAACACTGCCTACTTTTTGGAGTAAAATATAAAATTACTAGCTTCGTTTCTCCTTGCTCTATAACGTACTTTCACGTCCTCCATGCTAAATTAAGCCAATGCTACTGATTGGGGTGGCTCCTGCCCCCATATTCATTAGAATCAGGAGCTGGTGGCAGCAAAGTGTGTTCTGGGCTTTTGGGGAGACTCTGGCAGTGACGGACGGGGTTGGATAAGTGTATATCCCGCCTGGGACAGGAATAGGTTATCACCCTCACTGCAGAGTGCCTAATAGCCAGTACACATCGAGGCGGCCCGTCTGGCGACTACTTATCCTAGGTGCAGTTCCCTGACTGACCTGAGGGTAAGGGGGCGCCAGAGAGCTGCAAGCTCCGAACCGGAATTTGAAGGCGGGATAAACAAATAGATCCCCCCTGTAGTTCGTCATATTGGAAACAACAGTGGGATAATAAAATTCCCCCTGTAAAAGGAACGGGGGGCAACACAAACACCCCCAGTTCGTGACATATTGGTGGCAGCGGTGGGGTCATAAACTGTATCCCCCGTGCCGTTTCTCACAATGTTTGTCTATAATTTTCTTTCTAATTTCCTGAGACAACTCTTTCCTTCGCTTCCTCTGGTCCAAGTTGAGTGTGATACACACCATGTCACCAAACAGCACAGTGAGTATCTGTAGCCTCTATACAGGCCCACTCACTGATTCCAAGATTGTAGACACCTGTGATGCTAATTAGTGGACACACCTTGATTTAACATGTCCCTTTTGTCACATTATTTTCGTGGGTACCATCATTTCTATCCAGGCCTATTTCATGAGTATTATTTTTTTTTAATTCTGTGGAAGCATGGTTGAAAAGCAATGTCTGACTTTCATTTGTTCATTTTCATAGAGTTTTGATTTATTATTACTTTTGTCAGATTCAAGTTATTTCTGTCACCATTGTGGGTTTTTCTGTCATTAAACGAAGGGTACCAACAATTTTGACCACATGTGTATATTGCCAGTATGGCGGGTACTTATCTTCTCTGTTTCTGACGCTCTGGAGCTCCTGCCCGGAGCACTGTCTTCTTCTTACGCACTCCACCTCGTCTAGGCCCATTACCTCTTGAGTTATAAACTCAGGCTGTATTACTGGGCATCCTGACCCAGGACCCGTCTCCTCTCGGTCACTCTGTACCTACGGTCACTTCTCTCTCTTACTCCGGTAGGATCTGTCACGCTGTATAGCAGATATATATATATGTGATGACAGTAATCTATATCAAAAGGGCAACATACAATATAACATGTGCATAGATATATGATAACATAGAATTACCTGACAGAAAGTCCAGTGGGTCAATACGGAATCCGTTATACGCTGTCTCCGGCCAGAGGGTGACCGGGGTCTATGCTGACCCTAAACTGGGGTCCTAACTAATCCCTCTACCTGGGGGTACTGTTAAAGGTACAGAGGTCCAGGCCACCAGCGTAAACCCTGTCTCCTATCAATCCCTGCCAACTGTAATCTAGTCCTAAGAAGAACCCAGATTACCACCAAAGGGAATGAACAGGTAACGGTTAATGAACAGAAAGACATACAAGAAAGACAAGAAATAAAGTAAATAAAGTCTTACATACAACACTCACACACAGTAGGAACACCTAAGGTCTCAGAGATAAACTATAAGCTATAAGAGTAAAAACAACTAAGGAGCTCTTAGCTTAAGTATTCTCAGAACCGATCCAGTCTGCTAGACTACATGAATGCTTTCACCGGCATCTAACAAGCAGACTGGCAGGTATATGAAGGAATCTAATTAGAACATAATCAAAAGCAGCCGGGCGAGGCTGGACCTAGTCTTAGCAAAGAGCTAGGTAAAATTAACTCCCTCATTACCAAACACAAAGAAACAGCAACTCAGCTGTGAGAAGTCAGAGTGTGTAATCGCGGCGATCCTTGTGGCGATACACCCATGACAGTACCCCCCCCTCTACGAGGGGACTCCGGACCCTCAGGGCCAGGTCTGCCCGGGTGAGTTGTGTGAAAGGTCCGAACCAATCGATCTGGGTTAACATCAGACGCAGGGACCCACGTCCTCTCCACAGGACCATACCCCCTCCAATGAACCAAGTACTGAAGGGATCAGCGACTGAGACGTGAGTCAATGATTTTCGACCCATGAAATTCCACGTTATCATTGACCACCACTGAAGGCGGAGGTAGAGGTGACGGTATGACTGGTGCCACATACTTTTTAAGTAATGACTTGTGAAACACATTATGAATTTTAAATGTAGGAGGGAGGTCCAGACGAAATGCCACAGGATTAATTATAGAACTGATCCTGTACGGCCCGATGAATCTGGGACCCAACCTCCAGGAGGAAACTTTAAGTTTTATATTCCTGGTAGACAACCAAACTAGATCGTTCACCTTCAGATCTAGACCAGAAACTCTCCCCCTATCAGCCATCCGTTTGTAACGGTTCCCCATAACCTTCAGTCTTAACCGATCTGGAACTATCAGTCTCCCTGGAAGTCCCACCGGGGCGTCCCCCTGAGCCCCCAATACCTCCCCCTCAAGCTCAGAGCATACAGCTGACACTACAACTCCCTCCTGAGGAATAGGAACCGGATCATCCGTCTTCCCGGCCCCTGGGAAAGTACGAGATAAGGCATCAGGAAGCAACTTTATTGAGCAGTCATATGCGCGATGAGGAGGTAACTCTTTACACCCCTCCTCTGAGAACATCTCCCCAAAGTCCTCCAGAAAAGGAGACAAAGTCCTAGGCACAACCGCACCGATGACCGTGCTCATGCAGTTATTCTTGCAAAATTCACCCCACTGGCTTATCTTTCCGGATTGCCAATCAATCACTGGGTTATGTTTAGCCAACCAAGGAAGTCCCAACACAATAGGAGTAGGTAGACCCTCCAACACATAACAAGACAATTGCTCTTTATGTCTTGCCCCTACTCGAAGATCTATGTTATGAACAGCTTGTACCAAGCTACCTTGACCGAGAGGTCTAGAATCAATAGAGACTATAGGGACCGGTTTGGCCAATACACTCAGTTGCATACCATGCACCTGGGCAAACCGAGCGTCCACCAGATTAGCCCCGGACCCACTATCAAGAAAAACAGAAATCCTCTCAGTTCTAGTACCAATCACCACCTCCGCAGGCACGAGAAACTGAGAGGGATTTGGGGATGAAATACACACTCCCAGGTTAACTCCTTTGCTCAAGAAGGCCCGGGATGGACACCCCCCAACAAAATGTCCTCTCTCTCCCGCAAAAGAAACACCTTCTAGTCTTGCGGTGCACCGCCAATTCCCTCCTACAAAAAGATGTCCCTCCCAACTGCATGGGTTCCTCAGAACAGACCAGGGGAACCTCAGTATAAGGGACTTTAGTAGTAGGTGGAGTCATCACGGGAGGCGGAGTTACCTCACGTCTTCCCCGAATTCGTCTATCCATGCGAATAGCGAGGGCCATAGCAGCCTCCAGTGATGGAGGAGAATCATACTGAGCCAACACATCTTTTAATTTGTCGGACAACCCTTGACAAAACTGGCTCCTAAGAGCTGGGTCATTCCACTGAGTATCTGTTGCCCATCTACGGAACTCAGAAGAATATTCCTCCGCTGGACGATTTCCTTGCCGTATTTTACGTAACTTTGTTTCAGCAAGGGAAACTCGATCCGGATCATCATATACCAGACCCAGGGCAGTAAAAAATCGATCCACTGACTGGAGATCTGGGGAGCCTGGAGGAATAGAGAACGCCCAAGATTGAGGGTCCCCTTGTAAGAGCGAGATAACAATTCCCACCCTCTGCTCTTCACTCCCAGATGACCGAGGCCGCAGCCGAAAGTACAATTTACATGCCTCCCGGAAAGTAAAAAATTTGTCCCGCCCACCAGTGAACCTGTCCGGGAGAGCAACCTTAGGTTCAGATCTGGTTTGCTCCGGGGGGAACAAAACCTTGGACTTAATGTCTGCAAACTCCATGGACAACCCCTGCAACTGCCGGGCCAGCTGGGCTACTGGATCCATGACAGCTGGAGAGAATCTTTAGTATGGCCGGTGAAAATGTCACGCTGTATAGCAGATATATATATATGTGATGACAGTAATCTATATCAAAAGGGCAACATACAATATAACATGTGCATAGATATATGATAACATAGAATTACCTGACAGAAAGTCCAGTGGGTCAATACGGAATCCGTTATACGCTGTCTCCGGCTAGAGGGTGACCGGGGTCTATGCTGACCCTAAACTGGGGTCCTAACTAATCCCTCTACCTGGAGGTACTGTTAAAGGTACAGAGGTCCAGGCCACCAGCGTAAACCCTGTCTCCTATCAATCCCTGCCAACTGTAATCTAGTCCTAAGAAGAACCCAGATTACCACCAAAGGGAATGAACAGGTAACGGTTAATGAACAGAAAGACATACAAGAAAGACAAGAAATAAAGTAAATAAAGTCTTACATACAACACTTACACACAGTAGGAACACCTAAGGTCTCAGAGATAAACTATAAGCTATAAGAGTAAAAACAACTAAGGAGCTCTTAGCTTAAGTATTCTCAGAACCGATCCAGTCTGCTAGACTACATGAATGCTTTCACCGGCATCTAACAAGCAGACTGGCAGGTATATGAAGGAATCTAATTAGAACATAATCAAAAGCAGCCGGGCGAGGCTGGACCTAGTCTTAGCAAAGAGCTAGGTAAAATTAACTCCCTCATTACCAAACACAAAGAAACAGCAACTCAGCTGTGAGAAGTCAGAGTGTGTAATCGCGACGATCCTTGTGGCGATACACCCATGACAGGATCTTGCTATCTTTTGGCCCTGGCTCCCTAGACCTTAGGTCTGTTTACTATGCACTCTGGGCCCTTTCTCCCATTCTGACAGGAAACTACCTCTGTCCCTTCAGATCAACTCTGGGCTAGTCCCAAACATTAACTCTATTTCTCCCTACTGTCGAGCAATTTGCAATACCAACATCGTTAATGTACATCACAGTTCACATGACACAATATAACAATTCACATTTTCTTCGAGGGGGAACGTGGGCAATATGTCTATCTCCTTACATATACCTAGGGCAGTTTTCATTATAAACACTAGCTTATTGATAATCATGTTACCTCAATGGGCCAAAATTAGGGTATCAACCTACAACTACCTTTCCTGTGGCATCTAACCTGGCATTAAGCTGATGACCCACCTTTTTTGGTTTAGCAGTTAGAATTCCCAAGGCGCCTTTTGATGTAGATGATGGACCAAGTCAAAATTAAAAGTGTTATTGCAAATAGAGGGGCTTCCTAAATTGAAGGCCACCCTCTATGCTGATCAGATCAGATGTACATACCCAAGATGGATTTCTGGCCTCAATGGTAAGAAGCAGGTCACTAAGTTTCTTAAGAGGTTAAACAGTCATCTCAGGCAGCATACCTATAAGGAATGGAGAAACCTTTGCTCCCTTTTCAATAGACACATGTCCCCTACACGTGAGGCGGCACCTAACCCATCCTTCACAACAGATCATACAGCTCACTGCATGCACCTCCTCTTGGTAGCATTCACGGATCCAAATTCCACATACATTGCTGTAAATGAAGTAGTTCTAATTAATGCATTACCAGTTAGTAAGATCCTTTTTTCATGCATCTCATCCAACAAGTGTCAGTTTTCCAGGATTATTTTGAAATATTCTGTATATATCTATAGAGAAAAGGGCCAACCTTTGAACATTCAGTGTTGACTCCTTTTTTATTTTTTTTCTAGAAAAAAAAGGTTGTAAAGGTCTGCAATGTTCTCTGAAGATTCTGGTGACGACTGTCACAGCAAGACTTGATTCACACATTCGTTTTTTAAGCCAAATTAATTAGCAGATTTAGAAAAATGTTGTCTTTAAATTTTTCCCTGTATTTTGAATTCCAAATACAGGGCACACACCCTATGGATCATGCAGCAACATATTCAGACTAGTCCCTGCCTAACCGTATCAGCAAAAACCACCATATGACCTCGAAGTAAAATTATACCTCAAGGGCTTGTGTCAGAGGAGTCGTAAACCGTTTCCAGTAAACGACTTAGTCAAAAACCTCATTACGCGAGAATGGGATAAGCAGGATAAGAGATTCTTACCCTCCGCGACAAAACGGAGATATCCATTCGATGATGTGTTAGCAGAGTGGGTGAAAATTCCTAAGGTGAATGCGGCAGTAGCCTCCACATCAAGAGGATCTGTACTACCCCTAGAAGATGGGGGTCTGCTGAAGGATCCATCTGACAGAAAGGCAGATATGCTCCTTAAACGGGTTTGGGAATCGTCGGCTGGAGCCTTCAAGCCAGCGATCGCAAGTATAGGATCCAGAATATCTATAAACAGAAAGACAGTGAGGAAACACTTAGCTAACATAAATGAATTCAAGTCTCCAGGTCCAGATGAATTACACCCCAGGGTACTGAAGGAGATAGCAGAAGAAATTCTTGAACCACTGTCCATAATCTTTGAAAATTCTTGGAGAACAGGAGAAGTCCCAGAAGACTGGAGAAGAGCAAATGTTGTTCCTATCTTCAAAAAGGGGAAGAAGGTGGACCCAGGGAACTACAGGCCGGTGAGTCTGACTTCTATACCAGGAAAGATCTTTGAACAAATTATTAAAGAACATATATGCAAGTACCTGGATAAGAATGAAGTGATTAAACAGAGTCAGCATGGGTTTGTAACTAATAAGTCATGTCAGACTAACTTAATTTCCTTCTATGACAGAATCACTGACTGGGTGGATCAGGGAAATGCTGTAGATATAGTATATCTTGACTTCAGCAAAGCATTTGACAAAGTATCTCACACAATCCTTATTGAAAAAATGACTAAGTATGGAATGGACAAGGCAACTGTTAGGTGGATTCATAACTGGCTTAGTGATCGGACCCAAAGAGTGGTTGTAAATGGCTGCACATCCAGTTGGAAGAATGTCTCAAGTGGGGTACCACAAGGCTCTGTTTTGGTCCCTGTATTGTTCAACATCTTTATCAATGATTTAGATGAAGGAATTGAGGGTAAACTGATCAAATTTGCTGATGACACAAAGCTAGGAGGGGTAGCTAATACTAGAGAAGAGAGAGAGAGGATTCAAAAAGATATACATAAACTGGAGCAGTGGGCAGCAACTAACAGAATGGATTTTAACAGGGAAAAATGCAAAGTACTACATGTGGGCAATAAAAATGAAAAAAGCATATACAAAATGGGAGGAATAGGGCTAAGTAACAGCACATGTGAAAAAGACTTGGGTATACTAATTGATCACAGACTTAACATGAGTCAACAGTGTGATGCAGCAGCAAAAAAGGCAAATGCAATTCTAGGATGTATCAACAGAAGCATACAGTCTAGATCACGTGAGGTCATTATTGCCCTCTACTCCTCTTTGGTCAGACCTCATCTGGAATACTGTGTCCAGTTTTGGGCACCACATTTAAAAAAGACATCAACAAACTGGAGCAAGTTCAGAAGAGCCACCAGAATGGTGACCGGTCTGCAAACCATGTCCTATGAGGAACGGTTGCAGGATTTGGGAATGTTTAGCTTGCAAAAAAGAAGACTGAGAGGAGACTTAATAGCTGTCTACAAATATCTCAAGGGCTGTCACATTGTAGAAGGATCATCTTTATTCTCATTTGCACAAGGAAAGACTAGAAGCAATGGGATGAAACTGAATGGGAGGAGACACAGATTAGATATTAGAAAAAACTTTTTGACAGTTAGGGTGATCAATGAGTGGAACAGGCTGCCACAAGAGGTGGTGAGTTCTCCTTCAATGGAAGTCTTCAAACAGAGGCTGGATAGACATCTGTCTGGGTTGATTTAGAGAATCCTGCTTTGAGCAGGGGGTTGGACCAGAAGGCCCAGGAGGTCCCTTCCAACTCTACCATTCTATGATTCTATGATTCTAAGTACGTGCACCGCTAGATCCATGATGGTCTGGTTAGACCAACTGGAGGAACAATTACGTTCTAAAGTTCCTAGAGACAAATTACTAGACTCACTTTCTCAGATCTGTGGAAGGGCAGCTTACCTAGCAGATGCTTCGCTTCGGTGGATTCTCTAAGGTAGGTAGCTAGATCTGTGGGCTTCTCAAACGCTGCCTGTTGAGCTGTCTGGCTGAAGAGCTGGAAAGGGGATGCTCATGCTAGAGCAAAATTATGTGCCATTCCATGCCCGTGTGAGTACCTGTTTGGGCCCGCGCTGGATGACATCCTCACGAAAGCTGGTGATAGAAAAAGGGTTTCCCTAAATTATTTAACCCTGCTTTTAGGAACACCTTCAGGAGACAGTCATCCTTCCAAAAGAAATATACGGAGAGAGATTGGGAGCCAGCAGAGCAGAAGAAGAGAGGTGCTTACTTCAGTGGGGCTTCGGCGTCAAAAAGGGGATGCAACTATCGCTAGCTCCGTCCTCCCGGTGGGAGGTAGATTAAGTTATTTTTATGACCTATGGGCTAATATAGCATCTAGCACTTGGATTCTGGATATTGTATCATCCGAGCTAAAATTGGAGTTTCGGAGGATTCCTCGGAATTCCTTCTTGTTAACAACTCTGAGAGCCCCAGATCAACAGCGGGCCATAGAAATGGAAATAGTTAAGGGAAAAGAGAGTCCTGGTGGAAGTGCCAAGGGGCCAAGAAGGAAAAGGGTTTTATTCTCCCTTATTCCTAATAACAAAACCTGATGGTTCTTTTAGAACCATTATAAAACTGCGAAAACTGAATAAATTCCTGCAATATCATGCCTTAAGGTTGGTATCCATTAAGTCTTCAACTAAATATTTCCCAGGTGTTTCATGACAGTCCTGGATTTAAAAGATGCCTACTATCATCTGCCTATTTACAAGGACCACCAACAATAATTCAGAATGGCGGTGCAGATGGGCGACCAGGTTAGACATTTTCAATTCGCTGCTATGCCATTCGGTCTTTCTATGGCACCGCGGGTATTTACTAAAGTAATTGCGGAAGTTATGGCCCATCTGAGAGAACAGTACACCCTGGTTATACCATACCTAGACGATTTCCTAATAGTTGGGGGGTCAGCTTATCAGTGTAACACCCAACTGAATCCTATAATATCATCACTACAGGATCACGGGTGGCTAGTAAATTTGAAGAAGTCGAGGCTAGTCCCCTCAACTCGTCAAAGACTCCTCGGTATACTCCTGGACACAGAAGCTCAGCAGTGTTTTCTGCCAGAGGACAAAAAATTGAACATTATGCGCAATGTCGGGAAAGTTAGGAACAATCCAGTTCTAACATTAAGAGACGCTATGTCCCTGCTGGGCTCCCTGACATCTTGTATGCCAGGAGTTCAGTGGGCTCAGTTCCATACCAGGACATTGCAGAGAGAAGTACTCGAAGCAGAAAGGAGGCTGCACGGCCATCTGGGAAGAAAATTACAGATTTCGGTCGCCATGATCGAAGGTCTAGTCTGGTGGTTGTACCCACTACATTTATCAAAAGGCGTGCCATGGCAAATAAAACCGGACAATATAGTTACGCCCAACGCCAGCCCCCGGGTGGTGGGGGGCTCATATGGGAGATGAGCTAGCCCAGGGGAGATGGTCTACCAGGGAAGCTCAAAATTCTTCAAATCTAAAAGAACTTACGGCAGTGAAATATGCGCTTCTTCGATTTCTACCATGTCTGCGGGGTTCTCACGTGTGGGTACACTCAGACAATGTGACAGTGGTAGCTTATTTAAACCATCAAAGGGGTACAAGATCTTATTCACTGATGGCCACCGCAGAAGACATATTGACCCTAGCCGAAACTCACCTTCTTTCCCTGTCTGCACTCCACAAAAGAGGGGAGCACAATGTACAGGCGGATTATCTCAGTCGGCATTCCCTAAGCCAGGGGGAATGGTCCCTGGACAGGAGAATCTTCAGAAAGATAGTGCGCTTGTGGGGCCTCCCAGTTATAGACCTGTTCGCCACGAGAGACAACAGGTAGGTCAGGAGGTTTGCATCTCTGCTGGCAGCAGATCAGCCAGAGATAGTAGATTCCCTTCAGGCCCAGTGGGAATTTTCCCAGGCATACGAATTTCCTCCAATGTGTCTAATCCCCCTGGTCCTCTGGAAGATCAGGGAAGAGGGGGCAAGTGTGATACTGATTGCCCCGTTTTAGCCCCAGAGGCTATGGTTCTCATGACTGAAGGCGATGTCCGTGACCGACCTCTGGGTGTTGCCATCGGGCCCGGAGCTTCTCTCTCAAGGACCATGCCGTCATCCTCAGGTGGAGGGTCTCCACTTGACGGTGTGGAATTTGAAAGGGAGCTGCTGAAGAATAGAGGGTTCTCAGAATCCTTAGTTACTAACTTATTAAAAAGCAGGAAGGAGGTCACTACTAAAATTTATTGTAAAACTTGGAAAAAAGTCTTAATGTTTCACTCGGCTCCCCTATCAGATCAGGTTCCGGTTCCTGTGATTCTAGAATTCTTACAGAAGGGTCGGGAATTGGGATTGTCAGTCAGCACCCTTAAGGTTCAAGTGTCAGCATTGGGGGCATTATATAACTGTAACGTAGCAGGGAACAGATGGGTCACTAGGTTCATCAAGGCCTGGGAACGAACTAACCCAGTGCACATTGCCAGACTGCCACCATGGAACTTAAACATGGTATTGGATGCGTTGACAGGTCCACCTTTTGAGCCTTTAGACTCAGCCTCAGTGAAGGTATTAACCTCTAAAACAGCTGTTGGTAGCACTGACTTCAGCTAGATGGGTCAGTGATCTCCAGGCATTATCAGTAGACCCTCCTTTTCTAGTAGTCTATCAAGACAATAGTTTTAAAACCAGATCCAACCTGTCTACCGAAAGTTCCTTCTAAATTCCATAGGAGTCAGGAAATCTATTGACCATCTTTTTATGATAATCCGGCTACACCTGAGGAACAAAGGTTCCATACACTAGATGTTAGGAGAGTACTTCTAGAGTACTTAGAAAGGACTCAGAGTTGGAGGCAGAGTAGAGCACTCTTTGTTGCCTTCCAGGGACAGCGAAAAGGGTCAAGTGTCACGAAAAATCCTAGCGCCCGATGGATAAGAGACGTTATCTGCCTGGCCTATTCAGTCAAAGGAGATTCGCCACCAGAAGGAGTAAGAGCACATTTGACATGAGCTATGGTTTCATCATGGGCAGAAAAGGCGGACGTCTCCATTGATCTAATTTGTAAGGCAGCAACATGGTCATCACCTTCTACCTTTTATAAGCACTTCCGGCTTGACCTGTCATTCACCTCCAGTTTAGATTTTGGGCGATCAGTACTTGGTGCTGTGGTCCCTCCCAGGTGATAGTCCCTGGAAGTCTCTCCGTGGGTGCTGTCATGGCGATAGGAAAACCAGTTATTACTTACCGGTAATAGGATTTTACAGAGTCCACGACAGCACCCGCACATTCCCCCCCGCTATTATTCACTGGATTTCCTGCACTCTGAGGGAAAGTGTGTTGTATAGTTCTCACTCTGTAGAGGTGACGGTATATAGTCATGTAAATAGGATAGTGATTATGGTGTACTAGTTCTGGGGTGGTTCCTCTTATACTCTGAAACATAACTTTTTAACCTGTAGGTTCCTGTCCTGATGGTGGGCGGATCCCCTCTCTCCATGGGTGCTGTTGTGGACTCTGTAAAATCCTATTACCGGTAAGTAATAACCGGTTTCATTCTCAAAATTCTCAATTCACAGGTAAAAAGTCAGTATTCAGTGAAGGCAAAATGTTACATTACTGAGATAGGAAATGGCAGTTGGTGCTGTTTAGATTCTAAGTGAGCGGGAGGATGAGGGAGGGGCTAGAGGCAGAACTCCTCCCTTCTAGCTCCTCCCTCTACAGCGAATCTTATCAGCACTAACTGTCATCTCCTATGGCAGTAATGGGAATGTGCCTTTACTGAGTACAGAATTTACCTGTGAACCGAAAATGAATGATCAGCTCAGAAGGAGAAAGAAGCTGACTTCTCTGATGAAATATATTACAAGATTTCTTATTTTTATATGGACTATTTATGAAATAGAATTAAAATGATGGTTACACTGGAAGCTCATGGATCTCGAATGATTTGCAGAGCATTTGATCAATACATGATAATTAGCTATGCACAGTCTGCAATTATTAACACTGACTTATTAATATAGATACTAACAGGCAACAAGAACATTTCAGTATACGTTAATGGTTAATTTAGATGGGCTAATAAATAGAGAATGAGCGTTCATGGGAACAATTATCGGCTTGTCTACACAGGCTGGCGTAAACCCGACGAAAAGCCAAATGCTTGTTTATTGGTTGCGGTACGCATGCAAAAAACATCATCATTATCAGCAGCAGTGTGTACGTGCTGCCAATATGACACAGTTTAGGCTAAGTTCACACGTTGCGGAATTGCCGCGGAAATTTCCGCGGCAATCCCGCACTTCTCCAGCGGGAAATACGCATTTTTTTTGTATGCGTATTCCCGCCAGAAACTAGCGTTTTGCAAGCGTAATTAGCTTGCAGAATGCTAGCGTTTTCCTAGCGATCTGTAGCATCGCTTGGAAAACTGATTGACAGGTTGGTCACATGAGTCACACATAGTGTTTGACACGTGTGACCAACTTTTTACTATTGATGCCGCCTATGTCGCATCAATAGTAAAAAGATCTAATGTAAAAATAATAAAATAATAAATCATGCTATTCTCACCTTCCGGTGGCCCCCGCAGCTTTCCCGCCTTCAGCGACGCTCCCAGCAACTCCCGGTCCCAGGAGTCCTTTGCGACAAATCACCCCGATGACGTAGCATCACGCGAGACCGCTACGCCATCTGGGTGATTCTCGCAAAGGACTCCTGGGACCGGGAGCGTCGCTGAAGGCGGGAAGGCTGCGAGGGCCGCCGGAAGGTGAGAATATCATTATTTTTTATTTTAATTATTGTTTTACCAGGGATATGGTACCCAGAGCCTGGAGGAGAGTCTCCTCTCCTCCAGACCCTGGGTACCATCGCACATGAACCGCTTACATTCCGAAAAATTAATGAACACGTTGCTATTTTTTCCGCGAAGCAACATGTGGCCAAAACATGCGGAATCAATTAACATGTATAGGATGCTTAATGCTTGCGTTTTTTTCGCGTTTTTACCGCGGAAAAAACGTGAAAAAAATGCAAATATTCCTGAACGTGTGCACTTAGCCTTAGGGCCAGAACGATTGTATTCGTGATCTTTCTGTCCCCATCACTGTTGCGTTGTCCTGTGTAAACACACCAGTAAATGGGCTGATCAGTGTGGTCCAATGGTTTGGAATGACATGTTTAATTGGGCATTTACAGAGATTAATAAACCAGGGAGGTGAATGAGGGGGAAAAAGAACAAAACTGTGTTTTGCAATCAAAAAGAAAAGCTGATTGACTTATAGAAAAATAAAAAGTCAATAATAAAGACTAGCCTTCATTAAAAAAAAAAAAAACACAACTTTCGACATGTCATAGTTTTACGTAAAAAATCTAGCTACTACGACACCCACTGATAGCTGAAAAGAAAGACAGAAGGGATCAGCTCTTCAATTTTGGAATGCAAAAATGTCAGAACTTTTCTTTGTTGAAGGCATAAGCTTTCTATTCATGGTCACCTTTGTCTGTGGGGTGGCCAAAGGCATGTGTACTATGCAGAATTAACTTGTTTTTTTAATTAAGAAGTTGAATATTTGTCACTCTAAAGGGTATGCCACACTAAACAATATCGCTAACGGGATCGCTAAAAAACGTCACTATTTAGCGATCCCGTTAGCGATGTTGTTCAGTGCGGCAGCTTCCAGCGACGAGCTTCCTGCTGTGATCTCGCTCGTCGCTGGAATCGTTCCGGACCCTATTTCATCGCTGGCGCTCCCGCTGGGTAAGTATCTAATCGCTGTGTGGCACCTTTTCTTAGCGATTTAGCGGTACTTTTGTACCGCTAAAGTCGTTAAGAAGATCGCTAACGGCGATAGCGTCGTTAACTATATCGCTAAATGCGGCAGCATTTAGCGATATAGAAACAATCCCGCTAGCGATCGCATTAGTATGCGTCGTTATTGTGATCGCTAGCGGGATTGTTTAGTGTGGCAGTACCTTAATACTATAGAAGACATTTCAAGGTGTATTTTTTATCTAAAGACTTCGGACATCTTGTTGTACTGGCCATATTCTTTTTATTTAGTCTTTTTTTTTAACCTAATAAAAAAAAAGCTGAATTCAGTTCTTCTAAAATATCATTGGGAAATAGTCACATCCGTCACTTTTAGAGTTAATGCAAGAAAACCTCTTTCGAGAAATCCACCCAAAAATGTGTTTGGTCTTTTCGAAGAACATGTCCGGTGTGAGTAATATGTATAGTCAAGCAGAGAATCTGGTGTGGATAAAGCGGTGGGTTCATTGCAATTTAACTGTAAGTAGGAAAATTGGACAAACTGAACCCACTCTTAAAGGGTTGTCCAGTCTTCTGAATGCGACTGTCACTGTTTGCTACTGCAGACCTGATTCCTTACAGTGCGCGCACTGTACGCTGTCAGGATTCTACCATGCCAGCAATGGTAGCAGGTGTTCACATTCCAACTAGATGTGCTCAACTTTGCTCAATTCATTTGTACTGAATGAGACATAGCATGTCTAGTCGGCACGTGACTACATGTATACAAATCGTTCACTGTCACCAGCAACACAGGAGAATCCTGACAGCATGCTGTGCACACACCGTAAGGACTCAGAAGTCTGCAGTCACAGAGGGACTGCAGTGTTTTATGAGTAGGCCCGACAACCCCTTTAAAGGGAGATTATTATCACATATGAAGCCCTTAACATCCTGCATCACTGGATAACAGGCCTGTCACTTTATAAGATGACGTAATTGATAAATACCGCCCCTATGATTTATTATTGATACTGACTTCTTAGAGATTTTAGAAATGTAGTATGGCAGTCAAACCAATATATTTTGGGAACACTACTACTAGTCTTTGAACCTCTTTATAATCACGCCCTAAGGTGAACCACCTGTTATAAGGGATGGCACAACAGAACAGTTTCAGCCTTTCTGAAAAGAATTTAGAACATAGCACACTTCTGAAAGGTTCGGTCTTGTTAGGCCACATGCACAGATATGTTAGAAATGTTTTCTAGACAATCAGCCATGAACTAATTATATGTCACTTTGGTGCACTCATCAAAAATTATCAGAATTTTACTCTATAATATCAAACATATTCCAGAAATATTCCAAAAACAGAGAATTCTGTGTAAAAGTGTCCCTAGGCAATTGCTAGACACTTCCCAAGCAGTCCATTGTTGTGGTCTTTTGTGGCCATTCTTAGGATATTCACGCTGCTGGGAACATCCTGTTCTGCAGGACAGACCCGCTCTTTGATCCAGGCTTTTAAAAGGTACACTAATCTCTCTCTGATCCCTTAAGCTGTAAACAGTTAGTACTGTATGAGTCAATTAGAAACAATTTAGAAGGAACCGTGGGTATTCAATTAGCATGAAGGGGACATTGGACTATAAAAACGATCATCACGTTGGGCCATGTGTTCATTGCTACTGATTATGATACTATGTTAGAAACAATAATCAGCTTTTTATGTGTCTTGTTGTAGATTTCAGCAGATTTATCAGCGTTCTGTGGCAGAATGAACTGTTTTACTTAGGACACACAGCAACCATTATCCACATTATCAACTTGGAGAATAATAACAGAAAGAAACTAAACAAATCAGAAACTACAGTATTGACATGCTCTAAGAATGAACACAGCATCATCTGCTATCCACAAAGTCCCTTGATGGTATAAGTCTGCAGCTGTTGTATACTCCTTAACAGCTTATACTTAGTTCATTAGGCTCTGTTTCTTAAAAACGTTCTCCAATACTGTAATAAAATGCCCTGTCATGTCATTCAAATTGCTGCCCGTCCTACTCACATGTCAGGACGGACTGCAGTATGAAGAAATGGAACTCCCGAGAGAGGTGTCTCAAATGACAGAGGAGTTGTATTTTAAACACACCTATTGGATCTACAAGAGAAGGGATTTGATAGGAGAAGAAATAAATCTTCTTGGCTGTGTCCACCCAGAGGACTGGAGCTGAAGGACAAATTATTTGTGCTCGATCAAGAGGATTTATTTATTCTCATGTCACAGCCTTTTTCAGATCAGAGGTATATGAGCTAACGATACAGTTCTATCAGTTGTGACACAGGTCTCATAAGCTGTGTTTCTTCAGAATGCAGTGTATCTTGACTAGGACGGGCTGCCGTGTAAATTACGTGATGGGGCAATTTTATTACATTCTTTGAGAACCCCATTAATCAGTCCGGAATTCCTCTCTGTAGTAAAATAGCTTTGCAAAAATATCCTCAGTCATGTCCTCAGTTAAACAGCACTGTATGTCCAGAAATCCTAATTCTTGAAGATACCTCAGAAAATAAAATATCACATCGTCGTGCTTGGTTCTAGATTTAACTCTTTCCATCTGTGTAAATGCTAGATATTCTTAGCTGTAAAACATAGAGTACAGATGAGCGACTTTGCCTCCGGGAGGGTCGAGTCGGGTTTCGGACCACCCGATTTTCCCAAAAGTTGAGTCGAACGAAATCAGCCGACTTGGAAAAAGTCGAAGGTCCGACTGAAACTTGAACCGACATCAATGCAAGTCAATGGCGAAGAAAAGTCGGCAGGGAGTGGAGGACAGTAAACACACCTACAGTGCCCATTTCAATGCCAATGACATCAATTCTTATTACTTAAGCTTGTCAACCTTAATTTACTTTATAATAATAGTAACGCATTGAAAACTGGGGTTATTTGGCTAAAGTTGTGGGGGGGGGGTGCAGGGCCGGCTCCAGGTTTTCGTGGGGCCCGGGCGAAAGAGTCTCAGTGGGCCCCTTTAACACATACCACAATTCATGATGCTCCGATACGGCAGAGAAATACAGGTATAGTACAATGCCAAATACTTCACTTCTTACATTACATAAGTGATATCTATTGTAAATTCTACAATAGCTCAAAAACCGGACAGTATAGTCCTCCATACAGTATTATGGGCACCACATAATGCGCCATACAGAATAATGAGCCCCATATATTGCTCCATACATAATTGGTCCCATATAATGTTCCATACAGTATATGATGAGCTCCACATAATGCTCCAGTATATGATGGGCCCCATGGATGATGTTCCAGTGTATGATGGGCCTATATAATGCTCCATATATACTGGGCCCCATATGATGCTCCAGTATATGATAGGCCCCATGGATGATGGTCCAGTGTATGATGGGCCTATATAATGCTCCATATATAATGGGCCCCATATGATGCTCCAGTGTATAATGGGCACCGTATATGATGCTCCAGTGTATAATGGGCCTATATAATGCTCCATATTTAATGGGCTCCATATGATGCTCCAGTGTATAATGGACCCCGTATATGATGGGCCTATATAATGCTCCATTATAATGGGCCCCATATGATGCTCCAGTGTATAATGGGCCCATATATGATGCTCCAGTGTATGATGGGCCCCATTTATAATGCTCCAGTGTCTGATGGGCCCTATCTATGATGCTCAAGTGTATGATGGGCCCCATATATAATTCTCCAGTGTATAATGCTCCCCATATATTGCTCCAAACATTAAAAAAATTAAATAGGCACTGCTCTACTCTGGACTCCTCAGCGTCGCCATCTTCCAGCTCTCTGCACTGTGACTGTTCAGGCAGAGAACGCACAGACGTGACGTCATCACTGTTAGAACTCTCCTGTTAGGTATTTTCTATCTTGCTGGTCACATGACCTTTGTGGCCTATTTAGTCCTGCTCCGCCCTTCTGGCTTTGCTGGACTTCATTGTAATTTCTACTCTTAAGCTAGCCGGGTGCTTTGTTACCTTTCTATATTAGTTTTGCTTGGTCTTCAGACCTCTATGTTCTATGTTGTTTTGTTTTTCTTTTTACTGCTACAACTTCTGTTAGGAGGTGTCCATCTTTTCTACCAGTCCCTAGTGCTTGTAGGGATCCCTTCCTCGCATCTATAGGTCTTCGTTCAGACTAGCTGAGGACTTTAGCGGGTCTGATCGCAGGATCAGGTTCCCCGTTACATCGTAGGGATTGAGCTTAGTTCTATTGTAGGGACAGATTTCCCGTTCTTTCCTTAGTGCTTGTAGCAGAACATAACAATCGCGCTGTCTGACCTGAATGTCACTGTCAGGAAACGTGGAAGACGTCACAGCGGTGGAGCAGGGAGAGGTAAGTATTGCAAGTGCTGGGGCCCTGAACAAGCAGGGGGGGCCCACTCGTGGGCACTGGCACAGGGCCCCTCATAGTACGCCGGTGTCTCTGACAGAGTGAGCCCCCCCACCTGCTCAGGGCCCCGGCACTTGCCCGGGTGCGCTAGGTGCTGACGCCGGCCCTGGGGGGGTACAGCCCAGTTAGGGAGGTGGAAAAACTGGCATATGTTGAGGTGTAGGCTGGACATTCAGCAGCTGCAAATGGAGGAATTGGAGAAGTCGGAGGAAGAGGAGGACAAAGCGAGCCATCTTGCTGGCAACCTATGTGTCATCAGGGGAAGGTGGTACAAAATCCTTTGAAACCCAGGCATGGTTCATTTTAATTAAGGTGAGATCACCAACATTTTGGGTCGACAGCCGGGTCCTTCTTTCTGTCAGGATTGATCCAGCAGCACTGAAGACTCTTTCGATAGCACACTACCAGCAGGGCAAGCGAGCTCCTGTAAGGCATATTGTGCCAATTCAGGCCAGGTGTCCAGTTTACAGGCCCAGTAGTCAAAGGGGAATGAACTATGAGGGAGAACATTGATAGGGGAGGAGAGGTAATTTTGAACCATAGTTGACAACTGCTGTCTCCTGTCTGTTGCAATCGATTCAGTATTAACAGTCGTGTGAGCGGTACTCGAGAAATCAGTCCACAACATGGTCATGAAACCCCTGTTTCCAACGCCACTTCGGCTGTGTGCACCATGAACACCTCCTCCATGTTGCCCAGTACGGTTTGTGGTAGAACCTGCACCGCTGCTGTGTGCTGGGAATGCCTCTAACAAACGGTTTACCAGAGTTGCTTGTTTGTTCTCCAATATTAGCTCCAGGTTCTCCTGTGGCATGATGTTCTGTAATTTGCCTTTATTGCGTGGATCGTGGATGCTGGCCAACCAGTAGTCGTCATCCTTCATAATTTTGGCAATGCGGGGGTCCCTTTTTAGGATCCGCAAGACACAATCACACATGTGGGCCAATGTTCCAGGTGTCAATGATGCACTGCCAGTGGTGGGTGGAGGAGCACTTTCTGCCAAATCCACATCCCTCCAGTCACGCACAAACCCTGTACCGGACTTTGACATGCCAACATTTTCTCTTGCCTGCTGAGAAGCATCCTCCTCCTCTTCTTCCTCCACCTCATTCAGGACAGTTCCCTGAGCAGACAATGGCTGACTGTCATCAAGGCTTCCCTCCTTCTCCTCTTCCGCTGCAGACGCCTGATCTTTAATGTGCGTCAAAGTTTGCATGAGCAGACGCATAAGTGAGATGCTCATGCTTATGATGGCGTCTGCGCTTACCAGCCGTGTGCATTCCTCAAAACACGAAAGGACTTTACAGAGGTCTTTCAGCTTTGACCACTGCACACCCGACAATTCGATGTCTGCCCTCAAACTGCCTGCCCGTGTATCCTCCCACAAATACATTACAGCCTACCTCTGTTCGCACAGCCTCTCAACCATGTGCATGGTGGAGTTCCACCTTGTTGAAACGTCTATAATTAGGTGGTGCTTGGGAAGGTGGAGTGATCGCTGCAGCCTCTGCATATGACTGGAGTCTACGGGCGAGCGATGGATGTGCAAGCACAGTCTTCGCACCTTATGGAGCAGGGCTGGTAACTCCGGATAATTATTTATGAAGCACTGCACCACCAGGTTCAAGGTGTGAGCCAGGCAAGGTATGTGTCTTGAGTTTTGCCAGGGCTATGGCCGCCACAAAATTACGCCCGTTATCACTGACTACCTTGCCTGGCTCAAGATGTAGACTGCCCAGCCATGACTCAGTTTCTCGCTGCAAGTAGTCTGCCAGTACCTCCGCTGTGTGTCTGTTGTCGCCCAAAGACATCATCTTTAAAACAGCCTGCTGACGCTTACCACTAGCTGTTCAATAGTGTGACACCTCGTGTGCAACACTGGCAGCTGCGGATGGAGTGCTTGTGCGACTGCGCTCTGTCGATGAGCTTTTGCTTCTGGAGGCGGAGGTTCAAACGCCTACAGCCAACTGTTGCCAATACCGTGGGCTAGGCAGCACTGTCCCACCGCCGCTGTCCCCTGTGGACCCTGCATCCACCACATTAACCCAGTGCGCAGTGATGGACAAGTAACGGCCCTGGTCATGCCTACTGGCCCATGCATCTGTTGTGAGGTACACCTTTCCACTCACTGATTGTTTGATCTCTAATGAGATCAGTTTGGCATTGTAGGCGTTCAAAGCCAGTGTACGCGGATGAGAGGATGAGTACTTTCTTGTCCTACTCAGAGTGTCTGCTAGTGTGAGCTGGACTTGAGAGCTGCATATGGGGGAACTAGCGGTGGTCATGGCAGACTGAGAGGGGGTTGGTGATGGAGATGGTGGTGATGGCCTAGATTCAGTCTTTCGTTGGAAAAACATTGTGATTCCGATTGCTTTGGCCTTGCGACGACACCTCAACATTTCTTGCTGGTGGTGTGCTAACCGGTGGGCTTACAGTGGAGGAAGCGATGTAGCGTTGCTGGCTACCTACAGTCGGAGCAGGTGCACATGTGCTACCTGAGGTTTTGTAGTCCATGTACGCTTGCAAGTGCATGGTGTTCAAATGTCTAAGCATGCAACTGGTATTCAAATTTCGTAGATTTTTCCCTCGGCTAAAGGTCCTTCCGCACTTCTTACAGATAACCTTTGCCTCATCAATAAGATTTTGGTCAAAAAAGTGCCACACTGCACTCTTCCTACTATGGGATAAATATTCAGGGCTTGCACGCTGTGCTAATTTGACTGTTTGGCCAAGCTGTCCTGCAACTCTTTTTGCTTTTTAACACGTTTTTGGACTGCTACGGGCCTGCCAGATAACCGCAGCTGCGATGTTGATGCCTGCTGCAGATCCTCCTCCTCTTCTGAGCTATTGCCAGCGACACCCTCTTCCCCCAATGGATGCCAATCTGGGTCAACAACTGGATCATCCATCACCTCCTCTTCAATTTCATCTGCACCTTCCTCTGGGTCACCGTGTAAGGTGGTATAGTATGCGGGAAGGGGCACCTGAGTTTCATCAGGGTCAGATTCTCGCTCAGAAGTTAGGACCCACTTAGAGGTTCGCCGTGACGCGGCAGTGGGCGTCATACAGCCTGATCAGGATCTGTTATAATTTGGTAGCCGAGGAGGATAGTAGCCAAAATAGCCTAGGCAACCAGACACCCAGAGAGGTTGGTAACTAGCGGATTGCAGACCCCTAAACTGACAGCACAACTAGAAGCAGCTGTGGAACGCGCCTACGGTGCCCTAGACGCCTCGACACAGCTGGAGAGATAACTAAGCCTAAAGGCTGGGTCTCACATAACGATACACCAGCGATCCCGACAACGATATGCACTTGTCAGGATCGCTGGTGTATCGCTACATGATCGCTGCTGAGCTGCCAAACAGGCAGCTCAGGCAGCGATCTGGGACAGCGACACTGCGGGTAACATCGCTTAGTTACCCGCAGTGTACATTGGATACCAGCGAGCTGATGCAGGGAGCTGGTATCCAAGGTACACAGCGGGTTTCCAAGCGCTGCGCGGTGCCTGGAAACCCGTTGTGTACCTTGGATACCAGCTCCCTGCATCAGGGCACTGGTATCCAAGGTACACAGCGGGTTTCTAGGCACAGCCCCGCGCCTGGAAACCCGCTGTGTACCTTGGTTACCAGCGGATCGCTGGTCTCCCGCCTGTCACACGCAGCGATGCGTGCCTGTCAGCGGGAGACCAGCGATCAAAAAAATGTCCTGACATTTCAGCGACGATCAGCGATACCCGCTATGTGAGACGGGCCCTTAAAGAGAGAAAGGGGAAAAGCTAACTGCCCCGAAGTAGAGCCCCCAAAGGAATAGGTAGCCCCCAAACATATAATGACAGTGAGACAAGATGAAATACAAACACAGGCAGAAAATAGAGAAAGCAAATGCTGAGGCCCAAACTGTCTAGATAGAACACGACAGGAAAGAATACTGTCTGCAATCCAGCAAAAACTCTAAGAAAAACTCCAACACGTCTGATATACAAAAATACTGAGACCACACGATCTTTCCCCCGCTAGATCAGAACTCTGGTGTGACTGGTAGCAAATACCAAAATAACAGGGAACTGAAAATACAAAAACTCTCTGATGTGAACTGGTAGCAAATCAGCAGATACTGAAATAAAATATATAAACAGTGGCAAATGGGAATCAGAGTCCAGCGCAGGCCCCCACAGGGGAACCTGGCTGTACAAACTCCAGAAGGGCAGAAAACTAAAATAGACTAAAACAAATGCCACAGAAATAAACAGCAAAACTTATCTGAAAGTTGCAGGACAGAGCAGGAAGCAAGCTGACTTCCAAAAGGGACCAGGAAGCAACAAATCACCGGCAAGGATCATGGGAAGGTCGCTCACTTATATCTCCCCAGTCAGAATCACCTGATTGCGAATCATCACTTCCAGCTGATAGACCTCTGTTAGCCAAAGCAGCTTCATTACTATCAGCAGCCACCAGGGGGAGCCCAAACTCAGAAGTCAGATCCAGAGCGTTCACAACAGGATGTTAAACTAAGAACCTCATGTTCAATAATATATTTTTGCCTACTAGCATAAGATCAATCTATGATTTTCTTTTGGAGGTGCCATCCATGCTGTTTTGTGTTCTTCTTTTCATCTGCCCCATTTACTTTTCGTGTGTATGAGACTGAGTTTTGATGTTTTATCATGTTATTTTAGATCAGGGGTGGGAAACCTCCAGCCCATGGGCCGCATGCGGCCCGTAGTGACTTTTCATGTGACCCATGGGCAGGTCCCCAGAGTCCGCAGTCCTTGGGCGGCAGCCGTATCCTCTCAGCTGCCGGCCGTTTAACTCCCAAGTGCACAGTACGTAGCGTTCATTACAGAACACTGCCTGCCTGCACATGAATGATGACATCATCAGGGTGGCCGGGGTTAGCACCCAACGTTCTCCCGTCCCAGAAGAGGAACGGTTGCCATAGAGTCCAGAGCGATCTCTGTGCCTGCAGCTCTGTGCCTGTCTGCTGTTGATTTTTGTGCCCGCAGCTCTGTGCCTTCCTGCTGATCTGTGCCCCTCGGCTATGTGCCCCCCGTGATCTCTGTGCCCCCCTCAGCTATGTACCCAAACATGATCTATGTGCCCCCCCAACTATATGCCCCCTGTGATCTCTGTACCTTGCAGCTATGTGCCCTCCCTGTGAGCTCTGTGCCCCGTTATCTTCGTCGCCCCAGCTATGTGCCCTCCCCCGTGATCTCTGTGCCTCCATGTGATCTGTGGCCCCAGCTATGTGCCCCCCTGTGATTTCTGTGCACACCAGCTATGTGCCCCAATGTAATCTGTGCCCCCTGTGATTTCTGTAGCCCCAGCTATGTGCCCCCTCCCTGTGATTTCTGTGTCCCCAGTTATGTGCCCCCCGTGATCGCTGTGGCCTCAGCTGTGTCCCCCCTGTGATCTCTGTGCCCCCCCAACTATATGCTCTCCTGTGATCTCTGTGCCCAACTATATGCCCCACTGTGATCTCTGTGCCTCCCAGCTATGTGCCCACATGTGATCTCTGTGGCCCCTAGCTATATGCCCCCGTGATTTCTGTGCCCTCCAGATATATGCCCCCTGTGCCCCCCCAGCCATTTGCATCCCTGTGATCTGTGACTCCCAGCTTTGTGTCCCCCTTGCTATGTACCTCCCTGTGATATTTGTGCTCCCATGTGATCTCTGTCCCCTCCAGCTATGTCGACCTCCCTGTGATCTTTGTGCCACCCCCGGTGATCTATGAGGACCACCCGGTGACCCATGTGCTTCCCCGGCAATGCCTGCCCCCCCCAGTGCTGTATATCCCATCAGGGCTGTATGAGCCCCAAGTGGTTTATTCCCTAGTGATACATTTGCCCCAGAAGTGCTGTATAGCCCACGGAGTACTGTATATGGCCGCAGTGCTGTATATCCCCCACCCGAGATGTATATAGCCCCCAGTGATGTGACACCACCAGTGATGTATATTCCCCCCAGGGACATATATACTCCCAGTGCTGTCTATGCTTCCTAGTGATGTATATAGCCCCTCAGTGATGTCTATTTTCCCAAGCCTCCCTGGTGATGTTTATGTCCCAGCATCTCCTGTAATGTCTATGCCCCCCAGCCCAGCCTATAATTTATATGACCGCAGAGTCTCCTGTGATGCATATACTGCAGTCTCAATGTTTCCTATGTGATGTATATACAGCAGTGCCAGCGTCTCCTGTGTGATGTATATACAGCAGTTCCAGTGTCTCCTGTGTGATGTATATACAGCAGTCCCATCATCTCCTATGTGCTGTATATACAGCTGTCTTAGCATCTCCTGTGTGATGTATATACAGCAGTCCGTGTTTCCTATGTGATGTATTCCCAGCATCTCCTGTGTGATGTATAGACAGCAATCACAGTGTCTCCTATGTGATGCTTATATAGCAGTCCCATCATCTCCTATGTGGTGAATATACAGCTGTCTCAGCGTCTCCTATGTGATGTATATACAGTAGTCCCAGCATCTCCTATGTGATGTATATGATTTACAAAACTCATGAAAAAAAGTTGACTGCCCTCCTGGCTGACACAAACCTGGAAAAGCAGCTGTGAGAAGCAACATGATCAGTATCACCTAACATCATAGCTGCACCAAAGAGAAGCAGCTCCAGCCGTCACATTAAGGGTGAGTTACCGTAATTAATTGTTTGACTAAATATACCGGGGTAATTTTCAAGGTGATCATTTTTGTGTGGCCCCCGAATGATGTTAGAAATTTCCAAATGGCCCCCGGCTGGGAAAAGGTTCCCCACCCCTGTTTTAGATAGTCTTATTGGGTTGTCCTGTGACTTCACCTCCTTTATCATTTTGAAGTATGAGTGGTTAACGCTGACACTTATTACTTGTCTATGATACATATTTTAGTTTTTTCCAAAACATAGCTCTTGTTTTTCATTACATAAGTGACTGTATATCTTGCATACTCATCTACAAAGGTCAATATATACCTGCTGTCTTTGGGTATAGACAATTTCTGCTCTGATTATTGTTAGTAAGTGGTGTCCTTGGTAGCTTTAGATTTAACTGAAGCATTCATATCTTACAAAATAAGGACCCGTGGCTACTATAAAATCGTTTGTCAGGTTCTGTTTTTTTTTAAGTTTCTTGCATGTTTTCTGGAAATCTTTGGCCCAAATTTCTATAAACCGTGCATTGTAGCATAGTACACTTGTCTCCTATTAATTCTAAAGTAAGATCTTTAGCTGTCAAATGCTGTAAAGGATAACAACCCTTCTAGACTGGGTACACAACACTTTATTTTACGGGTATGATGCCCATTAGGCCCCTTTTCTTTAGCAGCCAGGAACTACTCACTCTATATTCAATTACTTTGCAAAAACATCTGCAGTCACATCCTCAGTTGGGTAGTATTGTAAATCCAGAAGACCTTACCACTTTCCTTAGTAGAGCTTGCTGTTTAGACTGGATCTCTCATGCAGCTTTTGACAATCTACATGCATAATAATAATTTTATTTCTATAGCGCCAACATATTCCGCAGCACTTTACTGCCATGCATGGCATAAGACATGGACATTTAAATAAACTGAGCTCAGAGTATGACTTGGATTAGATTAGTTTCTGAGCTTAGTTTGTTATGTAAATGTCCATTTATTATGCCATGCCTCGGTTTTCTTGTTTTTTTTGTTTGGTGCATACATTTGTGTTTCTTCAGAAGCTTTGTTATACCATACCTGAGGAAGGGACCTAAGAAGTCTCGAAAGCTTGCTTTGTAACATCATTTACTTTATTTTTGTTAGCCAATAAAAGGTATCATAACTACAAGATTATCTTGTTTTTCCCACTGAGAGCATTCTTTTTTCAACTGGTTAACACAGTACAAACCCTTTTTTTTTCTTTTAACCTATTGAGTCATGGGCACTCAGACAATGTGGGAGAATGAACAGTTTTTACTTAGTACATACAGCAAACAGAATCAGCATCATTGACATGAAGGATCATCGGAGGAAAGTAAACAAAACAAACCACAGAGGTCACACAGTACAGTATTAACAAGCTAACAAAGAATACTTCTCTATACAGTCCCTTCACAGTATAAGCCTGCAGCTGCTGTGTTATACATCAAGTGCAACTTTGTGCTCTGGAGCAGCAGTTCCCAACCTTTCCCGAAAGTGAGGAACCCTCCTAACAGGGATCAGTCAGTAATATTACACTGAAAACCTGTATACTGAACTCCGCTGTGCAGACAACACACCGTTCTCATAGTCCCTCCTATACGGTTACTTAGAGGATGAGACGGGATGAAATCTAGACTGCGCTATCCTTGCCTCCAGCATTTAGTCAGGAGATGGTTGGCTGTTCCTGTCATTTGAGCAATATTTATCTAATTATGGCTTTGTGAAAAAAAATTTTTTTGGGGGGGGGTCACTGGGTTCTCATCTTTCTCATGTCACATTGCCTATACTGACAATTTTCATGCATTTTTTTAAATTAAGATTTAGAAATCCTGATTAATTCAGCATGAATGAAAAGCTACTGATGTCCTCAGACTATTAGTCCATAATCAAATGTTGCATTTTATTATTGGAAAAATAGGAACAGTTTTCGCAATCAACCTTCTTTCTTCCCCAGGACCTATTTGTACTATTTTAGAAATAATGAAAGAAAAATAAAAAGTTCAGTTTGAATACTTTGCGTGATGTACACATGGTCTTGTGAAGCCAACATTGGAGAAAACCCTTTTTACGTTTTACTGATGTATACGGATAAAGTTGGGATAAGATTTCCATTGTTTATTTAGTAAGGAAACAAAAAAAAAACCCTTTTCTATCGGCAGAATGGTCAATACTGTGCTTTTAAAAGTTCGTTCACACACAGCGTTTTAAATGCCTTTTTTTCTGTATGAAAATCACAGGTTATGGCTGGAAACCAAAGAGGGTATAATTATAATGCGCAATTTTTCAGTACCAAGCCATTTTGATTTCATTTGGGAGAAACTGCACTAAAAACACTAAAATAATTGACATGTCGCATTAAAAAAAAAAAAAAAAACGCAAAGCAAAAACAGAAATCTCATTTCTTTTGCTTTGACTGTAAAATACTGTTTTTCTGCAAATAAAAAAAAATTTTCAGAAAAAAAAAACCAAACACTGTGTGTGAACAAGCCTTAATGTCTCTGCATGAATTGACAAGTGATAGAAATACAGAGAAAAGTAGATCTGAATATAATCTTACACAGAACATGCAGAATCTTCATTACAAAACAGAAAGGATAAATTATATCTAAGTACAACGTAAAGGGAATCGGTATGCAGGATTTGCTATGTAATCTGACAGCAGCATGATGTAGAGACAAACGCTGATTCCAGCGATGTACCACTTAGTTTACTGGTTGCAACTAGTGTTGAGCGATACGATACTGCAAATATCGGGTATCGGCCGATATTAGCTGTATCGGACTTTCGATACTTAGTTCCGATATTTTCGTCTTATCGGATACCGGAATCGGATTTGTCACTGTCACTGTCAGTGTCCGTCGGTCGGGTCTGTCAGGAGTCAGCGGCACTTACCTGGCAGAAGGTCTCCGGCGGTCACGTCCTGGACTGCTTGATGGCCGCCATTATCTTCTCCCTGGCGGTCACATGCAGTTTTTCGCGATAACTGCAGTGACTGCAGGTAATCCCGGCCGTAAAGCAGTCCGATGACGTCACCGCCGGGGAAGCAGGTAATCAGCTGTGCTGCGCCGGGATGACAGGCTCTGCCTGTCATTCTGATGTAGCAGAGCTGGTCGTCGTGGGACACTCGTTACTATGGACTGCGTCGGACAGGTGGTATACTGCTGTTTTTTTTTTTCATTTTTTTACAGGAGATCGATGGCGTCGCAGGATGAGACTGTAATAAAAGTAATGAAAACTGTGTTGTTTTTTTTATTAAATTAAAAAACTTTTTTATGAACATTCACCCGTCCGGGTACATCAACAATTTAACTATTTACATACAGGGACCCTGTCCGGGTTATTTATAATTCTTTGGCAGGGGTGTTCCAGGTACCACCTGGTACTCTTCTGATGCTTGCCAAACATCCGAGACACCAAGGACCACCAGGACCTGATGACGTCGTGTGGCCAGTACAGTGACGTCGTGACCCGCTATCTGTGTCTGTGGGGCCACCTCTTTCGTCTCCCTCCGGGTCTGGACCCCTATGTCCCAGACTGAACGAACCCCAGGGGGCCTAACAGGCGCCGGGTACGGGCCAGCTATCATTATCATGTCCATAGCTGGGGCTGCTGAGGAGACCACTGAGGGAGGCTGGGGAGATTTACGGCGTGGGGTGGGCACTTGTGCAGAGGCCTGGATGTGGGAGGCTGAAGGCTCCGAGGGTCTCACAGGTTCCTGACACTCTGGGGACCAGGGGTCGCACCTGGTGACATTTAGGGCATACCATCCATTGTAACCCCAGTGTCGGGTGTAAGTTACCAAGTCTCCTGGCAACAGGTCCCTCCCCGGGTGTCCTTCTGGGAGTGAGTCTCCACGTCCCGCCGGGTCACAAACACTTCTAAATAAAGTCCAGGCTCCTGGATGAAGCCCCAACCAGCTTTCAATTTAAAGCTCCGTACTGCACCCTTACGCCGCGGCTCCCTCACCGTACTTTTATCTTTTCTCATCCGGTCCTTATCTGCCCGGTCCTTCTCGATGTGACGTTGGCGAAGCTTCTGGGATTCGCGCTGCTCCCTTTGTCGCTCGGCTTCTCTCTCCCGACGTCTGCACTCTTCCTCCTGACGCCGGTTGTAATTCTCCTCCACCAGCATCTCCATGTCTCCACCATCAAACTGCAGCTTACGATGTCCAGTTTGCGGCAGCTCTCCTGGCGCCCGACAGTCCTGGCGGCGCTCACCTGCAGAGGAAGCAGCCGGCTCTGGAACAGATGACAGTCGGGGCTCCGGTACAGACAGGTAGACCTCTGGTGCCTGCGCGGCCTCCTCCATGAGGACGGGCGTCGCTTCTTCTGTCTCAGCGACGGGGGCAGACAGCGGGATCTGGGGTGCTGCCGGTGCAGCGTTTTTTGCAGGAACGGGTGCCTCCACTGCGACAACGTCAACCGGATCACATTGCAAGGGCTGGGATGCCCGCATGGACTCCTCTACTAGAACGGGTGCCTCACCTTCCGGTACAGACACTTCAGGTAAGAGGGATTGGCGCTGCTCCAAGTTTAGTTTTAGGGCACGCCAGCTGGCTTCCATCCTGGCGACCTCCTCCCGGTGCCGGGCCAGGCCTCTTAGGGTATCCTCCGCTTCTTGCAGCGTAGGAGGGTTTCCAGGCCGGGTGCCCAACGGTGGTTCCGTGGCGATCGGGTCGCTTCCGTGGGGGGAGAGCTCTGACTGCTCCATCCCTTCACACTTCTGCTCGTGTCCATTAGCCATCTCTGCCAAGTCACATGTGTCATTAGCATCTGGAGAGGGCCCCTCTTTTGTAGTGAGGCGGGACCTTCGTGTTAGTTTCCGCACACTGAGGAGGATGAGGAGGCGGAACTCCAGAGCTGTGGGGCACGATGTTACATTGCAGTACCATTTAGAGTGGTCGGCCATCGTTTTCGCGCCACTGAGTGAGTGTACACCCACGAAGAGCACGCCCTTCTTCTTCACCAGTGCCTCGTCGTGACGCAGATATGGCGGAAAAATGGCAAATACATTCTCTGATGATTTTAGCAATTCTCAAGCACAAAACCAGTTCAATTCAGGCACACAGGACTCGCTTATAGCGAGCTACAGAATCCTGTTCGTGACGCCCAAGTTGAGTCGCACAGAGCCAGAGGTTTTGGGGGTACTCGGCACCGAGCCCGTCGACTTCTATGGGGTATGTCACGGCTTTACCCGGCAATTGAATCAGAGTCTATTTTACTATGTAGAAGTGTATAAACTATAAATATATGTATATATATATGTCACAATGACATGTATATATATATATATATATATATATGTATTCTATGTGTGTATATTTTGTGTTTACAACGAAAGAAAGTGTTTTTTTTGTTGCGATATTTTGTTCCCATAGACTTACATGGGACTTCCGGTATCGGAATCGGATATCGACGATATTTAGTGATATCGGCGATACCATTCCGATCCGATATTTTTAGATATCGAGCAGTATCGCTCAACACTAGTTGCAACAGTTGTGATACAATTCCTGATTTATCAGCTGCAAGTCTAGCAGTGCTCGGAATGCTGAGCTGTATGTAACCCCGCCCACACCACTGATTGGCAGCTACTTGTGTACACTGTATATTGACAGAAAGCTGCTAATCAGTGGTGGGGGCGGGGTTACAGAGAGCAGTTGACTATGAGGCACGAGACGACTAGTCCAGTACTGAATCTTCTGCTGATAAAACACGGATTTTGGTAAAGACTTACCTGTAAAATCCTTTTCAGCGAAGGAAGGAAGAGAGACACAGTATTCATTACTGATGGGTAGGCGGAGCCCCAGATCAGGATGTTACCTCAGATCAAAAGAGTGATGACTGGCTGGCCCCTCCAGCTCGGGCTCCTCCTACTCAGCTCCAGTCGTACCAAAGCTTTTAGGAAAAGAGCCAAGATCACCAGCGGAGCAACATAACCCCTTCTGAAGGAACTTCAGAGAAAAAACACAAGGATACAGGTTATGCATGCAAAGAAAGCCAAAAACCACAGAGTTCCAGGTACTACTCACGGAACCTGACTACTGCGATGAGCTGGCGATGCTGGAACAGAGCCTTAGCGCGCTGACCTCAGCCCAGATAATCGCTATCAGATAAGGGTCGCGCTGCATCTGAAAACATCAACACACTTCTGCCGTGGGAGGGTGCTGTGTCTCTCTTCCTTCCTTCGCTGAAAAGGATTTTACAGGTAAGTCTTTACCAAAATCCGTGTTTCAGCTGCAGATGAAGGAAGAGAGCCACAGTATTCATTACTGATGGGACGTCCCAAAGCAGTTCAAAAATAAGGGTGGGAAAAAACCAACAAAAGGCAGAAACCCAACAACCTTAACAACAAAGCGCAACCAGCGCTAAACACAAGTTCATCCAGAACTTTAAACTACAGCTGCCTGCAGGACCCTACGTCCGAGGGCTGCATCAGCGGAAGCACTGACGTCCACTTTATAAAACCTTGTAAACGTGTGGACAGAGCGCCAAGTCGCCGCTCGGCAAAGCTGCACTGCCGAAGCACCTTGATGAAAAGCCCACGATGAAGCCACAGCTCTCGTGGAATGGGCTCGAATCTTAATCGGGCAAGATTCACCCCGAAGACGGTAAGCTTCCAAAATAGCTGACCGGATCCAACGAGCTATAGAACCCTTGGAAGCTCGTTGACCACGCCGACGACCTGCCGGAACCACAAACAGGGAGTCCGTCTTACGAAAACCTTGAGTAATAGATAGATAAAACTTCAAGGCCCGCACTAAATCCAATGTGTGTAAATCTCGCTCTTTCGTATTCTTCGGATCCGGACAGAGTGAAGGCAACACAATATCCTGGTTAACATGAAATTGTGACACCACTTTAGGCAAAAAATCACCCGAGTGCGAAGCACTACACGATCCGGAAAAAACTCCAGAAAAGGAGGCGAACAAGAAAGAGCTGCCAATTCAGAAACTCTCCTCAAGGAAGTGACTGCAACAAGGAAAGCCACCTTCCAAGAAAGTAAAGAAAGGCTAGCAGAAACCATAGGTTCAAAAGGTTTATGCTGAAGAGCCTCCAAAACAAGGTTGAGCCGCCAAGGAGACACGGGTGCCTTCCGCGGCGGAAACTTACGAGAGATACCTCGGAAAAAGGAGAGCACGTCTCTATTCGAAGCAATGGTTCTCCGGAACAATAAGGACAGAGCAGAAATCTGACCTTTCAGAGTGCTAACTGCCAAACCCTTGTCTAGCCCATGCTGCAGAAAAGCCAACAGGTTGGGAATGGAAAATTTTCTCGGGTTCCGAGAAGACCCCAAACACCACGAAAAGAAGGTTTCCCAAATTTTGTGGTAAATCCTAGAAGTAGCCGGACATCTTGCAGCACGAAGGGTAGCAATGACCTCGGCTGAAAAACCTCTACGGGTCAAGATTTCGGTCTCAAGAGCCACGCCGTCAAACGCAGGGACATCAAGTCCGGATGACAAACGGGCCCCTGAGTCAACAAGTCCGGTTGAAGAGGGAGTGGAAACGGAGGTGCCGCCAACAGCGACATTATTGTCGAGAACCACACCCTTCTTGGCCAGTCTGGAGCTATCAGAATAGCTGGAATTCTCTCTAGTCTGATCCGACGCAGCACTAGAGGAAGTAAGGATATCGGCGGGAATACATAGATCAGCTCGAACTGATCCCACTGAGCCACTAGAGCATCCACCGCCACCGCCTTCGGGTCCTTGTACCTGGACATGAATGTCGGTAACTTGGCATTGGACCTGGATGCCATCAAATCCACTTGGGGGGTTCCCCAGCGAGAGCACAGTAGTGCAAAGACTTCCGGGTGGAGGCTCCATTCCCCGGGATCCATCCTTCTGCGACTGAGAAAGTCCGCTGTAATATTCTGAACCCCTGGAATGTGAATCGCCGAAATGGCTGGTACATTGGCCTCTGCCCAAATCAGAATTCGGGACACCTCTACCATGAGTCTGGAACTCCTTGTCCCACCTTGGTGATTGATATACGCGACAGCCGTCGCATTGTCTGTCTGCACACGGACTGGCAGACCGCTCAAAGGGACCGTCCAATGTTGGAGGCAAAGGAAAATCGCCCTCAATTCCAGGATGTTGATCGGAAGCACAGACTCTTCCGGTGACCATACCCCCTGAATCCAGAGATTGTTCCAAACACCCCCCAGCCCGTCAGGCTGGCATCGGTGGTTATGACTGACCACTTCAGAGGGAGGAAAGACTTCCCCAGGGAGAATGCCCCTGGACGTAACCACCATTCTAGAGAATCCCGCACCGCGCGAGAAATGGTGACACTGCAATCCAGCGATTGCGACTGATTCCATCGACTCAAGATGAACCTTTGAAGAGTCCTGGAGTGGAACTGGCAAAAGGAATTGCCTCCATGGACGCCACCATCAGTCCCAGAAGACGCATACACTTCCGTAGGGACATTGCCGTTGAGGATGTCATAATCTGTACATGTCGAAGAAGACATGACTGTTTGTCTGGTGGTAGGGAAACTACCGACCGAAACGTGTCGAGATGCATTCCCAAAAAGAGAATTGTCCTCGATGGTTCCAGGGACGACTTCTCCCAATTGACCAGCCAACCGAAGTCTTTCAGAAACTGAAGAGACAAATCCCGAGCCGTCAACGCCTCCTCCTCCGAGGAAGCCACGATCAAAAGATCGTCCAGATAAGGGAGAATCGTAATCCCCTGTCTTCGAAGGAGTGCCATGAGGGGCGCCAGAATTTTTGTAAAGACCCTTGGCGCTGAGGCTAAGCCGAACGGCAGAGCCACGAACTGGTAATGATTCTGACCTATGGCAAATCGAAGAAAGCGCTGATGAGCCTTTCCGATGGGAATATGCAAATAGGCGTCGCGAATGTCGATTGACACCAGAAAATCGTTCTGTGACAGAGCTGCCACAACGGAACGAAGCGACTCCATGCGAAATTTCCGGGCATGGACATGCCGGTTTAATCGCTTGAGATCCAGAATCGGGCGAAATTTGTTCTCCTTTTTGGGAACTATAAAAAGGTTGGAATAAAAACCTTTCCCTCGGTCCTCTGACGGAACCGGTATCACTACACCCTTTTGTAGTAGCGATTCGACCTCTCGCTGTAGAGCGACAACAAGCTCGGGTTCCGACGGAACGCGAGATTGACAAAAAACATTTGGGGGTTGAGAAGCAAACTCTATGAAATAGCCTGCCGACACTATCCGCGTTACCCAGGAATCTGGAACGCGAGCCATCCAAGTCTCCTTGAAAAGAAGCAGGCGACCCCCCACTCGAGAATCCTCGAGTGGACCCCTGGCGTCAATCCGACTTTGCGGGTTTCTTGTCAAGTTCCCGCTTGTTCTGGCGGAAACTCTGCTTCCAGGGAGTACGAGTTTTCTGAGAGGATTTCCTTCCTGAGAAAGAAGGACGACCCGATCCCCACGAGGAGTGACTAGATCGTCCTCGGCCCCGAAAGGACCGCCGACCACTATAAACACCAGGCTTACTGGACACCGAGGCCATGGCCCTTCGCTGTGGTAATGCTGATTCCTTCGCCTTAGCCTTGGAAATCAGCTCTGTGAGGTCGGATCCAAAAAGATGGCCACCCTTGTAAGGTAAGGCCAACAACCCTTGTTTGGAAACTGCGTCCCCGGCCCACTGTCTGAGCCATAAAGCTCTTCTGACTGTGACCGCTGAAGCTTGCGCTTTGGCCAGCAGAGATGCCGTATCCAGACCGGCATCAAAGATATAACAGGCTGCCGTTTCTAACCATTCACAAGTTTCCCGTATCTCAGATAACGGAGATTCATTTTGCAACTCCGTCTTCAGACGTGCCAACCAGCTTAGAGAAGCTCTAGCAGCACACATGGATCCTAGCACTGCTCGAAATCCATGACCCGCAGCCTCATAGCTTGCTTTTGCCGCCAATTCTGCCTTTCTATCCAAAGGCTCCTGTAAGCTCGCTTTTCCCTTAATAGGGAGTAGAGAGGATTTACTAAGCTGAGACAAAGACACATCCACTTCAGGAGCAGAAGTCCAATTAGCCTTTAACTCCGTAGAGCAAGGATAAAGTGTATCAAAGAAATGCGTTCCATGAAAACGCTTATCTGGACATAGACGTTCCTCCTCTATTACACCATTAAGCTCATCCAGAGCTGGCAATGTTGTGCGCGAAGCACGGGACTCCTGGAAAATGCGTGCTGATTTACCAGGACGACTAGTTACCTCCTCCGGTAACTGTAGTATATCTCTCATGGCTTCAATTAATGCCTCCGTACGCTTCGTCATAGAGGAACGCCCCTGCGGCTCGTCCGCATCTGAATCGGATATTTCTCCATCCGAATTTAAAGGGAACTCTGCCCAATATCAGATACATCTGACTCGCTCCGTGTAGAGGCCGGTAACGGCCTGCGTCGCTTCCTCTGAGAGGAATTAGCAGACACATATTGACCTAAAAGGTCAGATAAGTTATTAATCGATCGAGCGATATCATCCAATTTTCCACCGCTGTCGACCGCAGCGCTAGACGCTGTGGAGGTCTGCGTATCTGATTGCCGCAATGGCACTGGGACGTGATCCGTGGCATCTGAACTCTGTTCAGACATGTCTCACCTGTATGAGCAGGTCAAAGCGGTAATACCAGCAAAAAACTATGCGTTTTTTTTTTTTTTTTTCAAACGCTGAAGGGTTAACGCTCCACCAAGCAGAGTTACCCCAGCGGTATTCAGTCAGCAAATTTAGCTGGTAGAAATAACCCTCAAAGGGGTTAATATTGCAAACTCACCAAAATATATATATATTTGTGAGCCCCAGCCAATTTTTATGTCTCTGATGAGACTGCAGCTGCAGGATAGCGATCGCTGCGCTGCGGGGTGAGGAATCCGCACTCACCCAGCTGGCCGTGGTGTCTATATGAGGAGAGGAGCGGTCCGAGGAGCCCAGGAGCCTGAGTAATGGCCGCCACAGTGAGGGGGTCGCAGGAGAAAAGCCAGAGCGCGCGTCTTCCTGCTCAAAAGACCGGGGTAGATAGGCCACGCCCCCTGCTAGCTCAAATAATGAGCGCGAACTCTCCCCGCTCCTGCTCCCTCTCTGTCCTGCAGCTATCTGCCTGCGGACAAAAAATCACCACATCTTCTTGTAACAGCGCTGTCACAGCAGCGCTGAAGCATACTGACATTACATGTAGTAGCGCTGTCACAGCAGCGCTGAAGCATACTGACATTACATGTAGTAGCGCTGTCACAGCAGCGCTGAAGCATACTGACATTACATGTAGTAGCGCTGTCACAGCAGCGCTGAAGCATACTGACATTACATGTAGTAGCGCTGTCACAGCAGCGCTGAAGCATACTGACATACATGTAGTAACGCTGTCACAGCAGCGCTGAAGCATACTGACATTAGTAATAGCGCTGCTCATTCAGACGCTAAAGCACTCACACATAATTATTATTAAAATTTGTGTGGAGTACTCACCAGCCAAGGCGCCACAGGGACCCTCAGGGGTTTCTGGCGCAGTGCCCATGCTTCCCCCCAGGGCGAAGAACGCAGTGACCGCACGTGTGGTTTGCGTTCCCGCCAGAGAAGCTCTCCTCATCCCCCAGGGCCGGCAAGGATTCTGCAGGGACTTTGAGTAAATACAGATCCGCCAAGGGAGAGGTTGGGGTACAGCAGCGCTGATACCCCTGAGACCTCTAGACCAACTAGTGATCCAAGTCTCCTGTCCGAATATTAAAATAATAAAATCTTCTGAGGAGCTGCATTAGCAGCGACCATCCTCTGGACCTCAAATCTTAGACTGGAGCTGAGTAGGAGGAGCCCGAGCTGGAGGGGCCAGCCAGTCATCACTCTTTTGATCTGAGGTAACATCCTGATCTGGGGCTCCGCCTACCCATCAGTAATGAATACTGTGGCTCTCTTCCTTCATCTGCAGCTGAAATACTGATTTTATTGAAACAGTAATACACAAACTAGTGACATCGCTGGAATCAGGGTCTCTGCCCCTATATCATGCTGCTCTCAGATTACATAGCATAAACGTGCTAAAAGATTCCCTTTAAAGGTCATCAGTAGGTGAATAAAACATTGGCACCAAGGCACAGAAATCATGTCTATGGTCCAAACATTGGTACCATCTGTTGCAGGCTTCAAAATAAACCCGAGAGAACTGAGGTTTTATCACACAATGAGCGACATGTAGGTAATTGGACGCCAAAAACAAATCCGAATGAGTTATCTAGTACTTCTCTACCAGGGCTAATAAGTAATGACCGTCTCTTAAGAACCACTGGAAACTTGAATTGGCAACAATCATAGTTTTATGATGATTTCCTAAAAATGTACCGTAATTATCATGGGTAGGTAATTACAAGGCAGTACAAGGTGGGATATTGTTTTCTGGCGTCAGCTATCTGAGGCTACGATGTTGATTGCTATCATTTAACTTGAGCACAGATACAAAGTACAACCTGGATAGTAAAACCACTGACGGCCCTAATCAGAGGCTTGGATGATCAGCGTCCCTGATATGTCTCAGTTACTGTAATCCCTTATAATAGAACCATTCTGGAGGATATATTCTTAGGGCTTTGTGTTGTGCCATTCCTGTTACTCCTCCTGGAAATTTATGACTAAATTGACAACTGGGCGTTACCAATTGGCGGTGTGTCTTGAGAAAATTGTCCAATCATTACTAACAGAGGCAGTGCGCACGGACCCACCCCTTTGACAAGGAAAACCGTAACACCTATTTAAGTAACTCATTTTGTAAGGAGGAACGAAAAAGCGGAGTTATCAAAAAACACAAACCAGAATTAGAAGTTTTCTGGGGAATACAAGTGTGTACATAAGCAGACATGTCAGAAGTAGGGATGAACGGACCCGTGGAAGTTTGGTTCCGGTACCAGAACTGTACCCGAACTTCAACCAGAACACAAAACCCTTTGTAAACAATGGGGACCCGAACTTTTGATCTTGAAAACTCTTTCACGCTGCGACAGACGTCCGGGAGAAGTCTGTGCCCGGTGATTAGCACCAGACACTAACTGTCCAGTACAATCCCTGAACTTTTAAGTTCAGGTTCGCTCATCTCTAGTCAGAAGTGGTGATTAGTGATGAGCGAGTATACTTGTTGCTTGGGTTTTCCCGAGCATGCTCGGGTGTCCTCTGAGTATTTGGAAGTGCTCGGAGATTTAGTTTCTGTTGTCGCAGCTGCATGATTTGCTGCTGCTAGACATCCTGAATACATGTGAGTAATGCCTGTTTGTCTGGAATCCCCACATGTATTCAGGCTGTCTAGCAGTCGCAAATCATGCAGCTGCGACAACAGAAACTAAATCTCCGAGCACGCCCATAATACTTTGGAGGACACCTGAGCATGCTTGGGAAATCCTGAGCAATTCCCGAGTAACGAGTACACTCGCTCATCACTAGTGGTGACAGTTTCTCTTTACACTATTTTTTTTACTATTCATTGATACTGTGTGAACTGATCACACTGTGGACCAGCACTCTTACATAACATTCCCTGTGTGCATCCGGTAAGGAAAACTTGGCAATGACAAGAAGGGGATGGTTGTCCAAGGGTAGGCTAAATTACGAACCATGATGCCCAGACTGGTCGCTGGTCTTCTGACTTGAACTTCACAGCCTCATAGGTGTATATACAGGGCTGACAAGCTCAGGTCAGGAGACTGTGGCCAGTCCGGGCATCACTAAGTGTACTTGGGCCATGATACACGGACGTCTGAATTCGGCTTTACACAAAGGATCTGCTGCTTTTCTCCAGAAACAGCACCACTCTAGTCCAAGAGATGTTTCTGGTATTGCAAAACGGCCCTTTTGACTTTTTGGGAAATTAGCAATACTAAACGTAGCCAATGCATATGGCTGGCACTGATTCTGGGGAAAGAAAAACAAAATAAAGAGAAACTTTATTTTCTATATCAGTAAAATCCTTCAAGCCAATTAGGTACCAAAGAATCCTAATTGTTCAAAACGTTCCTATACAAATATGTGAAGTGTTCCCAGGACATGCTACGTACGCCTTACAGAGGTGGTCTTAAAAGAGGACTCACGGGCACCATGAATCACACACTGGCCGCACTATTGCCGCCAAGTCTGTCTTACTCTGAAAAGCTGCAAAGTTTCAAATAAAAAAAAAATTAAAAGCCTGCTGGGGCCTATGTGTCTCGGCTGACTATTCCCAGGCCGGTCCCCAGATACCTTCTGCCGCACTGATCACTGTGCAGACCACGGTTCTCATAACAGATTCCCTTTTATGTCTTACATGGTTAAAATTACAAAGTGCTTGTAAAATCGCAACTATTCACTTTACCTCATATTAAAAATCCTTTCCGATCTCAAAAGAAAGAGAGGGATTGTAAACTTTATCGTTTACTGGCCACCTCGGTGGTCTATCAGAAATGGACGGTTTCCTAGGAAAGGAGCTTGTAAGCGCTTCGTTATATAGGTTTCAACTGCAGTTCAGAAGCTGGCCTCAGTGATCCTGTGATCTTCCGATGCCACAGATGCAAAGCTGCCTCTACTTGCAGCATGGGAGAATGCACAGATCACTGTCGATCATTAGAGGCGCACCGCCTGCCCCCGGCAAGGAAGGAAAGGAGAGTCGTGCGCCCCTTTAAGTACTATGTATGCATACCGACACAACACCGAGGTCAGTGCACATCACCCACGTCTCAATACTACTAGGACGGCATAAGCAAGCTGCCACCCAACGGAGTGACCGTGCGAATACAGAATATACGGTGACAATATACAGCAGAGTGGGGGTGTAGTCAGGTCTCCAGATCCTGGAAATAAGGTGTACAGCAAGCCCTCGTTTAAAGGCACAAATCAAACTTTATGGGGACAAAGGATCAACAATCCGATAATTTAGTCCCCATACAGCGTGCATACTGTGGACAGCACATCCCCCCTTTTACATGAGGAAGTCTGCTGCCGACAATCATCATTATTGGGCCATAAAGTTGGGATCGGTCAACAAACAAGCATTTTCATAAGCTAACCATCAAGATTAAGCATTCTCTTTAACATTCGTTCCGATCAGTCCATATAAATGTGGGGTTTAGCTTTTTTGGGTGGGGGGGAGGGAGCAATACCAATCGGAGGGATAACCCCTTTTTAAAAGGTTATTGTCAGGTACAGGAATGTGAAGTACTAAGTACGCTGAAGCACCAAGAAAAACAGAAGGAAAGCAAAAGGTGACACTGGGGAGATGAACAGATACAGTGGGGAAAAAAAGTATTTAAGGTACTGTCACACTAAGCGAGATCGCAACGAGATCGCTAAAGAGTCACCATTTATGACGCAGTAGTGACCTTATTAGTGACGTCAGTGTGGGGACATGTGGCAGTGATGTGGCCCCTGCTGAGATGTCGCTGATCGCTTATGAACGTTCTGAGCCGTTTTTTGGTCGTTGGTGTCCCGCTGGTGAGCCTGAATCGCTGAGTGTGACACCCTTTATGAACGACTTCACCAGCGTCGCAGGTGGGACTAGGTTTTCCCAACGACTGCAGAGGTCGTTATATAGATCACTGATCTCTGATGAGATCTTTGTGTTTGGAAGCTAACTAGCGATCATATAGCGATTGCACCAGCGATCTCGCCAGGTCGTGTCGTTGTCGTGATTGCTAGTGCGATTGCTAAGTGTGACAGTGCCTAAAGTCAGCCACCAATTGTGCAAGTTCTTCCACTTAAAAAGATGAGAGAGGCCTGTAATTGACATCATAGGTAGACCACAACTATCATTATGAGAGTCAGAATGAGAAAACAAATCCAGAAAATCACCTTGTCTGATTTGGCAAGATTTATTTTGGAAATTATGGTGGAAAATAAGTATTTGGACACCTAAAAACATGCCGACGAAGCATTTCAGTGCAAAACGCGCGTCGGGTGTGGGTTCCCCGTTGTTCCTCTCTGGTAACTATGCCTTTATTATTCTAATTCAGCATTATATACCTGCTTTTATTTGGAGCCTTATCTTAGGCGGATTGTCCCGTGTTATCTTATTGGCATTTTGCCACTATTGATACATTTTCCTTATAGAGATATTATCAATTGATTTATATATACCTATTTATTATTTACTGTCACTTTACTCTATATGGTGCCTGAGATGATGTGCATAACAGTGCAAATCAAGTGTTGGTGCTGTGCGTATATATAGATATATATCTACTACATATTTTTTTATACATTTTTTATGGTATATTTTGCTTATTGAGGTTTCTCCGGTGGAGTCCCACCTTCTGTATTTGTGGTGCCTGCCTTGTTTTAAATTGCCATATATGTATTTCTTAGATTTTTTGTAATTATTACATATGGCCTTGTGTGAGGTTTTGTTTTTGGTTTTCCATATCCTCAGTCACACTCCAAACTCCACTATGGTGAAGACCAAAGAGTTGTCGAAGGACACCAGAAACAAAATTGTAGCCCTGCACTAGGCTGAGAAGACTGAATCTGCAATAGGCAAGCACCTTGGTGTGATGAAATCAACTGTGGGAGCAATAAAAGAAAATGGAAGACATACAAGACCACTGATAATCTCCCTCAATCTGGGGCTCCACGCAAGATCTCAACCCATGGGATCAAAATGATCACAAGAACGGTGAGCAAAAATACCAGAACCACACGGGAGACCTAGTGAATGACCTGCATAGAACTAGGACCACCGTAACAAAGGCTACCATCAGTAGCACACTACGCCGCCAGGGACTCAGATCTTGCAGTGCCAGATGTGTCCCCCTGCTTAAGCCAGTACATGTCCAGGCCCGTCTGAAGTTTGCTAGAGAGCATTTGGATTATCCAGAAGAGTATTGGGAGAACGTCATATGGTCTGATGAAACCAAAGTAGAACTGTTTCTTAGAAAAAAAAAACTTGTCGTGTTTGGAGGAGACAGAATGCTGAGTTGCATCCAAAGAACACCATACCTACTGTGAAGCATGGGGGTGGCAACATCATGCTTTGGGGCTGTTTCTCTGCAAAAGGACCAGGACAATTGATCCATGTACATGAAAGAATGAATGGGGCCATGTATCATGAGATTTTAAGTGCAAACCTCCTTCCATCAACAAGGACATTGAAGATGAAACATGGATGGGTCTTTCATCATGATAATGATCCCAAGCACACCGCCAGGGCAACGAAGGAGTGGCTTTGTAAGCAGCATATGAAGGTCCTGGAGTGGCCTAGCCAGTCTCCAGATCTCAACCCCATAGAAAACCTTTGGAGGGATTTGAAAGTCCGTGTTGCCCAGTGACAGGCCCAAAACATCAGTGCTCCAGAGGAGATCTGCATGGAGGAATGGGCCAACATACAACCAACAGTGTGTGGCAACCTTGTGAAGACTTACAGAAAATGTTTCACCTCTGTCATTGCCAACAAAGGATATATAACAAAATATGGAGATGAACTTTTGTTAATGACCAAATACTTAATTTCCACCATAATTTGCAAAATAAATCTTTCCAAATCAGACAAGGTGATTTTATGGATTTGTTTTCTCATTTTGACTCTCATAGTTGTGGTCTACCTATGATGTCAATTACAGGCCTCCTCATCTTTTTAAGTGGGAGAACTTGCACAATTGGTGACTGACTAAATACTTTTTTTCCCCACTGTATTTGGAGTGGTGCACAGGAAATGTGTAGAAGTCAGGCTGCCACTCCAATTTTCCAAAAGGCCTCTGAAAAAAGTGTATCTGACAGTAAGGTACAAGTCCATTTTTGGCTTGCACTCATGATAAATCCTTCACCATGGTGTTGGTGTGATTAGCATGAAGCCATCTAAAAGCTAACGTTTGAGTCAATCCCAGAAAGAATTCGTGTTTCATATACCATAAGTAATAGTGATGAGCGAGTATGCTCATTATTTGAGATTTCTGAGCATGCTCGGGTGGTCTCCGAGTATTTGGAAGTTCTCGGAGATTTAGTTTGTGTCGACGCAGCTGCATGATTTGAGACTGCTAGACAGCCTGAATACATGTGGGGATTGCCTGTTAAGAAACCCCACATGTATTCAGGCTGTCAAGCAGTCCCAAATGATGCAGCTGCGGCGACACAAACTAAATCTCCGATCACGCCCATATACTCGGAGATCACCCCAGCATGCTTGGGAAAACCTGAGCAACGAGCACTCGATCATCACTAGTAACTTTCATAAGTGTTCATCATAGGAATACCAAAATCTGCCATAATAAACTAGACTTTCACTTCTACAGTTAACCCCTTCCATTATTTCTTATACTTTGGCACGTAATAATTCATATGATCATTTCCATTTATCTCCTTTAATAACACGAGCAAGAACAAAAACCACACTCCTCTCACTTCAATTTTAGGATACCCAAGCTTTGGGGGTCAGCCAGCAGATATTCCTCTCCACATCCTCATACAAGATCGGCCAAGTGTGCATTTACTTTCAATGGGGAAAACTGATGCCAAATTTGCCAGCACGTGTTATCTCCTGCAGGAACTAAGTGCCTCAGGGGCACCTTAAAATTCAGCAGGCCCCCGAGTTCCTTTACCCCCAACATTTGTACTTACAGGAGAGTCCGTGCGCACACTATATAGTCAGCTGAGCCTTCTATATCTATGGTGTGTGGATAACCATTCCTAACTGCACCTATCAAAAGTGATTAAACATCAGGAGAAAAAAAATTGTAGACGATAAACAATAAAAAAAAAACGTATTTACGGGTGTATTCACACTGTGCAGTAATAAGGTGTTTTCTGTGCCTGTACATAGACTTTTTGACTCTCGCCAACAACATTCCATTGCATTCCATTGGTAGAGAGTTATGTATAAACCTGATCATTTTGTAATTTTCGGTGACTGTGAAGTGTATAGAAGCTACAGCAATCTTCACTTTTGCTTGTTTGGTTAATTACAGACCAAAAACGAGAAGCTTCATGTTTTAAACTAGTGGCGATGAAACGTGAGGGCGTTATCCTTTGACGGCCATACACATTAGATGAAGGTCGACCAATTCTGGCAGACAATATAATGTGTGAGCGGGATATCTGACTCTGAAAAGGTCGGCCATGCTGGGTTTCAACAAGACCGATTTGTTTGTTGTTGAAGGAGATAAGTTGCAAGAGGTTTCTGGCATCAGCTTAAAGTCCATCTACACAGAATAGTTTCCTGACAATCATACAGTAACAGGCGGACGATCACCCGGCGAACAAGCAAAATGCTCATTCGTCAGGTGAAATGATCTTTTGTGCTGCTAAAAAGATTAGTTCTCGGCAGCACAACGTTCTGTGTAAAGAGGACTCGTGCTGTTGAGAACAATGGTAGCCTATGCTCACTTAAAGTGAAGATGTCAGGGTCCAATAATGCTATCAACCTGCAGATCCAGGGTTAATAGGGTTATGAAGGTACTTTGACACTGTATGGAAAGTGCAGCACCCTTGAGAAATTGGACTTCATTACTCCCGCGAGCCGCCGGCTTTCAGTCGTGCAGCCATGGGTGGCCGGAACAATTGCAGCCGCCACTCAGCTTCTCCCCTTTTCAATTAGAGCACAGTGACGGACTGACGTATTATGGGAATACGGGGAAAAGAATTCAGAGGAACATCTGTTAGCCAAACAAGCTAACCTGTGGTAAGGGGGCAAATCTCCACTAAAAAATGTAATTATTACTTACACAACAACTGCAGTAAATGGGGCAGTAAATGGGGCTGCACAGCTTAAAAAAAAAAAACAAATAAAGCACCCCATGTTTGCACTTGCTTACAGTCAGATTGGTGCCCTCAGAGCTCCAAAATCATGCGCGGCTCTCGACAGTTGCATCCGTGGGTGACAACAGGGTACTGATTGTGACATTCCCTATAAAGTCCCCAACACACATTAGATAACTGTCAACTGAATGATTGTCCATCCAATTAATCTCCATCCCAAGTCCCCACATAAAGGAACGCTCGGATCGGCCAACAGTTCCTGTATGGTCTAAAAGAGCCGCTGCGAGACTCTACAGGCAGCGGCTTATCTCCGGGAGAACAAAAGGATCGGCCGTTGGATATCCGACATGCTGGATCCCTCTTAGACTGTGTTTTCGGGGCTGATGATTTGATGTGTTGCAGTCATCGTTTTAGTGCATACATGTCAATGGAAACAATCTACTGACCTGATCATGCTGCACTCACATAACCACCTAGTAACATGATATTCCAGTGAGCTCTCTACTCTCTTTACAGATCTTTAAATATACGTTTTATGTAAATTGGAAAAATTGATGAAATTTTGAAGATTTCAGCTGAGTGATCAGGCACCGACGTGCAGGATCAGATCAAGTAGATACCATTTCTGAAAACTGAATTGCCCCAATGTGCACATAGCCCTCATACCCTTGTCCCCAGAGATAGACCAAATACTGAACGGCCTTTTAGACCATTGCAGGTACCATGTTTACTTTTACTGACAAACGGATTGTGACACCACAACCTTATCAATGAGGAAAGGAAGAAAATCTAACAAAGAGAAGAGTAATAAAAGCCTTCCAGTGCCAATATGAACTCATGGCAACTTTACAAATCTTGAACTCTGCTCACAATCATATTATAGGTTTCAATAAGAGGATTTTTGGTACTCACTGTAAAATCTCTTTCTCGTAACCTTCTTTGAGGGACGCAAGAAACCAGGGAAATTCGGCAGCCATCGAAAAGACATCTTAAGAAAAAAGTGGGCTCCTCCACAACAAGCTACACCTCGCCTGTCGACACCCAGATATTCAGTTAGTGCAAAAGCAGTATAAGAAGAAAAACAAAGACCACCCAAACAAGTGAGGGTGCAGTATCCCCCAGTGAAAGCTATGAGAAAGAGATTTTACAGTGAGTACCAAAAAATCCTCTTTTGTCAGACGCTTCTTAGGGGGACACACGGAACCATGAAACATCCCAAAACAGTCTCTGGGGTGGAAAAGTTAATGCCAGGTGTAGCCTGCTGCAGAGAAGCCAGCATTTTTCTTAAAGCCACATTCACACCCCAGATTTCCCATGATTTTCTGTGTCTCCCAATGGAGCGTGCACTGTTTAACAGTTCAATTACAGACACCCCAACTAGAATTAAGTGAGATTAAGACTTTGCATTTTGGCAGACACAGAGTAATCACAGTAGTAAGAAAGGTACAGATTCGTTCCGCTCCAACAGGTTCACCAAATATACATATAATGCAGTCAGGAAAAAAGTTAAAAAATTTTTTTTCATTATTGGGGCCAAAATCTGGAATATAAGGAGATGCTGCATTCAATATAATGCTGCAAAAGTCATAATTATCAATACATACATCAAAACTTCTGGGTTGGGGAGATTGTTTCTTTGCAGTGATGTCTTTGGGCAGATTAATACTTTTATACGCAACATATAAAACTGAGTAATGACCTTTAGTTACTGATATATTGTTGGGTAGTAGCAATCCAGCTTCACAAATGAAAGCTGCATCCCATGTCTTGAGTGACGTGAATACTTCTAGGCTTCACTGTGATCCTGCTAGCCCTTATTCTTCAGCGTCTTCTGCCAGATCTTGCATAATGAAGGAGTATTTGCCAAAGTCAGAGTCGCTGGGCTCCAGTAACATGTCTTTACGGGCTTTGGAAACTTTGTATTGCAAAACTTTTCTGCGTTCGTGCCACTCTGCCAATTCTTCACTTCCGTGAGCAAAGGGGCAGTTGTTTTCATGCGGGCAACTCTGTGTCTCCTCGTACCTAAATGTGAGATAAGACAACCCTCAATACCGACTAAAGGCTGGGTCTCACATAGCGATACACCAGCGATCCCGACAACGATCAGGATCGCTGGTGTGTCGCTACATGATCGCTGCTGAGCTGCCAAACAGGCAGCTCAGGCAGCGATCAGTACAAGCGACACTGCGGGTAACATCGCTTAGTTACCCGCAGTGTACCTTGGATACCAGCGCCCTGATGCAGGGAGCTGGTAACCAAGGTACACGTCGGGTTTCCAGGCGCTGTGCGGTGCCTGGAAACCCGCTGTGTACCTTGGTTACCAGCTCCCTGCATCAGGGCGCTGGTATCCAAGGTACACAGCGGGTTTCCAGGCACAGCTCCGCGCCTGGAAACCCGCTGTGTACCTTGGTTACCAGCGGATCGCTGGTCTCCCGTCTGTCACATGCAGCGATGCGTGCTGGCCAGCGGGAGACCAGCGATCAAAAAAATGTCCAGGACATTCAGCGACGATCAGCGATACCCAGCAGGGGGGCTGATCGTCGCTGAATGTCACACACAGCGATATCGCTGGGGAGATCGCTGTTGCGTCACAAAACAAGGTGACCTTGTTGTTCCTGCCAGAAATGTTTGTACAGGCAAATAATTAGAGATGGGTGGATTGAATCGCAGGACTGCGCTCCATCAGTCAAGGTCTCTGGTCGCTAGAAAGGAGACTCACAAATCTCTTACCGTCAGAGATCCCAGATGCAGACTTTGATAGTCAGGCTGGCGCAAAGTTATCATTACAGCGTGACGCACAAACGATGTTGTGCAAATCCAGCTAATCAAAAGCCATGATGAGGATTCTGTAAGGTAAGCGATTTGCGAGCCGGAAGTCCAGCGGCCAGAGACTACGGTCTCGTCCGGTGGACCGAAGCTCTGTGAATTAATTTGCCGCTCTGTACAAATAATGCTTGCAAAAAAACACTAAAACGTTACTTACCTGTAGTCAGTGCCACCTCTCCGCTGCTCCCCGGAATTCTTTGGTGACAAGCTGCAGTGGTGATATTTCCTCTACAACACGTGACCGCTGCAGCCAATCACTGGCCTCAGTTGCCATGCTGTTGTAAACAAAATGAGACTTCTGCGGCCTATAATCCGGGGAGCAGTGGAAAAGTGACAACTGGAGTGGCAGCTGCTTTAACAGGTAAGTCATTCTTACTTTGGTTTTTAAAATAAAAAAAAAATACTGCAAGGAAAAAAAATTAAAATAGACAATCCTTTTAAAGGGACTGATAGCACAGAATGACTGTTCAAACCAAGCAGAGGCGCTCGGTGCAAAATGGCGGGGGCAATCATTTATATACACCTTCCCACCTGCTTGTTTTTGCTGTTTGATTGACAGCTCTGGCTTGATAGAGCAAGCGAAGGGCAGAGGAAGATGGAAACCAAGCAGGTGGGAAGGTGTATGTAAATGATTGGCGGCTCCGTGATGCAATGAGCGCCTGTACTTGGTTTGAACAGTCATTCTTTTCTGACAGAGCCCCTTTACGTCTTTCCAGAAGGACATCACATGCTCGTTCTACTCTCCAGTCAAGAATAGAGACTAAGGGCCCATCATTATGGAAACTTTAGGACTCCCAGAAAGGTAACTTCTATGGTTGCAATGCAACTTTGTAAAAGTCTTCAGGATCTTCCGAGCATTGCCTCGAATGCACAGAGTAAGCACTCTCACCTTTCACAAAGCTTGAACTCCCCAGCTGGAAAACGATACTTCCAGGAGCTCTCTTCACCTTCCAAGGTGAACACGCGATCCTTATGCTTCTCGGACTGGATGTGTTTCTGCCATTGCCTCTCGCTGTTGCTGTTCTTGCCGCAGAGATAGCAGTGGAAACCAGCCTTTTAGGAGAAAAAAAAAAAGCAGGGCACATGTAAAGAGCTTCCACTTGTGGCCACTCCACTTCTGGCTTTGGTGTGGCACGGGCAGTCTCCTAGGTCAGTACATGGCCAGTGCTGTGTGTGTATGGGAAGGCTGACCGGATCATTTTAATAGCCAAGTCAGATGTCAATGTTGCCTGTGACACAGAAGGGGAACTGGCTACTCAGTCATAGATGCTGTACAGATAGAGAAGGGTGCTGGCTTAGCTATTGTAATAAGCCAGTCAGCCAGCCTCCTTCACATACAACTGGCCACAAGCGGACACTGAAAATGCTCTCCTGTGCAGGACCTGAGCCGGAAGAGCAGCGGACAGGACTGTGGACTGGAGCGGGTATCTCATGATAAGGGAACTTTCACGTATATTAAAGGGAACCTGTAAGTAAAAGCAGAGGTGATAATTAGCATGTGAAGCATGTGTCTGACGCAGGTAGCAGTCATCAGTGAAAGGGAAAAACAATGTTCTAATGGCTGCGTCCTGTTTCTTTTCTACTCATTGAGGCATGGAGCAGTCCCGGCTGTTCTCCAGTCATGCCCACTATTCAGATGACTGACGTCCTGCTCAGTGTGTGAATGCGCTGTACAGTGGGCACGAATGCCCCAATTACTGGAAAGGAGCAGTGTGCAGCGCCATTATTACACTGTATTCTCCTTTCACTGATGACTACTACCTATGACAAACACATGCTCTGGTTGGTACCACTTGGAAGGTGCCCTGATTGCAAGATATCAGCTCCAGCCCAGAGACCTGATCGCTCCAATTCTGGCTTGGACTCTGCACAGGAGAACATTTTCGGTGTAATAAGCCAGGCCCCTTCTCTGTCTGTGACTTCAGAAGGGGCTGGCTGACTGGTTAGAAATCCATATCTTAGCCAGCCCCCTTCTGACTACCGGTGACATACACATGCTCTGGATAACAATTATCACAGCTGGCATGCTCTTACTTTCATAGGGAATCCCCGGACAGGTTCCCTTTAAGAGGTTTCTATTTTGCACACATTTCCAGATCACAAGTTCCCTTTAAAAGTTAACACCCCACTATTTAATATCCCCCATCACACTCCCGGGACCTTTAATATCAATCTGTTCTGCATTCCTCATAATATTCCCTGCCAGCCACCAGCCGGGAAGAAAGATCACATTACCATAAGATCTGCGTAATCTGTTGGCATGACAATCTGTTTCTCGCCTTCTTTGTGAGGTCCGGCTGCTGCCGCCATCTTTCCAGGTTTCTCAGCCGGGGCGTTGTTCTTATTACACAAGTCGAAGATCAGCTGCAGATCCAGGACTAAAGAGATTAAAAAATAATAATTCAAAAATGTAAATGAATTGTCTCCCTGTACATGATGCAATAGGAAACGTGGTTTGGCAATACAGCTGAAGAGCTGACGCTTTCATTTAAAGGGCTAGCACACATTTGCACTCACTGACCTTTGTTCTCCTTCATAAAAGTCCAGACGTCTTTTTCCTCAGTGTAATGTGCAAATGTGCAGGGTCCACTGTACTGGCACTTCTTGCCATTTTGCACATGGATGCAGATCTGTGGCGGAAACAAGAAATTTTTGGCACCATGATATAGTGACGCTTTGTGAAAATCGGGCAAGGGGGAAATCAAGATGAGTTACCACCTGCGAGAATACCCCGAGGCATCTCAGCCAACGCCGGATGCATTAGGGTATGTTGCCGGGACGGAGTACAAGGTTTTTTTTGTCTTTATCTGCCTTGAAAAGTTGCAAATTTTAACCTCTGGCATTTACCATGACAAAAATGCAAAAATAAAGCCCCAAACCTCGTCCACCTATTAACTAACAGTGTAACCTACAGAATATGGCTCGGGTCATATTAGGTAACATTTGTCTTTTACATCCCAAAAAAAATGAATATAAAAATTATGACCCAAGTACCAGAAAAAAAGAAGGCAAAAACTGTTAGAATAACGAACCAAGAAACAACCTAAATGCTCTTAAAATCACCATGTATTAAAAAAAAATAAAACGCTTGTCATGAACATGACGTGGGAATCAGCTCCTGACTTTGATGTACATTTTCGTCATTGGTCAGGAACGGGTTAAACAGTTGTTCCGCCTAAAACACAAAACTTATCAAACTCCTTAGAGGGGTTGTCCGGTCTTTTGATAAAAGTCTGCAGTCATTCTAGGTGACTGCAGACTTCTAAATCCCTACAGTATGAGCACCACATACTGTCAGGATTCTCAGATGTTGATGACGAGAGGGCAGTTGCGTGATCCTAAGTGTGTGAGTATACTTCTGGCCACTTTTCAACTAGACTTGTGCGATCTCACTAAATACAAGTGAAATGAGCAAGGCAGCGCACAACTAGTTGAAACATGTCCGGAAGTTTGCAAATCACATACTTGCGCAGTCACACGACTGCCCGCTCTCGCCACCGATGCCAGACAATACAGACAGCGTGGGGTGTGCACGTTGTGAGAATTCGGGTATCTGCAGTCACACAAAATGACTGCAAACTTTCAGCACACACCCGGACAACCCATTTAATATTTATGTTCTTATTAATTAAAAGGGCTTTCCAATATGGATATAGAATAAGCCATGAATATCTTATAGCTGGTGTACCCACTGAAGCCGTTTTCTGTGATTTCTACAATGGAAAGAGTTAATACACCTTTTATTCAGCACAGCACAAGGCGTGTGGTGCTGACGACAGAACGGCACAAGGTGTGGGTGTGGTGCTGACGACAGAACGGCACAAGGTGCGTGTGGTGCTGACGACAGAACGGCACAAGGTGCGTGTGGTGCTGACGACAGAACGGCACAAGGTGCGTGTGGTGCTGACGACAGAACGGCACAAGGTGCGTGTGGTGCTGACGACAGAACGGCACAAGGTGCGTGTGGTGCTGCGAACAGGAAAGGAACAAGGTGCGTGTGGTGCTGACGACAGAAAAGGAGCAAGGTGCGTGTGGTGCTGACGACAGAAAAGGAACAAGGTGCTGTGTGGTGCTGATGACAGAAAAGGAACAAGGTGCTGACGACAGAAAATGAACAAGGTGCTGACGACAGAAAAGGAACAAGGTGCTGACGACAGAAAAGGAACAAGGTGCTGACGACAGAAAAGGAACAAGGTGCTGACGACAGAAAAGGAACAAGGTGCTGACGACAGAAAAGGAACAAGGTGATGACGACAGAAAAGGAACAAGGTGATGACGACAGAAAAGGAACAGGTGATGACGACAGAAAAGGAACAAGGTGATGACGACAGAAAAGGAACAGATGATGACGACAGAAAAGGAACAAGGTGATGACGACAGAAAAGGAACAAGGTGTTGAGACAGCAAAAGGAACAAGGTGTGACGACAGAAAAGGAACAAGTGCTGACGACAGAAAAGGAACAAGGTGCGTGTGCTGCTGATGACAGAAAAGGAACAAGGTGCTGACGACAGAAAAGGAACAAGGTGCTGACGACAGAAAAGGAACAAGGTGCTGACGACAGAAAGGAACAAGGTGCTGATGACAGAAAAGGAACAAGGTGCTGACGACAGAAAAGGAACAAGGTGCTGACGACAGAAAGGAACAAGGTGCTGACGACAGAAAAGGAACAAGGTGCTGACGACAGAAAAGGAACAAGGTGCTGACGACAGAAAAGGAACAAGGTGCTGACGACAGAAAAGGAACAAGGTGCTGACGACAGAAAAGGAACAAGGTGTTGACGACAGAAAAGGAACAAGGTGCTGACGACAGAAAAGGAACAAGGTGCTGACGACAGAAAAGGAACAAGGTGCTGACGACAGAAAAGGAACAAGGTGCTGACGACAGAAAAGGAACAAGGTGCTGACGACAGAAAAGGAACAAGGTGCTGACGACAGAAAAGGAACAAGGTGCTGACGACAGAAAAGGAACAAGGTGCTGACGACAGAAAAGGAACAAGTGTGCTGACGACAGAAAAGGAACAAGGTGCTGACGACAGAAAAGGAACAAGGTGCGTGTGGTGCTGACGACAGAAAAGGAACAAGGTGCGTGTGGTGCTGACGACAGAAAAGGAACAAGGTGCAGTGTTGCTGCGACAGAAAGTAACAAGGTGCGTGTGGTGCTGACGACAGAACGGAAACAAGGTACGTGTGGTGCTGCCGACAGGAAAGGAACAAGGTGCATGTGGTACTGACGACAGAAAGGTACAAGGTGCGTGTGGTGCTGACGACAGAAAAGGAACAAGGTGCTGACGACAGAAAAGGAACAAGGTGCTGACGACAGAAAAGGAACAAGGTGCTGACGACAGAAAAGGAACAAGGTGCTGACGACAGAAAAGGAACAAGGTGCTGACGACAGAAAAGGAACAAAGGTGCTGTACGACAGAAAAGGAACAAGGTGCTGACGACAGAAAAGGAACAAGGTGCTGACGACAGAAAAGGAACAAGGTGCTGACGACAGAAAAGGAACAAGGTGCTGACGACAGAAAAGGAACAAGGTGCTGACGACAGAAAAGGAACAAGGTGCTGACGACAGAAAAGGAACAAGGTGCTGACGACAGAAAAGGAACAAGGTGCTGACGACAGAAAAGGAACAAGGTGCTGACGAAAAAGAAAAGGAACAGGTGCGTGTGGTGCTGACGACAGAAAAGGAACAAGGTGCGTGTGGTGCTGACGACAGAAAAGGAACAAGGTGCAAGTGTTGCTGCCGACAGGAAAGTAACAAGGTGCGTGTGGTGCTGACGACAGAACGGCACAAGGTACGTGTGGTGCTGCCGACAGGAAAGGAACAAGGTGCATGTGGTACTGACGACAGGAAAGGTACAAGGCGGTGCTGACGACAGAAAAGGAACAAGGTGCTGACGACAGAAAAGGAACAAGGTGCTGACGACAGAAAAGGAACAAGGTGCTGACGACAGAAAAGGAACAAGGTGCTGACGACAGAAAAGGAACAAGGTGCTGACGACAGAAAAGGAACAAGGTGCTGACGACAGAAAAGGAACAAGGTGCTGACGACAGAAAAGGAACAAGGTGCTGACGACAGAAAAGGAACAAGGTGCTGACGACAGAAAAGGAACAAGGTGCTGACGACAGAAAAGGAACAAGGTGCTGACGACAGAAAAGGAACAAGGTGCTGACGACAGAAAAGGAACAAGGTGTGGACAGAAAGAACAAGGTGCTGACGACAGAAAAGGAACAAGGTGTTGACGACAGAAAAGGAACAAGGTGTTGACGACAGAAAAGGAACAAGGTGCTGACGACAGAAAAGGAACAAGGTGCGGTGGTGCTGACGACAGAAAAGGAACAAGGTGCTGACGACAGAAAAGGAACAAGGTGCTGACGACAGAAAAGGAACAAGGTGCTGACGACAGAAAAGGAACAAGGTGCTGACGACAGAAAAGGAACAAGGTGCTGACGACAGAAAAGGAACAAGGTGCTGACGACAGAAAAGGAACAAGGTGCTGACGACAGAAAAGGAACAAGGTGCTGACGACAGAAAAGGAACAAGGTGCTGACGACAGAAAAGGAACAAGGTGCTGACGACAGAAAAGGAACAAGGTGCTGACGACAGAAAAGGAACAAGGTGCGTGTGGTGCTGATGACAGAAAAGGAACAAGGTGCTGTGTTGTGCTGATGACAGAAAAGGAACAAGGTGCTGTGTTGTGCTGATGACAGAAAAGGAACAAGGTGCGTGTGGTGCTGATGACAGAAAAGGAACAAGGTGTGTATGGTGCTAACAACAGAAAAGGAACAAGGTGCTGATGACAGAAAAGGAACAAGGTGCTGATGACAGAAAAGGAACAAGGTGCGTGTGGTGCTGATGACAGAAAAGGAACATGGTACGTATGATGGTGCTGATGACAGAAAAGGAACAAGGTGCTGTGTGGTGATGACGACAGGAAAGGAGCAAGGTGCATGTGGTGCTGACGACAGAAAAGGAACAAGTTGCTGTGTGGTGCTGCCGACAGAAAAGGAACAAGGTCCTTTGTGGTGCTGACGACAGAAAAGGAACAAGGCGCGTGTGGTGCTAACGACAGAAAGGCACAAGGCGCATGTGGTGCTAACGACAGAAAGGCACAAGGCGCGTGTGGTGCTAACGACAGAAAGGTACAAGGCATGTGTGGTGCTAACGACAAAGGCACAAGGCGTGTGGTACTAACGATAGAAAAGGAACAAGGTGCGTGTGGTGCTAACAACAGAAAGGCACAAGGCGTGTGTGGTGCTAAAGACAGAAAGGCACAAGGCGCATGTGGTGCTAACAGCAGAAAGGCACAAGGCGTGTGTGGTGCTAATGACAGAAAGGCACAAGGTGCGTGTGGTGCTAACGACATAAAAGGAACAAGGTGCGTGTGGTGCTAACGACAGAAAGGCACAAGGCGCATGTGGTGCTAATGACAGAAAGGCACAAGGCGAGTGTGGTGCTGACGACAGAAAGGCACAAGGTGTGTGTGGTTCTGATGACAGAAAAGCACAAGGTGCATGTGGTGCTGGCGACAGAAAGGCACTAGCGTGATTTACACTAAAATATGGAAGACAAACCAATGCATTAGTTTTCTACTAAATTGTGAAAAAAATACCTCATACTGCTGAGGAAAATTGCGGATGGATGGAAGGGCTCTGATGGGAACCCATTTTTTTTTGGCCTTTGACATCACCAACAACACTCGCTTATCTTTCGTCCAGCTGTAAAATAGCAGAGAAAGTGGTCAGTTTTATGGCAGAATTAATAAAAAGGTTATTAGGGGCTTCAAAATCTGTCCAAACAAATGGATACTAAAGAAAAAAAAATGCAAATTACCGATCCAATCCGTGCGTCTCTAGCCACCACCTCTATACTGGGAAGTCTTGATGTCCCATTTATTCATTCACATGAATCTGCAGTCAGAGGCCTCGGCGGTCATCCGGTGACTGAATGAATGGGACATCATTACTTCCAGCCCTGTAGGAAACTATAAGAGCACTAGGGGATTGGAGTGGTAACTAAAATATTTTTTGAATATTTTTTTACCAACTCCTTTACACTTATTCCTTCAAATTTAGAATAGTCATGCAAAACCCATTTAAGAACTAAGAGAGGGTATGTGGATGTACACAGATATATACTGCAGGATTAAGAGCATCTTTCACAGATTTTGGCTCCATGCCCTATACAAAGCTGCACGCCATGTGCCAACCCTGGTGCCTTTCAGCATAGCCATGTGAGGTCAGTTGGCAGAAGAATGGGTGTTTGGGATACCCTTCCAAAAGTAATGTCCATGTTCTTTGTTGTGCGATGACAGAGTCATTGCTCATTACAAGGTGCAACCTGAATGGCAGTGATAGCAATGACCGTACCTGTGTCTCGCTTTGGCAGTGCAATACTTTCCATCACGATCAGCCTCGATCTCGCGACCGTTGCGCAAGCACTGCCCGCAGACGAACTTCATTTTCATATCCAATGGTTTGGGAGCAGGCTGCCGAAGAAAGAAGATAATGGCAGCACAGGAACTTAATAACAGGTCGTGGCGCCAACAGAAACACTACTGACAATACTACAAAAGACACATCAAAGCAGTTTTATGAGAATGAAAGTCAGAAGTAAAAGTAATGCTCATCTGCACGGATTAATTAACCCCCTCCTGACATGGCTATTTTCCGCTTCCTTTAATTATTCCTCTCCTCCTTCCAAGAGCCGTAACTTTTTACCTTTTGCATTGACAAAGCTTACGAGGGCTTATTTTTTGCACCCTGAGCTGAAGTTTTTATTTATACCATTTTGGTGTAGATATGATGTTTTGATCACCTATTATTGTTACGTTTTTTTTTTTTAATTGTTTTGGCGTAAAAAAAATAAATAAATGTAATTCTGGCGTTTAGATTTTTTCTCATTACGCCGTTTACAGATCAGTTTAATAAATTTTATATTGTCACAGATCAGACTTTTAAGTATATAGCGATACCACAATAGTATTTTTTTATGGGGGGAAAAGGGAGTGTTATTTCAACTTATATACATTTTTTTCTCACATTTGAAAATTTTTTTTTTCAATTTTCACTGAATTTGTTAGTCCCCTTAGGAGACTTGAACCTGTGATCGTCTGATCACTTGTACTATACACAGGAATACCACAGTACTGCTGTTTACTGCAAAAAACACTGCCTGCTATGAACACACACCAGGAGCTAGCATCATGACAGGCACGTGGTCTTCAGAAGACCTCCAAACATCATGGCAACACAGACACCTACAATCATGTCACAAGGACGTCGATGGGCGCATAGAATGAGGCGCCCCTCTGCCAGCACGCTGTCAGAAATTGACAGCGCCATTTAACAGGTATCCATGGTCCGCTGTTAGAGGAAGATGATGGCTGAACATCACAGCCATCATCTGCCGGCAAAGATGACAATATCAGAGAGCCAACATAGGACATAGATGTATGTTGGTAAAGGGTTAAACCTGGATTATGGGATTTCTTTTTTTTTTTTCTTTTTGAGACGTTTAAAACTCATGGAAAAAAACAATGCGCCCCAAGCATATTTCTTTTTCTAAGAGGGAATGGTTGTCTTGAAAAGGACAGGCGCTCCATGGGCACCTATTGGGGGCTGCAATCCTAAAAGTCAATATCGGCTTTTTAATGAGCCTTTCCACACGACTTAGGATAAGAAGCCACACCAGACATTCCATTTGCAGACACGTGTTTTAGGGTTTTGCCCCTCATCAGTGCAAAGCAGGAGATCCACCAACTCAGGGTCCGTAAGGATATTCTACCATATGATAGCAGAACGATAGCAAAAAAATACGAATTTTGGTAAGAACTTACCTGTAAAATTCTTTTCAGCAAAGGAAGCAAGGGGGACACTTCATTACTTCTGGGTAGGGCGGAGCCAGATAGTAGGACTAACCTCAGGTTCTAAAAATGGGTGTTGTCCGGCCCCTCCGGCTCTGGCTCCTCCTGCCGTACACTCCAGTTTTGTACACAAGCTAAGGAGAAAGAAATCACCAGCGGAGTGCCATAACCAATCTGAAAGGGTTCAAAAGACCAAAGTTATGCACATAACATGAATACCACACAGCTCAGGTACCACTCACAAAACCTGACCACTGCGATGAGCTGGCGATGCCGGAAAGAGCCGTAGAGCGCTGACCTCAGCTCAGAAACTCACTTATCAGAGCTAGCCGCGCTGCATCTGAAACAACACCTTCTGCCTTATGGGAGGGAGAAGTGTCCCCCTTGCTTCCTTTGCTGAAAAGAATTTTACAGGTAAGTTCTTACCAAAATTCGTATTTCAGCTGCAGATGGAAGCAAGGGGGACACTTCATTACTTCTGGGATGTCCCAAAGCAGTACAAAAACAAGGGTGGGAAAAAACCTTAAACAGGCAGAAGCCAACACCTTGATACATGCGCAACAGGCGCAACATAAACTTAACTAGAAGTTTTCAAAATACAGCCGCCTGAAGGACTCTGCGTCCTAAGGCCGCATCAGCGGAGGCACTGACGTCCACCTTATAAAACTTTGTAAAGGTGTGAACAGAACGCCAAGTCGCTGCTCGACAGAGCTGGGCTGCCGAAGCCCCTTGATGAAGGGCCCACGAAGAGCCCACAGCTCTCGTGGAATGAGCCTGAATATTAATCGGGCAAGGTTCGTCCATAACACGGTAAGCTTCCAAAATAGCTGACCGGATCCAACGAGCTATAGTATCTTTAGAAGCTCATTGACCACGACGACGACCTGCTGGAATCACAAAAAGAGAATCCGACTTCCGGAAACTCTGCGTAACTGACAAGTAAAACTTCAATGCCCGCACTAAGTCCAATGAGTGCAAGGCCCGCTCCTTCGCATTCTTTGGTTCTGAACAAAGCGAAGGCAACACAATATCTTGATTGACATGGAATTGAGATACCACTTTAGGGAGAAAATCATGTCGAGTGCGAAAAACAACACGATCCGGGAAGAATTCCAAGAAAGGTGGCGAACATGAAAGAGCCGCCAACTCGGAAACCCGTCTCAAGGAAGTGACCGCCACTAGGAAGGCAACCTTCCAAGAAAGCAAAGAAAGATTAATAGCATCCATAGGCTCGAAAGGAGCACTTTGAAGAGCTTTCAAAACCAGATTAAGCCGCCAAGGCGACACAGGAGTTTTCCTTGGAGGAAACTGACGGGCTGTTCCGCGAAAAAAGGCACATACGTCCCTACGCGAGGCAATAGCTTTACGAAAAAGCACCGACAGGGCAGACACCTGACCCTTCAGGGTACTGATTGCCAAACCCTTATCCAGCCCGTGCTGCAAAAAAACCAACAAGTTGGGTAATGAAAATTTCTTTGCATTCCTGGAAGAACCCAAACACCATGAAAAGAAGGATTCCCAAATCCTGTAGTAAATCCTAGTTGTAGCCGGACTTCTTGACGCTCTCATGGTGGCAATGACCTTTTCTGAAAACCCTTGACGGGTTAAAATCTCGGTCTCAAGAGCCAAGCCGTCAAACGCAGAGACCTCAGGCCCGGATGACACACGGGACCCTGAGTGAGCAAGTCCGGTCGAAGAGGCAGAGGAAAAGGAGGCGCCGCCAGAAGCGACATCAGCGTGGAAAACCACGTCCTTCTCGGCCAATCTGGGGCTATCAGAATAGCCGGAACCCCTCCAGCCTGACCCGACGTAACACAAGCGGCAGCAAGGATATCGGTGGGAACACATAAACCAGCTGGTATTGGCTCCACGGAACCACCAGCGCATCCACTTCCACCGCGGTCGGATCCCTGTATCTGGACATGAAAGTTGGTAACTTGGCATTGATCCTGGAGGCCATCAAGTCTACTTGAGGAGTCCCCCATCGGGAGCACAGAAGTGCAAAAATTTCCGGATGAAGACTCCATTCTCCTGAATCCATCCTCTCTCGGCTGAGAAAGTCTGCCTGGATATTCTGAACTCCTGGTATGTGAATCGCAGAAATGGCCGGCACATGAGCCTCGGTCCATATCAGAATCCGAGATACCTCCGACATGAGTCTGGAGCTCCTCGTCCCGCCTTGATGGTTGATATACGCAACCGCCGTAGCGTTGTCCGTCTGAACACGAACTGGTAATCCGCTCAAAGGGACCGTCCAATGTTGGAGGCAAAGAAAAATTGCCCTCAATTCCAGGATGTTGATCGGTAACACCGATTCTTCCGGTGACCAAACTCCCTGAATCCAGAGATTGTTCCAAACTCTCCCCCAGCCCGTCAGGCTGGCATCGGTGGTCAAGACCGACCATGACAGGGGAAGAAAAGATTTTCCCAGGAAAAACCGTTCCTGACGTAACCACCAGTCCAGAGACTCTCGCACTTTGCGGGAGATTAAAACCCTGCAATCCAGTGTTTCCTGTGCACGATTCCATCTCTTCAAAATGAAGCTTTGAAGCGTTCTGCAATGGAACTGAGCAAACGGAAGAGCTTCCATCGAAGCGACCATTAACCCCAGAAGGCGCATACATCTTCGAAGGGATACTGTCGTTGAGGACTGCACAGTCCGTGCCAGACAATGGATACTGGTTTGCTTGTCCTTTGGCAGAAAAACTACCACTTTCGCTGTGTCGAAAATCATGCCCAAAAACAGGATTGACTGAGAAGGCTCCAGGGATGACTTCTCCCAGTTGATCAGCCACCCGAAATCCTCCAGGAGCTGAAGGGATAAATCGCGAGCCGTCACTGCCTCCTCCTTTGAGGATGCCACAATCAGAAGATCGTCCAGATAAGGAAGTATCATGATCCCTTGTCTCCGAAGCATTGCCATAAGAGGTGCCAGCACCTTTGTAAAAACTCGGGGTGCCGAAGCCAACCCGAAAGGGAGGGCCACAAACTGGTAATGGTCCTGACCTATGGCAAAGCGCAGAAAGCGCTGATGAGATCTTCCGATGGGAACGTGTAAATAAGCGTCGCGAATATCTATGGACACCAGAAAATTGTTCTGTGACAGGGCAGTCACCACTGAGTGAAGCGACTCCATGCGGAACTTTTGGGTGTAAACATGCCGATTTAACCTCTTGAGATCCAGAATGGGACGAAACTTTCCCTCCTTTTTGGGGACCACAAAGAGGTTGGAATAAAATCCCCTTCCCCGGTCTTCCGGAGGAACTGACACTACTACACCCTTCTGTAGTAAGGAATCGACTTCCTGCCGCAGAGCGGTCAATAAGTCGGGATCTGACGGAACGCGAGACTGACAGAATCTTTCTGGAGGGCGAGAGAGAAACTCTATGAAATAGCCTGCCGACATTATTCGTGTCACCCAGGAGTCTGAGACGCGGGAGACCCAAACTGCTTGAAACAGGAGCAGGCGCCCCCCCACTCGAGAATCCTCGAGTGAACTTCTGGCGTCAGTCCGTTTTGGCGGGCTTTTTGTCAGATTCCCGCTTGTCATTGCGCGGGTATTGTTTCCAAGAAGCGTTAGACTTTTGGGAAGACTTTTTCCCTGAAAAGGTGGGACGACCCGATCCCCAAGAGGAGTGACCGGCTCACCCCCTGCCACGAAAAAACCGCCGGTTACCGTAGGAAGCGGTCCTGCCAAAAGCAGCCGTAGCTGCCCTACGCTGAGGCAACGCTGACTCCTTAGCCTTGGCCTTAGCAATCAATTCCGTGAGGTCAGAGCCGAAAAGCTGACCACCTTTGTAAGGCAAAGATAGCAAACCTTGTTTGGAGACCGCATCTCCAGTCCACTGTTTAAGCCACAACGCTCTTCTAACAGTGATTGTAGAAGCCTGAGCTCTGGATATTAGAGAAGCCATATCCAAAAGAGCGTCACAGACATATTGGTCTGATTCTTCTATTAACTTAATGATCTCATCTATTGCCTGTAAAGACGACCCATCTTGCAGGGATATCCGCAGGCGAGCTGTCCAACCCATGGAAGCTCTAGAAGCACAATAGGAAGATAAAGCCACTCTAAAGGCCTGACCAGCAGCTTCATAGCCGGCCTTGGCTGCCATCTCTGACTTTTTGTCCAGCGCATCCTGCAAAGTAGCTTTCCCTTTGACGGGAAGCATAGTAGCTTTGTTAAGCTTAGATAAAGAAATATCCACCTCAGGGGACGGAATCCAGCTAGCAAATAGGTCTGCTGGACAAGGATACAAGGTTTCAAACAACCTTGTCCCCTGAAAACGCTTATCTGGACAAACGCGTTCCTTTTCTACTTTCTTAGAAAACTCACTCATAGCTGGCATCGCTAAACGTGATCTTTGCGACCCATGGTACCATCTGGGTATACCTTCATCATCATTCATCTCCTCAGGTACATGCAGTACCTCTCGTATGGCCCTGACAAAAGCATCTACACGGCCCGACAAGGAAGCAGAGTGCTCCTGAAAATCCTCTCTGCCCGAATCAGAACATTCTCCCTCAGAAACTGATGGAGAACTCCCCCTCGCAGACAAATCTGAGTCACTTAGTGGAGAGGGCATAGCAATCCTGGGACGCTTTTTGCTATGGGAAGGTCTAGAGGATACCCACTGACCCAAAAGGTCAGAAAGCCCACTAATAGCAGTAGCGAGCATATCAAACTTGGCATCATAGCGACCTCCAATAGCAGTGTATGAAGGTGCAGAGGATTCCATCGTGTCAGAAACGCGGGGCTGGTCCTGGAGAGGACGAGGAAGACGATCAGCCTCCTGACTCAAATCTGACATGCCGGTTATTGAGATGGTATAGTGATGAGAATAACCAGAGCAGTGTGGTCTCAGTAGCAAAACGCTGAAGGGTTAACTTCTTTTAAAGCAAAAGAATACCCCAGCAGTGAAAAACGCGCCCCCCCCCCGCTGCAGACAGCTCACAGACCGTTACTGAGGGATACAATGTCCCAATGATCAGAAAACTGCAGCGCTGCGCTAGAGAGCGCAAACAGCAAAAACAAATGCTGCGGGAGGCTAAAGGGTTAAGCTGCTACCTAAGCGATAGCAGCGACTCACCCGGCTGGCTTGGTGTTGTCTCAAATGCCTGTGTACAGAAACGGAGGAGAGGAGACCAGGAGAGCTGTAATGGCTGCCGCAGAGAGCAGAAAGAGAAGGAGCCAGTCACTTCCTGTAATCAGAAAGCCGGGAAAGCCCGAAGCCACGCCCCCTCTCTGCTCAGTCAAAAAAGTGCGGGAAATCTTTTGCACTCCTCTCCCTGTACACTGTAACGGCGCTGCAGCGCCGAAAACATATTAAATAAAAAATCGCTCTCTCTTTTTTTTTTTTTTTAAAAATGCCCAATCATGAGAAAATAGTGGGAAACACCAATAACAGTCAGCGCTGTCACCGCAGACGCTGTAATCACTCGCACATATCAAAATATAATGCAGAGTACTCACCAGCCAAAAACGCCACAGGGACCCTCCACGGATATGTGACGCTGTGCCCATTGCTTCCCCATGAGAACAAGGAACGCAGTGACCCAGAACGTGGTGTGCGTCCTGTCAGGGATAGCCACCTCTTCCCCCCGGGCCGGCAAGAAAATGCAATGACCACCATTTAGGGAATACATTTCTGCCAGGGGAGAGGATGGGGTCCAGCAGCGCCGGTACCCCTGATCCTCTAGACATAAAGTCCAGGACCCTGTCCGAGTAAAATAATAAACTCTTCTGAGGTGTTTTCTGAGGAGCTGCATTAGCAGCCGTCCTTACTACTTGGACCTCAAGTCGAAACTGGAGTGTACGGCAGGAGGAGCCAGAGCCGGAGGGGCCGGACAACACCCATTTTTAGAACCTGAGGTTAGTCCTACTATCTGGCTCCGCCCTACCCAGAAGTAATGAAGTGTCCCCCTTGCTTCCATCTGCAGCTGAAAACTAGAAATTTATCTTCAGTAGTGATGAGCGAGTATGCTCATTACTCGGGTTTTCCCGAGCACGTTGTCTCCGAGTATTTTGGACTGCTAGGAGATTTAGTTTGTGTCACCGTAGCTGCATAATTTGTGGCTGCTAGACAGCCTGAATACATGTGGGGAATGCCTGTTTGTTAGGGAATCCCCACATGTATTCAGGCTGTCTAATAGCCGCAAATCATGCAGCTGCGGCGACATAAACTAAATCTCCGAGCACGCCCAAAATACTCGGAGACCACCCGAGCATGCTCAGGAAAACCCGAGTAACGAGTATACTCGCTCCTCACTAATCTTCAGTCCTGGGTTGATTTTGGATACTGTTTACTATCTAATAAGAGGCAATCGCTACATATGATACTGAGCATTAGACCGGTAATTTATATTTGTAAGCTTTATTCACTACTCTTCATAGTCTCCTACCCTAGTGCACGCAATATATTTCCTGGTGGTCAGTAGTAATTTGCAATATGTGTACTATTTATCCTATGCAACCCTTTGGTAGTTTCCTTAGCATTATTCAACTACCCGTGCAGCCATCGACAATCACTACATGCAATGATCACAAGGTGATAAAACCTTCAGACACACAGCCTGACATCATGTGACACACTGCTGAATTCAGTGTTTTAACCCCGACCTCACATTGTCCTCAGATTACATCTGACAGATTCTCTCTGATAGCTTTATCTGACTGACATGTTGCCTTTAAAGAGAGGTTTTAGAAAGTAAAAATAAAAATAAGATTTTAATGTTAGGCTGATTTCTTAGTATATCATTTTTTGACCAAAAGGTTAATATGTAATTCAGGTTATAGGTAGAACTCAATTAACTTGCGTATTCTTTCAACATTATAACCATGAAACTTGTTCTACATCATCGCTCAGCACTTGCTACCGCAATTTATCCCCAACAGAGCAGTGCCGAGGTCTGTGCACGCCTGCCGACCTCCACTGCCGTCACCATATGGCGCACTACCCGAGTAATGGCGACATACCGTGTGGTCTGTGCTCTTATCCGCCAGTAACAAGACCGTTTGCCATTTGCAGGTAACCTATTCTACATATTCTGCCCCCCTCACAGCATGCATGTTATTTTTTCCGCTGTGTCGCCTTTTTACAGCAACATATTTGCAACAAACTGCAAAAAAAAAAACGATGGTACTTTTGTATCTGTAACCAATCTGATGCCTCCTTTGGTCAATATTGTGCACAGTACTGCCATTGACACGAGGTCACACCAAAGAACCCACAATAGTAGCACATGGGCACTTCTGCCGGTAGAACTGAAGGTATCAAAGTAACAAAAAAAAAAAAAAACACATGACAAGCTGGATATTAAAGGGTTTATCCAGGACTAAATCATATGTTTTTTGGCTACATTAAAAAAAAAAAAAAATTAACAGGCAGGTAGTTCGCAACTACCTGGCATTGGCACAGAGTGGACACAGACCGCTCCTGCTAGCGATTCAGCTGCTCCACGTCCACAGAGCAACTCCTTCTCTTGTTGACATCATGTTGATTGACAGCCAGTTTCCCACAGTAAGGCAATGGGAAGCCGGGTATCAATGAATTTGACATCACCCTGTCAACAGAGCAGCCCGGATGAGAAGCCTTTGCTCTATTGATGGGATGTCAGCGGAAGCCACAGAATCGCCGGCAGGAGCGGTCAGTGATCACTCTTTACTGGCAGAGACCTGTGCTGGGCAGAACTGGCCGGTAGTTAGCAACTACCTGCCTGCCAGCTCTTAGGCCCATTGTAAAAAAAAAAATGTATAAAGTCCTGGATAAGCCCATTAAATAGGTTTTATTGTGATGCATTTTTTTTTCTATAGAAACAGGGTCTCAGATTTTAGCACATGTATCATACAGATATGCTGAGCACATATAATTTGATTACTTATACGGACTTGTCAGGGTTTTTGCCATTTTGCTACCCTCACTAAAAATGTTCTGAGATCCGTTTCTTTGATTTCTTGCCAGGTGAACCAATATGGGTGTGAAGGAAATGTATCACAGTCCCGAGGGCAGAAATCTGAGAATTAAATGTGTAACTTCACACCTGGCATGTGCTACACCTCGTACATTCTGTAATAAGCACTTTCCCTAATAACTGAAACTCATAAAAGTAATACAAAGATGAAAGGGTGCAGCATTCCCGCAGAAACACACGAGACTATGATAAGTGAAAGGTGAGGAGCGCAGAGATCCAACCTAAGAGCTTATTTCACTGTGCATTGAAAGACAAAAAAGTTAAATATATATCACTGTTTGTAGCAAAAAACGCTGGATTTCTTTTTGCAAAATAGTATCAAATTATATATACATTTTGCAATGATTATTATGTATTTGCAGCAAAATGAAACAGTTTTGCCATTTTGCAAACATTTTCGGGGGTTTCCTGCTATTATCATAAACCAAACTGGGATTTAAATTCACTGTATGAGTCAACATTAAAGGGGTTTCTGGTCTTGGAAAACCCTCACCTCCCAGCTATAGTTTAAATTAAACTCCCCACTACCTAAAAAACCTGCACATTACTCACAGTTCTAGAGTCTGGCACTGAATCTCCAAGACCACCCTGGTGTCTCATTGTTGAGAACGCTGCAGCCAATCAGTGAGTTCAGCAGCTCTGCCCAAGTAGATGGCACATGCCGCAGAGATCAGCATGGACATCATCACTGCAGACAATCACGTATTCCATGAGCAGCGGTGGAGACACAGCACTGGACCAGGGGAGGGTGAGTAAGGAACAGTTTGTTTTTTTTTAAACAAGGGTTTTCCAAAACTATAAAACCCCTTTAAATAAATGATGGCAATAGTCTTCTTAGAGTAGGCGCACACAACTTTATTTTCAAGCAGATATTGTTTTGAAACCTGTCTGAAAAAGCATTCAGAAAACGCTCAAGAGAATGAGCATGTGCATTAGGCCACGTGCATATGTTCAGTATGTTCCATCAGTATTTGTAACGAAAACAAGGAAGGAGTGGATGATAACTGCAGAAGTGGTGACGTGTTTCTATTATAATTTTCCTATGATTGTTCCTCTCCTGGTTTTGGCTTACAAATACTGATGTAAAATACTGACCAAATACTGATTTCTTTAAATCCCATCCACTATGCTGTAACATCTGGACACTGCGGGTTGGACGTTGTGGATGTACGCAGCATCCAACCCGCAGCGTTTACTGACTGTGGGAACATACCCTCAGGTGTTTTCCACTCTGAAGATGTTCTGTACTTCATCCTCATGTAAGAGTCACCGTGTGATGAACGAATGCTTTATCACAAAGGTCAAAATAGTTGGTACCCCTCGTTTAATGACAGAAAAACCCACAATGGTCACAGAAATAACTTGAATCTGACAAAAGTAATAATAAATCAAAAATCTATGAAAATGAACAAATGCAAGTCAGACATTGCTTTTCAACCATGCTTCCACAGAATTTTTCAAAAAATAAAACTCATGAAATAGGCCTGGACAGAAATGATGGTACCCCTGAAAATAATGTGACAAAAGGGACATGATAAATCAAGGTGTGTCCACTAATTAGCATCACAGGTGTCTACAATCTTGGAATCAGTGAGTGGCCTGTATAGTGGGCTACAGACACTCACTGTGCTGTTTGGTGACATGGTGTGTATCACACTCAACATGGACAAGAGGAAGCGAAGGAAAGAGTTGTCTCAGGAGATTAGAAAGAAAATTATAGACAAACATGTTAAAGGTAAAAGTTAAAAGATGATCTCCAAGCAGCTTGATGTTCCTGTGACTACAGTTGCACATATTATTCAGAAATTTAAGCTCCATGGGACTGTAGCCAACCTCCCTGGACATGGCCGCAGGAGGAAAATTGATGACTAATCAAAGAGACGGATAATATGAATGGTAACAAAAGAGCTCAGAAAAACTTCTAAACAGATTAAAGGTGAACTTCAAGCTCAAGGAACATTCAGTGTCAGATCGCACCATCCGTCGTTGTAGGAGCCAAAGTGGACTTCATGGAGACGACCAAGGAGGACAGCATTGGTGAAAAAAATCATAAAAAAGCAGACTGGAATTTGCCAATCTACATGAAGACAAGCCACAAAGCTTCTGGGAGAATGTCTTATGAACAGATGAGACAAAACAAACTTTTTGGCAAGGCACGTCAGCTCTATGTTCACAGATGGAAAAATGAAGCATATCAAGAAAAGAACACTGTCCCTACTCTGAAACATGGAGGAGGCTCTGTTATGTTCTGGGGCTGCTTTGCTGCATCTGGCACAAGGTGTTTAGAATCTGTGCAGGGTACAATGAAATCTCAAGACTATCAAGGGATTCTAGAGGGAATTGTGCTGCCTAGTGCAGAAAGCTTGGTCTCAGTCACAGGTCATGGGTCTTGCAACAGGATAATGACCCAAAACACACAGCTAAAAACACCAAAATTCTGTGGAAGCACGGTTGAAAAGCAATGTCTGACTTTCATTTGTTCATTTTCATAGATTTTTGATTTATTATTACTTTTGTCAGATTCAAGTTATTTCTGTGACCATTGTGGGTTTTTCTGTCATTAAACGAGGGGTACCAACAATTTTGACCACGTGTGTAGGCTAAATGTGCACTTTAAGCCAGCCAGAGCGATATATTATGGAGGATTATTGCACAAGCCTGTTCAAAGCAGCGCATTATTATTGAATATATTACTATGAAGTGATGATGCCTCATTAAGAGGGAACATGTCAGCTCTCCAGCTCCTCCTAAACTGCAACCATAAGTTTATATAGTCACACATCTAATTTTCAAGTTTTAAATCTGACTTGTGGTATCAAGTTCAGCCAAGACTAGTCCGGCCGGACACTGATTCATCCAAACAAGTGCTGCCTAGGATCCTGTAATCATGCCCAGGTGGCAGGCGACTTCACTATCAAGGATTTGCAATTCTCGGCCTGGAAGGCAGATCGTCACGTGGCCATGTGCAACGAAGCTGGGTGGACACTCCCCGGCTTCATCAATGCGCTGTGCAGGTCCAGACGAGCATTAGTGATGCCGATCCTGCCTGTCTTAATTGGCTGGAAGTTGGTACAAAATAATTTCCTGGCAGAAGCATTTTTTATGTGGTCGTGGTACCAATGAAATTCAACTACATATGTATTTATGTAAGTGACAATCAGTTTAAAGAAAACATTATAACAAGAAGCCTTTCATTGTTATTTTCTTTAGTTCTTTGAAACCTTACCTTTGATTTAGGTTCCACTACTTTCCACATGCGCTCAGACTCGAGCACAATTTCTTCCTGGGTAACACCTGAAAAACAGGTTAAAAATACAAAATTAAAAAAAACCAGACAACTTTATGGTAATGATCAGAGCTGAAATTTTTAGTTTTTAATACATTTTTAGGCTCTGTTCCTACAGTGATTTTTTTTTTACGCTAAATATTTTCTAAAAGAATCCAAGTAACCCATTTTACGTAAAGGGTATTGTATTTGGTCAGATAACAGACAACATCAAATGATTCGGGACTGGTATTTTGCGGTAGGGGATATAGCAGATAATCATGAAGTGACCAATTTTAATTTGAGATTAACCAACGCCACATAAGCCCTTTCCCTTCTGCCTCCCAGTGCATTTGTGCCAAAATAAAAGAAAATACCTACACACATGATAAGTCAAAGGAAAACATAACTGAGCACCCCCCACCATGTGCCTCGTTTCTTGAATAAAGGAGTATTCCCATAGACCGAAAAAGATGTCAGCCCGTGAAACTGAGCATTCAGGTGTATGGATTTGAAAACATCATATTTGCCATTTTCCAATTTAAAAGCTATGAAAAATCATTACGGCCATGGATTTACTATTATCATACAGAAGCAAGGTATTCATTTGAAGCATGGCTGCAAAGTGTGTTGCATTGTTAAAGAGGGGAGCTTAAAGGTCTATTTCAGGACCCGGGAGGCACCCAAAACTTTATATATGGAACTTAAGTTGAAGTAAAGGGAGTCGTTCTCGCCTTAAGGGGAACTGGTCGTGTGAAAAACAGGGATTTTTGTGTGTACTCACCGTAAAATCCTTTTCTCCAAGCCAATCATTGGGGGACACATGACCATGCATGTTATGCTGCTGCCACTAGGAGGACACTAAGCAAAAATACAATAAAAAGTTAACTCCTCCACTATATACACCCTCTGCTGGCTCTCTCGTGTACCAGTTTGGTGCAAAAGCAGTAGGAACTCACAAACAGAATTGCAATACGTCAAAACCAAAACAGACTGCAAGCCAACAGGCTAACAGGGTGGGTGCTGTGTCCCCCAATGATTGGCTCAGAGAAAAGGATTTTACGGTGAGTACACACAAAAATCCCTGCTTCTCCTTCGCCTCATTGGGGGACACACGATCATGGGACATCCTAAAGCAGTCCCTGGGTGGGAAAAACATCACAACAGGTGAAACCTCGCGCACCCAATGCTTACAGGAATAAGCGACTAGATGGAACCTACAGATGCGAAACTGCCGACTGCAGGATCTGTCTGCCGAGGGCCGCATCTGAAGAGGCTTGAGCATGAATATTGTAATGCTTAGCAAACGTGTGAAGACTGGACCAAGTCGCGGCTTTGCACACTTGCTGTGAGGAAGCTTGGTGCCGAATGGCCCAGGAAACCACCACTGACCGAGTGGAGTGTGCCTTAATCCCAGCCGGGATAGGCTGACCTTTGACACGGTAAGCTTCTTGGATTGCTGAGCGAATCCATCTGGCTATCATGGCCTTAGAGGCAGGCAAACCTTTCCTGTGTCTCTCCGGAAGCACAAAAAGGGCATCAGATTTGCGAAAAGACGCTGTTCTGGAAATGTACTTCCTGAGAGCCCTCACCAGGTCCAAAGTATGAAGAGCTTTCTCAGTACGATGGACTGGAGCTGGACAGAACAAGGGTAGAACTATGTCTTCATTCAGATGAAAAGCCGAGACGACTTTAGGCAAGAAGGACGGGGACGTCCTGAGCACCACCTTGTCTTGGTGGAAAATCAGAAACGGAGGTTTGCACGACAAAGCCGCCAGTTCCGAGACCTGTCTGATGGATGTTATTGCCACAAGAAAGGCAACCTTCCATGAAAGAAGATAGAGAGAAACATCCTGTATTGGCTCGAAGGGGGTCTCTTGTAGGACACTGAGGACCAAGATAAGGTCCCAAGGTTCCAAAGGCATCTTGTATGGAGGAACGAGATGCGAAACTCCCTGCATGAAAGTCTTGACCTGTAGCTTGGAAGCTATCCGTCGCTGGAAAAGAACAGATAGAGCGGAGATTTGGCCTTTGAGAGAGGCCAGCGTTAGACCTGAATCCAATCCCGCTTGAAGAAATTCCAGAATGAAGGGGATGGAGAACACCAACGGGGAACGACCCTTATCTTTGCACCACGAGAAAAACGTTTTCCAAATGCGATGGTAAATACGCATGGAAACAGGCTTCCTAGTGTTGATCATGGTAGATGCCACTTGACACGAGAACCCGGCCCGGGTTAGGATCCAGGATTCAATGGCCAGGCCATTAAACTCAGCACTCTCGAGTTCTGGTGGCAAATGGGTCCCTGGGATAGTAGATCCAGACGATCCGGTAATCGCCAGGGAGCGTCGGCGAGTAGATGTACTAGCTCCGCATACCAAGCTCGGCGTGGGCAGCCCGGAGCGACGAGGATCACCGGAATGCCTTCCGCTTTGATTTTCCGGATGACCCTTGGGATCAGCGGAAGTGGTGGAAAGATGTAAGGGAGACGAAATTGGCCCCATGGAAGTACTAGAGCATCCAAGCCGATGTCTAACGGATCACGGGATCGGGCTACGAATGCCGAAACCTTGTTGTTCAGCCTGGAGGCCATGAGGTCCACATCTGGAGTGCCCTAACGCTGGCAAATTTGATGAAAGACTTCCGGGTGAAAAGACCACTCTCCTGAGGCCATGCCCTGGCGGCTGAGATAATCCGCCACCCAATTCTCTACTCCCGGAATATGAACTGCAGAGATGAGTGATTGATTTGCCTCGGCCCATTGCAAAAGACGGATTTTGGTAAGAACTTACCTGTAAAATCCTTTTCAGCGAAGGAAGGAAAGGAGACGCACTAGTCATTACTAGAGGGTAGGCGGAGCCCAGATGGGATAGACACCTCAGATTAAAAAGAGTGTTGACCGGCCCCTCCAGCTCGGGCTCCTCCTACTCAGCTCTCCAGTCGTACACAAGCTAAGAGCAAATATCACCAGCGGAGCAACATAACCCCTTCTGAAGGACTTCAGAGAAAAGACAATAATACAGGTTATGCATGCAACAGGAAAAAACCACACAGTTCCAGGTACTACTCACTGAACCTGACCACTGCGATGAGCTGGCGATGCTGGAACAGAGCCTTAGCGCGTCGACCTCAGCCCAGATAATCGCTATCAGAGAAGGGTCACGCCGCATCTGTAAATACAACAACACACTTCTGCCATGGGAGGGAGCTGTGTCTCCTTTCCTTCCTTCGCTGAAAAGGATTTTACAGGTAAGTTCTTACCAAAATCCGTCTTTCAGCAGCAGAACGGAAGGAAAGGAGACACACTAGTCATTACTAGTGGGACGTCCCAAAGCAGTCCAAAAATTAAGGGTGGGAAAAAAACAGAAAATGGCAGAACCCAACAACCTAAGTAAATGCGCAACTAGCGCTAAACACAAGTTAACGAGAACTTTAAACTACAGCCACCTGCAGGACCCTACGTCCTAATGCTGCATCAGCAGAAGCACTAACGTCCACCTTATAAAATTTTGTAAAGGTATGGACGGAGCGCCAGGTCGCAGCCCGGCAGAGCTGAGCTGCCGAGGCCCCTTGATGAAAAGGCCCACGATGAACCCACAGCCCTCGTGGAGTGAGCTCGAATCTTAATCAGGCAAGGTTCGCCCTTAAGTCGGTAAGCCTCTAAAATGGCCGACCGGATCCAACGAGCTATAGAGTCCTTGGAAGCTCGTTGACCACGCCGACGACCTGCTGGAATCACAAACAGAGAGTCCGACTTCCGAAAACCTTGGGTAACAGACAAATAGAAATTCAAAGCCCGCACCAAATCCAATGTGTGCAAGGCCCTTTCCTTCGCATTACTCGGTCCCGGACAGAGCGAAGGCAACACAATATACTGGTTAACATGAAATTGTGACACCACCTTAGGTAGGAAGTCACCCCGTGTGCGAAGTACTACGCGATCCGGGTGAAACTCCAGAAAAGGAGGCGAGCAAGAAAGAGCCGCAACTCAGAAACCTTCTCAAGGAGGTGACCGCCACTAGGAAGTCAACCTTCCAAGAGAGCAACGAAAGGTTAACGGAGTCTATAGGCTCAAAAGGCCCGTGTTGAAGAGCCTCCAAGACAAGATTGAGCCGCCAAGGAGACACAGGCGCCTTCCGCGGCAGAAACTGACGGGTTACTTCCGCGAAAAAAGGAACGTACGTCCCTACGCGAGGCGATAGCCTTCCGGAAAGCAAAGACAGGGCAGAAACCTGACCCTTCAGAGTGCTAACTGTCAAACCCTTGTCCAGCCCGTACTGCAAAAGGCCAACAAATTGGGAATGGAAAGAATCCTCGGGTTCCTTGAAGAACCCGAAAACCACAAAAAGAAGGCTTCCCAAGACTTGTGATAAATCCTAGTAGTAGCCGGACCTCTGGCAGCCCGCAAAGTGGCAATGACTTTGGCTGAAAAACCTTGACGGTCAATATTTTGGTCTCAAGAGCCACGTCGTCAAACGCAGAGACTTCAGGTCCAGATGACGAACAGGCCCTTGGGTTAACAGGTCCGGGCGAAGAGAAAGTGGAAAAGGAGGCGCTGCCAGAAGCGACACCAGTGTCGAGAACCACGTCCTCCTTGGCCAATCTGGGCTATCAACATAGCCGGGATTCTCTCCAGTCTGATCCGACGCAACCCCAGAGGAAGTAAGGGTATCGGCGAGAACACATAGATTAGCTCGAATTGGTCCAACGGAGCCACCAGAGCATCCACCGTCACAGCCTTCGGGTCCTTATACCTGGACATGAAAGTCGGTAACTTGGCATTGAACCTGGATGCCATAAAATCCACTTGGGGAGTTCCCCAACGGGAACACAGCAGTGCAAAAATCTCCGGATGAAGACTCCATTCTCCGGGATCCATCTTCTCGCGACTGAGAAGTCTGCCGTGATATTCTGAACTCCTGGAATGTGGATCGCAGAGATGGCTGGCACTCTGGTCTCGGCCCATACCAGGATCCGAGATACCTCCACCATGAGCCTGGAACTCCTTGTCCCGCCTAGGTTCGATATTACGCGACCGCCGTCGCATTGGCTGTCTGCACTCGGACTGGCAGACCGCTTAAAGAGACCGTCCAGTGTTGGAGGCAAAGGAAAAATTGCCCTCAATTCCAGGATGTTGATCGGCAGGACAGCCGACGACAATACTCCCTGAATCCAGAGATCGTTCCAGTCCATCAGGCTGGCATCGGTGGTTATGACCGACCACCTCGGAGAGAGGAAGGACTTCCCCAGGGATAACGCTTCTGGACGTAACCACCATCCTAGCGAATCTCGTACCCTGTGGGAGATGATGACCCTGCAATCCAGCGAAGCCTGCGATCGATCCCAATGGCTCAGAATGAGCCTTTGGAGGGCCCTGGAATGAAACTGGGCAATCGGAAGTGCCTCCATGGACGCCACCATCAAACCCAGAAGGCGCATACAGCTTCGAAGGGACATTGCTGTCGAAGATTTCATAACCTGTGCATGTCGAAGGAGACATGCTTGCTTGTCTGGAGGCAGAGACACCACTGCTCGTACCGTGTCGAAATGCATCCCCAAAAACAGGATTGACTGCGACGGTTCCAGAGACGACTTCTCCCAATTGACCAGCCACCCGAAGTCCTCCAGGAGCTGAAGGGATAGATTGCGAGCCGTCACCGCCTCCTCCTTTGAGGACGCCACAATCAAAAGGTCGTTCAGGTAGGGAAGAATCCTAACCCCCTGTCTTTGAGAGGTGATAGAATTTTTGTAAAAACTCTGGGTGCTGAGGCCAACCCGAATGGTAGGACCACAAATTGGTAGTGGTCCTGACCTATGGCAAAACGGAGGAAGCGTTGGTGGGCCCTTCCGACGGGAACATGCAAATAGGCGTCGCGAATGTCGATTGACACCAAAAATTCGTTCTGCGACAGGGTCGCCACAACGGAGCGAAGTGACTCCATGCGGAATTTCCGGGTGCGGACATGCCGATTCAATCTCTTGAGATCCAGAATGGGGCGAAATTTGTCCTCCTTTTTGGGAACCACAAAGAGGTTGGAATAAAACCCTCTTCCCCGGTCCTCCGGCGGAACCGGTACCACCACACCCTTCTGCAGAAGGGAATCGACCTCTCGTAGTAGAGCGGCAAATAGCTCGGGCTCTGACGGAATGCGAGATTGGCAAAAAAACTGTCCGGGGGTCGAGAAGAAAATTCTATGATATAGCCTGCCGACACAACCCGCGTCACCCAGGCGTCTGGAACGCAGGAAACCCAAGTCGATTTGAATTGGAGCAGGCGACCCCCCACTCGAGAGCCCTCGAGTGAAAACCTGGCGTCAGTCCGCCTTAGCGGGCTTTTTGTCAGCTTCCCGCTTGTCTTGACGGAAACTTTGTTTCCAGGGAGTGCGGGATTTCTGAGAGGTCTTTTTTCCTGAAAAAGAGGGACAACTCTATCCCAAGAGGGCTGACCGAACCGCCCCTGGACCGAAAGGACCGCCGACAACTACCGGCACTAGTCCTGCCAGACGCAGAAGTCACAGCTCTGCGCTGTGGTAAAGCTGTTTCTTTTGCCTTGCCTTGGCAATCAGCTCCGTGAGGTCAGATCCAAAGGCTGACCACCTTGTAAGCTAAAGATAGCATTCCTGCTTGGAAACCGCGTCCCCAGTCCACTGTCTAAGCCACAGTGCTCTTCTGACTGTGACTGCCGAGGATTGCGCCCTGGATAGCAGTGACGCAGTATCCTCCAACAACTTGAAAAGCCCATCTACCTCGATAGAGGGGATCCATCTTGCCACGCCGTCCGTAGACGGTCCAACCGGCTCAGGGAAGCTTTACAAGCACACATGGATCCTTAGTACTGAATCCATGACCCGCGGCCTCGCAGATGGATATTGCTGCCATCTCCGTTTTTCTGTCCAGCGGGTCCTGCAGACTCGCCTTCCCTTTAACAGGAAGATTTGCTAAGCTGGGATAAAGGGACATCCACTTCAGGAGAAGGGATCCAATTATCAATCAACTCCGTAGAACACGAATACAGTGCCCGAAAACGTTGTAAAGCTGATCGCGACCTATGCGACTCCTGAAACATCCGGGCCGACTTACCAGGACGTCTAGTTACCTCCTCCGGTAACTGTAACGCCCTCATGGCTTCAATACACGGATTTTGGTAAAGACTTACCTGTAAAATCCTTTTCAGCGAAGGAAGGAAGAGAGACACAGTATTCATTACTGATGGGTAGGCGGAGCCCCAGATCAGGATGTTACCTCAGATCAAAAGAGTGATGACTGGCTGGCCCCTCCAGCTCGGGCTCCTCCTACTCAGCTCCAGTCGTATCAAAGCTTTTAGGAAAAGAGCCAAGATCACCAGCGGAGCAACATAACCCCTTCTGAAGGAACTTCAGAGAAAAAACACAAGGATACAGGTTATGCATGCAAAGAAAGCCAAAAACCACAGAGTTCCAGGTACTACTCACGGAACCTGACTACTGCGATGAGCTGGCGATGCTGGAACAGAGCCTTAGCGCGCTGACCTCAGCCCAGATAATCGCTATCAGATAAGGGTCGCGCTGCATCTGAAAACATCAACACACTTCTGCCGTGGGAGGGTGCTGTGTCTCTCTTCCTTCCTTCGCTGAAAAGGATTTTACAGGTAAGTCTTTACCAAAATCCGTGTTTCAGCTGCAGATGAAGGAAGAGAGCCACAGTATTCATTACTGATGGGACGTCCCAAAGCAGTTCAAAAATAAGGGTGGGAAAAAACCAACAAAAGGCAGAAACCCAACAACCTTAACAACAAAGCGCAACCAGCGCTAAACACAAGTTCATCCAGAACTTTAAACTACAGCTGCCTGCAGGACCCTACGTCCGAGGGCTGCATCAGCGGAAGCACTGACGTCCACTTTATAAAATCTTGTAAACGTGTGGACAGAGCGCCAAGTCGCCGCTCGGCAAAGCTGCACTGCCGAAGCACCTTGATGAAAAGCCCACGATGAAGCCACAGCTCTCGTGGAATGGGCTCGAATCTTAATCGGGCAAGATTCACCCCGAAGACGGTAAGCTTCCAAAATAGCTGACCGGATCCAACGAGCTATAGAACCCTTGGAAGCTCGTTGACCACGCCGACGACCTGCCGGAACCACAAACAGGGAGTCCGTCTTACGAAAACCTTGAGTAATAGATAGATAAAACTTCAAGGCCCGCACTAAATCCAATGTGTGTAAATCTCGCTCTTTCGTATTCTTCGGATCCGGACAGAGTGAAGGCAACACAATATCCTGGTTAACATGAAATTGTGACACCACTTTAGGCAAAAAATCACCCCGAGTGCGAAGCACTACACGATCCGGAAAAAACTCCAGAAAAGGAGGCGAGCAAGAAAGAGCTGCCAATTCAGAAACTCTCCTCAAGGAAGTGACTGCAACAAGGAAAGCCACCTTCCAAGAAAGTAAAGAAAGGCTAGCAGAAACCATAGGTTCAAAAGGTTTATGCTGAAGAGCCTCCAAAACAAGGTTGAGCCGCCAAGGAGACACGGGTGCCTTCCGCGGCGGAAACTTACGAGAGATACCTCGGAAAAAAGAGATCACGTCTCTATTCGAAGCAATGGTTCTCCGGAACAATAAGGACAGAGCAGAAATCTGACCTTTCAGAGTGCTAACTGCCAAACCCTTGTCTAGCCCATGCTGCAGAAAAGCCAACAGGTTGGGAATGGAAAATTTTCTCGGGTTCCGAGAAGACCCCAAACACCACGAAAAGAAGGTTTCCCAAATTTTGTGGTAAATCCTAGAAGTAGCCGGACATCTTGCAGCACGAAGGGTAGCAATGACCTCGGCTGAAAAACCTCTACGGGTCAAGATCTCGGTCTCAAGAGCCACGCCGTCAAACGCAGGGACATCAAGTCCGGATGACAAATGGGCCCCTGAGTCAACAAGTCCGGTTGAAGAGGGAGTGGAAACGGAGGTGCCGCCAACAGCGACATTATTGTCGAGAACCACACCCTTCTTGGCCAGTCTGGAGCTATCAGAATAGCTGGAATTCTCTCTAGTCTGATCCGACGCAGCACTAGAGGAAGTAAGGATATCGGCGGAAATACATAGATCAGCTTGAACTGATCCCACTGAGCCACTAGAGCATCCACCGCCACCGCCTTCGGGTCCTTGTACCTGGACATGAATGTCGGTAACTTGGCATTGGACCTGGAAGCCATCAAATCCACTTGGGGGGTTCCCCAGCGAGAGCACAGTAGTGCAAAGACTTCCGGGTGGAGGCTCCATTCCCCGGGATCCATCCTTCTGCGACTGAGAAAGTCCGCTGTAATATTCTGAACCCCTGGAATGTGAATCGCCGAAATGGCTGGTACATTGGCCTCTGCCCAAATCAGAATTCGGGACACCTCTACCATGAGTCTGGAACTCCTTGTCCCACCTTGGTGATTGATATACGCGACAGCCGTCGCATTGTCTGTCTGCACACGGACTGGCAGACCGCTCAAAGGGACCGTCCAATGTTGGAGGCAAAGAAAAATCGCCCTCAATTCCAGGATGTTGATCGGAAGCACAGACTCTTCCGGTGACCATACCCCCTGAATCCAGAGATTGTTCCAAACACCCCCCAGCCCGTCAGGCTGGCATCGGTGGTTATGACTGACCACTTCAGAGGGAGGAAAGACTTCCCCAGGGAGAATGCCCCTGGACGTAACCACCATTCTAGAGAATCCCGCACCGCGCGAGAAATGGTGACACTGCAATCCAGCGATTGCGACTGATTCCATCGACTCAAGATGAACCTTTGAAGAGTCCTGGAGTGGAACTGGGCAAAAGGAATTGCCTCCATGGACGCCACCATCAGTCCCAGAAGACGCATACACTTCCGTAGGGACATTGCCGATGAGGATGTCATAATCTGTACATGTCGAAGAAGACATGACTGTTTGTCTGGTGGTAGGGAAACTACCGACCGAAACGTGTCGAGATGCATTCCCAAAAAGAGAATTGTCCTCGATGGTTCCAGGGACGACTTCTCCCAATTGACCAGCCAACCGAAGTCTTTCAGAAACTGAAGAGACAAATCCCGAGCCGTCAATGCCTCCTCCTCCGAGGAAGCCACGATCAAAAGATCGTCCAGATAAGGGAGAATCGTAATCCCCTGTCTTCGAAGGAGTGCCATGAGGGGCGCCAGAATTTTTGTAAAGACCCTTGGCGCTGAGGCTAAGCCGAACGGCAGAGCCACGAACTGGTAATGATTCTGACCTATGGCAAATCGAAGAAAGCGCTGATGAGCCTTTCCGATGGGAATATGCAAATAGGCGTCGCGAATGTCGATTGACACCAGAAAATCGTTCTGTGACAGAGCTGCCACAACGGAACGAAGCGACTCCATGCGAAATTTCCGGGCATGGACATGCCGGTTCAATCGCTTGAGATCCAGAATCGGGCGAAATTTGTTCTCCTTTTTGGGAACTATAAAAAGGTTGGAATAAAAACCTTTCCCTCGGTCCTCTGACGGAACCGGTATCACTACACCCTTTTGTAGTAGCGAATCGACCTCTCGCTGTAGAGCGACAACAAGCTCGGGTTCCGACGGAACGCGAGATTGACAAAAAACATTTGGGGGTTGAGAAGCAAACTCTATGAAATAGCCTGCCGACACTATCCACGTTACCCAGGAATCTGGAACGCGAGCCATCCAAGTCTCCTTGAAAAGAAGCAGGCGACCCCCACTCGAGAATCCTCGAGTGGACCCCTGGCGTCAATCCGACTTTGCGGTTTTCTTGTCAAGTTCCCGCTTGTTCTGGCGGAAACTCTGCTTCCAGGGAGTACGAGTTTTCTGAGAGGATTTCTTTCCTGAGAAAGAAGGACGACCCGATCCCCACGAGGAGTGACTAGATCGTCCTCGGCCCCGAAAGGACCGCCGACCACTATAAACACCAGGCTTACTGGACACCGAGGCCATGGCCCTTCGCTGTGGTAATGCTGATTCCTTCGCCTTAGCCTTGGAAATCAGCTCTGTGAGGTCGGATCCAAAAAGATGGCCACCCTTGTAAGGTAAGGCCAACAACCCTTGTTTGGAAACTGCGTCCCCGGCCCACTGTCTGAGCCATAAAGCTCTTCTGACTGTGACCGCTGAAGCTTGCGCTTTGGCCAGCAGAGATGCCGTATCCAGACCGGCATCAAAGATATAACAGGCTGCCGTTTCTAACCATTCACAAGTTTCCCGTATCTCAGATAACGGAGATTCATTTTGCAACTCCGTCTTCAGACGTGCCAACCAGCTTAGAGAAGCTCTAGCAGCACACATGGATCCTAGCACTGCTCGAAATCCATGACCCGCAGCCTCATAGCTTGCTTTTGCCGCCAATTCTGCCTTTCTATCCAAAGGCTCCTGTAAGCTCGCTTTTCCCTTAATAGGGAGTAGTGAGGATTTACTAAGCTGCGATAAAGACACATCCACTTCAGGAGCAGAAGTCCAATTAGCCTTTAACTCCGTAGAGCAAGGATAAAGTGTATCAAAGAAATGCGTTCCATGAAAACGCTTATCTGGACATAGACGTTCCTCCTCTATTACACCATTAAGCTCATCCAGAGCTGGCAATGTTGTGCGCGAAGCACGGGACTCCTGGAACATGCGTGCTGATTTACCAGGACGACTAGTTACCTCCTCCGGTAACTGTAGAATATCTCTCATGGCTTCAATTAATGCCTCCGTACGCTTCGTCATAGAGGAACGCCCCTGCGGCTCGTCCGCATCTGAATCGGATATTTCTCCATCCGAATATAAAGGGGAACTCTGCCCAATATCAGATACATCTGACTCGCTCCGTGTAGAGGCCGGTAACGGCCTGCGTCGCTTCCTCTGAGAGGAATTAGCAGACACATATTGACCTAAAAGGTCAGATAAGTTATTAATCGATCGAGCGATATCATCCAATTTTCCACCGCTGTCGACCGCAGCGCTAGACGCTGTGGAGGTCTGCGTATCTGATTGCCGCAATGGCACTGGGACGTGATCCGCGGCATCTGAACTCTGTTCAGACATGTCTCATCTGTATGAGCAGGTCAAAGCGGTAATACCAGCAAAAAACTATGCGGTTTTTTTTTTTTTTTTTTTTCAAACGCTGAAGGGTTAACGCTCCACCAAGCAGAGTTACCCCAGCGGTATTCAGTCAGCAAATTTAGCAGGTAGAAATAACCCTCAAAGGGGTTAATATTGCAAACTCACCAAAATATATATATATTTGTGAGCCCCAGCCAATTTTTATGTCTCTGATGAGACTGCAGCTGCAGGATAGCGATCGCTGCGCTGCGGGGTGAGGAATCCACACTCACCCAGCTGGCCGTGGTGTCTATATGAGGAGGGGAGCGGTCCGAGGAGCCCAGGAGCCTGAGTAATGGCCGCCACAGTGAGGGGGTCGCAGGAGAAAAGCCAGAGCGCGCGTCTTCCTGCTCAAAAGGCCGGGATAGATAGGCCACGCCCCCTGCTAGCTCAAATAATGAGCGCGAACTCTCCCCGCTCCTGCTCCCTCCCTGTCCTGCAGCTATCTGCCTGCGGACAAAAAATCACCACATCTTCATGTAGTAGCGCTGTCACAGCAGCGCTGAAGCATACTGACATTACATGTAGTAGCGCTGTCACAGCAGCGCTGAAGCTTACTGACATTTACATGTAGTAGCACTGTCACAGCAGCGCTGAAGCATACTGACATTACATGTAGTAGCGCTGTCACAGCAGCGCTGACGCATACTGACATAGTAACGCTGACATTAGTAATAGCGCTGCTCATTCAGACGCTAAAGCACTCACACATAATTATTATTAAAATTTGTGTGGAGTACTCACCAGCCAAGGCGCCACAGGGACCCTCAGGGGTTTCTGGCGCAGTGCCCATGCTTCCCCCAGGGCGAAGAACGCAGTGACCGCACGTGTGGTTTGCGTTCCCGCCAGGGAAGCTCTCCTCATCCCCCAGGGCCGGCAAGGATTCTGCAGGGACTTGAGTAAATACAGATCCGCCAAGGGAGAGGTTGGGGTACAGCAGCGCTGATACCCCTGAGACCTCTAGACCAACTAGTGATCCAAGTCTCCTGTCCGAATATTAAAATAATAAAATTTTCTGAGGAGCTGCATTAGCAGCGACCATCCTCTGGACCTCAAATCTTAGACTGGAGCTGAGTAGGAGGAGCCCGAGCTGGAGGGGCCAGCCAGTCATCACTCTTTTGATCTGAGGTAACATCCTGATCTGGGGCTCCGCCTACCCATCAGTAATGAATACTGTGGCTCTCTTCCTTCATCTGCAGCTGAAAAAAGCCTCTGTACGGCCCAAAAGAGAGGCAGAGTGTCCCTGCTGATCCTCCTTGTCCGAATCGGACATCTTCGTTACGCGGGAAGGAAGGCACCGGCTTGTGTCGCTTCCTTGAGAGGATCTAGCTGACACCCAATAACCTAGAAGGTCAGACCGGCCATCAATAGAAACTAGCGAGGGCCTCCATTTTGACACCACTGGAATCTCCGACCGCTGCGCATCGCCATCGAGGTCTGCGTGTCAGATACGCGAGACTGATCCTGTAGCAGATCTGGGAGACGGTCCGCATCTGACATGTCCTTGCACAGTATATGGCAGGTTAAACCTGTCAGTAACTAGAACAGTGTGTTTCTTAAAGAAAAAACGAACGCTGAAGGGTTAAAGCTCTTAAAGAGAGAGCTACCCCAGCTGTCCCCCATTAAGAGTTAACCGCCTAAGAAGGGGTTAAAGTAGCAGACTCCCCACAACCTTGATAATGAAAAGGGTGTGCGAGCCCCAAGTGCCTCTTATAAGGCAGCAGCTGCAGGGCAGCTATGCCACACTAAACAAGAACGTTCAACGAGATCGCTAAAAAATTGCGCTGTTTTCGTTCCAGATTGGCAGCTACTAGCGACATTAAAACGATCACACAAACGATCGCATTAGTATGCGTCGTTATCGGGATCGTTAGCGGGAATGCATAGTGGCATTAATGTCGCAGACTCCCCACAACCTCTTTAATGAAAAGGGTGTGCGAGCCCTCTTATGGGATAAAAGCTGCAGGACAGCGCTGTCTGCCACTCATTTGTGCTTCAGAAAGGCGCCCGCGCTGTGGGGGTGAGGGGGTTAAGCTTCTGCCCAGACAGGTAGAAGCGACTCACCCAGCTGGTCACGGTGTAGCGATGCCGGGAGGGGAGGAGTGAAAGGCCCGAGGAAGCTTTCAGCCTGCTTCAGTAATGGCCGCCGCGCTGTGCCTCCGATGTGCTCCATGAGAGAAGCCGGAAAATGAGACAGCAGTAAAGCGCGCGCTCAGAGCGGTGCGAAAATTCAAATAAAAAGGCACGCAACTCCTCTCCCGCTCCTATGTCCTGCAGGCATCTACCTGCGGACAAAAGACACCAGTCACCGACATGTATACATGTAACAGCGGCTGCCGCAGCAGTCGCTGAAGCACTCAAAACACATTAACATGTTGAGTACTCACCCAGCTGAGCGCCACAGGGACCACCAGGGATTTGTGGCGCTATGCCCATTGCTTCCCCCAGGGCGGGGAACGCAGTGACCCCTGCAGCGCGGTTTTCGTCCCCGCCAGGGAAGCCATCCTCATCCCCCCGGGCCGGCAGGGTTCTGCAGAGACCACCATACAGGGTAATACAGATCCGCCAAGGGAGAGGTGGGGGTCCAGCAGCGCTGAGACCCCTGAGACCTCAAGACCCTGAGTCCAAGTCTCTGGCCGATAAAAATAAGAAAATCTTCTGAGGAGCTGCTTCAGCAGCGACTATCCTCTGAGACTTCAACTTTTAGACTGGAGAGCTGAGTAGGAGGAGCCCGAGCTGGAGGGGCCGGTCAACACTTTTAATCTGAGGTGTCTATCCCATCTTGGCTCCGCCTACCCACTAGTAATGACTAGTGTGTCTCCTTTCCTTCCGTTCTGCTGCTGAAATGTGCGTTACTTCGATCATCGCTCTTCTGCTTCGCTTGCCTCCCTGGTGATTGATGTACGCCACAGCCGTGGCGTTGTCTGATTGGATCCGGACGGGACGTCCGGCCAAAAGATGAAGAAATTGATGAAGAGCTAGCCTTATCGCTCGGATATTGATCGGAAGGCTAGCCTCCTGCGTAGACCAACGTCCCTGAGCCATGTGGTGACGAAAGATCGCTTCCCTGTGACATGTGCTCTTGTTTATGTTTAGACATGTGCTCTTGTTTATGTTGGAGAGGGGCGTGATTTATACGAGCGGTGTATGCGAGTATGCTATGAGACATTGCTGCTGATAGGTGGAATGCCCTGACGCGGATATGGCAGGTATTTGCCTACTGGCTGAGATGGGTGTTTAAGTATGATGAGACATGATTGGAACACTTGTTCTGTGGGGCTATTAGGTAGCTGATCATCTATTGGTGAACACCTCTTTGTCTATTGTTTACGTGGGGTGATTTTCTTAGTATCATGATTATATTATAAGTGATGTCTTCAATATCTTTGATGTATTCATTTGTGGATCTGTGATCACTGTTTTAACATGAGGTTTTAGTATGGTGTGATTTATACATCTGTTTAATCAATGGGCGGTTCCTGGATGGTGATTGGCTTCTCCACATCATTTAAGGACGCCATTATGCTCTGTATGTTATACTTGAAAAAGGCCACAAGATGGCCGAAACGTTGTAATCTTTGGTGGCTGAATAAAGAATTTGTTACATTTCTACCCGGATTGGATGCTGTTCCTATTTTCCTTTTGGATTCTTTTGTTAAATTGGATCCTTGAACCTTTGAACGTGCATCCCTGATACTCCCGTGTGCTGTCAGCTGCTGTTTTGTTGGTGAAAGATCGCTCCCCATCTGAGGAGGCTCGCGTCGGTTGTCACTACCAGCCAGTGTACAGGGAGAAACGACCTTCCCTGATCCAATGACGACGTTGCAGCCCACCACCTGAGAGACCGTCTGATTCTGGGTGCCAGGTGAAAGTGGCGACCTAAGGAGGCTGGATTCTTGTCCCAGGCTGAGATCAAGGCCTGCTGCAGAGGATGGAGATGAAATTGAGCAAATGGTACTGCCTCGATGGATGCCACCATTTTCCCCAGGACCTGCATAGCGAACCGCAGGGAGTGAGACCGGCCCAGAGATAGCGATTGGGCTCCTCGGGTTAGAGAGGAAATCTTGTCCAGCGGGAGAATTACCAACCCTCGGGAAGTGTCCAAGATCATCCCCAGAGAGGGAATTTGCTGGGATGGAACTGGGGAAGATTTCTCCAGGTTTACTAGCCAACTTAGGCGAGAAAGAGTGTCGTCCTGCATGCCCCCAGAGAAGTGCTTGTTTTGCCACGGAGCTGGAGAAGGAAAATGGCGTTCCCCACAATCTTCCTGTCTAGGACGAGCCAGAAAGTAAAGTTCGATAGTAGAATTGGCGCTTCTCGTGAGCTGCGAGAAGCGCCAGATACAGTGGGCATAGAAAAAAGGGGAGGAGGGGCTAGGAAGACAGCGGGCAGAGAAGGGACAAGTATGCAGAGCCTGTACAGGCCCGGCCAGAAGCGCTGGTGAAGTGAGCGGAGCCGGCCGGTAAGGCGGAACCGGCTGCGACATGGGCGGAGTTGGGCCTAACAGCCGACCGAAGCCGGGGACTAAATTAGAGGCTGCGGCCGCAGCGGCGCGACGGCCGTTGCGGTAGCAGCCGCGGCAGTAGCAGAGGCGGCCGCAGCAAGGAAGAAGAACGGCCACGGCTGCTGCCCTGGGACCGGGCGCCTATTACCCCGCGGGGCCGGACAACAAGACAGGACACTGGGAAGGTGGGAAGGAAGGAGGGAAGAGAGCCCTCCCTCCCATGTACTCAGGATGTAGCAGAGTCGGGAGGACGCCAGGTATTCCCCTGTCATTCCGCCATGGTGCAAGGAGCACTGGTCGCGCCGTTCATCCTCAATCAACCATCCCTTTGATAGGGTGGTGGAGAGGGGCCATTTTCTTCCTGGCACCAGCCACTGTCTCAATCCACGATCCCTTTGATAGGGAGGTGGAGAAGAGTCACATGCTTCTTGGCACCAGCCACTTTCTGACATTGGTGGTGCAGTGGGGCCATTCAGAAGTCGCAACATGAAACGCTGTCAGGCTGCAGGTCTGGCTCCGGAAGGGGTTACGTGGGGGCGACACCCCACGTTCCCGTCCGTTGTTGGTGTGGGGAGAGCGGACCCATTGAAGGATCCGTCGCCCCTAAGAGCCCAGACAGACACGGGTTGCAGGCGGGTGTACGGGGAGACGACACTCCGCGTTCCCGCCTGTTGAAGTTTTAGGGAGATCGGGACCTTGAAAGTCCCCCATCGCCCATAACCTGTGAGAAAAATAGAAGAGAAAAATAGAAAAAAAAGGAAAATAAAATAAGAAAGTCAGGGTCTGAAACCAGACCTAGTGCCTCCTAAAGACACTAAGCAAGAACTGGTTCACGAGAGAGCCGGCAGAGGGTGTATACTGCAGGAGGAGTTAACTTCTTTTATGTATTTGCTTAGTGTCCTCCTAGTGGCAGCAGCATAACACCCATGGTTGTGTGTCCCCCAATGAGGCAAAGGAGAAGACACTATTAACTTGCAGATATGGGTTATTCTGCAGGTTAGTAGCGTTCTAACACTATGCGGATGTTGCAAGGATATCCCCACTGTCGGAAGGGAATTAACTATATCCCTCCCGGCAGCCTCCTTAGTACGTAGAGAGAACCAAAAGAGCAATAAGGAGTAGAAAACACTTAAATTTTACCAAAATGATTCATTTATTAGAAAATACACATGTACATAAAAAGATCACTTCAATAATGATAATGACCCTAATATAAAATTAATAATAATATACACGTGGGACCAGAGTTTGTATTTGAAGCAGCTAAGAACTACACTAGAGTTACAACAATCATATATCCATAATGGAACCTTTCTAGACCGCACAAAAACCAATGTACATCAATAGTAAACGCACCAGCATGTGTGGTGTGCGATGTAAATCTATCAAATAGCGTGCAATAAGTATTAGCTATCTTAAAAAAGGTTGCTTACCCCTTAGTATTGGAGCCGCTGAATCTGGACCCACGTGAAACCCTCTGACGCGCGTTTCGCGTTTGCTTTTTCAAAAAGGGAGTGATGTAAGACCACCAAACCTGGCTTCTTATACTGTGCTCCATATGTGGTGTGTTCCATATGCGCATGCGCCCCGACGTCACCGCCACAGGAAGTACCGCCCCTCGGCATTCACATAGCACGCACGTCATGGGAAATCCCCATATGACGTCAATGGACATGCGCGTTAGGAAAAGAAGCCGAGGACATAGCGTTCCGTATGGAGGCCTCTGGGAGCATGCGTCGGACACCGCACAGCCAAGAAACAACGCGAACGAGACGAATCCCCACATAAGTAAGCATAGGACCAAAAATGCATTTGAGCCACAATATATGAAATGAGAACTAATTATGCCAAACTACAAATGTGAGAAAACCCATATTATGTGTGAATAGTATAAGAAATAAGCAAAAAATTTGCTTAATATATCGGGGCAAAATAGCGCCATACAGTGCATGTAAACAATAATGTGACACAATTAAAAACTGTGAAGTATGCGATCAAAAGATGAAATGAATAAATAACATTAAGTGACAATATCAATAATCATAAAAAGAAGAAAATTCGTGACAAGTGGATCTTCAAAAATGGTGATTCAAGTTTGTCATGTTCCATAATGTGATTGGCAATTTCATCTCACTTCATTGGTCCATAGGGAGGCATTGGCCATTCGGAGGATCTGTTGAGGGAACAAGAAAGCGATACAACAGGTATATTTCCCAGGTCAATTATGCCGCGTTCACGAACGTTCCCCCCCTTGTCCATATGTCCGCAGGTTGAGATCTTTGTTAAATTGGCATTGGAAGATTTCAAAAAAATTCCAAGATATATCACTAATGACAATTTGTCTGGATCTCAACGTGAGGCATTGAAGCAACTGGGGAACCTTGATGACATTGTCATCAAGGCAGCGGACAAGGGGGGGAACGTTGTAATCTGGCCAACGACCAAATATGAGAGGGAAGCATTTAGGCAGTTGAGTTGTAGGGATACCTACACTCGACTGTCTCACTGTCCCATTGTTTCATACAAAATGGAACTTGATAAAATATTACAGAATGCTTTTGACATGGGAATTATAACAAAAAAAGTGTTGGATGGTTTAAGAGTGGAATACCCCAAAATCCCAACACTATATTTATTACCCAAGATCCACAAAGACCCTGTAGATCCTCCGGGAAGGCCAATTGTTTCCGGCATTGACAGTCTATGTGATATGGCCTGTAAATTTGTTGACTTCTATTTAAAATCCATGGTGGAGACACTACCATCATACGTGCGCGATACCACAGATATGCTCACTAAATTGGAGGGTGTAGTTTTGGAACAGGACATGTGGCTGGTCACAGCCGACGTTGAATCCTTATATACATGTATCTCACATGATGATGGCATGAGGGCGGTCCGCTTCTTTCTGAGGAACAGCAACTGGGATGGCCAATTGTGTGAGTTTGTTGCAGAGATTCTATATTTTGTTTTGACTCACAACGTATTTGTCTTTAAAGACAGATATTATTTACAAAAACGTGGTACTGCCATGGGGGCTGCTTGTGCCCCAGCCTATGCCAACCTGTTTCTCGGTTACTGGGAGAGATCGCTATTCCTTGCAGATGGGGTATCTCACAGTGACCGAGTGCAGTGTTGGCATAGGTACATTGATGACATTTTCTTTATTTGGCAGGGTAGTGAGTCTAGCATCTCTGAATTTATGGGACAACTGAATTCAAATTGCTATAACATCAAATTGACACATAAAATCCATCAAAAAAGAATTGAATTTTTGGATATAATGCTAGAGGTTGATGTGGGAGGAATGATGCATACCGATGTATTTAGAAAAGAAACATCGGTAAATTCACTATTGCATGCATCATCCTCCCATACCCCTCATACTGTTAAAGCCATCCCAGTTGGTCAGTTTCTCAGAATGAAGCGGATTTGTTCTACTGACCAAAAATTTGAAATACAATCAGAGGATCTAAGAAATAGATTTAAAGCACGTGGCTATAGTAATCGCTGCATAAGAAACGGGTATTTGAAAGCCAAAAATGTAGACCGACGTCAGTTGTTGTTTAATAACAAAAAAATAAAACATCTTCTGATTCTAATGTCAGATATATCTCCAACTACAATTGTTATTGGAGACGGACACAAGAAATAATTAATAAACATTGGTCGGTTCTATTGACAGACCCCATTTTGGCCCGGAACATCTCAGAAATACGGATTTTTGTGTTACTCACCGTAAAATCCTTTTCTCCGAGACGCTCATTGGGGGACACAGGACTGTGGACTGTGGGTGTATGCTACTGCCGCTAGGAGGCTGACACTAAGTAAATATAAAAAAGGTTAGCTCCTCCTCCGCCGTATACACCTCAGCACTGGCCGCAGGCAAACCCAGTTTAGTGCAAAAAGCAGTAGGAGGCTAAAACAAAAAAATCAGTGTTAATACAGGTACAATATATCCAGAAGTAAATCTACTGATATAGACCCAAACAAACAAAATTAGCTTAGAAAGCAAAGCCATCCGGCTATAAGGGAGGGTGCTGTGTCCCCCAATGAGCGTCTCGGAGAAAAGGATTTTACGGTGAGTAACACAAAAATCCGTATTTCTCCTTCGTCTCATTGGGGGACACAGGACTGTGGGACGTCCCAAAGCAGTCCCTTGGGTGGGAAATCGACTCCACAGTGTAATTTATAACAGGCATTGCCTATAGGTGCGCAACCGCGCCCTGAAGAATCCTTCTACCCAGGCTAGCATCCGCTGACGCCTGAGTATGGACATTATAATGCTTTGAAAAAGTATGCAAACTGGACCAGGTTGCCGCCTTACAAACCTGTTCCGCCGAAGCCTGATGCCGAAGAGCCCAGGAAGCACCCACTGCTCTGGTGGAGTGAGCCCTGATTCCTGCGGGAACCACCGCGCCTCTGATGCGGTAGGCCTCTTGAATGGTTACCCGTATCCATCTAGCTAAAGTTGACCTAGACGCAGCGAGTCCCTTCCTGCGACCCTCAGGGAGGATAAACAGCGTGTCCGTCTGCCTAAAGGATGCCGTTCGAGATACATATCTCCTGAGTGCTCTCACCAGATCCAGCGTATGGAGAGCCTTCTCCACTCGGTGCGTCGGAGCTGGGCAAAATGAGGGCAAAACAATGTCCTCATTGATGTGAAATGAGGACACGACCTTAGGCAAAAAAGGAGGTGCTGGCCTAAGCACTACCTTATCACGGTGGAAGAGTAAATACGGAGCTCGGCAGGATAGTGCTGCCAGCTCCGAAACCCGCCTTATGGATGTTATGGCCACTAAAAATACCACCTTCCAGGAAAGGTATGTCAGGGAAACCTCCTGAAGAGGCTCAAAAGGAGATTCTTGCAGAACTCCCAGAACCAGATTGAGATCCCAGACATCTAAGGGAGCCTTGTAGGGGGGCACTATATGGACAACCCCCTGAATAAAGGTCTTGACCTGTAAATTAGATGCGATCCTTCGCTGAAAAAGAACCGACAAGGCCGAAATTTGACGCCTAAGAGTACTTGGAGCTAAACCTGAATCTAAGCCTGCTTGGAGAAAAGACAGAATGTTGGGGATTGAAAAATGAAGTGGGGAATAACCATGTTCCCTGCACCATGCAAAAAAGGCCTTCCAAGTACCATGGTAGATACGAGCCGAGGTGGGTTTTCTGGCGCTAGCCATTGTGGCGGCGACCTTTTTGGAGAATCCAGCCCTAGTCAGAATCCAAGATTCAACGGCCAGGCCGTCAAACACAGGACCGCTAAGTTCTGGTGGTAAACTGGGCCCTGGGAGAGAAGATCCACGCGTTCTGGCAGACGCCAGGGTGCGTCGCTGAGCAGTTTTACCAGCTCTGCGTACCATGAGCGACGCGGCCAATCCGGAGCGATCAATATCGCTGGTACCCCCTCTAACCTGATCTTCCTGATCACCCTTGGGAGTAGAGCCATTGGTGGAAACAAGTACAGAAGATGAAACTGATTCCATGGTAGAACCAGGGCATCCACTGCAATTGCCTGCGGATCTCGGTACCGGGAGACAAAGTTGGGCACCTTGGCATTTATCCTGGAGGCCATCAGGTCCACATCTGGGGTTCCCCAACGTAGGCATATCTGCTGGAATACCTCGGGATGTAGCGACCATTCCCCTGACGCTATCCCCTGACGGCTGAGAAAATCCGCTGCCCAGTTCTCCTCGCCTGGAATGTGGACCGCTGATATCACAGAGTGATTTCTTTCTGCCCAGGATAGAATGTGTCCTACCTCGCGCATGGCTGCCCTGCTGCGGGTACCCCCTGATGATTTATGTATGCCACCGCTGTGGCATTGTCCGACTGTATTCGGACAGGGCGGCCCGCCAAATGATGGTGAAAACGCCTCAGAGCCAGCCGAACAGCTCGGATCTCCAAAATATTGATTGGGAGGTTCGCTTCCTGCCGACACCAAGTCCCCTGAGCTGTATAGTGACGAAACACTGCTCCCCATCCGAGAAGGCTGGCGTCCGTTGTGACTATCAGCCAATGGACTGGAGGAAAATATCGCCCCTGGCGAAGAGTGATGTCCCTTGTCCACCACGAAAGCGTCTGTCTGACCTGCCGGGACAGACGGCACTGAAAATTGAGCGAGTAAGGGCTCCCGTTCCAAACTGCCAAGAGAGCATGCTGAAGGGGGCGGAGATGGAACTGGGCAAATGAATGGCTTCTATCGCTGCCACCATCCTTCCTAGGACCCTCATACAAAACCGGATGGTGTGAGGTATTGGCTGGCGAAGGATCCGTACCTCCTGACGGAGAACTAGAGCCTTCTCTTGAGGAAGAGTTATCAACCCTTGAGCAGTGTTGAAAATCATTCCTAAAAAGGTGATCCTTTGAGATGGCACGGGAGACGATTTCTTTAGATTCACAAGCCACCCCAGGCGAGTAAGGGTGTCTAGCGTAATGCTGACACTCTTCTCGCAAGCCTGATAGGACGGACCCTTGATGAGGAGATCGTCCAAATATGGCAAAATGACTATCCCCCGGGAGTGCAGAATGGACACAACGGCAGCCATAACCTTTGTGAACACCCTGGGGGCTGTGGCTAGTCCGAACGGCAAAGCTGTGAACTGGAAGTGAAGGCTGCCGATGGCAAACCGAAGAAACCTCTGATGAGGAGGAAATATGGGGATGTGAAGATAGGCATCCTGAATGTCTATTGATGCTAGAAATTCCTCCTTTTCCATGGCTGCAATAACCGATCGTAGAGACTCCATTCAAAACCGTCGAATTCTGACAAATTGATTCAGTCGTTTTAGATCCAAAATGGGTCTGACAGAGCCGTCCTTCTTGGGTACTATGAACAGATTGGAGTAAAACCCCTGACCCCTTTCGACCTCTGGAACAGGAACAATGACCCCGCTGCGCCGAAGCGATTCGACCGCCTTGAATAAGGCGTGAACACGGGATTCTTTTTTGGGAAGGCGTGAAAGAAAAAATCGATTTGACGGACGATTGATGAATTCTATTTTGTACCCCGAGGAAACTAACTCTCTGACCCACTTGTCGTGAGTAATTGATAGCCAAGCGGGGCGAAACCAGAGTAAGCGGCCGCCTACTCTGGATAAATTGACCGGATTCTGCCTCCAGTCATTTATCCGAAAATCTTTGGGATTTAGACCCTCTAGATCTTGGCTGTTGAGATCGCATTCTTCCCAAAGGGTTGGTCTTGTAGGAGACTTGGCGATCTCTGGCCTGATTAGGTCGACCTGAGCCGCTGGAGGTGGCTGGCGCGGTCCAACCTGGGTTACGAAAGGCCCTAAAGCGAGGTTGAAGCTGTCGGCGAAAAGGCTGTCTAATCCTCTGCTGAGGAAGGAAACTGCTCTTTCCTCCCGTCGCATCAGATATTAGCTGATCCAACTTCTCGCCAAATAATCGGCCGCTCTGATAGGGTAAGGACGTAAGTGATTTCTTTGAGGTTGAATCCGCTCGCCAAGTTCTCAACCACAAAGCTCTCCTGATAGCAATCGCATTAGCTGCAGCTAATGCCGCGCAATTTGCCGCATCCATAGAAGCGTTAATTAAAAAATCACCTGCAAGAGCTATCTGATTGGAGATTTCCGTTACCTCAGAAGGCACCTCTATACCGTGAAGGGCTCTATTTAGAGACTCCGACCAAGATATCATGGCCTTAGCAACCCAAGTCGCTGCAAAAGAAGGAGAGAGTGCAGAGCCTGATGCCTCAAACACTGAGCGGGCCAAACTTTCAACCAGACGATCCGTTGGATCCTTGATCGAGGAACCATTAGGAAGGGAGAGAAGCGTTTTAGACGCTAAACGCGATACAGGAGGATCGACTGTAGGAGATTCTGCCCACACCTTTAGAAGTTCGGGAGCAAAAGGATATCTGGTATTAAGGGCTTTTTGTCCTGCAAAGCGCTTGTCCGGTTTTTCTCGGTGGCGCTGCACCAGCTCCTCAAACTCAGGATGAGCACCAAAAACCTTATGAGTTTGTCTGGCTCGTTTGAAAGACACCTTATGACCAGAGGCCAAGGTGGATTCATCCTCTATCCCCAGGGATTGATTGACAGCTTCAATCAGACTGTCAATTGTCTCCTGACAATACGGTGCCTCTAGATTGAGAGACCCTTCAGAATCAGAATCTGAATACTGATCACTTGCCTCCAAAGGAGAGGGAGAGCGAGAAACTGAGCTAAAAGATGCCGAGGCCCCGGACGGCATAGGCGACACAGTATGGGTTCGCTTCCCATGCGTCTGCCTGGTAAGAGCACGGCCCCTGCAGGCCGGAGGTTCCTGAGGCGTAATGAAGCCGGGTGAACCACTGTCCCTGCTCCTATCGGGAGCTTGAAGGGACTCAATTGCTCTGGTTAATGACGCCACAGATTGAGAAAGAGACAAGGCCCATTCCGGAGGACCTGACGCACTAGGCTAGGTAAGGACTCCTGAGCCCGTTCGGAGTCACAGGCTTCGCAGACCCGATTAGTCTGGGCGTGCGGAAAAGGGGATCTACAGGCAATGCATGCAGTATAAAACACCGTGTGGGTCTTAGCCCTTCTGGACATACTGGATCTGTCACAGATTTCTCCTGTCAGAATAATTTGGATGTGGCGGTGCGGGTAGTAGCGGTGCGGAGCGCAGCAAAAAAACGGAGCAACCAGGCTGGAGGTAGTAGCACTTACCCCAGTCCTGTTCCCCGAACGTCCTTGAACGATTTTCCACCTCACTTGCTGGACCGTGTGGCGTAAAAAGGAAGATGGAAGCTCCAGACTTCCAAAAAACGCGCTCCCCTTTCAGGGAGGCGTTCCTAAATAGCCGAGCCCTAGGGGGAGGGGTCGCGGGGCGCGGCCTAGCGCCGGCAGAAGCCGGGGACCTAATTTCCAGCCGCGGCCTAGTCTCCGGCCGAAGCCGGGGGCTAAATTTCAGGCCGCGGCCTAGCGCTGGCCGAAGCCGCGGCCTAAATTTTCGGCGGCGCCCACTCGGGATCAGGGGGGTGGGCCCGCCGGAAGTGCCGCTGCTGGGGGAGGAGCCCGAGAACGCGCCCATCTCTGGAACGCCGAATTACCCCCACACTGCCTGACCCTCGGCAGAAACCGGGGGCCAGATCCCAGCCCGCGGCCCAGCGCCGGCACGAAGCCGGGATGTAAATTTTTGGAGGCGGCTGCCCCTGTGTCGGAGAGCAGGCTGCCGGATACAGGGGGAGGGGTATGGGGAACTCAGCCATGGACTTGCCCGCTTTTGCTTTGAAGCTGCTCCACACCAGACCGCTCTGCCTTTTGCCCTCTTCCAACCGAAGATCCTGATTAAAAGGTGGGTTCCCGGCCTGATCCACTGGAGCATATGTAGCCAGAAAAAAGGGGGTGAGGATGGTGCAGGCACCCTAACTCCATCACCCCTTCAGGGGGTGAGGAGAGGGACCATCCGCCTCCTTGCAGCACCGCGGTCTTGCCTTGGTGGTGCAGTGGGGGCCGCACGGACTATTTACTGCCTCTGTACAGCCTAGGGTTTCGATACCTTAGGGTGGTCAGGGCTGAGTCCGGCATTAGTGTCCCACGTCGCGGGAGAGGATACGTGGAGGCTTTACTCCACGTGCTCGCCCGTTGATGTTTTGGGGAGATCGGACCCTTTCAATAGGGTCCGTCGCCCCTGTCAAATCTTCGTGGGAAAATAGAGAAAAAAAAAAAAAAAAGTGGTCTGGAAGGAACCAGACGTGTGCCTCCAACAGACACTAAGCATGAACTGGGTTTGCCTGCGGCCAGTGCTGAGGTGTATACGGCGGAGGAGGAGCTAACCTTTTTTATGTTTACTTAGTGTCAGCCTCCTAGCGGCAGTAGCATACACCCACAGTCCACAGTCCTGTGTCCCCAATGAGACGAAGGAGAAAAACCACAATTTACAGCTAGACGAGGAAGGAGTATTAAAGATGTATTGGTTAAAAGCCACTATGTTGCCAAAATTGAAAATCCTCTGAATCCAAGCAATAGTCGTCCGGTATTGGGTTGTTACCCATGTGGTGATTGTTTGGCCTGTACTCAAAAAAACCTTGTCAGAGAGACTAAATTTAGATCCTCTGATGGGAAGAAGGAATTTCAGATTCAACATCATTTGGGTTGCAGTAGTACTCATGTCGTGTATGCGGCCACATGTCCATGTTCCAAGATTTATGTGGGGCTGACCTCGGGTCAGCTCCGCATACGTGTCAGGGAGCACGTGAGGGATATTATAAATGGTCCAAAAGTTTTGGATATAAATGCCCTAAAAACCCTTCCAAAACATTTTCGCATTGAGCACAACAGTGATCCGAGTGGGCTGCGGGTCGTTGCAATCGACCAGGTACACTGTGGTAGCAGAGGTGGGAACATTAAGCGTTTGTTGGCCCAAACAGAATGTAAATGGATAGTTGAATTGGATTCTATGACCCTATGGGGTTAAATGAAAAATTGAGCTTTGCACCCTTCTTATAAGATGGTTATATCCCGTTCATTATCCCTTATGGATATTTTTATTTTCATTTTATTAATTTTTTTTTTTTTTTCATTTTAGTAATTTTAAGTTTTCTTGTGTTTTTTCTTATTAGCATTAGGTCATTCCACTATCTGGCTTTTTCCTTGAACGAGCCACCATCTTTATTCTGTCATCAAAAGGACCAATGAAGTGAGATGAAATTGCCAATCACATTATGGAACATGACAAACTTGAATCACCATTTTTGAAGATCCACTTGTCACGAATTTTCTTCTTTTTATGATTATTGATATTGTCACTTAATATGTTATTTATTCATTTCATCTTTTGATCGCATACTTCACAGTTTTTAATTGTGTCACATTATTGTTTACATGCACTGTATGGCGCTATTTTGCCCCGATATATTAAGCACATTTTTTGCTTATTTCTTATACTATTCACACATAATATGGGTTTTCTCACATTTGTAGTTTGGCATAATTAGTTCTCATTTCATATATTGTGGCTCAAATGCATTTTTGGTCCTATGCTTACTTATGTGGGGATTCGTCTCGTTCGTGTTGTTTCTTGGCTGTGCGGTGTCCGACGCATGCTCCCAGAGGCCTCCATACGGAACGCTATGTCCTCGGCTTCTTTTCCTAACGCGCATGTCCATTGACGTCATATGGGGATTTCCCCATGACGTGCGTGCTATGTGAATGCCGAGGGGCGGTACTTCCTGTGGCGGTGACGTCGGGGCGCATGCGCATATGGAACACACCACATATGGAGCACAGTATAAGAAGCCAGGTTTGGTGGTCTTACATCACTCCCTTTTTGAAAAAGCAAACGCGAAACGCGCGTCAGAGGGTTTCACGTGGGTCCAGATTCAGCGGCTCCAATACCTAAGGGGTAAGCAACCTTTTTTAAGATAGCTAATACTTATTGCACGCTATTTGATAGATTTACATCGCACACCACACATGCTGGTGCGTTTACTATTGATGTACATTGGTTTTTGTGCGGTCTAGAAAGGTTCCATTATGGATATATGATTGTTGTAACTCGTGTAGTTCTTAGCTGCTTCAAATACAAACTCTGGTCCCACGTGTATATTATTATTAATTTTATATTAGGGTCATTATCATTATTGAAGTGATCTTTTTATGTACATGTGTATTTTCTAATAAATGAATCATTTTGGTAAAATTTAAGTGTTTTCTACTCCTTATTGCTCTTTTGGTCCTTGTATAATTGGAGTACACTTTTTAGTCCTTTATAGTGGGGCACACGTTGTAGGTACAGGCTTGTACACATCTGTGATATACCCCGTTTGTGCTGGTTGGTTTTTATCATTAGTACGTAGAGAGCGGCAGCTGTAAACACACTCCAGCACATGACTGACAGCTGACCGCCCAGGTCATCAGTGCAAAGCCTGCTGTCTGTCACTGCCGGGGCGTGGTTACTGAAGCCCCGCCTCTATGACTGAAAGCCTTAGGCTCCCAGCAGGCAACCACACGGTGCCAGAACATTAGTACCCTGCAGATTAACCCCATATCTGCAGGATAATAGCATTTTTTCACGACAAGTTCTCTTTAAACCCTCATTCAGCTGTTTGTGAAACACAGTCCATGTACAGTCCTTGATGCACGGACCCGAGATTGACAGTCACATATATTCCTATATGGCTGGGTCAATAATAATTTTATGAGGAATATGGTTGTTCAACATCGGCGCTGCCCAAGGTTCCAAAAATGCGATCACACACGGAGGTGAAGCATGAATGAGGTTTATTTGTCAATATGTTTCAAGGCTTTCCAAGCCTCTTCATCAGGACCAAACCACAACCATCATTGTGGTTTGGTCCTGATAAAGAGGTTTGAAAACCTTGAAACGCAGTGACAAACCGCATTCATGCGTCACTTCTGTGTGTGATCGCATTTTTGGAACATTAGGCAGCGCCGATTTTGAACAACCATATTCCGCATTCACAGCATCGTATCTCCTTGGTGGTCCTGCTGCAGCCCTTACATGCTTCTATAGGTTTTGTGACTGTCACAACCCTACCAGGTGAGAGTACCTACAATATCTTATACCAGGGTTCAACCGGGTCTGTCGGGCCCTGAGCAGGCGGGGGGGGCCTGCTCGCCGTCAGGCACCACGGCGCCTGTTAGCGGAGGAGAGCGGTGCCAGCGCCGCCACTGCCCCCCCCCCGCTTGCTCAGGGCCCCGGCAGCAGCTGGCACAATACTCACCGTTCCCCGTGCCTCCGCTGCCGCAGCTCCGGGCTCCAGGGGGCGCCTGCGCTTCCTCTCACAGCAGCGCTGCTGAATGACGTCATCATTCAGCGGCCGGCTGTGGCAGAGAGCGCGCGGACGCCGGACAGGTGAGATATGTGTGTCTGTGTGTGTGTCTGTATCAGTGTGTGTGTATGTAGTGCGGTGCTTTGTGTGTGTATGTGAGAGTGCTTGTGTGCTGCGGTGCTGTCTGTGTGATGGTGGTGGGGGAGGAGGGCAGTGATGATAATGATGGGGAGGCATTGATGATGATGGGGAGGCATTGATGATGATGGGGAGGCGATGATGATGATGGTGAGGCGATGATGATGATGGGGAGGCGATGATGATGATGGGGAGGCATTAATGATGATGGGGAGGCATTAATGATGATGGGGAGGCATTGATGATGATGGGGAGGCATTGATGATGATGGGGAGGCATTGATGATGATGGGGAGGCATTGATGATGATGGGGAGCATTGATGATGATGGGGAGGCATTGATGATGATGGGAGGAAATTGATGATGATGGGGAGGCACTGATGATGATGGGGAGGCGATGATGATGATGGGAGGCATTGATGATGATGGGGAGGCATTGATGATGATGGGGAGGAAATTGATGATGATGGGGAGGCACTGATGATGATGGGGAGGCGATGATGATGATGGGCAGGCATTGATGATGATGGGGAGGCGATGATGATGATGGGCAGGCATTGATGATGATGGGGAGGCGATGATATGATGAGGAGGCGATGATGATGGGGAGGCCATGATGATGATGGGGAGGCAATGATGATGATGAGGAGGAGGCAATGATGATGATGATGATGAAATGAAAAAAAAATTCTGGCTCCTGCATTTTTTGTCTGGCTCCTAGATTCTGAACAACTTTGTCGACCCCTGTCTTATACCACCACAGATGAGACCCGACTTGCGCTTTTTGTCTCCCCAGCTTTTCTGTTCGTTTTTGAAAATCGTTTCATAAGGTGGAGGTAGGCAAATCTGTTTCCCACTAATAAAGGATAATTTGATGAATCCTTCTCGTAAGAGATGATAAACTTTGGATAAAACGTCAGATATAACCCCACATCTATTTTGTTCTAGATCACAGAAAATTCTAAGAGGTCTACCTGCGAGATAGTCAGGGTTACAACAGAACAGCAGGAACTAGGGCAGTGTCCTGGGGATTAAGCCATTACCTTCCCTAAAATATTCCAATTAAAAGGACTGTCAGATTGAGCAATGCATTAGCCAACAATGCTCGGAGGCTTGTAAGGCTACAAAAGCCTACATCAACATGTATATTCATGATTACAGACCTGTTGCCCAACCAAGGGCGCATATCATAACAGCCGCTAAGTTACACACTCATAAATTGGGTTAAATGAAACCTCCCAGGAATTAGGTTTGCCGTAATTTTAATATGCCGATATGATTAATTTGGTGTCCGTGACAAATAAATGTACAGACAGACTTGAGAAGTTTTTTTGTCAGACATTTTTTCAATAAGTATGGTAAGGTTGGACATAAGAACAAAGGTCTTGGACCGGCCATCCTGATAAGGTCTACCCAGCCCATAAAACAGATGCCTGCAGGATTCCACAATTATTTTCTGGATACCTTTTAAACGACTGAAGAAATATTGTTGAAGGTTTGCCGTCACCTCGACTCATAAATAAGACAACGCATCTATTCTCCAAGTAGAATGAATTTGCCAAGCCCATTTTAGATAACTGGAGAACTGTTAAAATTTATATTTACTTCTGAAACATAAATCCCGCCAAATTGGGTACGCATCGACGTGATACCAAGTGCAGCTTCTTTTGGGTTTGTGATAAGCAAAAACTAACGGGGAATTCACACAAGTATTATCGAGCAATTCTTCCTAGGAATGTTTTATTTACAATAATCTTGCAGTATAAAAAGGCGGCCTATATCCCGGTGAAAAGCAAAACCTTCATTCATCAAAAGATCATGAGAAATTACCGGGAACTGGAGGGAAAGTCATGTTCTCCCATTTATCACAGCCGGGGTCGAGCAGCAGGACACCCTGTGGGCTTTTCAACAAATATGGGATTGTGAAAAGTGGAAAATGACTATTACTACTAGTACCTGACTGTCTTTGCAGCATCCAAACACAAAGCTCAACATGGCTGTGCGCAAAATTGCAGGAGTCTTCTTGTTGGCATCCGTATCGGACTTCGTGACGGCACACATCCATCTGGAAGCGAGAATGATTTGGCCGAATTTTGCTGTATTTTACAGTGCTAGAGTTTAGCACATGGACAAGACACCTGTAAATGGAAGGCAAAGGGGACGAAAACACAGTATTATAGCACAGAACCTTCATTACATACAAAACACGGATTTTGGTAAAAACTTACCTGTAAAATCCTTTTCAGCGAAGGAAGGAAGAGAGACACAGTATTCATTACTGATGGGTAGGCGGAGCCCCAGATCAGGATGTTACCTCAGATCAAAAGAGTGCTGACTGGCTGGCCCCTCCAGCTCGGGCTCCTCCTACTCAGCTCCAGTCGTACCAAAGCTTTTAGGAAAAGAGCCAAGATCACCAGCGGAGCAACATAACCCCTTCTGAAGGAACTTCAGAGAAAAAACACAAGGATACAGGTTATGCATGCAAAGAAAGCCAAAAACCACAGAGTTCCAGGTACTACTCACGGAACCTGACTACTGCGATGAGCTGGCGATGCTGGAACAGAGCCTTAGCGCGCTGACCTCAGCCCAGATAATCGCTATCAGATAAGGGTCGCGCTGCATCTGAAAACATCAACACACTTCTGCCTTGGGAGGGTGCTGTGTCTCTCTTCCTTCCTTCGCTGAAAAGGATTTTACAGGTAAGTTTTTACCAAAATCCGTGTTTCAGCTGCAGATGGAAGGAAGAGAGCCACAGTATTCATTACTGATGGGACGTCCCAAAGCAGTTCAAAAATAAGGGTGGGAAAAACCAACAAAAGGCAGAAACCCAACAACCTTAACAACAAAGCGCAACCAGCGCTAAACACAAGTTCATCCAGAACTTTAAACTACAGCTGCCTGCAGGACCCTACGTCCGAGGGCTGCATCAGCGGAAGCACTGACGTCCACTTTATAAAACCTTGTAAACGTGTGGACAGAGCGCCAAGTTGCGCCTCGGCAGAGCTGCACTGCCGAGGCACCTTGATGAAAAGCCCACGATGAGGCCACAGCTCTCGTGGAATGGGCTCGAATCTTAATCGGGCAAGATTCACCCCGAAGGCGGTAAGCTTCCAAAATAGCTGACCGGATCCAACGAGCTATAGAATCCTTGGAAGCTCGTTGACCACGCCGACGACCTGCTGGAACCACAAACAGGGAGTCCGTCTTACGAAAACCTTGAGTAATAGATAGATAAAACTTCAAGGCCCGCACTAAATCCAATGTGTGTAAATCTCGCTCTTTCGCATTCTTCGGATCCGGACAGAGTGAAGGCAACACAATATCCTGGTTAACATGAAATTGTGACACCACTTTAGGCAAAAAATCACCCCGAGTGCGAAGCACTACACGATCCGGAAAAAACTCCAGAAAAGGAGGCGAACAAGAAAGAGCTGCCAACTCAGAAACTCTCCTCAAGGAAGTGACTGCAACAAGGAAAGCCACCTTCCAAGAAAGTAAAGAAAGGCTAGCAGAAACCATAGGCTCAAAAGGTTTATGCTGAAGAGCCTCCAAAACAAGGTTGAGCCGCCAAGGAGACACGGGTGCCTTCCGCGGCGGAAACTTACGAGATATACCTCGGAAAAAGGAGAGCACGTCTCTATTTGAAGCAATGGTTCTCCGGAACAATAAGGACAGAGCAGAAATCTGACCTTTCAGAGTGCTGACTGCTAAACCCTTGTCTAGCCCATGCTGCAGAAAAGCCAACAGGTTGGGAATGGAAAATTTTCTCGGGTTCCGAGAGGACCCCAAACACCACGAAAAGAAGGTTTCCCAAATTTTGTGGTAAATCCTAGTAGTAGCCGGACATCTTGCAGCACGAAAGGTAGCAATGACCTCGGCTGCGAAACCTCTACGGGTCAAGATTTCGGTCTCAAGAGCCACGCCGTCAAACGCAGGGACATCAAGTCCGGATGACAAACGGGCCCCTGAGTCAACAAGTCCGGTTGAAGAGGGAGTGGAAAAGGAGGTGCCGCCAACAGCGACATTATTGTCGAGAACCACACCCTTCTTGGCCAGTCTGGAGCTATCAAAATAGCTGGAATTCTCTCTAGTCTGATCCGACGCAGTACTAGAGGAAGTAAGGATATCGGCGGGAATACATAGATCAGCTCGAACTGATCCCACTGAGCCACTAGAGCATCCACCGCCACCGCCTTCGGGTCCTTGTACCTGGACATGAATGTCGGTAACTTGGCATTGGACCTGGATGCCATCAAATCCACTTGGGGGGTTCCCCAGCGAGAGCACAGTAGTGCAAAAACTTCCGGGTGGAGGCTCCATTCCCCGGGATCCATCCTTCTGCGACTGAGAAAGTCCGCTGTAATATTCTGAACCCCTGGAATGTGAATCGCCGAAATGGCTGGTACACTGGCCTCTGCCCAAATCAGAATTCGGGACACCTCTACCATGAGTCTGGAACTCCTTGTCCCACCTTGGTGATTGATATACGCGACAGCCGTCGCATTGTCTGTCTGCACACGGACTGGCAGACCGCTCAAAGGGACCGTCCAATGTTGGAGGCAAAGGAAAATCGCCCTCAATTCCAGGATGTTGATCGGAAGAAAAGACTCTTCCGATGACCATACCCCTGAATCCAGAGATTGTTCCAAACACCCCCCCAGCCCGTCAGGCTGGCATCGGTGGTTATAACTGACCACTTCGGAGGGAGGAAAGACTTCCCCAGGGAGAATGCCCCTGGACGTAACCACCATTCTAGAGAATCCCGCACCGCGCGAGAAATGGTGACACTGCAATCCAGCGATTGCGACTGGTTCCATCGACTCAAGATGAACCTTTGGAGAGTCCTGGAATGGAACTGGGCAAAAGGAATTGCCTCCATGGACGCCACCATCAGTCCCAGAAGACGCATACACTTCCGTAGGGACATTGCCGTTGAGGATTTCATAATCTGTACATGTCGAAGAAGACATGACTGTTTGTCTGGTGGTAGGGAAACTACCGACCGAAACGTGTCGAGATGCATTCCCAAAAAGAGGATTGTCCTCGATGATTCCAGGGACGACTTCTCCCAATTGACCAGCCAACCGAAGTCCTTCAGAAACTGAAGAGACAAATCCCGAGCCGTCAACGCCTCCTCCTCCGAGGAAGCCACGATCAAAAGATCGTCCAGATAAGGGAGAATCGTAATCCCCTGTCTTCGAAGGATTGCCATGAGGGGCGCCAGAATTTTTGTAAAGACCCTTGGCGCTGAGGCTAAGCCGAACGGCAGAGCCACGAACTGGTAATGATTCTGACCTATGGCAAATCGAAGAAAGCGCTGATGAGCCTTTCCGATGGGAATATGCAAATAGGCGTCGCGAATGTCGATTGACACCAGAAAATCGTTCTGTGACAGAGCTGCCACAACGGAACGAAGCGACTCCATGCGAAATTTCCGGGCATGGACATGCCGGTTTAATCGCTTGAGATCCAGAATCGGGCGAAATTTGTTCTCCTTTTTGGGAACTATAAAAAGGTTGGAATAAAAACCTTTCCCTCGGTCCTCTGACGGAACCGGTATCACTACACCCTTTTGTAGCAGAGATTCGACCTCTCGCTGTAGAGCGACAACAAGCTCGGGTTCCGACGGAACGTGAGATTGACAAAAAACATTTGGGGGTCGAGAAGCAAACTCTATGAAATAGCCTGCCGACACTATCCGCGTTACCCAGGAATCTGGAACGCGAGCCATCCAAGTCTCCTTGAAAAGAAGCAGGCGACCCCCCACTCGAGAATCCTCGAGTGGACCCCTGGCGTCAATCCGACTTTGCGGGCTTCTTGTCAAGTTCCCGCTTGTCCTGGCGGAAACTCTGCTTCCAGGGAGTACGAGTTTTCTGAGAGGATTTCTTTCCTGAGAAGGAAGGACGACCCGATCCCCACGAGGAGTGACTAGATCGTCCTCGGCCCCGAAAGGACCGCCGACCACTATAGACACCAGGCTTACTGGACACAGAGGCCATGGCCCTACGCTGTGGTAATGCTGATTCCTTCGCCTTAGCCTTGGAAATCAGCTCTGTGAGGTCGGATCCAAAAAGATGGCCACCCTTGTAAGGTAAGGCCAACAACCCTTGTTTGGAAACTGCGTCCCCGGCCCACTGTCTGAGCCATAAAGCTCTTCTGACTGTGACCGCTGAAGCTTGCGCTTTGGCCAGCAGAGATGCCGTATCCAGACCGGCATCAAAGATATAACAGGCTGCCGTTTCTAACCATTCACAAGTTTCCCGTATCTCAGATAACGGAGATTCATTTTGCAACTCCGTCTTCAGACGTGCCAACCAGCTTAGAGAAGCTCTAGCAGCACACATGGATCCTAGCACTGCTCGAAATCCATGACCCGCAGCCTCATAGCTTGCTTTTGCCGCCACTTCTGCCTTTCTATCCAAAGGCTCCTGTAAGCTCGCTTTTCCCTTAATAGGGAGTAGTGAGGATTTACTAAGCTGAGATAAAGACACATCCACTTCAGGAGCAGAAGTCCAATTATCCTTTAACTCCGCAGAGCAAGGATAAAGTGTATCAAAGAAATGCGTTCCATGAAAACGCTTATCTGGACATAGACGTTCCTCCTCTATTACACTATTAAGCTCATCCAGAGCTGGCAATGTTGTACGCGAAGCACGGGACTCCTGGAACATGCGTGCTGATTTACCAGGACGACTAGTTACCTCCTCCGGTAACTGTAATATATCTCTCATGGCTTCAATCAATGCCTCCGTACGCTTCGCCATAGAGGAACGCCCCTGCGGCTCGTCCGCATCTGAATCGGATATTTCTCCATCCGAATTTAAAGGGGAACTCTGCCCAATATCAGATACATCTGACTCGCTTCGTGTAGAGGCCGGTAACGGCCTGCGTCGCTTCCTCTGAGAGGAATTAGCAGACACATATTGACCTAAAAGGTCAGACAAGTTGTTGATCGATCGAGCGATATCGTCCAATTTTCCACCGCTGTCGACCGCAGCGCTAGACGCTGTGGAGGTCTGCGTTTCTGATTGCCGTAATGGCACTGGGACGTGGTCCGCAGCATCTGAACCCTGTTCAGACATGTCTCACCTGTATGAGCAGGTCAAAGCGGTAATACCAGCAAAAAACTATGCGGTTTTTTTTTTTTTTAAACGCTGAAGGGTTAACGCTCCACCAAGCAGGGTTACCCCAGCGGTATTCAGTCAAAAAATTTTAGCTGGTAGAAATAACCCTCAGAGGGGTTAATATTGCAAACTCACCACAATATATATATTTGTGAGCCCCAGCCAATTTTTATGTCTCTAATGAGACTGCAGATGCAGGATAGCGACCGCTGCGCTGCAGGGTGAGGAATCAGCACTCACCCAGCTGGCCGTGGTGTCTTATGAGGAGAGGAGCGGTCTGAGGAGCCCAGGAGCCTGTGTAATGGCCGCCACAGTGAGGGGGTCGCAGGAGAAACGCCAGAGCGCGCGTCTTCCTGCTCAGAAGACCGGGAATAGTTAGGCCACGCCCCCGCCAGCTCGAATATTGAGCGCGAATCCCCCGCTCCTGCTCCCTCTCTGTCCTGCAGGTATCTGCCTGCGGACAAAAAATCACCACATCTACTTGTAACAGCGCTGTCACAGCAGCGCTGAAGCATACTGACATACATGTAGTAGCGCTGTCACAGCAGCGCTGAAGCATACTGACATACAAGTAATAGCGCTGCTCATCCAGACGCTAAAGCACTCACACATAATTATAATCAAAAATTTGTGTGGAGTACTCACCAGCCAAGGCGCCACAGGGACCCTCAGGGGTTTCTGGCGCTGTGCCCATGCTTCCCCCCAGGGCGAAGAACGCAGTGACCGCACGTGTGGTTTGCGTCCCGCCAGGGAAGCTCTCCTCATCCCCCAGGGCCGGCAAGGATTCTGCAGGGACTTTAAGTAAATACAGATCCGCCAAGGGAGAGGTTGGGGTACAGCAGCGCTGGTACCCCTGAGACCTCTAGACCAACTGGTGATCCAAGTCTCCTGTCCGAATATAAAATAATAAAATCTTCTGAGGAGCTGCATTAGCAGCGACCATCCTCTGGACCTCAAATCTTAGACTGGAGCTGAGTAGGAGGAGCCCGAGCTGGAGGGGCCAGCCAGTCAGCACTCTTTTGATCTGAGGTGACATCCTGATCTGGGGCTCCGCCTACCCATCAGTAATGAATACTGTGGCTCTCTTCCTTCCATCTGCAGCTGAAAAAGGATTTAAAGTTTTGTAAAAAGTATCTAATTTTTGGAAACACAATTACAATTGACATTGCTTAAGATTCTTATGAACATTTGTGTTGCTACAGACGGCCGAGTGTTCAATGGGGAGAGAAGAGAGCTGGAGGTTGAGCCCAATAGACATCAGATTGTCAGCCCATCACACAGCAATCATTTTCTCATGTCATTTGGTGACACTGAAAATCGTAGGAAATCCTATAGCACGAAACTGGCTCACAGGTGAGTGCAAAACTTGCAACTGCAAAGTGTCTCAGTATGTAAAGGTCTGCACCACAAAGAACCGGGAAGATGGTGAGAAGACAAGAAACAGCCCATTATATTCAAGATTTAGAGGTGAGACAGACCACGACACGGAGAGACTTAGAGCCAAAGACCAAGAGACAGAGAGAGAGAGACAGAATTGTCTAGACTGCACAACCAGTGGCATAACTAGAGTCTGATGGGCCCTGATGCAAGATTTGGAAGGGGCTCCACCCTCCCTCCATCCTGAGAATATAAAATATATTACACACCATATATACATATTCCTCATCCTAGTATATATGTCCTCCATCCTGGTATATGTCCCTTACCCTGGGCCCTATCCTGGTATATATATCCCCCGTTCTGCTGCTGCTGTTTAATGTATAGAAAAAAATAAACCATTATACTCACCAGGGGCACATGTAGAAGTCATGAGACCCAACAGTAGAAGTGTAATGCACTCCCCATAGTCCTCTGCATAGTATGATGCACCCCCATAGTCCGCCATAAAGTATAATGCTCCCCAGAGTCAACGATATAGTATAATGCATCCCACAGTCCTCCATATAGTATAATGCACAGCCAATAGTCCTCCATATAGTATAATGCACAGCCCATAGTCCTCCATATAGTATAATACACAGCCCTTACTAGTGATGAGCAAGTATGCTCGTTGCTCGCGTTTTCCCGAGCACGCTTGGGTGGTCTCCGAGTATTTGGAAGTGCTCAAAGATTTAGTTTCTGTTGCCATAGCTGCATGATTTGCGGCCATTTGACAGCTGAATACATGTGGGGATTGCCTAACAAACAGGCATTCCTCACTTGTATTCAGGCTGCCAAGTAGCCGCAAATCATGAAGCTATGGCAACAGAAACTAAATCTCCGAGCACTTCCAAATACTCGGAGACCACCCGAGCATGCTCGGGAAAACCCGAGCAACGAGCATACTCGCTCATCACTAGCCCTTACCCTTCGATATAGTGTAATACACAGCCCATAGTCGTCCATATAGTTTACTACATAGCCCATAGTCATCCATATAGTATACTGCACAGCCTGTAGTCCTCCATATAGTATAAATCACAGCTCATAGTCCTCCATATAATATAATACACCGCCCATAGTCCTCCATATAGTATAATGAATAGCCCGTAGTCCTCCATATAGTATAATGCAAAGCTCATAGTCGTCCATATAATTTAATAAACAGCCCATAGTCCTCCATATAGTATAATGCACAGATCATAGTCCTCCATACAAAATAATGCACAGCCCATATCCTTCATCTACATATATAATCCCCAGTTGGGACTTCCGGCTGCTGTCCCCGTTTCCCATAAGACGCCGAGGCAGTGTCACTTGCGCAGGCGCAAGTGACATTCACGTCACTGCTATTCCCGCGCATGCGTAGAAACAACGCGGCTGTTACTGCGCCTGTGTGGGCATGTGGGCACTGTGCGCAGGTTCGAGACCCCCGAAGAGGTGGTGGTGGTGTGAGACAATGGGACGGCAGCCAACTACCGCAGCTCCGGGGCCTACGACCTGAGGATCCTGGACAGTGCGTCCACCGGTGAGATTGGCGACCGTCAGTGTGCCCGAGGGCTGTGCCCTGCCGTGCGGTCAGTGTGCCCGGGGCTGTGCCCTGCCGTGCGGTCAGTGTGCCCGGTGCTGTGCCCTGCCGTGCGGTCAGTGTGCCCGGGGCTGTGCCCTGCCGTGCGGTCAGTGTGCCGGGGCTGTGCCCTGCCGTGCGGTCAGTGTGCCTGGGGCTGTGCCCTGCCGTGCGGTCAGTGTGACCGGGGCTGTGCCCTGCCGTGCGGTCAGTGTGCTCGGGGAGGTGCCCTGCCGTGCGGTCAGTGCTCCTGGGGCTGTGCCCTGCCGTGCAGTCATTGTGCCCGGGGCTGTGCCTTGCTGTGCGGTCAGTGTGCCCTGCTGTGCGGTCAGTGTGCCCGGGGCTGTGCCCTGCCGTGCGGTCAGTGTCCCTGGGGCTGTGCCCTGCCGTGCGGTCAGTGTGCACGGGGCTGTGCCCTGCCGTGCGGTCAGTGTGCCCGGGGATGTGCCCTGCCGTGCGGTCAGTGTGCCCGGGGATGTGCCATGCCGTGCGGTCAGTGTGCCCGGGGATGTGCCATGCCGTGCGGTCAGTGTGCCCGGGGATGTGCCATGCCGTGCGGTCAGTGTGCCCGGGGCTGTGCCTTGCCGTGCGGTCAGTGTGCCCGGGGCTGTGCCTTGCCGTGCGGTCAGTGTGCCCGGGGCAGTGTCCGGTCAGTGTGCCCGGGGCAGTGTCCAAGACTGTGCGGTCAGTGTGCCCACTGTAATTGCAAGAAAATGTGATGTTTTTATCATGTATTGTAAGCTGTCATTATGTGTGAGTTGTATACAATGTTTGTGTATACAATGTTTGTATATAAAATCCCCAGTTGGGACTTCCGGCCGCTGTCCCAGAATCCCATAAGGCGTCACGGCAGTGTCACTTGCGCCTGCACAAGTGACTTTCACGTCACCGCTATTCCCGCGCATGCGTAGTAACGATGCAGCTGTTACTGCGCCTGCGTGGGAATAGCGGAGACGTGTATGTCACGGTGCACTTCACCGCACTCCCGATGCGATAGCATCGGGCCTATTTCTAGTATAATATAATGTACAGCCCATAGTCATCCATACAGAATAATACACAGCCCATAGTCCTCCATATAATATAATGCACAACCCATACTCATCCATGTAGTTGCATGGCAACCATGCAGAACTGATTTTAAAAAAAAATCCCTCTCATCCACTTCCCCCCCAGTGTGGCATCCTCTTCTGAAGCTGGCAGCTAACTTCAGTGTGCAAGCAATTTGAGCGCATGAGGTCACTGCCATGCACCCCAGGTCACATGCACGCCAAAGTCAGATGCTGGCCTGACAAGTCTGTCTCCAGTACGTGTGGTGACAGTTTTCACACGTACTGGAGACTCTTGCACACATAGACCCATTCAAATCTATGGTTCTGTGCACATGTCAATGTGTTGCCACAAACCGTGTGTTCGTGTGCAAAACATTGTGGTACAGCAAAGGGTGTTTTGCTGGATGGGAGATATATTTCTGCCAGCAGGTTAAAGTTTGGTCGGGATTTTCCCTAAACACAAGGACCTGGGATGATGTCATGGTCACGTGATCAGCCCAGGTGATGTGTACCTCACCTGTGGGTGTGGTCAGGGCTATGTAATGGTGAGGGTGAGTGCAAGAGAGTATGACGGAAGAGGAGGAGCTTGGCTGGAGCCAGGCTGGATCTGTTTTGGACGACACGTGCTGGAAACAAGCACTAGTATCTAGGCTTCAGACCACCCGGGGAATGGCACCTGGCGGTCGCTGCTGACCTGGCAGCCGCTTAGTTAAGCCCGTCCCAACAAGGGTGAGTCTGGGACCAGTGGTTCTCCAAGCCGGAGTATATTTGTGTTTTGCTATGTTTTTGTGATCCTGGTGTTTAAAGTGACATTAAACCACTGAAGTTGGACTTTAAGCCTGTGTGTTGCCTCATTACTGTGGCCCTGCCACTGCCTACCAGAGCAAATCCTTACAACATGTACAATTTTATGCCAGCAGCACGGTCCACAATACGGCCCACACACGTGCACACTGATGACACACAGATGGTGTGACACGTACCAGCATCTGAGAAAAAGCAGTACAGTTAACTGTTCCCAGGTGCTGAATGCAGCTCTCATCATTGTCGCCTGGTCTCCCTGCGATTAACGAGACCAGGCGACACTGATCAGACTAGTAGTCAGCACCGGATGTCTGTGTATCACAAATATAAAATAAATAAATTAAAAAAAAACTTTTGGGGTCCCTCTTTAATTTTCCTAGCCAGCTGAGGGAAAGCCAACAGCTGGGGGCTGGGAAGGGGGCACTATCCATAAAGGTTCCCAGAGTATTAATAACAGTTCACAACTGTTTGCTTAGCCTTTAGTGGTTATTATAGGGGGAACCTCCCAAAAATATTTAAATATATATATTTACTTACCATCAAAGGCTAAAAAGACATTAATAATAATAGGCTGGGACGGGACCATGGATATTGGTCCCCTCCCACACTAAGAACATCAGACCTCAGCACACTGCGGAGGAAGAGCTAACTTTTTTTGTACATAGTGTCAGCCTCCTAATAGCAGCAGCATACACCCCATGGTTTCCTGTGTCCCCCAATGAAGAGATAGAGAAATGGCGTAACCATTAGATGCACGAATTCTGGCGCAACCATTAAATACACCAATTCTGGGGATCGTTGTAGGACATGAGAATTATGGATTCTGTGTGTTTCTTCAATAAATTGAACTATGGGGGTTAGTAATGGGGTGTGTGATAGACACCTATTTACTAACCCTTGGGCCTGATGTCAGTGAAGATAAAACAGCTGACACTAACTCCACTCTTGCCACCAGACCAGTGTAAGTGGGAAGAAAAAAGACTAACGGCCGGAATTGGGGCATTTTTTTTTTTTTTTTGGGCCCGCCCCATATAATATCCAGTAAAGGCTAAGAAAACAGCTGTGAGCTGTTATTAATATGCTGGGAACCTTTATGTCCTTTGGCCCCCTCGCAAGAATATTAAGACCAGCCCCAGGAGTCGGCTTTACCTCAGCTGGTTAGGAAACTTAAGGGGGACCCGACTGAATTTTTTATTTATTTTATACGCGCGATACACAGACGGTCGGTGATGACTACAAGTCTCAGTGTCACCTGGTCTCGCTGATCGCAGAAAGACCAGGTGACGAGGAGCGTTGCATTCAGCACTGGGCACCTGGGAAAAGCGCCAACTGTACTGCTTTTTCCAGGCGCAAGTAAGTGTCACACTGATGCAGTACATGGATGCCACATGTAAGTTACACACAGACAGCACCGGTACTGATTTTTACAGTACCGGAAATATCAGGACGTGTGAAGGATACCTTATACACAGGCGTCAACGAGATTCCTGCAATTGTGCAGACCAGACAACACAAATAGACGCTTCTTCGTGCCATCAGTGATCACGCAGGATAAGCAGGGTATACCTCCTATAAGTAGATGATGAGAAACTTACTTGTGATCAGAGAAGCTGTGCTGATTACTGGGATTTGTGCAGACATCTGGGTTCTCTGGATTTCTTTTGCTGATTATCTGGGGTTTGCTGTCAAAACAAGCCTGTGAAAGCAAAGAGCAATAAGACATTAAAGAAGCAATCCTAACAAAAATGTTATCTGCTAAATATGTCTACATATTTACTTATCGCCATCTTTGCCAGTTTCCAGCACAGCTCCGGTCCTCTTCTGGATCACACGACTTCAAAATCAGGCTCACTGGATCACACTAAGTCTATGCAGCCGCTTTCTAAGTCTCCATAGACTCACACTGATGGAAGTAGCAGTGAACCACACAACAGTCCCTGTGTGAGCCGGCAAAGAAGAGGTGCGCTCAGGTGACCCAGAAGAGGACTGAGGCTGTGCTGGAATCGGAGCAAGACAGCGAATGGTAAATATATTACAACCACTACATTACATTACCCACCGGTTAAGCAGTTAGTGGGATTCAATACATATCCCCCTAATTTTTGTTTGATTCTCCAAGGCTGCTCCGTTATAAGCAGATAATTTATTTATTTTTTTTTTTAAGCGAGGGAGAGGTGTACCGCCAATTTCTATTGCGAGATTGTTGGTACTTTCTTGACGTCCAATGTCTGCCCACACACTTTCAAGCTGTAAATAGGACCTCAGTTGGATAATCTATCTACAGTCTTTTGGCTTTGTTCAGGGTCATCAAATAGTAGACAAACCTTGGGGTCACCTGTGATTGTCTTTCCCATGTGGTCGTGTAAGAACTGATCTACTTGGGTCCAGCATCCACTAATCTCTGGCCAATCCCACAGAAGGCCCCTGTGTCATTTGGGACACTCATCCGGGAATTCAGGCTATACCCTGTGCATTCTGGATGTGGTGTAATACGTACTGTAAAGAATATATAAATTATGTGGCTCTTTCAGTTTAGTTAGTTGAAACATGTTTAGGGGCTTTCAAGGATCCCAGCGCTCATCGCTTATCCAAAATCCATCTCCCACTTGCATCTCATCAGGTCATGTATGGCATCCTTGCTCCCTGCCAGCAAAGGGCATGTAAACTGATATAAAACCAGATTATGATGGATCCAGTAGCACCTGGGCAAAGGGGAAGTCTTGCAGGACACAGGGTGGAGCTGGGAGCATAATCGGGAGGGCATGTTGTAGGTAGCAGAAATGGTAACTTTTTGGAAGGTTTAGATTTTCTTTTAGCATCTGGAAGGGTTTAAGGGCCCCAGCCACAAAGATCTGACTGAGGTAGATCAATACCACCCTTTCCCACATAGGACCCCATTCCAGGCTTGACAGATCAGAAAGGGTTTTATCATGCCAAAGTGTGTGGGTGACCGAAACAGCCTCCGTACTACAGACCAGACCATAAGGGCTTGCTTGAGAATCGGGTGTTGAGAGGAGACTTGTGAGGTCCATGTAGAGGAGAAAAGTAGCACATGTAGTGGATGTGAGATCTCTGGGTTGTAGGGACAGACTATATCTACAAGGGCTCTCAACAAATCCCCCACCCCTCCAACGACAGATGAGAACCTGTGCTGCCCAGTAGTACGGTTTAAGATCTGGCAGTGCAGCATCGCCTCACGTCCAGGGGTACCGCAGTATCCAACGCTGGATCCTGGCCCAATGGCCCTTCCAGATAAAAGAGGTGAATAAGGAGTTGAGTCTATGAAATGTATTATTGTTTACATATACTGGCATTTGTAGAAGGATGTATAGCACCCTTGGCACAACAATTAGGCTGGTGCGGGTCATAACCAATAAGGGCAGCTTCTCCCATCCCTTTATCTTGGTCTAAAAAAATAGGGAAAGAAGGTTATTCAAGTCGTAAACCTCTATTGTCTCGACCGCTATCCACCGGAAGGCCTTCTTTAATAAAACACGTGTAAACTCAATGGCCTCAATCAGGGTGGATTTGATTTAAATCAAACTGATTTAAATCACGATTTAAATCACTAGTCAGTAAGGCTTGATTTAAATCAGTGATTTAAATCAAAGTTTCTACCTAAAATAAACCTCAGATCGTACACACAAACAGATCCAGACTTGTCTGTCTGTGGCTATGCTGCAGTATTGTGCTCAAAGTTTCACTTTCATTTTCTTGTCTGCTTGCCCTTCCTCCTCACACTTAGATTCACATTCTTCTTGTGTTGTGCAGATCTATTCCACTCCAAACAATCAGAAACATATTGTCTAACTTCTTGGACTTGGCACTGAAGGGGTTGATTCTGTATTCATATAGGTTTGTAGAACAATAGGTTTAAGGTCTTTTTCTCAACTCTGTTCATGTTGTAACATTTTTGCCGTGAAGAAGAGGCTGGGACCTCTGCGGAGTCAAATTCAGTTTTGAGAACTGCGTAAGTAAAGCGAGCGTCTGTGATAATATAGGAGAGAAACTGCCCACTAATCCTACAGAAACCTCTGGAAGAGCATGGCATTGTGAATGTTACACATATACAGCCTTTATTCTACTGAGTTAAACAACTCAGCTTTATCTCATGATGGAAGAACCTTTGGATGGTAAAATATTTTCCTCAAAAAGCAGTTTATTGAAAAAAATCCGATTTAAATCAAAAAAATCCGATTTAAATCAAAAAAATCCGATTTTTTTGATTTTTTTAAAAAAATCATTGATTTTTATCCACCCTGGCCTCAATTTATTAAGGGGCTTGCAGGAACAAGATGAGCAGTATTCATGAAGAGGTCTACCCTCAGTAAAGAATTTAGGGCATCTTCTTAGAGGTGTGAGCTTCCAGACGCCTCTCCAGCAATGCTACTACAGTCATGGATTTGGGTAATATTTCTGGGGTAAGGAACGTCACCACTTTTCACGAAACTGACGCGTTGGCGACCATAACCACATTACGGCGCATCCCCTATCCAGCTCCATCCATTTTGGTGGAGCTGCGTGAAACTGGCGAGACTAATTTTACTTAGCTGTTGGAATGGCAGATGTGGAGGCTTCCATTTGCCACAGCAACCATCGGCACACAGTCATAACACAGGGGTGCCAATAGGGTACAGAGGAAGCCCTCTTCCTGTCGACAATCTAAATGCTGCGATCGCTATTCACTGTGGCATCTAGACGGTGAAACGGTTGGGATCATGTGCCTTCACTGGCCCGGCTCTTGCATCAGTGTTATGTAATAGCTGACACTCCCTGCCATGGGGTTAAACAGGCGGGAATTTCTGATGACACTTTCCTTTTAACCCCTTAAGGACAGAGCCATTTTGCAGCTTAATGACCGGGCCAATTTTTACAATTCTGACCACTGTCACTTTATGAGGTTATAACTCTGGAACGCTTTAACGAATCCCGCTGATTCTGAGATTGTTTTTTCGTGACATATTGTACTTCACGTTAGTGGTAAAATTTCTTTGATATGACTTGTGTTTATTTATGAAAAAAACGGAAATATGGCGAAAATTTTGAAAATTTAACAATTTTCAAACTTTAAATTTTTATGCCCTTAAATCAGAGAGATATGTCACACAAATTTCTTAATAAATAACATTTCCCACATGTCTGCTTTACATCAGCACAATTTTGGGACCAAAATTTTTTTTTGTTACGAAGTTATAAGGGTTAAAAGTTGACCAGCGATTTCTCATTTTTACAACACCATTTTTTTTTAGGGACCACATCACATTTGAAGTCACTTTGAGGGGTCTATATGATAGAAAATACCCAAAAGTGACACCATTTTAAAAACTGCACCCCTCAAGGTGCTCAAAACCACATTCAAGAAGTTTATTAACCCTTCAAGTGCTTCACAGGAGCTGAAGCAATGTGGAAGGAAAAAATTGACATTTAAGTTTTTTTGCAAAAGCTTTACTTCGGAACCAAGTTTTTTTATTTTCACAAGTGTTAAAAGAAAAAATGAACTACAAAATTTGTTGTGCAATTTCTTCTGAATACTTCGATACCCCATATGTGGGGGTAAACCACTTTTTGGGCGCGTGGCAGAGGTCGCAAGGGAAGGAGCGCCGTTTGACTTTTTCAACGCAGAATTGGCTGAATGCCATGTCGCGTTTAGATAGCCCCTGATGTGCCTAAACAGTGGAAACACCCCACAAGTGACCCCATTTTGGATACAAGACCCTTAAGGAACTTATCTAGATGTGTGGTGAGAACTTTGAACCTCCAAGTGCTTCACACAAGTTTATAACCTAGAGCCGTGAAAAAAAAAAAAAAAATTTTTTCCACAAAAATGATCTTTTCACCCCAATTTTTAATTTCCCAAGGGTAATAAGACCGCAAAAGTTTTTGTGCAATTTGTCCTGAGCATGCTGATACCCCATATGTGGGGGTAAACCACTTTTTGGGCGCACGGCAGAGGTCGCAAGGGAAGGAGCGCTGTTTGACTTTTTCAACGCAGAATTGGCTGGATGCCATGTCGCGTTTAGAGAGCCCCTGATGTGCCTAAACAGTGGAAACCCCCAACAAGTGACCCCATTTTGGAAACTAGACCCCTAAGGAACTTATCTAGATGTGTGGTGAGCACTTTGAAGCCCCAAGTGCTTCACAGAAGTTTATAACGCCCGGGCGTGAAAATAAAAATCATATTTTTTCCACAAACCTGATCGTTTAGTCCCCAATTTTTTATTTTCACAAGGGTAACAGGAGAAATTGGACAACAAAAGTTGTTGTACAATTTGTCCTGAGTATGCTGATACCCCATATATGGGGGGGGACCACTGTTTGGGCGCACGGCAGGGCTTGGAATGGAAGCAGCACCGTTTGACTTTTTCAAACCAAAATTGGCTGGAATTGAGATTGGACACCATGTCGCGTTTGGAGAGCCCCTGATGCGCCTAAACAGTGGAAACCCCCCACAAGTAACACCATTTTGGAAACTAGACCACCTATGGAACTTATCTAGATCCGCTGTGAGCACTTTGAACCTCCAAGTGTTTCACAAAAGTTTATAATGCCTGGGTGTGAAAAAAAAAAAAACAATTTTCCACAAAAATGATTTTTTAGTCCCAAATTTTTGATTTTTCACAAGGAAATTGGACCCCAAAAGTTGTTGTCCAATTTGTCCTGAGTACGCTGGTACCAAATATGTGGGGGGGAAAACTGTTTTGGCGCACAGCAGGGCTTGGAAAGGAAGTAATAACGTTTTGGAATGCAGACGTTGGTGGGGGTCATGTTCCGTTTGCAGTGCCCAGATGAGCCTAAACAGTGGAAAACCCCCACAAGTGACCCCATTTTGGAAACTAGACCCCATAAGGAACTTATCTAGATCTGTGGTGAGCACTTTGAACCTCCAAGTGTTTCACAAAAGTTTATAATGCCTGGGTGTGAAAAAAAAAAAATCAATTTTCCACAAAAATGATTTTTTAGTCCCAAATTTTTGATTTTTCACAAGGAAATTGGACCCCAAAAGTTGTTGTCCAATTTGTCCTGAGTACGCTGGTACCAAATATGTGGGGGGGGGAAACTGTTTTGGCGCACAGCAGGGCTTGGAAAGGAAGTAATAACGTTTTGGAATGCAGACGTTGGTGGGGGTCATGTTCCGTTTGCAGTGCCCCAGATGAGCCTAAACAGTGGAAAACCCCCACAAGTGACCCCATTTTGGAAACTAGACCCCATAAGGAACTTATCTAGATCTGTGGTGAGCACTTTGAACCTCCAAGTGTTTCACAAAAGTTTATAATGCCTGGGTGTGAAAAAAAAAAAATCAATTTTCCACAAAAATGATTTTTTAGTCCCAAATTTTTGATTTTTCACAAGGAAATTGGACCCCAAAAGTTGTTGTCCAATTTGTCCTGAGTACGCTGGTACCAAATATGTGGGGGGGGGAAACTGTTTTGGCGCACAGCAGGGCTTGGAAAGGAAGTAATAACGTTTTGGAATGCAGACGTTGGTGGGGGTCATGTTCCGTTTGCAGTGCCCCAGATGAGCCTAAACAGTGGAAAACCCCCACAAGTGACCCCATTTTGGAAACTAGACCCCATAAGGAACTTATCTAGATCTGTGGTGAGCACTTTGAACCTCCAAGTGTTTCACAAAAGTTTATAATGCCTGGGTGTGAAAAAAAAAAAATCAATTTTCCACAAAAATGATTTTTTAGTCCCAAATTTTTGATTTTTCACAAGGAAATTGGACCCCAAAAGTTGTTGTCCAATTTGTCCTGAGTACGCTGATACCAAATATGTGGGGGGGGGAACTGTTTTGGCGCACAGCAGGGCTTGGAAAGGAAGTAATAACGTTTTGGAATGCAGACGTTGGTGGGGGTCATGTTCCGTTTGCAGTGCCCCAGATGAGCCTAAACAGTGGAAACCCCCACAAGTGACCCCATTTTGGAAACTAGACCCCTTAAGGAGCTTATCTAGATGTGTGGTGAGCACTTTGAACCCCCTAGTGCTTCACAGAAATTTATAAACGCAGAGACGTGAAAATGAAAAATCATTTTTTTTCTCAAAAATGATTTTTTTAGCCAGCTATTTTTTATTTTCCCAAGGGTAATCGGAGAAATTAGAACCCCAAAATTGGTGTGCAATTTGTCCTGAGTACGCTGATACCCCATATGTTGGGGTAAACCACTGTTTGGGCGCACGGCAGGGCTCGGAAGGGAGGGACGCCATTTGACTTTTTGAACGCCACATCGTGTTTGGAGACCCCCTGATGTGCCTAAATAGTGGAAATCCCTCAATTCTAGCTCCAACCCTAATCCCAACACACCCTAACCCTAATCCCAACCCTAATTCCAACCCTAATTGTAACCCTAACCTTAATTATAACCTTAATTATAACCCTAACCCTAATTCTAACCCTAACCCTAATTCTAACCCTAATTATAACCCTAACCCTAAGGCTAGGTTCATTTTGCGTTTTACCAGCCCGTTCAACACATAGCGTTTACGGGCTGGTAATGGTATAGCATAACGCGATCGCATTATGCTATACCCGCTAGCGCAGAGGAATCAGCAGATGATTCATCTGCGCTAGCGGTGACGGAGCCCAAACGCTGCAGCCCGCGTCCGAGGCTCCGTCACTGAATGATGGCACGTCGCAAACGCATGCCGCTTTACGGCATGCGTCGCGATGCGCCCTCAAATGGGGGTGAATGGCAGCGTTAACGGACTGCGTTACACCGCGTTATACCGCGGTGTAACGCAGTCCGTCTAACGGACTGCCATAACGCAGTATGAACCCAGCCTAACCCTAACGCTAATTATAACCCTTACCCTAAGGCTGCTTTCACACTTCCAGCGGGCGCCTGTCGGCGCCCCTGGCATTTTGCCGCAGCGCCGCATCAGAAAACCTGATGCGCCGCCGGCGGCCGCATGCGGTTTTTTGCCGGATGGTTTCTGATGCCCGGAGACATCAGAAACCATCCGGCAAAAACAAAAAATGTTACATGCAGCGTTTTGTCCGGCCGCCGCAATGTACATTTGCGCCGTATCCGGACAAAACTGGATGCAACGCATTGACATGCGGCGCCATCCGGCGCTAATGCAAGTCAATGCAAAAAAACGCATGCGGCGCATCAGATTTTCTGATGCGGCGCTGCGGCTAAATGCCGGGGGCGCCGTCAGGCGCACACCGGATGTGTGAAACCAGCCTAATGCTAACCCTAACCCTAATTATAACCTTAACCCTAATTATAACCCTAACCCTAATTATAACCCTAACCCTAACAGAAAAATGAAAATAAATATAATTTCTACTTTTTATTATATGTCCCTAACTAAGGGGGTGATAAATGGGGGGGTTATGTACTGTTTTTTTTATTTTGATCACTGTGATAGTTTATCACAGTGATCAAAATGTACTTTTATGAGAATGAATGAAAAAAAATTTGAATCTGCCGCCAAAGCAGATCGGCGGGCGCACTGCGCATGCGCCCGCCATTTTTGTTTTGCAGGGAGAAGAAGCCGGGATCCTGGGGCCTGCGGGAGGACGGAGGACACCGGTAAGTATATGGGGGGGCGATCGGGGGACCGGGGGACCCTCATTTTCTCCCTTCTGATGTGCGATCACATCAGAGGGGAGAGAAATCATTTTTTTTTTTTTTTTTTTTTTGCGATCGCGGCTATGCTTGCATAGCCGCGATCGCAACACCGGGATCGGTGAATACCGACCCGGAACATGTTCTCTGGGGTCTCGGCTACCCCCGGTAGCCGAGACCCCAGAGAATATTTGCCCATCCCCCCACCAGCACAGCGGCACATAGCGGCGGGCGCACTGGGCATGCGCCCGCCATTGTCTTAACGGCGCCGGCACCGGGGGACACCGGAGGGTCCGGGGGCCACATGGATCTTATTGGGGGCCACATGGGGGTCCTGGGGACCCTTTTTCTCTGTCCTCTGATGTCCGATGACATCAGAGGACAGAGAAATTAAATGGCACAACTTTTTTTTTTTTTGTTGTTGCGGTCGCCGTTATAGGGTTAATAACGGCGATCGCAACATCGGTGTCGGTAAAAACCGACCCGATTCATGTTCTCTGGGGTCTCGGCTACCCCCGGTAGCCGAGACCCCGGAGAAAATGCGCCTCTGGGGGGCGCTATTCACTTTTTCCACAGCGCCGTTAATTAACGGCGCTGTGGTTTAAGTACCCTTAATGACCGCCGTTAAAAGGCGTATCGGCGGTCGTTAAGGGGTTAAAGAGCTAAAACCTAATGAGCGAGCAGCGACCACGTACACAAACTTATAAGTATAGGTTCAATATTCTACCTGACATAAAAAGGTGAAGATACCCTTCTGCTCATGCAAAAAGCGAGAAACACTTCCTGGCTTCACCAGTCCTGGCAGCTGGAAAAGCTGATCTCGATGCAGTGCTCCCTTCCGCTCCTCATTCCACACGTCAATCTCTTCTTGATAATATGCAAACGTGCAGTTATCGCCATATTTACAGTCCTGGCGGCTCTGGATGTCTGCAGCAGAGAAAGAGTCAACTACTGTCAATGCGTTTGACATTGTTATCTGACGTATAATAGAAAATGTACACTTCTGTCTAATAATTCTGTAGAATACTTGACCTCCAGTCAGAAGAAAGTTAAATCAAGGAAGTATTTCATTTAAACAGTGTTCCAATATATTTTCCTTGTCAATTACTCACGGTTTTCAAGATCACTGCTGACATTTAATAGTAAAAGTCATTAATAAAGAAGACTTGTCACTTGCTTTATAAAAAAAAAATTGAGTTATACTTTGTAAAAATCCTTGAGCTTCCCTGACTGACTTTTTTTTTTTTTTTTTTGTCGCTTCATTAAGTGATATCCACATCTCTTTCTTCTGGAGCTCCATATGTGAAATCTCTGCATCGCAGCCCACCTGGGCGCTACTATAAAGTTTTCTCTGGGGCGTGCGCCTTCACCTCCTCCCTCCAATCACAGTTTGGCAGGTAATCTAGCAGTCTCTGCCAAGCTGCGATTGCCAGCATCTGGAAGGGAGGCGTGAAGACATGCACCCATAGAGCAGCCTGTGTAAAAGTGCCAAGTTGGGCTGCAAAGCAGAGATGTCACATACTGTGCCCCCGAACAAACAAGTGTGAATATCTCTGCAATAGAGCAATGCTGCTCAAAGCAGAAAAAAGCAACAGAATCAGGGGAACGCAGGGATTTTTACAACTTACTTAATTTTTTTGAGCAAGTGACAGGTCCTCTAACTAACAAAGTATACAAATTTGCCTGGATCATGCATGGACACACGGCTCTATGGCTCGTTACAAAACACCTGGGCAGATTTGTATCTTCTGGAATTGGAGATTTTGGAAATCTTAAAAACCTAAGAAATTGATATAGAAAGTATATTCGTGTTTCTTATTTGGTTTTTCAAATAATTTTTGAATCTATTTTGTTATCTATGATAGAAGGATTTCTTAGGTCATTTTAAAAAATAGTATTTTTTTTGTTATCTCTAGATCTCTGAGCCTTTGTTGGTGGACATGGGAAACCACGGTGTGCTGCTACCACCAGGAATCCAGCACTAAGAAAAAAAAGTCAGTTCCTCCTCAGTAAGTTACACCTGCCTAATGGCGCCAACTTAAGCTTTGTCAGAAGGAAGCAGACACAGGTGTGAGATCTAAACCAGTTTCTCTCTTTAGGGACGGTAGGACCCTATTCCCTAACGCAGTTGCATTCAGGTGACCAGGCGAATGGTCATGCCCGTTTCCTGCCCCCCACAGGGAGGCGAGTTGCATGACAGGAAGACAGAGCTCAAGGTCCCAGCGAAGATAGTTCCAGGGACCTCAGAAGACTGCCTCAAAGGCTTCTGTGAAGATGGACCCAGAGACCCCAACTTCAGGACACACAAGTGTATTTCCAAACTACAGCATGCATCACAGCTCTGCACAGCACAGCCCCCCTCACTTCCGGGGACTCTTGAATCTGGTAGCTTCCTGTCCCCGTCCTTCCTAGTGCCCTGGATCCCCTAGGCTTCCAGAACGAATTGCAGCATGCTAGTCCCTCAATCGGGCTTCTGCACTAATTAGTCCCTGGCTTCTAAACAGCCTTGATGGCCTCGGCAAGCCACACTTCCCCCATCCAACCAAATGTTCACAGGTTCTTCTCACACGATGAAGGTCCTGCCCATCCACCCCGATTCGCACAGGTCTCTCATGTGCCTTAGCTCGGCCCACTTTTCTCAGCGTGAAGGTGCCATTTTATCTTCACTCCACACAGAAATACCTCCGTCCTGGTTTTGTAGAAAGGTTCTCGCCTCCTGAGAACACCCTCTGTCCTGTTATCCTGACATGTCAGCAACTCCAGTAAGGTATTCAGCAGTGTTCAGGAGCGGGTAGACTCTGCTGTTCACTCCAGGGATGGAGACTGCTCCATTTGGTAGCTTCTCCGTCCTCCAGGTCACCCCAATTTCTATCTCTTCTTCAACCATGCCTAATCACAGAGTGGATCGTGCATGCCAACCTGACCGGCCTCCCCTAGTCATGCACTCTGCATGTGCCTCTTGCAAGGGCAAATTTCCATTGGGCAACCTGCCTCTACTTGTACCCATTACAGACGCCTAAGGCTGTGTTTCCACCGTCAGGAAACACAGAGCATTTGACGGAGCGGAAATTCCGCTCTGTCTAAGCCCCGCCCCTTTCTGACGCGCGTTCTTTCCGGAGGTGTTCAGGACACCTCCGGAACACCTCCGGAAAGAACGCAGGGCTACATAGCCCTGTGCTAAATTCCGTTGCGGCGACGCAGCGTCGCCGCAATACGCTAGGACATGCTGCGGTCTGAAAAGACGCGCAGCATGTCCGGATTAGAGCTGGGCGATTTTCAAAAAAAACAAAATCGATTTTTTTTCAAACTTAAAACCGATTTTCGATTTAAATCGATTCGATTTATTTTAAGCCCCGCCCCTATTTTACAAGCTCCACCCACCCTATTTAGATATGGGATAGATATGAGGATAGATAGATAGATAGATATGCGATAGATAGATAGATAGATAGATAGATAGATAGATAGATAGATAGATAGATAGATAGATAGATAGATAGATAGATAGACAGATATGGGATAGATAGATATGAGGATAGATAGATAGACAGATAGATAGATAGATATGGGATAGATAGATATGGGATAAATAGATAGATAGATAGATAGATAGATAGATAGATAGATAGATAGATAGATAGATAGATATGGGATAGATAGATATGAGGATAGATAGATAGATATAAAGATAGATAGGAGGATAGATAGATAGACAGATAGATAGATAGACAGATAGATAGATAGACAGATAGATAGATATGGGATAGATAGATATGGGATAAATAGATAGATAGATAGATAGATAGATAGATAGATAGATAGATAGATAGATAGATAGATATGGGATAGATATGGGATAGATAGATAGATAGATAGATAGATAGATAGATAGATAGATAGATAGATAGATAGATAGATAGATATGGGATAGATAGATATGAGGATAGATAGATAGCGGATAAATAGATAGATAGAGGATAAATAGATAGATAGATAGATAGATAGATATGGAATAGATAGATATGAGGATAGATAGATAGCGGATAGATAGATAGATAGATAGATAGATAGATAGATAGATAGATAGATAGATAGATATGGGATAGATAGATAGATAGATAGATAGATAGATAGATATGGGATAGATAGATATGGGATAGATAGATATGGGATAAATAGATAGATAGATATGGGATAGATAGATATGGGATAAATAGATAGATAGATAGATAGATATGGGATAAATAGATAGATAGATAGATAGATAGATAGGTAGATATGGGATAGATAGATATGAGGATAGATAGATAGCGGATAGATAGATAGATAGATAGATATATAGATAGATATGGGATCGATAGATATAGTGCAAAATAGGCATACATATATTACTCTCATCTGATAAGTACGGGGGGTCTATCAGAGTGAGGAATATTTGAACCCCCTCTATCTTGTCGCACATTTGCGACACTTTGGATTATTTGGGATGTTTTATGGAAGTTGCTAAACTGACCAAAAAGTCTTGAAAAGTTTTTTTTCTAAGTCTCAAACTGCTCGTATGTAGACGTCAAGCCGGAATTAGGACCTGTCCCCCACAGACCGATACATGAGCGTCTGTCACGACACAAAGGACGCAGAGTGTCGGGATATTTGCGCTGGCCACTGATGCACAGGAGACTCACCCACAAGCAGGCAGAGCGGCAGCAGCAGCCTGAAGATGAGCCCACACACCGTCTCTGATGACATCGCTTTCTGGGACCTTCAGAACTGACCACGATGAACAGCACGCAGGATGCGCCACTAGGAGGCAGCTAGTAAGTTCCCTCAGTCCAGCCAAGGCACAGGGGCATTCAGCCGCGGGTCAGTGAGGAGCATGTCCCCCGCACTCCTCCACACACTCAGCGCCGCTCCAGCATCCTGCTGCCTGCAGGGCGAGCTGCGGAAGGGACGAGACTGCACTTGGTGGCAGCAGCCTCGCACCGCCGGCCGCATGCAGCATGGGGACAGGCGCCCTGGCAGTGAGGAGCTCGATGTAGTGTGCACTGTGCGGGACGCAGCGGTGGGCGGGAACTGGCCTGGACGAGCCGAGTAAAATGGCGGCGCAATTTAAATCGGATTTTAATGAATTTAAAATCGCCGATTTTACTATGGGCAAATTAATCAAATTAATTCGATTAATCGCCCAGCTCTAGTCCGGATACGCAGGTCTTCCGCCTGCGTGTTGTTACGCATAGTGGAGACGGGATTTCTTGAAATCCCCTCCACTATGCTGTAACATCTGGACGCTGCGTGTTTGGCGCTGCGCCAGCGCACAGCGCCAAACACGCAGCGTTTCCTGACCGTGGAAACTCACCCTAACACCCCATTCCTGACAGGAATACCCCAATGCCCAACATGAGAGCCAGGGCAGTAGATCTCTCTCAGTCTGTAGCCAACTCAACCCGGGTATCCTAGACCATTGTCTCTGTCAAAGGGTCTGACTAACTCCAATGCCCCTGATATTCTGACCACTTTCCCAGGTGAGTCAGACCCATCAAATACTTTGCACTTACATGGCAGATGGCACAGGAGATCCATGCAGCTCTGAGCAAGTTCCTCTTTCAGGTAGTTCTTTTCCCTCCCATCTCTTCCAGGATGAATGCTTTCTTGGTCCCTCCTTTCCGAAGACACAGACAATGCAGGAATCTTACCTACACTTTCACCAGGCGTCTAAACTAAGAATGGTCGACAGTCTGGTTCACGCCATGAATCAACCCTTGAACGTAAAAGAAGCGGACGAATCTTAAAAGTGCCCTATAAGAAGGTCAGGAAAGTGGCCAGACACTTCTCAAATCACAATTGATTCGACCAAGTACTGTCAAAACAGTTGAAGCACCCAGACAAATGTTTCCAGTGACAGATGCGAATGAAGATTCTTCCGAAAGCTTACCGCCCAGAGTGCTGGGAGAATCACAAAGCCCTACTTCCATCAACGTCCTGTAGCTCAAAGCCATTTGTCTGTCCCTCAACCATTGCCAGGACCAGCTGAAGAGTGCGCCAATGACACGGCCATATCCTTGCATGGTCAAAACTAAAAGTCCTGGTAATCTCAGCGGTCCACATACCCGGAGTGGAGAACTGGACTGCTGACTTCCTAAGGGCTAACCGCGGAGTATGGTCCCTGTACTTGGTCATCTTTGGCCAGATCTGCCTATGGGGAGGCACTCCAGACATTGATTTGATGGCACCAAGACTGAATAAAAGACTCCTCGATTTGTGTCTTTGAGACCCAGCAGCTACCGCATTTCCCTGGCTTTAATGCTCAGGAATGTAGCAGGAAGTGTCATGGCCACTTCTCAAACTTTATACGTGACGATTAGGAAAGCAGTAAACCATCTCAGCATTCCCTATGGAGAGTCTGCCTGTCTCTGATGGCGCTCTCGCCTCTACTGCAGCTGCACGTTTTCTGTGCAGGCTCTGCATAATATTCAGAAACGCCCTTACAGGAACACACGTGGGCCGGCTGGAGGACTTACATCACATATTGGTCCACAGGCTGACAACTGGTTACTGTTCTAATCACAGGGAAAGTCATGCCACAGTATTTTGCAATGGTCCAAAATGGCGATTCCTCACAAACTGCAGTTAGATGTCAGAATCTACTAAAAACTAAAGACATTTTTCCTTACCTTTGCACAGCATGAAGGGACCAGAAAAATTGACTTTCATTGGTCTGTGTCGAATCTTTAACCAGGCCTTGTTTTCAGAGCTCTTCATTCGTGCTAATAAAATGTCTTTTTTACATTTGTGCTCAAATTGATCTCTGTAGGCGAAATCGAGCGCTTTGGGGCCTGCAAAGGAAAAAGCAACATGAAAAATTGGCATTAAAATGATCAGAACACTACCCAGCCTCCAGGAACCATATTGTGATATTATAGGGTGAGGCACATAGCAGACATTGAGGCCATAATTAGGCCTCTGGGTACTGTAGCAATCCATCGGCACCCCGAAATCATGCTGAGGAGGAGCCGATGGGCTGATAAAGGGATGCCCCTGCATCTCCTGACACTGCTGACAGCGGCCTATGAAAGGTGGAAGTGCTGGGATCGGACTAATATCAGCCGGCAACTTCTGTGGATCGTAAAGGCACAACTCCCGAGTCCGTGCCACCACTGAGGCATAACTGTATGCGGAAAATCACCTGCAATCTGGACAAAGTTGTGGCAATTGGCAGTAAAAGGTTATGGTCACTATAATGGTAGGCCGCATGGTTAGGCAGTATTTCTGCCTCCTTTAAAGGGGTTGTCCACTATCAGAAGTAGTTCCCCTCGTAAAATAAAATGAACATATGCTCAACTCCCGCACCGCTGCCTTTCCAGCGATGTTGGTGCAGTCTCCCGGGGTTTGGATGGCATGAGCCCTGCAGCTAATCCGCGGCTACTATTGGGCTGCTGCGCTCTCACATCTTGAGTTAGTGCAATGTTCATCTGGGGGATGTGAGAAAGCAGCAACCCGACAAGGCCGCTGATTGCCTACAGACATCACATGGCATAAGAATGCCATATAAACAATAGGAGAACCGGCGCCGATATTACTGGAAAGGTGCCGGAAGATCAGAATTTGTTATTTTTATATTTTACAAGAGGGACTATAAGTGTTATCCAAGTAGTGGACAACCCCTTTAAGCCTCTGCATACCAGTAAACCATTGGAGTGGGTTAGGTTAAGCTTTTACCAAGTTATCTTTATCGGTAAGGCCTCTTTCACACTTCAGTCGTCAGTCCCAGTCCGCCAAAGTGTGAAAATAACGGAACCGTTGTGAAATGGGGAAAACTGATGCAGCGGATATGTTTTTAGAAGAGAGAGAGCGAGAATGTATTCCAGAAGGGTTTCTGCCCATTTTCAGCACACAATAACGGATCCGTCGTCAGATTCCGTCAAAAACGGATGAGGACGGATCCGCCACCAATAGGCAACCATTATACAAAATGGCGGACATGACGGATCCGTCATGGTCCGCCATTTCGACGCACACAAAAAACGTTCAAGTGTCCGTTTTCAAATGACAACGGACGCCAAATTTTTGACGGATCCGTCATATGGCGGATCAAACGGACGACCATCCGTAAAAATCCGTCACTAATGCAACTTAATGGGGAAAAAACGGATCCGCCCCCCAAAACATGCGGATCCGTTTTTTCACACACACTTTGGCGGATTTTGACTGACGTCGAACGACTGAAGTGTGAAAGAGGCCTAAGTCAGACCAGATCAAGCAATCCTGCAGGCTTACTGTATGAGCTGTAGCGAGAATTCACAAGACGTTACCTGCACCGTGCTCATCTTCTACACGCAAAGCAAAACCCAAGAAACTTCAAGTTCTGCAATCCACTGGACATCTTACCTGTCCTCACGTAGCATAACTGGCAGCCTTGTTTGAAGTCATAGGTTTGTGCTAGGGGGTTTGGCAATAAGGGCGCCAGCGCAGCACTCTTACTCAGTCCGGGATCTATCTTATGTCCAAACGAGTGGTTTACAGAGTTCACAACAGGCTGGAATAGAAGTAGATCATTAACAATTAGAAACTCAACACAAAAAGAATCTACATCATGACAATTGTCTAAATATCTCCTTCTATGGGGCAACTAAAATAGCTAAAAGGCAGAAAATTTACATGTAAGCAAAGTAACAGCATCTTGGCACAAGAATAGGGTCTAAAATAAAAAAAGGATTCTTGGACATGCTACAGCTTTAAAAAAGAAGAATCTGAAGAAGAAATCTCTTTGATGGTTGTTTTTATTGGCACACACCATATAAAGCTCCAAACAGGATTTGTACAAAGCCCCAACGTTTCGGCCTATTCGGCCTTTTTCAAACGGAGTCTTCTGTGGTTGCAGGAGGATACGTGCGCAGTGTGTTCCGGGGGATGCGGTGTTCCGCATCCCCCGGAACACACCGCGCACGTTTCCTCCTGCTCCTGCAACCACAGAAGACTCCCTTGAAAAAGGCCGAATAGGCCGAAACGTTGGGGCTTTGTACAAATCCTGTTTGGAGCTTTATATGGTGTGTGCCAATAAAAACAACCATCAAAGAAATTTCTTCTTCAGATTCTACTTTTTTGAGAGTGCTCGAGGTCTTTCCTCACTATATTAAGTTTTTCCTCAGTAGCACCCACAGTATTAGAGTGCATAGGACTTGCCCTGATTATATATATGCTACAGCTTTATACTGCATGAAGGGAAACATCTGGGTTTTTTTCTCTCCATTTTTTAATTGGTATTTTTTAGATCATGAGCCTACAACCCTCCACAGCCGCTCTTGCAGGCGAGATCTCGCACTTTCCACTAACTCAGTGCTGCCGTGTATGCTAACAAGCTGCTACCAAATGGTAATCGCAGTCATGAAGTTACATCTAAGTAACAGCTTAAGAAAATTTGCAGCTGCACTGGGTTAGTGGAAACAGTGAGATCTTGCATTTTCACTGTGAGAGCAATCGTGGAGGATTGTAGGATTTCTGCTCTACATGCCGGGATCCCACAACCTGCAAATTCAGACCCAACTCCAAGTCCAGTCCTTTCAGGGGAGGGTATTAGTGTCTACTTAGTGTCAGCCTCTTAGTGGCAGCAGCATAAACCCATGGTCCTGTGTCCCCCAATGAGGCGAAGGAGAAAACTATGTTATGCATCTACCTTCACTTTCCTCTAGCTCTTATAATGCAGATCAAAAAAAAAAAAAGATGAAAAAAACAAAAAAGGCTGGAAAGTGCACTGAACTGCTTCGGTCACGCCAAGGGAGCACTGAGCAAATCATTAGCATGTTTTAATAAAGAACGTCTTCTGACCATTGATGCAATGGGTTTGGAGACTACGAGTACAGTTTTTATTAGGGCTATGTTCCCTAAAAGGAGCTGTGCTGGTTTGAAGTCACTTTATGTATCTATAAAATAGGTGAACATTTGCTGATCCTTGGTTGGGAGGGCTGACTGATGGGGCTTTGGTGGGGCTCAATTCACTGTCTATGCGACAGTCAGAGATACTTAAGTACAGCCATCATCACCAGTCCCATAGGCAATGAATGGCGTGGTGGGCAAGCTAGATGGCCACTCCATTCAGACGGTCTCCGATGTGCCTTTTTCTAGATCTGTAGAGGTTAGCAGTCGCCACACGTTATCACCTACCCTATGGCTAATAATTAGTTTACAAGTTGGTACAAACATATTACAAGGGTAATGTTACTTCAAAATAACTTTTCAGAATTAACCGTCCTGAGTGCGTACATGAGGACTAACACTATTCCTGACCATTATATGACTATCATCCTGTATTTTCATCAGTTTTAATCCCATGTGTGCTCTATATTTTGATTTGCAAGTGGCACTGAGCTGGTGGGGAGGAGAGTAGATGCTATGATTTCTTCACTTACACATCACATTGAGATGGATGCCTACTTTTCTATTAACCAGCACACAGAAGAAAGAGCAGCAGCAACATGGGGGAAATTATAGAGCAGTACTGAGCTGTGTAGATCCATCTCTAGGGTGAGGTAAAAGACTTGTTAGAAAGCTCAGCACAATCTTTCTTCCTGTTTTTTTTCACTATGCTGCTAATACCCCGTCTCCAAAGAGTCCAATAAGCTGGGTAAGCTGACACCTCACTGTGCTGGAAGTCCGTCTTTGTCTTGAGCAAGACGGAGTTGGGCGTTTTTTTCAGAGTAGATAAATTCAGGATGAAAGGGAAGAAGTGGCTCATAAGTGGAGCAAGAAGTAGATTTCTCTGATAAAGATATATTGCAAGGTTTCTTATATTCACCTGTACTACTGATTTGTGCAAAGACTGTTGAAAAAGTAGGATTTTTGGTACTTACCTTAAAATCTCTTTCTTGGAGTCTTCATTGGGGGGACACAGGTTACCATGGGTGTATGTTGCTGTTACTAGGAGGCTGACACTATGCAAATAAGGAAAAGGATGGCTCCTCCTCAGCAGTATACACCCACCGACACGCACAAAGCAACTCAGTTGGTGCAAAAGCAGTAGTAGCAGCAAGTATAACGATAAAGGGACTCAACCTATGTACCAACTCAAACAACGGCATAAAGATCAACAAGGTACAAATTAAGTGAGGGTGCTGGGTCCCCCAATGAAGACTCCAAAAATCCTACTTTCTTTATCGCTTCATTGGGGACATAGGTTACCATGGGACGTCCAAAAGCAGTCCCAAGGGTGGGAAAAAAGGTACAATAGAGGAAGAAGGACTTAGGTCGGCCGGTGGGAAACCGCTGCCTGCAGTATCTTCCTACCCAGGCCTGCATTCGGAGAGGCGTAAGTATTCACCTTGTAGGATTTCACAAAGGTGTGAAGGGACAACCAGGTTGCGGCTTTGTAGATCTGCGCAGCCGAAGCTTGGTGACGAATGGTCCAGGAAGCTCCCCGGCCCGGATAGAGTGAGCCCTCACCCCGGGGGGAGGCTGTTTGTCCTGAGTTCGGTATGCTTCCAGAATCGCTGAACGAACCCAACGAGCGATGGTGGAATTAGCGGCTGGGAGTCCTCAGCGACGACCCTCATAGATGACAAACAGGGAATCAGACTGCCGCCAGGAGGCAGTCATAGAGAGGTAGACTCGAATAGCCCTGACCAAGTCCAGCTTGTGGAGAGATCTTTCTCCAAGGGATGAGCTAGAGAAGGAGGCAGAGAGGGGAGGACGATGTCCTCGATGTGGAAGGCAGAAACTACTTTCTGAAGAAGGGTACAGGCCGGAGGACCACCATATAGATCACCCTGTGTAAGAAGGGAGAAAATGGCCCGAGGTTTACTAAGTCCTGATGGAGAATCAGGAACGAGAACGGCAGAACAAGCTGCTAACTTAGAAACTCTCCTGATGGAAGAATGGCGCCGAAGGCCGCCTTTATGACAGGAGAGAAGACAGGAAAAACTTGACTCTTAGGGGTAACGACCAAATTTTGTTCAGACTTCATTGAAGGAAGACTTCCCGTATTTTGGGATAGGTAAGCGAGAATGCTGGTTTTCTTGCCCTAATTAAGGCCTGAATAACCTGATGGGCTAGTTCAATCACCCCTAGGGCTGTGGCCTTAACGGGTATACCATTGAGATCAGAGGCTGAGAACTCTGGAGGAGGAGGGGGCCCAGCGAAACAAAATCTGGACGGTTTGGAAGGCCCATGGAGCATTGATGAACATGTTCACCGGCTCCGCATACCAGGCTCTTATTGGACCATGTGAAACTACCAGGATTACGGGAGTTCCTTTTGTCTATCTCCTTTTCACGATTCTCGGAATAAAGGGAAGAGGCGGAAGAGGATAAGTCAACTGAATGTGATCACGGGGTCACTAGTGCCTCAAATCCTAGGACAAGTGGGTCCCGAACTAAGGAACCTTGTGGTCCATGCGAGACACCCATCTCTGGCATATATGCATTAAGATGGTGGAAATGAGACACCGCTCGCCTGGTGTGGGACTCTGAAGACTCAGAAAATAAGCTGTCCAAGTTTCCACCCCAGTAGAGTGTACAGCTGATATGATGGGAAGGGGACGGTCCGTCCGTCGCATAATCCTTGCTGACTCTGCCAACATCTGTTTGTTGCGAGTCCCTCCCAGATGCTTTAAGCCCCGGCAGCGGCGACGCCCAATTATATACGGACTTGCTGGCCTGCTAGGAGGGATTGTCAGCGGCGAAGGGCAAGAAGAAAATTTTTCTCTGATCTCCAGGAGATTAAGAGGAGTGTGGAAGAACCTCCCTTGAAGGACTGACGCTAATAACGTCCGCCAGATCAGAGACTGCTTCCCTTTAAGTGAAGGATTGACGCTACCAACGTCCGCCAGGTCAGAGACTGCTTCCCTTTAAGAGGCGGTAGAATAGGCCGGTCCAGGGACGCAGTCCTCTTTAAAGGAGTATGTGCCCCTGGCATAGCTATCTTTTCCAGAACTCTCATACTGTAGTGTAGGGAGAGGGAATCTGGTCGTATAGAGTGCGGATCCCTCAGCAGAGGGATAAGAACTGCACCTTAGGAAGGAAGACAAGGCTTGTGCCCTGTCAAGCCTCAGAACTGGGGACTCTGGTCGCAGCTTCAGAAGGACTCCATCTTGAATTGACGGAACCGAACATGAGAGTTCGATTGCTTGAAATCTATAATCACTCCTGAGTGTAGCAGGGAAGGGATGGCCTGAAGAACCGATGGCACTTGCTACAGGTGTCTTAGCGCGAGACCGAAAGAAACGTCCTTTTGTGAGGGAAGGAAGAAGTTGATTCCTGGATGGGTCTGTAATCCACACCTTTTACGCGAGGGTATGCTGCACACAGCACTGGTGTTGCCATTCTCCACAGCGGAGCAACGGTTAGATTCCAGAAGGCGGTCAAACGATATCTGCCGATATGGGCAATCTGTTCTGCCAAATACGCCATCTCGTCCAGAAGGCTGTCGTTCGAATACCTGGCGATGAATTGTTGCCCAGGCAGACATGAACTTTTCCACAGGCGGAGGCAAGGGTGGGAACAAAGATCTTATCCATCTATCTCTAGTGTCCTTAAGAGACACACCGTCTGACGGAGACAAGATTGTTTGGAAGAAAAGGGGATTTTTGTGTTACTCACCGTAAAATCCTTTTCTCCGAGACGCTCATTGGGAGACACAAACCGTGGGTGTTATGCTGCTGCACTAGGAGGACACTAAGCAATACATAAGCAAAAGAGATTAACTCCTCCTCCTGCAGTATACACCCTCTGTTGGCTCAATCCTGAACCAGTTCGGTGCCAAAGCAGTAGGAGCTCATAACAAATGCATATGTCATAACCAAACAGAGGCTCGAGGCTACTGAGTAGACAAGGGTGGGACGCGGTTCTCCCAATGAGCGTCTCGGAGAAAAGGATTTTACGGTAAACACAAAAATCCCCTTTTCTCCATCGCCTCATTGGGAGACACAAACCGTGGGACGTCCCAAAGCAGTCCCTGGGTGGGAAGAAACATCACCACAGATGTAGCCTCGTAAGCCAAATGCATAAACGCTTTAAACAGCTTAACAGAAAGCAACTCACAGATGCACAACAGCTGATTGCAGAATCTGTCTGCCAAGAGTCGCATATGAAGAGGATTGAGCTGAATTTTGTAATGCTTGACAAAGTGTGCAGACTGGACCAGGTCGCAGCTTTTCACACTTGCTGTGCCGAAGCCTGGTGCCGAATGGCCCAAGAGGCCCCACAGATTGAGTGGAAGGTGCCTTAATCCCAGTCGGGATAGGCTGACTCTTGACACGGTACGCCTCTTGGATCGTTAAACAAATCCATCTGGCTAACGTGGTTTTGGAAGCAGGAACAAAACCTTGTCTGCGTCCCACCGGAAGCACAAACAGGGCGTCCGATTTGCGGAAAGATGCAGTCCTCGAAATGTACCTTCGGAGAGCCCTCACCAAATCCAAGGTGTGAAGGGCTTTTTCAATACGGTGCATCAGCGCCGGACAGAAGGAGGGCAGGTCTATCTCCTCATTGATATGAAAAGCCGAGACGACTTTAGGCAAGAAAGAAGGAGAAGTCCTGAGGACTACCTTGTCCTGGTGAAATTTAGAAACGGAGGTTTACAAGACAAGGCTGCAAATTCCGATACCCGCCTGATAGAGGTAATTGCAACTAGGAAGACAACCTTCCAGGAAGAAGAGATAAGGACGCTTCCGGCAAAGGTTCGAAGGGAGATTCTTGTAAGGCACTGAGGACCAGATTAAGATCCCAAGGGTCCAGGGGCCTCTTGTAGGGTGGAACAAGATGTGCCACTCCTTGGATAAAAGTCCTGACCTGAGACTTGGAAGCGATCCGTCGTTGGAAAAAAAGGACGGATAAGGCAGAAAACTGTCCCTTGAGGGAAGAGAGTGCTAACCCTGAATCCAACCCTGCCTGGAGGAACTCCAGAATGGAAGGGATAGAAAAAAACCAAAGGGGGACGACCCTTATCCTTACACCAGGAAAAAGAATGTTTTCCACACACGATGGTAAAAGCGTATGGAAACCGGTTTCCTGGCATTGACCATTGTAGAGATAACCTCTTGTGAAAAACCAGCCTGGCCTAAGATCCAGGCTTCAATGTCCATACCGTCAAATTCAGCGCTCTCGAATTGTGATGGTAGATTGGGCCCTGAGAACGAAGATCCGGACGATCCGGTAATCTCCAAGGAACGTCTGCGAGCAGACGTACTAGTTCCGCATACCACGGGCGGCGAGGCCAGTCCGGTGCGACTAGGATGAGAGGAACGCCTTCCGTTTTGATCTTCCGAATCACCCTGGGGATTAACGGAAGAGGAGGAAAGAAGTAAGGAAAACTAAATTGACTCCAAGGGAGGACTAGTGCATCCGATCTGATGGCTAGTGGATCGCGAGATGGACTTATGAAAGTCTGAACTTTGGTATTCAGCCTGGATGCCATGAGATCCACATCCGGCATACCCAACGCTGGCAAATGATTTGAAACATTTCCGGGTGCAGGGACCCTTCTCCTGAGTCTAAGCCTTGGCAACTGAGAAAAGTCGGCCTCCCAATTGTCCACTCCCGGAATATGAACTACGGAGATGGGCGAGCGGTTTTTCTCTGCCCAGCGCAAGATATGTGATACCTCGAGCATCCCTGACGGTTGATATACGCCACAGCCGTGGCGTTGTCTGACTGGATCCGGATGGGACGACCGGCCAGAAGATGCTGGAAATGCAAGAGAGCTAGTTTGATAGCTCTGATCTCCAGGATGTTGCTCGGGAGACGGGTCTCTGGAAGGGACCAGCGGCCCTGAGCCATGTGGTGAAGAAAAACCACTCCCCATCCGAGGAGACTGGCATCGGTGGTCACCACCAACCAATGGACGGGCAGAAAAGAGTTCCCTTGATTCAATGATGAAACAATTGTCCCCCATTTTAGGGAGCGTCTGACTCTGGGAGAAGGACGAAAAAACGGCGACTTAAGGACGCTGGGTTCCTGTCCCAGACTGATATTAACTCCTGTAGTAGAGGTCGGAAATGGAAAAGAGCGAACGGTACTGCCTCGATGGAGGCTACCATTTTTCCCAGGACCTGCATGGCGACTCGCAGAGAGCGAGAGTGGGCTAGAGACAACAGGAGCACTCCCCACCTCAGAGAAGCGATCTTCTCTGGAGGGAGAGACACTAACCCTTGGCAAGTGTCTAGAATCATTCCCAGAAAAAAAGGATCCTTTGAGAAGTAATGGGAGAGGACTTGTCCAATTTGACTAACCAACCTAGGCGAGAGAGGGTGTCGATAGTGATCTCTGCGCAGTCCGGAAAGATTGGTCCTTTGATGAACACGTCGTCTAGGTACGGGAGGACCACCACACCTCGAGAGTGTAAAATTGACATGGCGGCCGCCATGACCTTTGTGAACACTCTGGGGACGGTTGCGAGTCCGAAGGGCAGAGCGGCAAATTGAAGATGATCTTCTCCGACTGCAAAAAACGCAGAAAACTTTTGATGGCCACTGGAAATCGGGACGTGCAGATACGCGTCCTTGATGTCGATTGACGCCAGGTATTCCTTTCTTTCTAGAGATGCGACGACAGAACGGAGAGATTCCATTCTGAAATGGCAGCCTCTGATAAATTTGTTTAGCAAATTCTTTCTTTCTTTCTTTCTTTTTTTTTATTTTTTTTTTTTAATTTTCCGGGTCCAGAATAGAACGCAAAGAGCCGTCCTTCTTGGGAACCCCGAAGGGGTTTGAGTAAAACCCTTGAACCTTTCCTCGTGAGGAACTTTGGTATTGAGACCGAAAGGGTCGATTGACTCTGCGCTGCGGAAGGAATAAAGACTGACCGCAGCCCAATTGGACGGTCAGTGGGGGTTTTAATAAACAGACCGTCAGTCAGAGATAGTAGAAGTTAGTAAGCGAGCTGTGGTATAGGATCCATTGTTGGAGACTCCGTCCGCTCTGTACTAGAATATGGCCAAAAAAGGACACTGTGATTAAACGGTTTTAGCTCCGAGAAATCTTTGTCCGGCAACTACTGTATCTATGACCCATGTCAGCAAGTCAGGGGGGTTGGTAAAAAACCCCGTGAAGACGTTTGATCCCTTTAAAGATCTCAGTGAGCTAAGACTGATAGTCTGGCGAATCCGGATATACCCACATACGACTCATATTTTGAGTCATGTTTGCTGCAATCCCCAGGAACGGGGGAGCTGGGTGCCCATCCGTTGGACTCCTGTGAGAAAGACAAACTGCACAGATTAAAGTGTAGAGTCGCCGCGGTAAAATGACATTATCCGTAACACACTAAGCGTCAGCGTGCGTTGTATCGGTCAGTGCTCTAAGGCCATATGTCCGGCCCGGCCAGAGACGGCAGACTGCCTATCGGCGACAGACAAATAACGTAGGTCACAGGAGATTGCAGACCACTTACTATCTGCACTGATTATCTCCTCAATCCACCGTACCTTTGATAGGGGGGGTGGAGAGGTTATGTTAGCCTCCAGTCAGCATCCGCACTGATTATCTCCTCAATCCATCATACCTTTGATAGGGAGGTGGAGAGGTTTTTGGTAGCCTCTAGTGACCATCTGCACTGATTATCTCCTCAATCCACCATCACCTTGATAGGGAGGTGGAGAGGCTTTTGTTAGCCCCCCAGTCACCATTCACTTTGGACAGTGGTGACATAGTGGGGGCGCACGGGCGTCGTATGGAGTCTGAGACGCGTGGGGCTCCTGAACTTATGAAAAAAACGCAGGCCCCACAGACAAAAAACGGAACCGTGTCTTCACTATAGCGAGGTATCGCATGAAGCACACCAGGCATACACAACTGAGTGTGTTTGTCAATCCTCTTAGAGCTCTTGGATTGTGACATTCTGCAATTAAGCGAGCCTGTAGACTGCTGCAGGGAAGGGGTTAAGCCATTTATAAGCTTACCCCCTTTGAAAAATTCAGATGTCTCGGGTCCTACCTGAGAGGAGACATGGCGGCCGAGAGTAAATTCAGGCCGCACAGAACGCGGAGCTGCTTACACGGAAGCGAGGGGCTGCATGAGGAAGAGTGAGCTCACTGGGGTAGAGAATAGCTGGGGCTCCTGATCGTAATGACCGGAGGCTCCTGGTCGCTTGTAGCACATAGTGCGTAACCTAGCTTTCTTGGCAGCGAAGCGCTGCATGAGGCACAGGTGGTATACACCGCAGTGTGTGATTTGTGAGCCTTTTTATTGCCCTTGGTTGCAACATTATTACAAATGGGGCTTCGGCAGGAGAAGGGTTAAGCGCTATTGCACTTACCCAGGTACTGTGCCCCTTAGCAGAGGAAGCATCTCCAGTTAAAGATGGCACCCGAGACTAGGATTGCGCTTCTCGTATGCCACGAGAAGCGCCAGAAGGTGAGGGGGGGGCGAAGGAGTGACCAGGAAGGAGCCCTGTCCAATCCTGGGCCGCAGTAAGTGCGCGCGACGTGGGCGGAGTCACAGGGGAGAGCCAGGAGACCCTCCCCCATCGAGGCCTATCCCGGCCTGAAGCCGGGGACTAAATTTCAAGCTGCGGCCTATCCCGGCCCGAAGCCGTGGACTAAATTTCAGGTTGCGGCCTATCCCGGGCCGAAGCCGGGGACTAAATTTATGGCTGCGGCCTATCCCGGGCCGAAGCCGGGGACTAAATTTGAGACTGGGGCCGCGGCGCAACGGGAAGCGCCCGCGGCGCGACACTGAAGCTGCGGCGGCGCGACACAGAGGCGGCCGCGGTGCAACGCAGAGGCGGCCGCGGCGACAGACGGCCGGTACACATTGCATCCAGGTGCATGTACTCACTGCGGGGAGAGACCCGAAGATGGAGAAGGAAGGGACCTCCGCAGGGACTACGGCAGATATGGCCGTACTTCCTCAATCCACCTTCCCCTTTGATAGGGGGGTGGAGAGGGATCTTAAATGCCTCCAGACCGCCACCGCTTTCAGGAGAGGTGGTGAGGGGTATCCATCCATGGTGCCACGCCAATCACATCGCCCACATCAAGGGGTATCTCATGGGGAGAGCGGCCCATTCAAGGGATCTGTCGCCCATGGTAGCGTAGCAGGAGGGGTACGTGGAGGCGACACTCGCACGATGCCGCCTGTTGATGATTTTTGGGAGATCGTGACTTTTTGTACAAGTCCCGTCGCCCATCCGTACGTGAAGAAAGTAAAAATAATAAAAGGTAAAAAATGTGAAAAAAATGGGGTCTGAGAGCAGACCCTAGTGCCTCCTACAGACACTAAGCAAGAACTGGTTCAGGATTGAGCCAACAGATGGTGTACACTGCAGGAGGAGGAGTTAATCTCTTTTGCTTATGTATTGCTTAGTGTCCTCCTAGTGGCAGCAGCATAACACCCACGGTTTGTGTCTCCCAATGAGGCGATGGAGAAAGGTGAGAAACCGGCGGGCCCACTTTAGGGGACCCTGCCCATTTACCAAAGAAATCAGGGCTAAAGGGATAAGGAATGTTTATCTGCTTATATCCCGGGAAACGCTTTGCAGGATGTTTCCGGAGTTTAGTCACGATCGCTTCCAATTCCCCGTCTTAGCAGAAAAGTCGGAGTAGGACGTTGTACCCGCTTGAGGGAAACTGAGTGTTCCTGAGCGGGTGGCTGGTTATCCATGAGATTCTGGGTTCTAGTAACTGCCGAGCTAAGGTCACTGGCCATATCCTGTGTCCTTGATACCTGGTCGGAATTGGACTCGGACTGGGTATCCGCATCCGACCCCAAGGCCGCCTCCGAGGAGGAATCTGGGGGGAGGAGGGCATCCTAAAGGGGAACTGGAAAGAGCCCGTTCCCTGTGCTTTGTACCCGATATGTCCCTGTGGGGACGAGATCAGGTGCATACGAATCACCTTGAAAGGCACTGGTGGCGGTAGTCAGATGTACAAGGTGATCCAGGATCAGGGACTGTGATACACTGTCGGGTCAGAGACCAAATGTGACATGTCCACAGCCTAGCCTGGAGGGAGGGTGTGATCTTATCCCAGGCGTAAGGACGTAGTTCGGTGCATGCGAATCACTGTGCGAAGCGTTCGGAGCACTGGTGGCGGTAGGCAGATGCAAAAGACGGTCCAGGGCCGGGAGCTGTGACACACTCTGTCAGGTCAGAGACCTACTATGACGTGGCAGCAGCCCACTCCGGAGGGAGGGGGGTGCTCATCCCAGGCGTAAGGGCGTAGTTAGGTGCATGCGAATCACCGAGCGAGGCATTCGGGGCACTGGTGGTGGTAGACATAAGTAAAAGACGATCCAGGACCAGGAACTGTGGTACCCTGTCAGGTCAGAGACCTACTATGACATGGCAACAGCCCACACCGGAGGGAAGGGTGTGCTCTCATCCTAGGTGTAAGGTCGTGGTCAGGTGAATACGAATCGCTGTGAGGGGCGTTCAGAGCACTGGTGGCGGCAGACAGATGTGAAGGACGATCCAGGCCCAGGGACTGTGATACCTTTGTCAGGTCAGAGACCTACTGTAAGATGGCGACAGCCCACTCTGGAGGGAGGGGTGTGCTCTCGTGCCGGGCATTAGGAGGGCTCCTGTGAGACAATCACGGTGGTGGTGGCTGCAGGGCAGGCAGGAAATGACTAAGGCTGGCCTGAGGACCCCTTCTTTTTATTGATGGCACAGGTGGCTAGAGCTACTGTTGGGCAGAGACTAGATCCTGAGAGGAGGGGAAATTACCAGTCTGGGCTGGTCTTACCTGATACCAGAGACGGCGCTGTCGTTGCTCAGGATGTAGCGCCCCCAAGATTCAGCGCAGAAACAGCGATGGTTGTCCGTTCTGCCCTTATGGAGCCGGAGTTAGGCGAACGCTTCTTCCCAGGCTTGCAGAGACGCACCATGCAGGGGGCGTGGCCCAGGAGACCGTGAGAGAGGGAAACAAACAGACTCTCACAAGTCAAAAAAACGCGCTCATTGGAAGGGGGCACGGCTAAGAGCAAGGCGTGCACTGATTGGCCAAGGGGCTGGTAAGGGGGGCATGGCTAAGCACCGGGCGTACACTGATTGGCCAAGCGGCCGGCAAGGGAGCGTGGCTAGGCCCAAGGCGCACCCTGATTGGCCGAGGGTCCGATAGGGGGCGTGGCTAAGCACAAGGCGAGCGCTGATAGGTCAAGGGCCCTGTAAGGGGGCGTGGCTAATTACAAGGTGCACGCTGATTTGCCTAGGGCCTGAAAGGGGCGTGGCTTCACAGAAGTTCGGGAGAAGGCACAAAGCCGGGGGCTAAATTAATAGAGGAACCCGGCGACAGCCAACCTGTCTCGGCGCGAGCTGAGACAGGGCCGATAAGGGAGACCCTGGTCAGAGTAAGAAAAAACTGGCCGCGCAGCTGTGCAGAGAGAGGGAGAGAGGGGCCATGCTATTGATCGGGCGCGCCGGTAGGGGGGCGTGTCAAGCCAGAGTGGAGAGTGGGACGAGAGAAGGGTATTCGTCTCGGCGGAAGTGTGCAGACTGCAGGGCGGTGCATACGAATCACCTTGACAGGGGGGAGCCAGCGTTGGGACAAACTCAGGCAGGGGGCGCGTCCCGGCGTTGGTAATGATAAACTGAGGCGTTGCTAGGATGTGGCCAAGCTGCTGACGTCAGTGGGCTCCTCCTCCCGAGTGTTCAGGTCTACAGGAAGGGGAACGAGTAAGAGTCGGCAGTAGCGAGGGCGTGGCCTGGGTCCGAGCAGCGAGGAGAGCATTAAAGATGGCGGCGCCGCGCGCTCTTTTAAGACAAAGGGCACAAACTTTAAAATGGAGGAGGCGCAGCAGCGCGTCCGTGGACTGCTGAGGACGCTGTGCTCATGTCGCTATCTGGAGGTACCCCTGGTGGCTGAGGGCGATAGCGCAGTGGTGGCGACTGGGCTCAGGATGGGGCGGGGGGTGTGGGAGGGTGAGAAGGCACCTTGATCCGTGTCTTCCCAGCAGATGAGGATGCATCAGGATCCCTCAGTGGATGAAGAGGGTCCTATTGAAGATCCTCCTTCCTGCACCGTCTCCAGAAGACGGCGTCAACCGGGGTGAGGAGGGGAGAGGCAAGGACTTGCCGCCAAGGGTCCTCTGAAGCATCCGTGAGGGTGACAGAGGACAAAGTCCTGCCAGTGGGTCCGAGAGTGGGCAGCGTGGATTTTTCACACGCTGCTCTCTCGGTCGCTTAAATGTGGGTGAATAATTTGCACCCTGTTAACCGAAGAGATGAATCTGAAAAACAAAGGGAAAAACGTTAATAATACACACAAAACCTGTAAGGAAAAAACTGCGGATCTGGTGTTAGATCCAGGTCCGCCTCCTACAGACACTAAGCAAAAACTGAGTTGCTTTGTACCTGTCGGTGGGTGTATACTGCTGAGGAGGAGCCATCCTTTTCCTTATTTGCATAGTGTCAGCCTCCTAGTAACAGCAACATACACCCATAGTAACCTGTGTCCCCCAATGAAGCGATAAAGAAATAAGCTGTTCTATATTAAGGCGTTTTAGACTGGACTAGTAACATACAAATGTTTAATTAGACCTACCTTTTGCTTCTGGGTTGTTTTGACTAATACAGACTCTGCACGCTTGGTATCTACAAACAAAAACCACATTTTTTCCCATTGTTGTGTCAAATATTTAAAAGCTACAATGGATGCTATAATGGATGTGAGGTCTTACCATTCACAAATGTGTCCAGACTGTCCAGTGTCTCTCGCATAGTCTCAAAACTGTCCAGTGCATCTAAAGAAGGAGCAAATGAAGGTTTTGGAGGTAATACCGGAGGCTTCCGAGGATCTAACAAACCAAATGAGGCTGGAGGTAGAGGGGATGGTGCAGGTAAGCCTGTTGTACCCAGGCTGGAGAGAAGTGGGTTTCCAGTGGGAAATACTGGTATCAGTTGGGGAACTTTCTGGGAAGCCTGAAAGAAAAAAAAAAAAGAAAAAAACAAGAAAGCAATGCATAAGATTATAGGTGTCTACCAAGAACACTATGGTCTTCTTATTTATTGCCATACCATCTCAGAGTCCAGGAAAGAATCCAGCTCATCCCCAATAACATCACAGTCCAAGTCATTCACATTGTTGGTTACAGGAGCCACTGACGGAGCACATGCCGCCGTTTCCAAACCATCGTTTTCATAGGTGATGCCCAAACTAGATGGAAATACTTTTGTATTAGGTAGATCTGGAACAGAACAGGGGCAAATATTAAAATACATAACCTTTCAGAAATGTAATGACAAATGGGTAAATGCAATATTTCACAATGATGAATCAATAATTTGATCATAATGGCAAAGAATCTTAAAAACTTGGACCAGGAGTTTCACAACAACGGGTTGGATTTCAAAAGGTTTGTCTGGCACCGCTCACCTTGGTATCAGGTGAGGAAAGGCAATGAGAACGTTGTGTCTGCACACACCTTGTGGGATGTGAGCACCTGTCCTGTCCGGAGTGAGCAGAACCGGAAAAACCTGTCACATAAGGAACTAATGAAAAGTGCTGCCACTTTCCAGATGTCCTTCAGACATGCACATTTGCTGACCTAAACACAATTTGATCTTAAACGGACCTTGAGAGCTGATGCACGTTTTCCATCCGTGGTCAGCATGGATCAGGCACTGCCTGTATTATTTCAGCCTTGTAACTTTGACTCAAAAACATAAAATAAACTTTAAGAGCCACCAGTGACTGAGACCGTGCTATAGATGAGTCAGACAGTCGGGTCCCCGGCGGCTTCTCCCTGCCGGCTGCCAGTGACTGACCGGTCTCTGCCTACACACGCATGCAGGCATGTCAACAGCAGAAGGCAGGGAAAAGCCACCGGAGACCACCTAGACTGGTGTTACTCAAACTCCAGTGCTCACGGCCCCCCACAGGTCATGTTTATAGGATTTCCTTAGCATTGCACAGGTGATGGAATTATTATTAAAACATCAGACATTGACACAGGATCTATCACCTTTGAAATACTAACAAAATCCTGAAAACATGATGTGTTGGGTGCCTGTGAGGACGGGGTTTGGAAAACACTGACCTACACAAAAGGCATCAGAAAAAGCACATTACAATATAAAGTGATTCAGACATTGGTTAATTTTCTTGTATTTCTATTAGATTGCTATTATGATACACTGCAATGTTTCCTATAGCAGTGTACGGTCAGCGTTCTCCTATGAAGACCTGCCAAGATGGTATGGCCCTGGCTGCCATTGCAACCCACCCACACACCATGATGACTCTGCGAAGAAACTGATGGTGCAACAGATGGAGCCCTCCCCAACGTCTAACAGCTTAGATGTCTTGGTCACTATTAATTATGGCTCCTAAGAGGTAGACTACAAGCCCACTGCTGCACATTTATCGGAAGAATCCAGAAGTAGCTAAGTTTATTCTAATATGCAATAAAAAGGGACACCCGAGAAAGCCAAATACCCTTACCCAGCATCACCTTTTTTTTTTTTTTTTTAAGAACTACTTTTGGTTTCATTGTGCTTATATTCACAATATCCAAATTGTTGCAATGTAACAGTTTAAATATCTTCATTTTCATGGCTATTGGTGAATTGTGAACAAGGTCACAGAACTCACCTGAATAAATGTCATCTACCGATCCCATAACGCTGGAAATCTATAAAATAAAATATTAGTGAATAAAAAAAAATAAATAAAATCAACCCACACTGGAAGAGGATCAAGCAACTAATGACCCCATGGTCAGAATTGCCCATCAGAGGACTCTACAATGGGCACCACTTGGCTTGTACCTCTGAGATGTGACACCCAGCTGCAGATCCCACATATGGTTCATCATCCCTATCACTAACGGTCCATAATGGGGCACACAATCTAATTTCAAAAAGAAATTAACCTACTCATTTTTGGAATCTTGGAGCAAACCTACGGAAACTAGGAGAAACAGTCCATGAAGATGTTCACCTTGGTTGGATATGACCCAGGATGTCAAGAGACGCAACACTGCAAACCATGGAGCCGATATACTGCTATTACTGTACATCTGAACATTATCTCTATACTGGGCACAATTTACATTTAAACTGCTGCGGATTTCAGCCAATAAGAAGCTAAATACAGAAAGGAAAGAAAAAAAAATAAAGTCAAGTTAAAGTCACGGAATTACCTTAGAGTTGGCGGATGCAGAGACTCCATTAGCGAGCAAGCCAAACTTCTCCAGCTCCTGCTAAAGACAGGTACAACATTAATGAAACAGAATATAAACTAGTAAAGCACGTATACCTTTTTGGCGATATACTAAGAACGAGGTTTCCATCGTCAGGATCTTCACTAAAATCTCAATTAAGTATAAAAACATGAATAAAACATTGAAAAAACTGTCACACCCACCAATGGGAGACCATGAGAAAACGCGTTTCTGACCGAAGTTCTTAATCACTGCATACAAAATATTCACTGTATGGATGAAGGACTTCAGTATGAAACGCGTCTCTTACAGATTGCATTTATTTTGCTGCTAACGAGACCCATTTTCTATAGTATCCTATTGTTTTAGTGGACCAGGAGGGTAAGGATTTATTTTACTGCTGCCGAGACCCATTTCCTGTAATATCTATTGTTTTAGTGGACCAGGAGGCTAAGCGCAGGAATCAAACGTCATCCAGAAACAGTGCTTGTCAATGGAAACACTGAGCAATTCTGCAGAACTCCGGAGATAGATTTAAGGGATTTTCCAGGTTTCAGCTATAAATCTGCAATCACTATGCTGAATCTTGACAATGTGTAATATGAACACTGTCAGGACTTCACTTTTTTCCTCATTTGAGCAGCCATGATGTGGCCAGAGCTATGCGATTGGAATGCTTGTGATCACCTGCCAAATACCAACTTTTCCTTCTAAATGAGGTGAATGAGAAGCTAATTGTTACATGATCACAACAACGCATATCGCACACTTGCAGCCACACGAACTCCAGTTTAACCAGACAACAAAGCAGAATCCTGTCAGTGGGCATTATATAAGGAATCAGTAATCTGCAGTCATAGAGTGATTGCAGAAATGCAGCGCTATAAAAACCCTATGAAATACAGTGAATCAACCTGAAACAGGTATAACACAAGTGTACCCAATTGCATTAATTGACTGTTTAACCCCTTAACGACCAAGCCATTTTGTAGGTTAAAGCCCAGGCCAATTTTTACAATTCTGACCACTGTCTCTTTATGAGTTTATAACTCTGGAACGCTTCTACGGATCTTGGCAATTCTGAGAATGTTTTCTCATGACATATTGTACTTCATGATAGTGGTAAAATTTCTTCAATATAACTTGCGTTTATTTATGAAAAAAAACGGAAATATGGCAAAAATTTTGAAAATTTTGCAATTTTCAAACTTTTAATTTTTATGCCATTAAATCAGAGAGATATGTCACAAAAATTAGTTAATAAATAACATTTCCCACATGTCTACTTTACATCAGCACAATTTTGGAACCAAAATTTTTTTTTGTTAGGAAGTTATAAGGGTTAAAAGTTGACCAGCGATTTCTCATTTTTCCAATAAAATTTACAAAACCATTTTTTTAGGGGCCACCTCACATTTGAAGTGAATTTGAGGGGTCAATATGACAGAAAATACCCAAAAGTGACACCATTCTAAAAACTGCACCCCTCAACGTGTACTTAGGTACTTCACAAGAATTGAAGCAATGTGGAAGGAAAAAATGAACATTTAACTTTTTTTCCCAAAATTTTTCTTTCGACACAATTTTTTTAAATTTTGTCAAGGGTATCAGGAGAAAATGAACCACAATATTTGTTGTACAATTTCTCCAGAGTACACCGATACCCCATGTGTGGGGGTAAACCACTATTTGGGCGCATGGCAGAGCTCGGAAGGGAAGCAGCGCCATTTGACTTTTTTGGCTGGAATTGAGATTGGACGCCATGTCGCATTTGGAGAGTCCCTGTGTGCCTAAACAATGGAAACCCCCACAAGTGACCCCATTTTGGAAACTGGACCCCCCAATGAACTTATCTAAATGTGTTGTGAGAGCTTTTAACCCCCAAGGGCTTCACAGAAGGTTATAACGTAGAGCTGTAAAATTAAAAAATCATATTTTTTCCACAAAATGATCTTTTCATCCCAATTTTTATTTTCCAAAGGATAAAAGGACCCCAAAAGTTATTGTGCAATTAGTCCTGAGTACGCTGATACCCCATATGTGGGGGTAAACCACTATTTGGGCGCATGGCATAGCTCGGAAGGGAAGCAGCGCCATTTGACTTTTTTGGCTGGAATTGAGATTGGACGCCATGTCGCATTTGGAGAGTCCCTGTGTGCCTAAACAGTGGAAACCCCCACAAGTGACCCCATTTTGGAAACTAGACCCCACAAGGAACTTATCTAAATGTGTTGTGAGAGCTTTTAACCCCCAAGGGCTTCACAGAAGGTTATAACGTAGAGCTGTAAAATTTAAAAATCATATTTTTTCCACAAAAATGATCTTTTCATCCCAATTTTTATTTTCCAAAGGATAAAAGGACCCCAAAAGTTATTGTGCAATTAGTCCTGAGTACGCTGATACCCCAAATGTGGGGGTAAACCACTATTTGGGCGCATGGCAGAGCTCGGAAGGGAAGCAGCGCCATTTGACTTTTTTGGCTGGAATTGAGATTGGACGCCATGTCGTATTTGGAGAGCCCTGTGTGCCTAAACAGTGGAAACCCCCCACAAGTGACCCCATTTTGGAAACTAGACCCCCCAAGGAACTTATCTAGATGTGTGGTGAGAGCTTTGAACCCCCAAGGGCTTCACAGAAGGTTATAACGTAGAGCAGTAAAATTAAAAAATCATCTTTTCCACAAAAATGATCTTTCCACCCCCAATTGTTATTTTCCAAAGGGTAACAGGACCCCAAAAGTTATTGTGCAATTTGTCCTGAGTACGCTGATACCCCATATGTGGGGTAAACCACTATTTTGACGCATGGCAGAGCTCGAAAGGGAAGGAGCGCCTTTTTCAAATGCAGACTTTGATGGAATGGTCTGCGGGTGTCATGTCACGTTTGGAGAACCCCTGATGTGCCTAAACAGTAGAAAACCCCACAAGTGACTCCATTTTGGAAACTAGACCCCCAAGGAACTTATCTAGATGTGTGGTGAGCACTTTGAACCCCCAAGTGCTTCACAGAAGTTTATAACGTAGAGCTGTGAAAATAAAAAAATCATTTTTTTTTCCACAAAAATAATCTTTTTGCCCCCAAATTTTTATTTTTAAAAGAGAAACAGGAGAAATAGGACCACAAAAGCTATTGTGCAATTTGTCCTGAGTACGCTGATATCCCATATGTGGGGGGTAACCACTATTTTGACGCATGGCAGAGATCGGAAGGGAAGGAGCACCGTTTTTAAATGCAGACTTTGATGGAATGGTCTGCGGGTGTCATGTCGCGCTTGGAGAGCCCCTGATGTGCCTAAACAGTAGAAACCCCCCACAAATGACCCCATTTTGCAAACTAGACCCCCAAGGAACTTATCTAGATGTGTGGTCAGCACTTTGAACCCCCAAGGTCTTTACAGAAGTTTATAACGTAGAGCCGTGAAAATAAAAAAATCATTTTTTTCCACAAAAATGACCTTTTTGCCCCCAAATTTTTATTTTTCTAAGGGTAACAGGAGAAATAGGACCCCAAAAGCTATTGTGCATTTTGTCCTGAGTACGCTGATACCCCATATGTGGGGGGTACCACTGTGATCGCCTTACTGCGATCTTTGGGAGGCACAATGAACAAATCCACAAAAGGTGAAGAATTGGTTTTCTTTTTTGCGCCGTTCCTCGTGCGGTATTAATAATTAGGCGACTTTATTCCTCGGGTCGGTGCGATTACAGCGATACCAGATTTACATCCTTTTTTCATGTTTAGCTACTGTCACACACTAAAAGATGCTTTTTTTTGGAATAATTTTTTGTAAGAAATTTTTGCACCGCTGTATTTTGAGAGCTATAATTTTTCCATATTTTGGCCGACAGAGTTATCTGTGGGCTTATTTTTTGCGGGACGAGCTGTAGTTTTTATTGGTACCATATTCGGGCACATAACGTTTTTTGATCGCTTCCTATTCCGATTTTTGTGGAAGCAGAATGAACAAAAACCAGCAATTCAGGAATTGTTTTTTTTTTTTTTTCCTCCGTTCCGTGTGTGGTAATATTGATAAAGCAGCTTTATTCTTCGGGTTACTACGATTACAGCGATTCCTCATTTATATATTTTTTTTTTATGTTTTGGCGTTTTTTACACAATAAAAATTTTTATAGAAAAAATAATTATTTTTGCATCAGTTTATTCCGCGAGCTATAACTTTTTTATGTTTTCGCTGATGATGCTGTATAGCGGCTTGTTTTTTGCGGGACAAGATGACGTTTTCAGCGGTACCATGATTATTTATATCTGACTTTTCGATCGCGTGTTATTGCACTTTTTCCAAGCGGTATGATGATACCGCTTGGAAAAAGTATAATTTACTACTTTTTTGTGTTTTTTTTTACGGCTTTCACTGAAGGGGTTAACTAGGGTTACGCTTAGATGGGATTTTTACGGACGTGGCGATACCAAACATGTGTATTTTTTTTGTTTTTTATTTTTTTTATTACATAAAAATGTGTATTTTTTAGGGGATTTTTTCAAAATTATTTTTTAATATTTTTTTTACAATTTTTTTTTAAAAAATGATTTTTTTTTAACTTGTCCCTTTATGGGACTTTCACTTTTTTTACTTTCTATTGCAGTTACAATGCATTGCAATGCTCCAGCATTGCAATGCATTGTACCTATGGGAAAGCTGCTGTGAGCATGATCACAGCAGCTTTCCGTAGATAGATGACCCGGAGGTTGTCATGACAACCCCCGGGTCATCAAGGCAGAGATCGGGCCCTGCAAATACATTGCAGGGCGCCGATCTGAGGCAGAGGGAGCTCCCGACCCTCTGCCTCCCCCCCTGAGCGCTGCGATCGCGCTCGATCGCAGCAGTCAGGGGGTTAACAGCCAGGGGCGGTGGGGGCTCCGCTTCTGGCTGTCAGTGCAGGAAGCCTGGCCACTGCAGCGCCGGCTCCTGCACTGATCGCGCTGGAGAAGCTGAAATTTCAGCTTCTCCTGCGCGATCGCTGCTGTGTTTGGTCAGTCAGATTGACTGACCAAGCACAGCGCTGTAGGTGCGGGACCGACAGCAAAGTTCCCCGCACCGCTTGCCGTGCCCGTCAGCTGTCTGTGACAGCTGTCGGCACTGATCTACCACTGCGTGTTTACACGCAGTGGTAGATCAAAGGCATGACGTGCACAGTCCGTCCTGGTGCCGGAACGGACACCCGGCCATGACGGACTGTGCACGTCATTGGACATTAAGGGGTTAAACCACGCACAGGCACTCATTGCATCATGACGGGGCCAAACATTTAAATACCCCTTCCCACCTGCTTGTATTACCACTATTTCCATGCACCCCCTCTTTGATTGGCAGCTCTGGCTTCATACAGCCACAGAAGGGTGGAGATGGAGGATAAACAAGCAAGTGGGAAGGTGTATGGCTGCAGCATGATGCAACGACTTCCAGTGCTTGGTATGAACAGTCATTCTGTGTTGACAGAGTCCCTTTCAAGTGTCACTCTAAAGCAAGGAGCAGCCGGCTATGTTTCAAAATCTGTATACAGATCACGGGTCTCCTGACCCAAACTTACAGCCTCATATACAGTACAGACCAAAAGTTTGGACACACATTGTCATTTAAAGATTTTTCTGTATTTTCAGGACTATGAAAATTGTAAATTCACACTGAAGGCATCAAAACAGGGATTTTTGTGTGTACTCACCGTAAAATCCTTTTCTCCGAGCCAATCATTGGGGGGACACAGGACCATGGGTGTTATGCTGCTGCCACTAGGAGGACACTAAGCAGATACATAAAAAAAAAGTTAACTCCTCCTCCTGCAGTATACACCCTCGGCTGGCTCTATCCTGAACCAGTTCAGTGCCAAAGCAGTAGGAGCTCACAAACAGAAGTGCAATATGCCAAAACCAACAATAACTACAAGCCAACAGGCTTAAAGGGCGGGTGCTGTGTCCCCCAATGATTGGCTCGGAGAAAAGGATTTTACGGTGAGTACACACAAAAATCCCTGTTTCTCCAACGCCTCATTGGGGAACACAGGACCATGGGACGTCCAAAAGCAGTCCCTGGGTGGGAAAACATCACAACAGGTGAAACCTCACGCACCCAATGCCTAAAAGACTAATTGAATAGACCGCAGCCTACAGATGCACAACTGCCGATTGCAGAATCTGTCTGCCAAGGGCCGCATCTGAAGAGGCTAGAACATGAATGTTGTAATGCTTAGCAAACGTGTGAAGACTGGACCAAGTCGCAGCCCTGCACATTTGCTGAGTGGAAGCCTGGTGCCGAATTGCCCAGGAAGCCCCCACTGACCGAGCGGAGTGTGCCTTAATCCCCGCCGGGAAAGGCTGACCTTTGACACAGTAAGCTTCTTGGATCGCTGAACGAATCCATCTGGCAATCGTGCCTTTAAAAGCAGGCAGACCTGTTATGTTTCGGTAGCTGAGAAGGAATTGCAAAAATAGCAAAAGTAGTAATACACCAGAGAGGCTGGAAACTATTGGATTGCAGTACCCTAAACTAACTGCCACACTAGAAGTAGCCGTAGAGCGTACCTACGGTGATCCTAGATGCCTCGTCACAGCCGGAGAGATAACTACACCTAAAGGCAGAAAGATGAAAGCTATCTGCCCCGGAGCAGAACCCCCAAAGAAATAGGAAGCCCCCAAACATGTAATGGCGGTTAGACAAGAAGAAAATACGGACACAGACAGAAAATAGAATGAGCAAACGCTGGGGCCCAATCTGTCTAGAAAGAAAAGTATAGGAAAGAATTCTGACTGCAATCCAAAAAAACCCTGACAAAAATACCAACACTTCTGATTAACAAAAAACCTGAGATCACACGATCTCTACCACCTAAATCAGATCTCTGGTGTAACACACAGCAATTCAGCAAAAAAAGTGACAAAGAAACAGAGCAAAAGTGCAAACACCAAATGAGCACAATTGCAGCGCCAGACCCCAAAAGGGGACCAGGCTGAAGTCCACTGCAAGCAGCAAACCAGGCAAGGAAAATCCAACCAGAGGAAAAAAAACAGCAAATCACTTATCTGAATGAGAGCAGGAATGCAAACTGAGCTCCAAGCAAAACAGGAAGAACAATTGATTACCGGCAAGGCTAAAGGGAGTTCAGGTCACTTATATCAGACCATTCAGAGGCAGCTGAAGGCCATTCGGCAATTAGTTCATTACCCTCAGCAACCACCGGAGGGAGCTCCAGTTCAGAAATCGCCTCCAGATTATTCACAACACAGACCATCCGAAAGCACAAACAGGCACTGTTCTGGAAATGTATTTCCTGAGAGCCCTAACCAAGTCCACAGTGTGAAGAGCTTTCTCAGTACGATGGACCGGGGCCGGACAGAATGAGGGCAGAACTATGTCTTCATTCAGATGAAATGCCGAGACGACTTTAGGCAAAAAGGATGGGGACGTCCTAAGCACCACCTTGTCCTGGTGGAAAATCAAAAATGGAGGTTTGCAAGACAAAGCGCCAGTTCCGAGACCCATCTGATGGACGTTATTGCCACAAGAAAGGCAACTTTCCACGAAAGAATGGAGAGAGAAGTATCCTGAATAGGCTCGAAGGGGATCTCTTGAAAGGCACTGAGGACCAAGTTAAGGTCCCAAGGTTCCAAAGGCATGTTGTATGGAAGGAAAAGATGTGACACTCCTTGCATGAAGGTCTTAACCTGCGGCTTGGAAGCTATCCTTCGTTGGAAAAGGACGGCTAGAGCTGAGATTTGGCCTTTGAGAGAGGCCAGCGCTAGGCCTGAGTCTAATCCTGCCTGAAGGAACTCCAAAATGGAGATGGTGGGGAACGCCAATGGAGAACGACCCATATCTTTACACCATGAGAAAAATGTTTTCCAAACGCGATGATAAATGCGCATGGAAACAGGCTTCCTAGCGTTAATCATGGTAGAAACTACTCGTCTAGAGAACACGGCCTGGGCTAGGATCCAGGATTCAATGGCCAGGCCGTTAAACTCAGCACTCTCGAGTTCTGGTGGTAAATGGGTCCCTGGGATAGGAGATCCGGACAGTTCGGTAACTGCCAAGGAACGTCGGCGACTAGATGTACCAGCTCCATATACCAAGCTCGGCGTGGCCAATCTGGAGCGACGAGGATCACTGGAATGCCCTCCACTTTGATTTTTCGAATGACCATTGGGATCAGCGGGAGTGGAGGAAAGATGTAGGGGAGACGAAATTGGCTCCATGGTAGTACTAGCACATCCGAGCCGATGGCTAATGGGTCGTGAGAACGGGCTACGAATTCTGGAACCTTGGCGTTCGTTCTGGAGGCCATGAGGTCCACATCCGGAGTGCCCCAATTCTGACAAATCTGAAGGAAGACTTCCGGATGAAGAGACCACTCTCCTGAGGCTATGCCCTGACAGCTGAGAAAGTCCGCCGCCCAATTCTCTACTCCCGGAATATGAACTGCAGAGATGAGTGAGTGATTTGTCTCGGCCCATTGCAGAATATGCGTCACTTCGAGCATCGCTCTTTGGCTTCGTGTGCCTCCCTGGCGATTGATGTATGCCACGGCCGTGGCGTTGTCTGATTGGATCCGGATGGGACGACCTGCAAGAAGGTAGTGGAAATGAAGAAGAGCTAGTCTTATTGCACGGATCTCGAGGATATTGATTGGAAGGTTGGTATCGTGAGTAGACCAACGTCCCTGAGCCATGTGGTGACGAAAGATCGCTAACCATCCGAGGAGGCTGGCGTCGGTGGTCACTACTAGCCAGTGTACAGGGAGAAAGGACCTTCCCTGATTCAGTAACGACGTTACCGTCCACCACCTGAGAGACTGTCTGATTCTGGCCATCAGACAAAAGCAGAGGCCCAGGGAGGCTGGATTCTTGTCCCAGGCTGAGATCAACGCCTGTTGGAGGGGACGGAGGTGAAACTGGGCAACCGGCACCTCAATTTACTTTTCCCCCCAGTAGCATCTGTGACAGTCTGATCTAGTTTCTCTCCGAACAAACGCCCACTTTGATATGGCAGGGAAGTCAAAGATTTCTTTGACGCGGAGTCTGCTCGCCATTCTCGGAGCCAAAGGGCTCTTCTCATGGTAACTGCGTTTGCCTGTGCAGCACAATTAGCCGCATCTAGGGAGGCATGGACAACGTAATACCCGGCCTGGGCGATCTGGTAGGCGAGACTGGTCACCTCGGGAGGTAGGCTATTGTCCCGACTGATTCCAGCTAGGGCCTCTGCCCAGGCTACTATCGCCCTGGCTACCCAAGTGGTGGCAAAGGAAGGGAAAGTGTTGCTCCGGCAGCCTCGAAGACTGACCCCGCCAGATTATCAATCTGGCGATCAGTGGGATTTTTGATGGAGGACCCGTCAGACAGAGAGAGGAGTTTTCGAAGCAAGCCTCGATATGGGTGGGTCTACGGCAGGGGACTCTGTCCACTCCTTGCTTAGAGTAGATGCGAAGGGGTACCGTGTCTCTAGCGGCTTTTGGCCTGTGAATCGCTTATCTGGGCGACTTCTATGTCTTTGCACAATGTCCGTAAACTAGGGATGGTTAGCAAAGGCCCTGTGAGGGCGTTTTGTTCTTTTGAAGGACACGGGGTGGTCCGGATTGGACCCAGGTTCTTCATTTACTTTGAGGGCCTGATTAACTGCCTCGATGAGAGAATCTATAGATTCCTGGAACTCAGGAGAGTCCGGGTCTGCGGCTACAGCTGACTCGTATTCAGAGTCGTGTTCACTGCGGGCCCCTGTTGAGGGGGAACGAGACACAGTTAGTGGATGCAGAGCCATCTGAGTTCCGTGAAGACAGGTCACGGGTACGTTTCCTAGAAGAATGTGCGCTCTGTGACGCCCTCCGGGCCCCGTCTGAGGAAGACTCTCGTGTGGCTACGGGCACTCTAGAAAAGGTATGGAGATGCCCTGGCTTGAGGAGGAATCACGAAAGGATTCAAAAGCCTTAGTAAGAGAGTCCATGGACTGTGCCAAGGAATTAGCCCACTCAGGGGGGCTGGCACCACTGTGCACAACAGTAGTGGGGGGCTCATGAGAGCATAAGGCTTCACAGGCCGTACAAAGAGGGTTAGGGTGTCTCCGAGGCAGGGAGACGTTGCATGCGGTACATGAGGCATAGATCACTGTGTGTCTTTTCTGCCTTCTTAGTAGCTTTTGACTGAGACATATTGAAGTCTGTAGGGAGCTACATATGACTGCTAATGGACCGTAGTGAAATGGTTGCAGTGTACCTGCAGCGGAGAGGTTAAACTATGTGTGCAGGCGATTGGTTAAGCGGCTTGTGCTAGCTTACCCAGGTCCTGTGTCCGTGCCCCAGAGGAATGGCTTGTGCCGCTTGCCGGAAGTCTGAAGCAGAAAATGGCGCTTCCCCCTCTTCCTGAGTTTCCAGCGCGCCAGGAAGTGAAACCCGAGAAGAAATCTGGCACTTCCCGTTTGCAGTGAGAAGCGCCAGAGAGAATGAGAGGGCGGAGTAAAGGCCGGGGAGGGGGCGTAGAGCCTCCTCCTGTACCAGGCGCCGACTCTGAAAGGCCGTAGAGCGCTCTGAAAGGGGGCGGAGTCAGCCGGAGGGCGGGTTTAGACCTAGCATGGCCAGAAGCCGGGGACTAAATTAGAGGCCGCGGCGACGATTGCTGCAGTGGAGGGGGGGACTGTCGCGGCCAGCGACTGTACGGCCGCGGTGACGTCTGATCCTGGCCCGCCGCGGGGAGGTAACGGCCGCGAGGTGTGGGCCGTAGCAAGGTAGCGGTTGCCGTTCTGGCAACCGCTGAAGACGAGCAGGAATCGGCGTCTATCCCCACAGAGGCACGGACACTAACACAGAACCCTGGGGAGGGAGGGAAAGAGCCCTCCCCCCCGCTGCTGTACTCATCTGTCAGTGCTCCACTTGTGATGTAGCAGAGTCGGGAGTGCTGCATGGCCCCAAAAGGAGGATCTGGTCCGCTCCTTTCTTCCTCAATCCACCATCCCTTTGATAGGGAGGTGGAGAGGGCTCTTTGCCTCCTGGCACCAGCCACTTTCACATAGTGGTGGTGCAGTAGGGGGCCCATAGATGCCGCATAGATTCCTTTTGAAGCAAGCAGGTGTAGCGGGTTGAAGGCCTGGCTCCGGAAGGGGGTATGTGGGGGCGACACCCCATGTTCCCGTCCGTTGTCGGTGTGGGGAGATCGGACCCATTAAAGGATCCGCTGCCCTAATGAGAGCACAGACAGACGTAAAGGTTGCAGGAGGGGGTACGTGGAGGCGACACTCGTGTTCCCGCCTGCTGAGGATTTTGGGAGATCGGGACATTGAAAGACCCCGTCACCCGATTAATCCATGTAAAAAATAAAAATAAGAAATGAAAAATAAAATAACAAAGTTGGGGTCTGAAGCCAGACCCTAGTGCCTCCTACAGACACTAAGCAAGAACTGGTTCAGGATAGAGCCAGCCGAGGGTGTATACTGCAGGAGGAGGAGTTAACTTTTCTTTTATTTTTTCTGCTTAGTGTCCTCCTAGTGGCAGCAGCATAACACCATATCCTGTGTCCCCCAATGAGGCGATGGAGAAATTATGAATTAACACATGTGGAATTATATACTTAACAAAAAAGTATGTAACAACTGAAATTATGTCTATATTCTAGGTTCTTCAAAGTAGCCACCTTTTGCTTTGATGACTGCTTTGCACACTCTTGGCATTCTCTTGTGAGCTTCAAGAGGTTGTCACCAGAAATGATTTTCACTTCACAGGTGTGCCCTGTCAGGTTTAATAAGTGGGATTTCTGGCCTTATAAATGGGGTCGGGACCATCAGTTGCGTTGTGCAGAAGTGTGGTGGATACACAGCTGATAGTCCTACTGAATAGACTGTTAGTATTTATATTATGGCAATAAAAAAGCAGCTAAGTAAAGAAAAACGAGTGGCCATCATTACTTTAAGAAATGAAGGTCAGTCAGTCCGAAAAATTGGGAAAACTTTGAAAGTGTCCCCAAGTGCAGTTGCAAAAACCATCAAACGCTACAAAGAAACTGGATCACATGAGGACCGCCCCAAAAAAGGAAGACCAAGTGTCACCTCTATTTCTGAGGATAAGTTTATCCGAGTCACCAGCCTCAGAAATCGCAGGTTTACAGCAGCTCAGATTAGAGACCAGGTTAATGCCACACAGAGTTCTAGCAGCAGACATCTCTACAACAACTGTTAAGAGGAGACTTTGTGCGGCAGGCCTTCATGGTAAAATAGCTGCTAGGAAACCACTGCTAAGGATAGGCAACAAGCAGAAGAGACTTGTTTGGGCTAAAGAACACAAGGAATGGACATTAGACCAGTGGAAATCTGTGCTTTGGTCTGATGAGTCCAAATTTGAGATCTTTGGTTCCAACCACCGTGTCTTTGTGCGACTCAGAAAAGGTGAACGGATGGACTCTACATGCCTGGTTCCCACCGTGAAGCATGGAGGAGGAGGTGTGATGGTGTGGGGGTGCTTTGCTGGTGACACTGTTGGGGATTTATTCAAAATTGAAGGCATACTGAACCAGCATGGATACCACAGCATCTTGCAGCGGCATGCTATCCCATCCGGTTTGCGTTTAGTTGGACCATCATTTATTTTTCAACAGGACAATGACCCCAAACACACCTCCAGGCTGTGTAAGGGCTATTTGACCAAGGAGAGTGATGGGGTGCTACGCCAGATGACCTGGCCTCCACAGTCACCAGACCTGAACCCAATCGAGATGGTTTGGGGTGAGCTGGACCGCAGAGTGAAGGCAAAAGGGCCAACAAGTGCTAAGCATCTCTGGGAACACCTTCAAGATTGTTGGAAGACCACTTCCGGTGACTACTTCTTGAAGCTCATCAAGAGAATGACAAGAGTGTGCAAAGCAGTCATCAAAGCAAAAGGTGGCTACTTTGAAGAACCTAGAATATAAGACATATTTTCAGTTGTTTCACACTTTTTTGTTAAGTATATAATTCCACATGTGTTAATTCATAGTTTTGATGCCTTAAGTGTGAATTTACAATTTTCATAGTCATGAAAATACAGAAAAATCTTTAAATGAGAAGGTGTGTCCAAACTTTTGGTCTGTACTGTATATGTCTATGAATCTGGAAGTTGGATTCGGGAGAACCACAATCAGTCTGTGCCTTCCGGTCCACATACGGACTGTGAAACATGGCTGTCTGAGCCTGGCCTGATTTGATCATGCACAAAGTTGTCGATGCTACTGCATGACACTCAACAAGTGTCTTGTGCAGTCCTTGACTGCTCAGTTTTTGTACAGCATACTTCATCCACCTCTTCACGGCCAACGTCAGAATAGGGGTGAGAACACAACTTAATTAGGGTCACTGTTAAAGTTGAACAAAGTTTCTGAGAATACAGATAAAGGTGTTTCCCCATTAACAAAAGCTTATTTTAATCAATATATCTTGTAATAATAATTAGATCCACAATTGGATGTGTATAAATAAAATGTTCCTGTGCTGAGATAATCTTATAAATGTGCCCCTGCTGTGTACTGTGTAATGGCTGTGTCTGACCGTGCAGGGACCTGGTCTGATCATACCACAGCTCCTGGGCAGGGGAGGAAGCAAAAGAGTATACAGACAGGACACCACTGGATCACAGCGGATTCTTTCTGTGAGATAATTAACCCCTTAGTGACAGAGCCATTTTGCAGCTTAATGACAGGGCCAATTTTTACAATTCTGACCACTGTCACTTTATGAGGTTATAACTCTGGAACGCTTTAACGAATCCAGCTGATTCTGAGACTGTTTTTTCGTGACATATTGTACTTCACGTTAGTGGTAAAATTTCTTTGATATGACTTGTGTTTATTTATGAAAAAAACGGAAATATGGCGAAAATTTTGAAAATTTAACAATTTTCAAACTTTAAATTTTTATGCCCTAAAATCAGAGAGATATGTCACACAAATTTCTTAATAAATAACATTTCCCACATGTCTACTTTACATCAGCACAATTTTGGGAACAAAATTTTTTTTTGTTATGAAGTTATAAGGGTTAAAAGTTGACCAGCGATTTCTCATTTTTACAACACCATTTTTTTTTTAGGGACCACCTCACATTTGAAGTCACTTTGAGGGGTCTATATGATAGAAAATACCCAAAAGTGACACCATTCTAAAAACTGCACCCCTCAAGGTGTTCAAAACCACATTCAAGAAGTTTATTAACCCTTTACGTGCTTCACAGGAACTGAAGCAATGTGGAAGGAAAAAATTAACATTTAACTTTTTTTGCAAAAACTTTACTTCCGAACCAATTTTTTTTATTTTCACAACTGTTAAAAGAAAAAATGAACCACAAAATTTGTTGTGCAATTTCTCCTGAATAAGCCGATACCCCATATGTGGGGGTAAACCACTTTTTGGGCGCACGGCAGAGGTCACAAGGGAAGGAGCGACATTTGACTTTTTCAACGCAGAATTGGCTGGACGCCATGTCGCGTTTGTAGAGGCCCTGATGTGTCTAAACAGTGGAAACCCATCACAAGTGACCCCATTTTGGAAACTAGACCCCCTAAGGAACTTATCTAGATGTGTGGTGAGCACTTTGAACCTCCAAGTGCTTCACAGAAGTTTATAACATAGAACAGTGAAAATAAAAAATCATATTTTTTCCACAAAAACAATCTTTTCACCCCAATTTTTATTTTCCCAAGGGTAACAAGACCCCAAAAGTTTTTGTGCAATTTGTCCTGAGCACGCTGATACCCCATATGTGGGGGTAAACCACTGTTTGGGTGCATGGCAGAGCTTGGAAGGGAAGGAGCGCCGTTTGACTTTTTCAACACAGAATTGGCTGGATGTCATGTCGTGTTTGGAGACCCCCTGATGTGTCTAAACAGTGGAAACCCCCCACAAGTGACCCCATTTTGGAAACTAGACCCCTTAAGGAACTTATCTAGATGTCTGGTGAGCACTTTGAACCCCCAAGTGTTTCACAGAAATGTATAAACGCAGAGCTGTGAAAATAAAAAATCATTTTTTTCTCAAAAATGATTTTTTTTAGCCAGCTATTTTTTATTTTCCCAAGGGTAACAGGAGAAATTAGAACCCCAAAATTGGTGTGCAATTTGTCCTGAGTACGCTGATACCCCATATGTTGGGGTAAACCACTGTTTGGGCGCACGGCAGGGCTCGGAAGGGAGGGAGCGCCATTTGACTTTTTGAACGCCACGTCGTGTTTGGAGACCCCCTGATGTGCCTAAATAGTGGAAACCCTCAATTCTAGCTCCAACCCTAACCCAACACACCCCTAACCCTAATCCCAACCCTAATCCTAACCTAAATCCCAACCCTAATTCCAACCCTAATTGTAACCCTAACCTTAATTGTAACCCTAACTCTAATTGTAACCCTAACTCTAATTGTAACCCTAACCTAATTTTAACCCTAACCCTAATTTTAACCCTAACCCTAATTCTAACCCTAATTATAACCCTAAGGCTAGGTTCATTTTGCGTTTAACCAGCCCGTTCAACACATAGCGTTGACGGGCTGGTAACGGTATAGCATAACACGATCGCGTTATGCTATACCCGCTAGCGCAGATGAATCAGCAGATGATTCATCTGCGCTAGCGGTGACGGAGCCCAGACGCTGCAGCCCGCGTCCGAGGCTCCGTCACTGAATGATGGCACGTCGCGAACGCATGCTGCTTTACGGCATGCGTCGCGATGCGCCCTCAAATGGGGGTGAATGGCAGCGTTAACGGACTGCACTATGAACCCAGCCTAACCCTAATTATAACCCTAACCCTAATTATAACCCTAACCCTAACGGAAAAATGAAAATAAATATAATTTCTATTTTTTATTATATGTCCCTAACTAAGGGGGTGATAAATGGGGGGGTTATGTACTGTTTTTTTTATTTTGATCACTGTGATTGTTTATCACAGTGATCAAAATGTACTTTTATGAGAATGAATGAATGAAAAAATTTTGAATCTGCCGCCAAGCAGATCGGTCGGGCGCACTGCGCCCGCCATTTTTTTTTTCCAGGAAGAAGACGCCGGGATCCTGGGGCCTGCGGGAGGACCGAGGACACCGGGAGGTATGGGGGGGGGGCGATCGGGGGACCTGTGGACCCTCATTTTCTCCCCTCTGATGTGCGATCACATCAGAGGGGAGATAAATCATTTTTTTTTTTTTGCGGTCGCCGTTATACTTAGTATAATGGCGATCGCGACACTGGGGCGTTAACTACCGACCCGGATCATGTTCTCTGGGGTCTCGGCTACCCCCGGTAGCCGAGACCCCAGAGAAAATTGCCCATCCCCCCCCCAGCACAGCGGCGGGCGCACTGAGCATGCGCCCGCCATTTTCTCAATGGCGGCGGCACCGGGGGAGGCAGAAGGGCACGGGGGCCACATGCAGGAGATCGGGGCCACATGGGGGTCCCGGGGACCCTTTTTCTCTGTCCTCTGATGTCCGATGACATCAGAGGACAGAGAAATTAAATGGCACATTTTTTTTTTCTGCGATCGCCGTTATAGGGTTAATAACGGCGATCGCAACATCGGTGTCGGTAAAAACAGACCCGATTCATGTTCTCTGGGGTCTCGGCTACCCCCGGTAGCCGAGACCCCGGAGAAAATGCGCCTCTGGGGGGCGCTATAGGCTTTTTCCACAGCGCCGTTAATTAACGGCGCTGTGGTTTAAGTACCCTTAATGACCGCCGTTAAAAGGCATATCGGCAGTCGTTAAGGGGTTAAACATTTCCCTGCCTGTTTTTAACCCCTTCACCCCCAAGGGTGGTTTGCACGTTAATGACCGGGCCAATTTTTACAATTCTGACCACTGTCTCTTTATGAGGTTATAACTCTGGAACGCTTCAACGGATCTTCGCGATTCTGAGAATGTTTTCTCGTGACATATTGTACTTCATGTTAGTGGTAAAATTTCTTCGATATACCTTGCGTTTATTTTTGAAAAAAACGCAAATATGGCGAAAATTTTGAAAATTTTGCAATTTTCAAACTTTGAATTTTTTTTCCCTTAAAACAGAGAGATATGTCACACAAAATAGTTAAGAAATAACATTTCCCACATGTCTACTTTACATCAGCACAATTTTGAAACCAAAATTTTTTTTTGTTAGGAAATTATAAAGGTTAAAAGTTGACCAGTGATTTCTCATTTTTACAACAAAATTTACAAAGCCATTTTTTTAGGGACCACCTCACATTTGAAGTCACTTTGAGGGGTCTATATGGCAGAAAATACCCAAAAGTGACACCATTCTAAAAACTGCACCCCTCAAGGTACTCAAAACCACATTCAATAAGCTTATTAACCCTTCAGGTGCTTCACAGGAGCTGAAGCAACGTGGAAGGAAAAAATGAATATTTAACTTTTTAGCCACAAAAATGATCTTTTACAAACTTTTTTTTATTTTCACAAGGGTAAAAGGAGAAAATGGGCAGATAAAGTTGTTGTGCAATTTCTCCTGAGTACGCCAATACCCCATATGTGGGGGAAAACCACTGTTTGGGCACACGGCAGAGCTCGTAAGGGAAGGAGCGCCGTTTGACTTTTTCAAACTAAAATTGGCTGGAATTGAGATTGGACGCCATGTCGTGTTTGGAGAGCCCTGATAGCCAAACAGTGGAAACCCCCCACAAGTGACACCATTTTGGAAACTAGACCCCCTAAGGAACTTATCTAGATCTGTTGTGAGCACTTTGAACCCCAAAGTGTTTCACAAAAGTTTATAATGCCTGGGTGTGAAAAATAAAAAAAACAATTTTCCACAAAAATGATTTTTTAGTCCCAAATTTTTGATTTTTCCCAAGGAAATTGGACCCCAAAAGTTGTTGTCCAATTTGTCCTGAGTACGCTGATACCCCATATGTGGGGGGGGGGAAACTGTTTGGACGCACGGCAGGGCTTGGAAAGGAAGCAGTAACGTTTTGGAATGCAAACATTGATGGGGGTCATGTTCCGTTTGTAGTGCCCCAGATGAGCCTAAACAGTGGAAACCCCCCACAAGTGACCCCATTTTGGAAGCTAGACCCCCTAAGGAACTTATCTAGATCTTTGGTGAGCACTTTGAACCCCCAAGTGCTTCACACAAGTTTATAATGCCCGGGCATGAAAATAAAAAATCCTATTTTTTTCCCACAAAAATTATCTCTTAGTCACTAATTTTTTATTTTCCCAAGGTAACAGGAGAAATTGGACCACAAAATTTGTTGTCCAATTTGTCCTGAGTACGCTGATACCCCATATGTGGGGGGAACCACTGTTTGGGCGCATGGCAGAGCTCAGAATGGAAGGAGCACCATTTGACTTTTTCCAACCAAAATTGGCTGGAATTGAGATTGGACGCCATGTTGCATTTGGAGAGCCCCTGCTGTGCCTAAACAGTGGAAACCCCCCACTAGTGACCCCATTTTGGAAGCTAGACCCCCTAAGGAACTTATCTAGATCTTTGGTGAGCAATTTGAACCCCCAAGTGCTTCACACAAGTTTATAACGTAGAGCCGTAAAATTAAAAAATCATATTTTTTCCACAAAATTGATCTTTTCACCCCAATTTTTATTTTCCCAAGGGTAACAAGACTCCAAAAGTTATTGTGCAATTTGTCCTGAGTGCGCTGATACCCCATATGTGGGGGTAAACCACTGTTTGGGTGCATGGCAGAGTTTGGAAGGGAAGGAGCGCCGTTTGACTTTTTCAACACAGAATTGGCTGGATGCCATGTCGTGTTTGGAGAGCTCCTGATCTGCCTAAACAGTGGAAACCCCCCACAAATGACACCATTTTGGAAACTAGACCCCTCAAGAAACTTATCTAGATGTGTGGTGAGCACTTTGAACCCCAAAGTGCTTCACAGAAGTTTATAACGTACAGCCGTAAAATAAAAAATCTCTTTTTTTTTTTACAAAAATGATTTTTTCGCCCCCAATATTTTATTTTCACAAGGGTAACAGGAGAAACTGGACCCCAAAATTTGTTGTCCAATTTGTCCTGAGTACGCTGATACCCAATATGTGGGAGAAAACGACTGTATGGGTGCACACCTGGGCTCGGAAGGGAAGTAGTGATGTTTTGGATTGCAGACTTTGATGGAATGGTCTGGGGGCGTCATGTCGCATTTGGAGAGCCCCTGATGCGCCTAAACAGTGGAAACCCCCCACAAGTGACCCCCATTTTGGAAAATAGACCCCACAAGGAACTTATCTAGAAGTGTGGTGAGCGCTATGAAGCCCCAAGTGCTTCACAGAAGTTTTATAACATACAGCAGTAAAAACAAAAAAATCTTTTTTTTTTTTTTTTTTACAAAAATGATTTTGTCGCCCCAGTTTTTTATTTTCCCAACGGTAACAGAAGAAATAGGACAAATTGCACAATAACTCTTGTGGTCCAGAGTACGCTGATACCCCATATGCGGGAGTAAACTACTGTTTGGGCGCATGGCAGAGCTCAGAAGTGAAGGAGCACCATTTGACTTTTTCAACGCAGAATTGGCTGGAATTGAGATCAGACGCCATGTCACATTTGGAGAGCCCCTGATGTGCCTAAACAGCAGAAACCCTCCAATTCTAACTCCAACCCTAACCCCAACACACCCCTAACCCTAGTCCCAACCCTAACCACTAACACACCCCTAACCGTAATCCCAACCCTAATCCTAACGTTAGCGCCAACCCTAACCCTAACTTTAGCCGCAACCCTAACCCTAACGGGAAAATGGAAATAAATACATTTTTTTAATTTTACTATTTTTCCCTAACTAAGGGGGTGATAAAGGGGGGTTTAATTTACTATTTATAGCGGGTTTTTATGATTGGCAGCTGTCACGCTAAAAGACGCTTTTTATTGCAAAAAATAGTTTTTTGCATCACCACATTTTGAGAGCTATAATTTTTGCATATTTTGGCCCACAGAGTCATGTGAGGTCTTATTTTTTGCGGGACGAGGTGACGTTTTTATTGGTACCATTTTTGAGCACGTGACATTTTTTGATTGCTTTTTATTTCGATTTTTGGGAGGTTAGAATGATCAAAAATCAGCAATTCATGAATTTCTTTTGGGGGAGGCGTTTGTACCGTTCCGCGTGTGGTAAAATTTATAAAGCAGTTTTATTCTTCGGGTCAGTACGATTATGGCGATACCTCATTTATATCATTTTTTTTATGTTTTGGCGCTTTTATAGAATGAAAACATTTTATATAAAAAATTATTATTTTTGCATCGCTTTATTCTGCGAGCTATAACTTTATTTTTTCGCTGATGATGCTGTATGACAGCTCATTTTTTGCGGGACAAGATGACGTTTTCAGCGGTACCATGTTTATTTATATCGGTCTTTTTGATCACGTGTTATTCCACTTTTTGTTCAGCGGTATGATGATAAAGCATTGATTTTTTGCTTCGTTTTCTTTTTTTTTTTTTTAAGGGGTTCACTAAAGGGGTTAACTAGTGGGACAGTTTTATAGGGGGGGTCGTTACGGACGCGGCGATACCAAATATGTGTACTTTTATTTTGTTTTTTTTATTTACAGGAAAGAATGAATTTATTGGGGAATATTTTTTTTTTTTTTTATGATTTTTTTTACCACTTTTTATTTTTATTTTTTTAACTTTTTTACTTTGTCCCAGGGTGGGACATCACTGTATTTTAGCAGATCGCTGGTGTGACAGTGTGCATAGCACTCTGTCACACCAGCGATCGCTCTGGCATCGCTGCAGGCTTCCTCAGCGCCTGCTCTCAGCAGGCACTGAGGAAGCCGCCTCCCTGCAGGACCTCGGCGCCATCTTGGATCCGGGGACCTGGAAGGAGACGGACCCTCGGAACAGCGTGACACATCGCGCTGCTCTGAGGGTCTCAGGGGAGCGCGCAGGGAGCCCCCTGCCTGCGCGATCCTCCCTGTGCCCTGGGTGTGCCAAGGGTTAATGTGCCGGGAGCGGTCCGTGACCGCTCCTGACACACAGTCACGGGTGTCAGCTGTGATAATCAGCTGACACCCGGCAGCGATCAGCTGCGCTCCCCCCGGGAGCGCAGCTGATCGCCCATGACGTTCTATTCCGTCCATGGGAATTAGGTCCAGGGTCACATGGACGGAACAGTACGTCTGATGGAATAAAGGGTTAAACAATGTTTTACCCGAAAGAATCAGCTGTGATCCCCTGCTGTCCTGTCTGTATACTCTTTTGCTTCCTCCCTGCCCAGGAGCTGTGGTATGATCAGACCAGGTCCCTGCACAGTCAGACACAGCCATTACACAGTACACAGCAGGGGCACATTCATAAGATTATCTCAGCACAGGAACATTTTATTTAACCCCTTAACAACCAGAGGTATTTCTGGTTTTGTGTTTTCATTTTTGCTCCCTATCTTCCCAGAGCCATAACTTTATTATTTTTAGTTAAAATGGGCGTGAGGGCTTCTTTTTTTTTTGCAGGATGAATTGTACTTTTGAACCACACCATTGGTTTTAACATATCACGTACTGAAAAACGGGAAAAAAATTCAAAGTGCGGTGAAATTGCATAAAAGTGCAATCCCACAGTTGTTTTTTGTTTTGCTTTTTTACTATGTTCACAAAGAACTTTTGATCGCCCATTATTACATTTTAATGCAATGTTGTGGCGACCAAAATAATGTAATTCTGGCGTTTTGACTTTTTTTCTCGCTATGCATTTAGTGATCAGGTTAATCCTTTTTTTATATTGATCGATCAGGCGATTCTGAACGCGGCGATACACATATTTAATGTTTGTTTTTTTGTTTTATTTTGAAAGGGGCGAACGGGGGGTGATTTGAACGCTTATATTTTTAAAAACATTTTTTTTTTTTTTACTTTTGGAATGCTTCTTGTCCATAGGGAGACTAGAAGCTGCCATAACCCGATCAGCTCTGCTACATACAGGCGATGATCAGATCACCTGTATGTTGCAGAATTACTCACTTGCCATTAGCACCGACTACCGGGCGGTGCTTGCAGCAAGCAAGCCGGCAGTGACAGCCAATATGGTCTCCAGACCTCTGGTTGTCATGCCAACCTATCGGTGACCTGCGATCACGTGATGGGGGTCACGATGGGTGGATTTAAGGCGCAATTGCCGGAAGCGCTTGTTAAATGCTGCTGTCAGCGTTTGACAGCGGCATTTAAGGGTTAATAGCCGCGGTTGGATCGCATTTGTTTTATTGGAGAGCTGGAGTGGTGCCACTAATCCAAGTTCCCTGCTCCTAGTCTCATAGTTACCAGCCACCACCATCTTCAGCTCTTTCCAGTGCCACTCCTGTTGGTTCCTACAAGTCTGAGACCTCCCGGATGGCTCCAGTATTTGCTGTATTGAATGCAAGTCTGAGTGCCAGAACGTGGATCTCATAGACTTACACAGAGCTCTTGACCGTTACCTCTGACTTTTGGTCAGTCAAACATTGTGGTCACAAGATGGTGGTGCGAGACCAAAGCTGGGAGGAGCTGAAGAGGGCAACTGGTAAGTTACTACGAACAGAGAACCTAAGTTCTCTTGATTAGCAGCACCACTCCAGCACTGAAGAAAGAAAAAAAAGCGGAGTGGCACTTTAAGAACAAAATGACAGGCAGCATGCATGAGCGACCATTGCTCCATTCACAAAGGACAAAGCACCGGTTCTTGAGATTGGTGAGGAAAGCAGCAGTTGGATATAGGACCTAGGACATAGGATAACTTCTACACTTGAGAATACCCCTTTAAGCTGGGTAAATGCTGAGGATCTCTTTCTGTGATGTCACTCACTATAGTTACTCTTATTCTCTGAACCCCTTTAATATTTGTTCACGATGACTTTGGGGTCTCTGTTGCAGGTTTCATTATTGTAACAGGTAGAAAGAGAAAATCATTTCTGCTCTAGTTCCATTAAAAGGAGGGACAACCTAACAGAAGCCTTAGGTCTCCGCTTGTGTCCATCATGCGGTTGATCCATTCACAGACTATAGAGCACACTTATGATTAGACAAAAAGAAAACATTGCACAAAGAAAGAAATAACAGAAATGTACTACATGTACTTCAAAATAATAATATCTATACGCCACCATATTCCGCAGCACTTTACAATTCAGAGGGGACTTGTGCAAGTACTGATACAAAGTGCTACTGAGTGCATGGGAGGGAGAACAGGGAACAGTTAGATTATGCACGTGAGGCAATAGGCCAGTCTAAAGAAATGTGTTAGGGCACGCTTTAAACTGCGGATATTGGGAAATAACCAGATTGTCTGCAGTAGAGCATTCCAGAAAGCTGTTACAGCACGAGAGAAAGTCCTAGAGACAGGAGTGAAATGTACGGATAATTGAGGATGATAGTCTCAGGTCATTAGCGGAACGGAGAGGATGGGTAAGGTGGAATACAGAAATGAGAGAGAGGGCGGTGCAGAACGTTGTATGTAAAAGTGATACAGTTATATTGGATTCTGTAGTTGATGGGCAACCAGTGCAATGACTGGCACAGAGTGGCGGCATTAGTGTAGCAGCTGGGCATAAATATGAGCCTGGCTACTTTATTCACGATAGATTAGCTAGGGGAAGCGTTAATAAGATGGGACAGATTTGAATTGCAGTAGTCCAGGCAAGAATGAATCAGATAAACAGTAAGTTTTTGTAGAGTCAAAGGAAAGGAAAGGTCAATGTACCTGAGGCCTTTTGTATGCTCTGCGCTGCTTTAGACCCAGCTTTTTCACAAGCTCCTGGGCAAGTTCTGTTATACTCTCATCCTAGGGATAAAAGCAAAGAACCATGTTAGCTCCTCAAGGTTCAGAGAAACTGCAGGCAACCTCGTTTTCCAGCTTTACCTGTACTAATGCTAAAATCCGGTGGCTGATACAACCGTAGGCTTCCTGGTGCTTCCCTAGCTGGTCCAGAGCTTTAGCTTTACGATACAAAGCCCTCATGTTCTCCTTGTCTAGACTCAAAGCTTTCTCACTGTCTTCCAGCGACTTCTCAAACAGACCCTGAAAATAAATGGTACAGAGAAATGGATTAACCAACACCATATCTCTGAATGGACCTACAAGAAGCTACAAGTGTCAGCTTCACATTAACACATAGCCAGAATTTAAAGGGGTTGAACATTTTTTGCAATAAAAAGGCAATTCTTGTCCTTCAGCATTGTCTGGTGCAGTTTTTGCAACACGCAACCAATTGAATTTAGTGGGGCCGTTACAAAAGAAGGGATCAAGCTCATCTATTCATCCAATAAAGCACACGCATTTTAGTTTGCACTCACCATTGAAAAATAGCAACAGGATCGGTTGACGAGGAATCTGCACAGCAGCTCCTGGGAGAGGACGAGTTCTTCAGCGGCTGCATACTCGGCCACCGTCAGGCCTTCAGTGTACTGCCCCAGAGACAGCTTCATTTTACCTTCACGGTACAGGTCATTGCCCTCTGTAAACAAGTCCTCAACCAGCTTTTGGAGGAAACACTGATGAAAGACACAAAGATATTCTCGTTAAAAAAAATTGTACAATAAAAATCCAACTTGTGAAATTTTTTAAGGAGACATAGTACAGATGCAATGTTACGGAAAAATTCATTCCGAGTATGGGTGGGGGCCACAGAGTTTGACCACACAGTGACAATTAGGCCGGGGTCACACTTGCGAGAAACTCGCACCTCAATATCCGGCACTCGCACCCGAGCGTTCAACTGCATAGAAATACATGCAGCCGCACACTCCAGTCCCGCGTGCCGGCGGCAGTGCCGGGTGTTGAGGTGCGAGTTTCTCACAAGTGTGACCCAGGCCTTAGGCTGGAGTCACACTAGCGTTTGACATCGGATGGGATATGCTAATGACCCTCGGCTTCATCTCTGCTGCGAGCGTGATCCCAGTGTCAGTGCTCTGTGCTCCGATCAGAGAATCCCAGCACAGCTGCGGAGGAGACGGAGAAATGTATTTCGCCATCTCCTGACTCAGCATATATCGGCCTGCACTAGGATGACATCAGAGTGCAGTCCGACGTTTAAAACGCACCCATAGACTTCCATGGGTGCAAGTGAGCCGAGTCTCACTACCAATCACATTGTTCTCTTCATGCCGAATCAGCATGAGAAAATAATCACACATCAGCACATAATATAACACTGGGCCGAGTGCTATCCCATAAAACATTGCATAGCGCTCGGCCGTGTTATACGCTCCTGTAAGTGAGGCCTTATAGTGGTTGACCGTTTCAGCAGGAGCACACTGCTCCAGACTCCCGGCTTGCAGGGAGGGGTGCAGCTCCTGTATGATTGACAGTTCTGACAATGTCGCTGACCTGAACTGAGGCGCCTCCCAATGCTGAAAATATTATCTATAATGCCGAAAAGAAAGAACATGGGAATAAACCTTTAAGTGACGGCATATCCTAGGGATTTGCCATCGTTTACAAAAGGTGGGAATATCCCTTTAACCATGCCGTGCATTTTACCTTGTAGTCATCTTGCGTTCCATGAAATGGGATGGTAGATCTGTTAAAAGTAAGAGACATAGCTGTCAATGGAGCTGAAGCTCAGCCGTGACCCCCACAGCTGTAGCATCCAACATGGCACTCACTGTATAAACTGCAAGCCCTTTTCAATATCTTCTCTCCGGATTTGTCTCTCCATAGAAAATCCTGCGGGTGAGAGTCCAGATTGGGGAAATTAGTTAAGACTTTTCGGGATGGGTTTATTGACTGCAAGGAAAATGGGGGGTTAAGTATCAGTATATAGCTGTCCAATAAACCCCGGGATGTGTGATAGAAAGGATATTCCTGCCGCTACAATGGAATCTCAAGGTCTCAGAAACTATGTGCATTTACGTCATATTTCATAGCGCAGAATCAGACAACATGGGTGCCGGGGATACAGCTACCGCCAGCGCTCATGACTGCACATCGAGAGATTAGGGCAATCGTGTAGTTACATTATGTCCAGAAAGGATTTCTGAGGATATCCCGGCCTGGATGTACTTCTAGTGTAGCTGGCGCCCTATCCATTAACACTGCACCCACTACTTGATGACTTAGGGGGGCGCCTAAGCTATGTCGGGTGTCTTATGAGGGCCACTAGGTTGTACATTAATGGTTGCCAGCTCTATCCCATTTTTTCGGCTAGTGCGACTTGTACACCATTGACTCTTTCTGAAATGTAACCTTCACAGCCTTTATTCCATTCAACCCACCAACTAGAAATTGATGTGATTGATAATAAAACTCCAAAATATAGCCCCTCAGCAGTCAAAGGGCCTCATTAAGGCCGTGACACAGGCCACAGATCTCTGTACGCCGCCGCTACATCACAGCACAGTGCAAATTAATGGGTCCACTTTGCGACTCGCAAGCAAGTTACAACTCGCAAGCAAGTTACAAATCGCAAGCAAGTTCCAAAAAGTTGGAATCAGTTTTTTTTTCTTCTACAACTTGCTTGTGACCCCATTCACTTGCACTTCTACAATGTAGCAGCAGCATACTGCCATCTTTGAGCGTTAAAGTCAACGCATAGTCAAGCTCTTAAAGGATGTATTCCACTTTAAGAAAAAAGAACCCTACATGCTCTAAAATACAAAAAAATAAATTTTAAAAAAGTCGCAATCACCCTCCCCAGGTCCAGCACCAGCTTCTCGACAGTGCGAGGACCCATCACCGTTCTAGCTAATCACTGAGCTCAAAGACTGTGCAGACGTAGATTGTACAAGCAACTGAGTTCAGGGATTGGATGCAGCGGTGTCAACGTGAATAGTTTTTACTTTAAATATAAACTTATTTGCTTCGTAATTTATATCAAGTGACTGCAAATTGTTGTCTTCATTTTGTTAAACTTTTACTACTTCTACTTAATTCACAACATCACATACCGCAGATTAAAAAAAATAAATAAAAAAAATCAGACTGATCGTACATCTACTCCCCCAGATCCCTCAGATACGTGCACGCTCGGCCGAGCTTGCAAGTGTTCTCCCTGTGTAAAGGGGAGTGTATATGATCGGACACATATCTCCTATGAAAGAATTGGGCATGTTGAAAATTATCATGCTGGACCCATCTCCCAGGATCATCCCGGCATCTGCATTCAGGGGGAGTCCTGACACCCCCATACACATCAGACTGTTTGTGTTTGGCACAGGCCACTGCGGACACATGGACCATAGAAACACATGGTGCACATGTGGGACGATCAATCTACTGAGCCACGTTCTCAGGATCGATGGGACCCCTCAATCATCAAGGTATCACCTATACTGCAGAATTACCATCCAACCCCAATAAATGAATTGCAGCCTTTGGGTAACAAATAAGGAAGGTGTCAATGTTCGGAGATATCTGCTATGTGGCTTCTCTCACCTCTATAAACATCAGATCTCACTTTTATTGCCGGCTCAGGTAGGGTTTTAACAGGGAACCCAGGCCGACTACGAGTCTCAACAGTAAGAGTTGGATTGGGCTTTATTAATATTCTTCCAAAACTTGCTCTGCTTTCACCCCGTATCTGCAAACTCGGTCCACTTGTTGGTCGATGACGTGATTTTACGTCTCCATTTATTATCACTGGCAGGTCTTGTGTAGGGAAAGGCTCAGCCGCAGCTGGAAGCCCCACTGTAGGAGAAGGATACTTAGCAGCTGAAAGCCCCTTGGCAGGGAAGAAGTCCATTGTTGGTGACAGCATCTTGGAAAGAAGAGAGTCCTCTGCAGACAAGATCACTCTGACAGGGGGAACACATTTAGCAGTCTGCGGTCCCTCATCAAGAAAATTGTCTTTTGCGACAGTAGATACCTTAGAATGAAAATCGTTCTTTGTGGGGTCAGATTCTTTGCTAGCAGGAGCATTCTTAATGGCAGGGGCGTCCTTTGCAGGAGGAGTATTCTTTGAGGGTGGAACATCCTTAGTGACAAGGGTACCCTTTATGGGTGGATCTTGAGCAGCAAGGGGAGCATCCTTACTGGTAGGGGAGTCATTTGAAGGGGAACAAGCCTTTACGGCATGAGTGCTCTTTGCAGGGGGAGCATCCTTAGTGGTATGGACACTCTTTGCATGGGGAGCATTTTTACTGACGGAGGCATCCTTTGTGCGTTGAACATCCTTAGTTGCAAGGGCACTCTTTACTAATGAAGCATCCGGAGCAGCAAGGGGAGCATCCTTCACGGCAGGGGCGCCCTTGGGTGGGGGAGCATCATTCGCGGCAGAGGTGCCCTTGGGTGGAGGAGCATCTTTAGCGGCAGGGGCGCCCTTGGGTGGCGGAGCATCTTTAGCGGCAGGGGCGCCCTTGGGTGGCGGAGCATCTTTAGCGGCAGGGGCGCCCTTGGGTGGCGGAGCATCTTTAGCGGCAGGGGCCCCCTTGGGAGGGGAGCATCTTTAGCGGCAGGTGCGCCCTTGGGTGGGGAAGCATCTTTAGCGGCAGGGGAGCCCTTGGGTGGGGGAGTATCTTTAGCGGCAGGGGAGCCCTTGGGTGGGGGAGCATCTTTAGCGGCAGGAGCGCCGTTGGGTGGGGAGCATCTTTAGCGGCAGGAGCGCCGTTGGGTGGGGGAGCATCTTTAGCGGCAGGAGCGCCGTTGGGTGGGGGAGCATCTTTAGCGGCAGGAGCGCCGTTGGGTGGGGGGCATCTTTAGCGGCAGGGAGCCGTTGGGTGGGGGAGCATCTTTAGCAGCAGAGGTGCCCTTCGGTGGGGGAGCATCTTTTGCGGCAGTGGCGCCCTTCGGTGGGGAGCATCTTTAGCGGCAGGGGCGCCCTTAGTGGGGGACCATTTTTAGCGGCAGGGGCCCTTGGGTGGGGGAGCATCTTTAGCGGCAGGGGGCCCTTCGCTGGGGGCATCTTTAGCGGCAGGGGCGCCCTTAGGTGGGGGAGCATCTTTAGCGGCAGGGGCGCCCTTCGCTGGGGGAGCATCTTTAGCGGCAGGGGCGCCCTTGGGTGGGGGAGCATCTTTAGCGGCAGGGGCGCCCTTCGCTGGGGGGCATCTTTAGCGGCAGGGGCGCCCTTAGGTGGGGGAGCATCTTTAGCGGCAGGGGCGCCCTTCGCTGGGGGAGCATCTTTAGCGGCAGGGGCGCCCTTGGGTGGGGGAGCATCTTTAGCGGCAGGGGCGCCCTTCGCTGGGGGGCATCTTTAGCGGCAGGGGCGCCCTTAGGTGGGGGAGCATCTTTAGCGGCAGGGGCGCCCTTCGCTGGGGGAGCATCTTTAGCGGCAGGGGCGCCCTTGGGTGGGGGAGCATCTTTAGCGGCAGGGGCGCCCTTCGCTGGGGGCGCATCTTTAGCGGCAGGGGCGCCCTTAGGTGGGGGAGCATCTTTAGCGGCAGGGGCGCCCTTCGCTGGGGGAGCATCTTTAGCGGCAGGGGCGCCCTTCGCTGGGGGAGCATCTTTAGCGGCAGGGGCGCCCTTAGGTGGGGGAGCATCTTTAGCGGCAGGGGCGCCCTTCGGTGGGGGAGCATCTTTAGCGGCAGGGGCGCCCTTCGGTGGGGGAGCATCTTTAGTGGCAGGGGCGCCCTTCGGTGGGGGAGCATCTTTAGCGGCAGGGGCGCCTTCGGTGGGGGAGCATCTTTAGCGGCAGGGGCGCCCTTCGGTGGGGGAGCATCTTTAGCGTCAGGGGCGCCTTCGGTGGGGGAGCATCTTTAGCGTCAGGGGCGCCCTTCGGTGGGGGAGCATCCTTCGCGTCAGTGGCGCCCTTCGGTAGGGGAGCATCTTTAGCGGCAGGGGCGCCCTTCGCTGGGGGAGCATCTTTAGCGGCAGGGGCCCCTTCACTGGGTGAGCATCTTTAGCGGCAGGGGCACCCTTGGGTGGGGGAGCATCTTTAGCGGCAGGGGCGCCCTTCGGTGGGGGAGCATCTTTAGCGGCAGGGGCCCCTTCGGTGGGGGAGCATCTTTAGCGGCAGGAGTACCCTTGGGTGGGGGAGCATCTTTAGCGGCAGGGGCACCCTTGGGTGGGGGAGCATCTTTAGAGGCAGGGGCGCACTTCGGTGGGGGAGCGTCTTTAGCGGCAGTGGCGCCCTTCGGTGGGGGACCATCCTTCGCGGCAGTGGCGCCCTTCAGTAGGGGAGCATCTTTAGCGGCAGGGGCACCCTTCGGTGGGGGAGCATCCTTCGTGGCAGGGGCGCCTTTCTGTGGGAGAGTATCCTTAAAGGCAGGGGCGCCCTTAGGTGGGGGAGCATCATTAGCGGCAGGGGCACCGTTTGGTGGGGGAGTATCCTTAGTGGAAGCATTGTTAGCAGCAAGGGTCTCCTTAGATTCGGCACCATCTGTTGGAGGTGCATCCTCAAAGGCAGGAGCGCCCTTCGATGGAGGAGCATCCTTAAGGCAGGGGTGTCCTTTGCAGGCGGAGCATCCTTAGCAGCAGGGGCCGCATCCTTAGTGGCAGGGTCGCCCTTCGATGTGGGCGTATCCTTAGTGGCAGAGGTGTCTTCTGCAGGGGGAGCATCCAGGGCAAGGGCGCCCTTCAATGGAGGAGCATCCTTAGCAGCAGGGGCACTGTTCGATGAGGAAGCATCCTTAAGGGCAGGGGTGTCCTTTGCAGGTGGAGCATCCTTAGCAGCAGGGGCATCATCCGTAGCGACAAGGCAGTCTGTCAAATGTAGAGTGTCCTTGGTGGCCGTGGCTTCCTCAGCCAGGGGCCCTTTTGTCGAGTCTGTGGGCTGAAAGTCCTCATCCTCCACAGGAGACACCATTATCCAGAACCCCAGAGGGCTATCCTCACAGCAGATCAGAGTGGGGCAGGCGTTCGTCCCGATGATCTCTTCGGCCTCCACCAGCACTGACCGATACATATGATTTTCGGATTTGGTCGTGTCCACAATTCTCACCAGTCCGCGATTCAAGGCTCTAGCTACGACAGAACAGATCACGCAGTCGGGCATGTCTGACGGGACAAAGACCACAATGACGGCTCTTTGCGGATCCGCGTTCTTTCGCAGACACCATCGGTACGTACCTTTTTCGATACCTCTGGAGAGCAGTTCGCTCATCAGCCCGAACACCACATGCTCCGCAGAGTTCTCGGCAGGCTGCACCGCCTGGCTGCGTTTTTTCTTTGCGGCTTTCTTGGAGGACATGGTGAGTCCCTACAGAACAAGAAGTGCGGGGAGGCCGGGAGTCCACCACAGCAGCGGGCGGTACGCAGAGCCCGCCCCGGTCACCACACCGGCAGCATCAGCAGGTCACTACCACAAGATGTCATCCCCCCAGTCCGACCACCAGCCTCAATGTGGAGCCCACCGGGAGCAAACTCCAAGCGGAAAGACCGCCGTGCAACGGCAGCGGGTTCATCCGCTAGAGAACGTGTGACTTACACTGACTGTCTCCACTCCTGGCGCCATCTTGGCGGCTCCCTCAGTGCACGACTAATGGTCATTGGTCTTCAGGAAAATGGCGGTAAAGCGGAACGTTGAAGAAATCAATCCCGAAAGCCTCCTCTCTGCAGCTCGACATCTACCTAGCAACAAAGCTTTAACCCTGAACGCGCCGGAACTCAGGAATACAGTACAGGAATAATGAAGTGCTGGGCTCCTGTCATGTAGTCATCTTATGGTGATAGATGGCTTATCACTTGTACAGGCCAATCATGTGTGATTGTTTAGTATCTTGTAAAGAGCACCTGTCACCAGAGCACAATCACCATTTTTTGGTCTTATTTTATTATTGCTGTTCCTAAGTATTTAGGATTTTTTTTAAACCGCCATACGGTACCACAGATATGGACCTTTTCATTTGGTGCTCATTTACGAAAGGGGGTGGGGCTCACTGGATCCTCAGGGGCGTGTCTTTAGGCTGGTACGCATAATTACTCTGTGAGCCACGCCCCCTACTAACAGCCATAGAAATTACCTCCAAATAAATAGGCCCCTATCTCTGGGACTGTATGGCGGATTTATTTCAGTAGAATGTCTGTGTCTGCCTCCTCCTCCCTCCTGTCTCCATAGAATGTCACGAGCACCAACTGTCATCTATCTCAACAATGGGAAGTCAGTAATCATGGAATACAGATATTGCCCGTGACCTGAGAGTGAAAAATCAGTCCAGGGGGTGAAAAAGAGCAAATAAATCTGATAAAATATTACAAAGTTGCTTATTCTCACATGACCTACCGTAAGCATTGTAGCATTTATTTTTACACATCAGCAGTTATTATATTCACAAGATCAGATACACTTTCCCATGTTAAAGAATTCCAATGTATCGACAAAAATCGGATGTTATACGATTGATCTGCATGGGATCTGATTTTTTGGGCGCACCCATAGACTAGCGTCAGAGAGTCTCATCCAGCATACTGGGTGTAGTAGTGGTGCTGTAATTTTATATATGGGCAGATTCCATATCTTTTATTTTTTCACACGCACTTGGCCAGAAAATATGGTCATGAGGACTTGCTGTAATTGTAAGGCCTCATGCAGACATCGCTGTTTTTCATGCATAGGACATGTGCTCATTATGGTCTGCTCACATGTCCCGTGGGTTTTTTGCAAGCTGGATGTCCACAAAAAAAAAAAAATCATGGAGACCTTAGTTGATCTGAATCAGGGATTAAAATGACTCACACAAGTGCCAGTCCATGCTGGGGCGTGCTTACGGGCGCCACTCGCTGTGCACTGAACGGTGACTAGCTGCGCCCGCATGCCTGAGAGCCTAACCCTATAAGATTATATCTGCAGGTTAATGAAATGACAGATTCCCTTTAAACAGATTATCTGGGACTATTTTATTTTTTTCTCATGTGGCTAAGAACTTACATGGCGGGACTTGCTATCTACCAGGAGTCACTCTCTGCCCAGAGCGTTCAAAGACCGGCCCGGCCGGCGATCCTTCTGCTTCATTAGATCTCACGTCATCAGAGCAGCTCTTCCTGTCTGATCTTTTGATGGAGCGTGACTGCTGACTATGAAGATCCGTCCACAGTTGGCAGTGGGAGCAGCTGTCAACGCTGAGATGAAAGTGCACCCTCACAGAGTAGTGCGGAAGAGAAGGAGCTGCTCTGTCAACGTGACGTCATGGAAAGTCTCAGGTCTGTGACCGCTATGAGCTGGCTGAGATCGGTGACGGGCAGAACAAGCAGGGAGTTAGCAACTATCTGCCAGTTCTTAAGCAGAATGATTGCAGCATTTATGCTAGGTCTGCATGGTGACGTGTGTCGCTCCACAGCAACTCTCAGAAAAGTCTCGCAACTATTTTAGAACTCTGATTTAACACTCAAGATGCAGTCAAGTAACATGTAGCGTGCGACTAGCAATGGATCCTATGGCTGGCGTGTCATGTGCGGCAGAAAACCCAACACTTTGGGAAATAATTCCAACTCCGCCAAACATCGCAGAAGATGGTTACATCCAGTGTCGCAAAGTGTTGCGTGACACTTGTCGTGTGGCCCTGGCCTTCGAGTATCTAAAAGATGGCCATATGGAAGCCAGAAAGGCTTTATAGTGACCATCATTCCAGATAACACTTATTTTTGCCCTGAGGAAACATCGGTGGCTGCTCAACCCCAATTCAGATCAGATCATCTGTGCGATCGGTTCAGGTATGTGCAAACGATCAGTAAACGCTGCGGCATGGACGCTGTCACAGCATAGTGGAAGGGATTTCAAGAAACCTCATGCCCACAGTGCGTCTGCAGACGCCCGCGGATCACCCGCAGAGACGGACGTGCGGTGCGTCTTTCCAGACCGCAGCATGTCTATTTCACCCGTACAATGCATTGGACGCGATGATTCCACACGGTTCAGTGATCACATGCGGATTTACCAGTTCCGGATCGTCGGCACATACCCTTAGAGATTCGTGTGTAATGTAGGTTAAACGGGGGGACGCGGTGATTTTGGCTGCAACACAGATTGTGTGGTCAACATTCTCTGAATGCTGCCGCACTCCTGGCCATGCGGCCAAAGTCGCCGTGTCACCCCAGTCTCCATCATCACTGAGTAAACATGTACGTTAGTAACAGGAGAGAACTGAGGCCACCTGACGTACAGGACAGGATGTAGTGTGCAGCTCTCCTGCCGGTAACAAACTTCCTGCTGCACTGTAGTAGCCTGGAAAGCGCAGACACAGCCCCCACAACCACCTCTCCTACCTTAGCAGCTGCCCAGCCACAGGCATGGGTTTCTCCGCAGGATCCGCGGGGCTTTTGCACACTGATGCAGCATATGTTGCTATAGAAGCTGATTTTCTACCCTGTGGCTTTCTCTACTTTCATTTCCAGGCTTCAGAGTGCGGGCTCCACCTACGTCAGCAGCCCTGGGTCCTAGAGAAGCAGGCTATTATTGGCACCCTGGGGTCATCCTCCGGTGTCACGCCACCCCAGAGCCAGCTGCCGTGTACCACCAATGGAACATGAAAGAGATCGGATACATGGTTTTTATTTCAAAGTGTAAAACTGCCTTTTAAATAATAATCTTTATTTTTATATAGCGCTAACATATTCCGCAGCGCTTTACAGTTTACACACATTATCATCGCTGTCCCCATTGGGGCTCACAATCTAAATCCCCTATCAGTATGTGTTTGGAGAACCCGGAGGAAACCCATGCAAACACGGGGAGAACATACAAACTCCTTGCAGATGTTGTCCTTGGTGGGATTTGAACCCAGGACTCCAAGGCTGCAGTGCTAACCACTGAGCCACCGTGCTGCCTTTTATAGGTAACATGCGGCCAGGAGCCGATGACTCTGTGCTCCGGAATAATTTTCGACTAGATGGGCATCAGAAGAGCCAAAATATGATGTGAAGCTTTGATATGTGAAATTCGCAAGCAATGTTGCATTAAATCACACACAACGTGGAAGCAAAAAACGGCAGTGTATGTCAAGGCATCTAGACTGCATCGGCAGGGCACTGAAGAGGCAGGTAGTCAGACAACTGCTTTTAGGGTATGTGCACATGGATTCTGCCTGCAACCTATCAAAAAAGTGCAAAAAAAACACAAAAATAGAATACCCATATACATGATAATGTAAGCACTAGTGAAGAGCGAGCGTGCGTGGATAAGGTGTTATCTGAGCATGCTCAGGTGCTGAGTGTCTACGGCATGCTTGAATAATATCTTCGAGTCACCGCGCCTGCATGTCTCATGGCTGTAGGACAGCCGCAACACACGCAGGGATAGCCTGTTTCTTAGGCAATCCCTGCATGTGTTGCGGCTGTCAAACAGTCGAGAAACATGCAGGTGCGGAAACTCAAACATATTTTTGAGCACGCCACAGACACTCAGCACCAGAGCATGCTCAGATAACACCTTATCCACGCACGCTCGCTCTTCACTAATAAAAACCACTTGCTGTGCACACATTCAGTCTTTTGGTGCTTTTTTTAAGTACTTTAAAAGTCAAAGTAGGTAAAAGAAATTTTCACGTTTTGGAAACCATCACCATTTTATGTGTAAAAGGAAAAAGAAAAGACGTTGCAAAAAAAGATCAGTATGGGTGGATCTGCAGAGCCCCTCCTGCGACCACTATACAGTTCATAGAGCTGTGCTGTTCACATCCGGCTGCTGCCAGCATCAGGCTAAGTGCACACGTTCAGGAATGTTTGCAGAAAATTCCTGAGCAAAAACGGACTTTTTCAGCGGTAAAAACATGCATTTTTCTCGCGGGTTTTTGACGTGTTTTTTTTTTTGCGCGTTTTTACAGCGAATTTTTCCTGAACATTCTAGCTCAATAATATAGCGAGAAAAACGCTAGTTTTCCGCGAAATTAATGCATTCTGCTTTTTTTCCCGCAATGTGTTTTTTTCGCGGAAAAAAACGCACCATGTGCACAAAAATAGCAGAATTCAATCTAAATAATAGGATGCTGAATTCATGCGTTTTTAAGCGTTTTTTTGCCGCGAAAAAAAAAGCGAATAATTCTGAACGTGTGCACTTAGCCTCAGGAATAGTTGTTGGGGGGGTGGGACAGTCCATTAATATGAGTACAGTGTTAAATGTGTTGGTAATCGCACATGTGAGCTGCTACTCCAGGTGAGATCCATGGGACTGATGGGGAGTACAGCATCCATTTATCTAAAACTGTGCTGTAGTGATTGAATGGAGCAAAAGTGCAGACATGACCACCACGCAATTCTGTCAAACAGGCCACATTCAGGGTATGTGCACACGTTGCGGATTCTGCTGCGGATCCGCAGCGGATTTTCCGCTGCAGATCCACAGCAGAATTGCAAGTGATATACAGTAGCATTAGAATCAATGGAAAAAAAAAACCGCAGTGCACATGCTGCGGATTTTTCCGCGCGGATTTGGTGCGGATTTAAATCCGCAGCATGTCACTTCTTTTGTGCAGTTCCGCAGCGGTGTCAGACCTGCTCTAAATAGAAATCCACAGGTCTGAAACCGCTGGGAAAATCCGCTCAAAAACCGCGGCAAATCCGCAGTAAATCAGCAAGTAAAAAGCAGGTCATTTTACCTGCGGATTTACCAAAATCTGCGCGGAAAATTCCTTAGCAGAATCCGCACCGTCTGCACCTAGCCTCAAACATTTGCTCACTATTTTACCTCAATATTTGTAAGCCAAAACCAGGAGTGGAACAATCAGAGGAAAAGTATAATAGAAACACGTCACCACGTCTGGATTTATCACCCACTCCTGGTTTTGACTTACACATACTTAAGTGAAATACTGACTATATACAGTACTGAACGTGGTCTCAGCAGTCACACATCCATCAATCAAATTGTAATAGCGCATCCTGTTGAGGAGCCCAAATTAAAACACCACTCCAGCATTTTTTTTTTTATTTCAGTTCTGGATCCATGCTCCCTACCCCTAATAATATACTTACCAGCTGCTGTCTTCAGCTCTTCCCGGCACTGATCCAGTTCATTCATAGAATAGTAGAGTTGGAAGGGACCTCGGGGGTCATCTTGTCCAACCCCCTGCTCAAGGCAGGATTCACTAAATCATCCCAGACAGATGTCTGACCAGCCTCTGTTTGAAGACTTCCATTGAAGGAGAACTTACCAACTCTCGTGGCAGCCTGTTCTATTCATTTATCACTTTGTCAAAACGTTTTTTCTAATATCTAGTCTGTATCTTCTCCCTTTCAGTTTCATTCTATTGCTTCTCGTGTTTCCATGTGCAAATCAGAATAATGATGATCCCTCTACACTGTGACATCCCTTCAGATATTTGTAGACAGCTATAGTCTCCGCTCAGTCTTCTTTTGTGCAAGCTAAACATTCCCAGATCCTTTAACCCCTTCACCCCCAAGGGTGGTTTGCACGTTAATGACCGGGCCAATTTTTACAATTCTGACCACTGTCTCTTTATGAGGTTATAACTCTGGAACGCTTCAACGGATCTTCCGATTCTGAGATTGTTTTCTCGTGACATATTGTACTTCACGTTAGAAGTAAAATTTCTTCGATAAAATTTTGCAATTTTCAAACTTTGAATTTTTTTTCCCTTAAAACAGAGAAATATGTCACACAAAATAGTTAAGAAATAACATTTCCCACATGTCTACTTTACATCAGCACAATTTTGGAACCAAAATTTTTTTTTGTTAGGAAATTATAAGGGTTAAAAGTTGACCAGTGATTTCTCATTTTTACAACAAAATTTACAAAGCCATTTTTTTAGGGACCACATCACATTTGAAGTCACTTTGACGGGTCTATATAGCAGAAAATACCAAAAAGTGACACCATTCTAAAAACTGCACCCCTCAAGGTACTCAAAACCACATTCAAGAAGTTTAATAACCCTTCAGGTGCTTCACAGGAGCTAAAGCAACGTGGAAGGAAAAATTAATATTTAACTTTTTAGCCACAAAAAAGATCTTTTACAAACTTTTTTTTATTTTCACAAGGGTAAAAGGAGAAAATGGGCAGATAAAGTTGTTGTGCATTTCTCCTGAGTATGCCAATACCCTATATGTGGGGGAAAACCACTGTTTGGGCACACGGCAGAGCTCGTAAGGGAAAGAGCGCCGTTTGACTTTTTCAAACTAAAATTGGCTGGAGTTGAGATTGGATGCCATGTCGTGTTTGGAGAGCCTCTGATGCGCCTAAACAGTGGAAACCCCCCACAAGTGACACCATTTTGGAAACTAGACCCCCTAAGGAACTTGTCTAGATCTGTTGTGAGCACTTTGAACCCCAAAGTGTTTCACAAAAGTTTATAATGCCTGGGTGTGAAAAAAAAAAAAATTTCCACAAAAATGATTTTTTAGTCCCAAATTTTTGATTTTTCCCAAGGAAATTGGACCCCAAAAGTTGTTGTCCAATTTGTCCTGAGTACGCTGATACCCCATATGTGGGGCGGGGGAACTGTTTGGGCGCACGGCAGGGCTTGGAAAGGAAGCAGTAACGTTTTGGAATGCAAACAGTGATGGGGGTCATGTTCCGTTTGTACTGCCCCAGATGAGCCTAAACAGTGGAAACCCCCCACAAGTGACCTCATTTTGGAAGCTAGACCCCCTAAGGAACTTATCTAGATCTTTGGTGAGCACTTTGAACCCCCAAGTGCTTCACACAAGTTTATAATGCCCGGGCATGAAAATAAAAAATCCTATTTTTTTCCCACAAAAATTATCTCTTAGTCACTAATTTTTTATTTTCCCATAGGTAACAGGAGAAATTGGACCTCAAAAGTTGTTGTCCAATTTGTCCTGAGTACGCTGATACCCCATATGTGGGGGAGAACCACTGTTTGGGTCGCGTGGCAGTAGCTCGGAATGGAAGGAGCACCATTTGACTGTTTCCAACCAAAATTGGCTGGAATTGAGATTGGACGCCATGTTGCATTTGGAGAGTCCCTGATGTGCCTAAACAGTGGAAACCCCCCACAAGTGACCCCATTTGGGAAACTAGACCCCCTAAGGAACTTTCTAGATCTTTGGTGAGCAATTTGAACCCCCAAGTGCTTCACACAAGTTTATAACGTAGAGCCGTAAAATTAAAAAATCATATTTTTTCCACAAAATTAATCTTTTCACCCCAATTTTTATTTTCCCAAGGGTAACAAGACTCCAAAAGTTATTGTGCAATTTGTCCTGAGTACGCTGATACCCCATATGTGGGGGTAAACCACTGTTTGGGTGCATGGCAGAGTTTGGAAGGGAAGGAGTGCCGTTTGACTTTTTCAACGCAGAATTGGCTGGATGCCATGTCGTGTTTGGAGAGCTCCTGATCTGCCTAAACAGTGGAAACCCCCCACAAATGACACCAGTTTGGAAACTAGACCCCTCAAGGAACTTATCCAGATGTGTGGTGAGCACTTTGAACCCCAAAGTGCTTCACAGAAGTTTATAACGTACAGCCGTAAAATAAAATCTTTTTTTTTTTTTACAAAAATGATTTTTTCGCCCCCAATATTTTATTTTCACAAGGGTAACAGGAGAAATTGGACCCCAAAAGTTGTTGTCCAATTTGTCCTGAGTATGCTGATACCCAATATGTGGGAGTAAACTACTGTATGGGCGCACGTGGGGCTCGGAAGGGAAGTAGTGACGTTTTGGATTGCAGACTTTGATGGAATGGTCTGGGGGCGTCATGTCGCATTTGGAGAGCCCCTGATGTGCCTAAACAGTGGAAACCCCCATAAGTGACCCCATTTTGGAAAATAGACCCCACAAGGAACTTATCTAGATGCGTGGTGAGCACTTTGAACCCCGAAGTGCTTCCCAGAAGTTTATAACGTACAGCTGTAAAAATAAAAAATCTCTTTTTTTTTTTTACAAAAATGATTTTTTCGCCAATATTTTATTTTCACAAGGGTAACAGGAGAAATTGGACCCCAAAATTTGTTGTCCAATTTGTCCTGAGTACGCTGATACCCAACATGTGTGAGAAAACTACTGTATGGGTGCACGTCTGGGCTCGGAAGGGAAGTAGTGACGTTTTGGTTGCAGACTTTGATGGAATGGACTGGGGGCGTCATGTCGCATTTGGAGAGCCCCTGATGCGCCTAAACAGTGGAAACCCCCCACAAGTGACCCCATTTTGGAAAATAGACCCCACAAGGAACTTATCTAGAAGTGTGGTGAGCGCTATGAAGCCCCAAGTGCTTCACAGAAAATTTATAACATACAGCCGTAAAAACAAAAAAAATCATTTTTTTTTTTACAAAAATGATTTTGTCGCCCCCAGTTTTTTATTTTCCCAAGGGTAAAAGAAGAAATAGGACAAATTGCACAATAACTCTTGTGGTCCAGAGTACGCTGATACCCCATATGCGGGGGTAAACTACTGTTTGGGCGCATGGCAGAGCTCAGAAGTGAAGGAGCACCGTTTGACTTTTTCAACGCAGAATTGGCTGGAATTGAGATCAGACGCCATGTCACATTTGGAGAGCCCCTGATGTGCCTAAACAGCAGAAACCCCCCAATTCTAACTCCAACCCTAACCCCAACACACACCCTAACCCTAGTCCCAACCCTAACCACAAACCTAATCCTAACACACCCCTAACCCTAATCCCAACCATAACCCTAATACTAACTTTAGCGCCACCTAACCCTAACTTTAGCCGCAACCCTAACCCTAATGGGAAAATGGAAACAAATACATTTTTTTAATTTTATTATTTTTCCCTAACTAAGGGGGTGATAAAGGGGGGTTTGATTTACTATTTATAGCGGTTTTTTGTGATTGGCAGCTGTCACGCTAAAAGACGCTTTTTATTGCAAAAAGTAGTTTTTTGCATCACCACATTTTGAGAGCTATAATTTTTGCATATTTTGGCCCACAGAGTCATGTGAGGTCTTATTTTTTGCGGGACGAGGTGACGTTTTTATTGGTACCATTTTTGAGCACGTGACATTTTTTGATCGCTTTTTATTTTCGATTTTTGGGAGGTTAGAATGAACAAAAATCAGCAATTCATGAATTTCTTTTGGGGGAGGCGTTTATACCGTTCCGCGTGTTGTAAAATTGATAAAGCAGTTTTATTCTTCGGGTCAGTACGATTACGGCGATACCTCATTTATATAATTTTTTTATGTTTTGGCGCTTTTATAGAATAAAAACAATTTTATATAAAAAATTAGTATTTTTGCATCGCTTTATTCTGCGAGCTATAACTTTTTTATTTTTTCGCTGATGATGCTGTATGGTGGCTCGTTTTTTGCGGGACAAGAAGACGTTTTTAGCGGTACCATGTTTATTTATATCTGTCTTTTTGATCGCGTGTTATTCCACTTTTTGTTCGGCGGTATGATGATAAAGCATTGATTTTTTGCTTATTTTTTTTTTTTTTAAGGGGTTCACTAAAGGGGTTAACTAGTGGGACAGTTTTATAGGGGGGTCGTTACGGACGCGGCAATACCAAATATGTGTACTTTTATTGTTTTGTTTTTTTTATTTACAGGAAGAAATGAATTTATTGGGGAATATTTTTTTTTTTTTGGATTTTTTTTTACCACTTTTTATTTTTATTTTTTTTACTTTGTCCCAGGGTGGGACATCACAGTATTTTATCAGATCGCTGGTGTGACAGTGTGCACAGCACTCTGTCACACCAGCGATCGCTCTGGCATCGCTGCAGGCTTCCTCTGCGCCTGCTCTCAGCAGGCACTGAGGAAGCCGCCTCCCTGCAGGACCCCGGCGCCATCTTGGATCCGGG